>OY282600.1:23570757-24223257 GCA_958298965.1 Chrysolina haemoptera | reverse complement strand
TTTTCAACGGTTGTTAACTCGTATGCCCTTGGAAAGATACGCTGTCAAAAATGTCCCTTGAAATTTCATGAAAAAATATAGACTAATTATGAAAATTTATAAGGATCAACGTAGAAAGTCTGTAACCTACAAGCACGTAACCCTGGCACATACACTTTTTGGAAGGTTCTATGAGGATTTATAAGTAGATGTAATTTATAAGCATACTCGACTATATGTCATACGAGTTTGTATCAGGCAGTGGTTGTTACATGATTTGATGAGGTATTCCACTTTCGATCACAACGATATTATATGCTCATTCACAAGCTTGTCAACGTATGAGAAATGTGTGGGGATTCACAATTTATAATCTTATTCGGTATTGTACGAAGAAAGTGGATTCAGGATTTGATGGTGTTCAGGAATTGCGTATTCAATTTTATTAGGTATCGTGTGGAAATAGTGGGATCAGGATGTGATGGTTGGGATCAGGAATTCCATATCTAAATTTATGCGGTTTCTATAAGTTTTCATACAATTAAAAATAACTGAGAATTCAAAGTTTCGATAAGAAAAGGGATACAAAGTATAATAATTTGTTTTAGGCAGTGGTGGTGCAAAGAGACTGTATTGATTTGGTAAGGTATGGATACAATTTGAATATAAAAAAATATGAAATCAACTGTCAATAGAAGGTCGGAAAGAAGAGGACTTACCGGCAATCTTCACTCGACTTGTTCGTATCCAGGATTTGATTAAAAATGGACTGTAAGCAGGGCTGGGTCTTGGCTGTTGGAACGAATCGGGAATGTGTACTAATAATCAACATTTCCAGCATCTTAACCGACTTTAAGTCATGTCGTTGGTGTCTGATAATGATGACAGTTTTCAACGATAAATCGTAGACATTTCCAGCATCTTAACCGACTTTAAGTCATGTCGTTGGCGTCTGATAATGATGACGGTTTTCAACGATAAATCGTAGACATTTCCAGCATCTTAACCGACTTTATGTCATGTCGTTGTTGTCTGATAATGATGACGGTTTTCAACGATGAATCGTAGGCATTTCCAGCATCTTAACCGACTTTAAGTCATGTCGTTGTTGTCTGATAATGATGACGGTTTTCAACGATAAATCGTAGACATTTCCAGCATCTTAACCGACTTTAAGTCATGTCGTTGTTGTCTGATAATGATGACGGTTTTCAACGATAAATCGTAGACATTTCCAGCATCTTAACCGACTTTAAGTCATGTCGTTGTTGTCTGATAATGATGACGGTTTTCAACGATAAATCGTAGACATTTCCAGCATCTTAACCGACTTTAAGTCATGTCGTTGGTGACTGATAATGATGGCGGTTTTCAACGATGAATCGTGACTATAATCTCAAGTAGCTCATTGAGTTATTGAATTTTCTCGGTCCGTTGCAATTGTCGCCATTGTATAACGTATTATAATCCAAGAAAATGCTGAAGTATTCAAATTTCAACCAGACGTGATTGATTTTTTTATCCCAGGTTGCTTGGCTTTATGAAATAGTATGATACTTTCTATAGATGAACAACGAACGTTGAATATGCAAGATCAAGACATCCATTAGATGTCCAAAATTGTGTGCCGTTTCAGAGATCCAAAAATTCATATTATTATTATTTTTAGTAAAATGACCTTTTTTCAGAAGAGACGCTTATATAGATGAACTTAAGTAGCAATACTTCATCTGAATAATAAATTTGATCCAAAAAGTTGATGACGTTTTCGACATCCAAAAACTCACATTATTATTATTATTATTTGTAAAATCGCCTTTTTCTAAACAGACGCCTATATAGATGAACTTAAAACGAAAAACTTTATCTAAATGCAATATTTGATCCAAATCGTTAAAGCCGTTTTCGATATCCAAAAATTATCATTATTATTATTATCAGTAAAATAGTGTTATTCCAAGAATGACGCCTGATAAACTTGAAAAGCAAAACCCTATCAATATACAAAATTTCCCCCAAATCGATAGAGCCGTTTTCGAGATATATCATTTTGTTTACGAAAACCGTGCGATTTGTTTACCGCGCGTAAAGAGCTTTTTACTGAGGCTGTGAGTCGTGTGTTTTTCCTATTTTCTGCAGTGGCCGTAGGTAATAGTATATTTTACGCTAAAGACGCTATAACTGATTAAATATGTCTCTGGGCCACTTTGTTATATTAGGTGTTGATGGGTTAATCTTGTGTGCCCAATTCGGAGTCGCAAGAGAGTGACCTAATATTTTCTGCTTAGTCCTACATGCTGAATGGGGTCAAGACTGGAGCTAAGTTCGAATAACTTGTCGGTTTCTGTTTCTTGTAAACTACTCGCCATGGCCATTCATGTATTTTCTATGTCAGTTTTCAAAGAAAGGTCTTATTACCAAAATCGCAATTCAAATTCAGTTTTGTCAGCGTCTTTCTAAGAAGTTTTGATAACGGAGGCAGATACAGCCTCCGAAACGTCAACAGTTTTCAAAAAAGAGAAGTATTCTTTGTTAATTCGATCCCATTTTTTCAGATAGGCAAATTCAGTGTAGGGTACGTTACTGACAAAAATTAATTTCTTTCAAGACAGCAGTCTTGTGAACGCAGTAACTTATCGGGCAAATTAATTAATTTGCCCTTCTACACTTGTACAGATTTCTTTGGATTAAAAAATTTTTTCATTTTCAGATTGTGGAAGGTGATAAACCCAAAAAATTATGTCAAGAAATGAGGCCGTTATTTGCAAAACTTGCTATTTTTTCGGGAGCATTTTTTTGGGAAATTTTTAACAGCTTAGTGGTGTTATTTTCTGAAGATAAAACGATTTATAAATGTTGTTTAATGATTTTAGGAGTAAAATTAAGAACTTTGCAGCCTAAAATATTTACAGCTTTGTTTTAAAAAAATAATATAATTGCAAATAGCCAGTTTTGCAAATAATTGTATAGTAAAAAAGGCAAAAAATCTTTTTGCATTGTAGACTATTGAGGAATTTCCTCAATAGTCTACATCAAATCAAATCAAATTCACCGTAGAGATAGAAGAGAATAATAAGATACATTTTTTAGATCTGACAATATTCAAAAATAATGATAAATTCGATTTTAACATCTTCCGAAAAAACACATTCACAGATTGCACAATACCTTTTGACACTTTCAACCCAATTTCGCATAAATTGTCTGCATTTAGGTCAATAAAATATAGAGCTTTCACAATACCTCTTTCTGATCAAAACCTTCGAGGCGAAATTGCAATCATTAAACAAATAGCAGTTAATAACAAAATACCTATTACTCTAATCAACAACATTATAATGAAATATCAACAAAAATCAGTAATGAAAGAACTATATTCAATTTAATCTGCACGGAAATTTCATCAGATATAATTCAACGTTCGTCGTGGTATTAGCCAGGAAAGTAGTTGTTTTCTGATGTATTTTCGATCCAAATATTCCCATTGTATGGGATACTTGCAATGAGCGGTCCTACGGACATCTAGTGTATCTATATTCAATTTCCACAAAACCAGAACACAAATATATTAGTATCAATTATGCAGGTAGAATCTCCGAGAATATTAAAAATTATCTTTCAAAATTCAATCTACAAACATCCTATAAAACCAACGGGAATTTAGGAAACAGAATATTCAATGCCAAACCTAAATTTGACAAAATGAAGAGATCTGGTATATATCGACTAGAATGTGGTGAATGCCCCGCCATATACAGGGTGTTCCTTAAAGACATGCTAATATTTGAGGGGGTGATTCTTTGACTTATTTTAAGCAAAAAACTTTCTATAAACGTATGTCCTAAAAGTCCTAACTTTTGAGATACAGGGTGATAAAATTTTGAAAAAAAATCAGTTTTTTAATAATAACTGAGATAATATTGTAGACGTTTTTATAAAATTTGGTACATGTCTTCTATGCGTCAAGGTGCATTTTTTAATGCACAAACATTTTCATTTCCTCAACCAGTGGCGTCCGTACGGGTTTTGCATTGAATATTTTGGGAGAAAAAAATACTACGCCACTGCTTTCTCCTGAAAAAAAAAATACTTTTGAAATTCTCATTTATTTTTGAGCAAATTTAATCTCTTGAGTTTTCTTTGTCCGCCGCATGGTTTTCGCTTAAAAAAATAAAAATCGTTTTACTTCAGGATCAATTCCTCAAAAATCTGATGTGGTGTGGAAATGATTGTGCATCGACTTAAAGCAAATAAAGGGATCAGATTTGTTCCAAAATGAATGAGAATCAAAAAAATATGGATTTCAGCTTGTACAAAAACGAATTTTATTTTATTTTATAAAATCAAATTCATTAATTATTGACAATACTAACACTGATTATAAAAATTGTTGGAAATGGCCACCTTCACTTAATAGGCATGCTTCCGCCCGTCTACGCATGGAATTACGCACACGTTGAAATATTCCCGGCGTATTTCGAATAGTTTCACACGAGGCAACTATTCGCTCTCTTAAATCATCTAAAGTATTAACGGGAGTTTTATACACTAGAGTTTTAAGGTGCCCCCATAAAAAGAAATCTAAACTGTTGAGATCAGGGGATCTTGCTGGCCATTGCTGAGGTCCTCCGCGACCTATCCAACGATTATGATAAACTGTATTTAAATGGTTTCGGACAATTACACTGAAATGAGCAGGGGCTCCATCCTACTGCGATATGAAGCAATTTCAATTAAATTATTTTAATCAAGAACCGAGCATCTGACAAGAATTACACATTTTTTTGGATTCTCATTCATTTTGGAACAAATCTGATCCCTCAATTTGCTTTCAGTCGATGCACAAACATTTCCACACCGCATCGGATTTTTGAAGAATTGATCCTGAAATGAAACGATTTTTATTTTTTTAAGCGAAAACCATGCGGCGGACAAAGAAAACTCAAGAGATCAAATTTGCTCAAAAATAAATGAGGATCTCAAAAGTATTTATTTTTTCAGGAGAAAGCAGTGGCGTAGTATTTTTTTCTCCAAAAATATTCAATGCAAAACCCGTACGGACGCCACTGGTTGAGAAAATGAAAATGTTTGTGCGTTAAAAAATGCACCTTGATGCATAGAAGACATGTACCAAATTTTATAAAAACGTCTACAATATTATCTCAGTTATTATTAAAAAACTGTTTTTTTTCAAAACTTTATCACCCTGTATCTCAAAAGTTAGGACTTTTAGGACAAACGTTTATAGAAAGTTTTTTCCTTAAAATAAGTCAAGGAATCACCCCCTCAAATATTAGCATGTCTTTAAGGAACACCCTGTATACAGGTAAATCTGGTAGAAATTTTGATATAAGGTACCATGAACATGTCATTTCGGATAAAAAATCATTAATGTATGATCATCTTCAAAATTCGAAACATAAAATAGATAAAGATAATTTAAAAATTCTCCACACATGCGAAAAAGGGAAGATGATGAATTTGTTGGAATCTATGGAAATAAACAAGTCAAAGAAAAACCTCAATTCTATTATCCTCAACGAACAACTCGGTTTAAAAAAAGTCCTCTCCTGAACCTATAACCCAATTCCCAATATCTGCATTATCAAATTAATTGTTTTTTTTTTCATTTATTACTGATTTTGATTCTGAGAATCTATATACCGCTACTAATTAAGGTATAACCTAGGTTAGGCAATGTAGGTATAAATATTCAGATTTGGATGTAATCTAGTTAGTTTTGAAAATGGTGTAATGACCGAAACTAGTCAACAAATATAAAATTGTAGCGGAAAATAGACAAAATTGTTTTTAGTGTATCCTTAGTGAACATGAATTTCCACAAAATAAACAACTCGTCAATCAAAGAAGTCTTTCAAATTCAACGGAGAACTACCTGCTTTGTCTCGTTTGAATACAAATTACTGAAATCCGTTGCTTATAAAACAATCACTGTAGGATAAATTGTTTTTCCAGCCAGTTTTGCAAGTAAAACGTCTTTTCCTCGGCTCTCGCGATGTTCTCTAAACAATACAGAATTTTCTTTCTCCTGGAAACCAGAACAGAAAAAGCAAAGAGCAAGTTTTGCGCATAACTATAATTTTCTCGACAGTATTTGCATGCTTAAAAGAAAAGGCTTTGGTGAATTCTGATTATATCATTCGATTCCTCTATGAAATTTGAAAGAAACTCAATGAAAAAAACAGTTTTGGAGATTTTGTCGAATAGCGAGTTTTGCAAATAATGGCCTCAATGTCGGATCTGTGATATAGAATTCTTTGCCGCTTTGTCGGCTTTCTTGTTTCCGGGTATTCTCGTGTGGGATGGAACCCTCTCTAATGTTATGATCTTTCCTAGAAATTTCAGTTCGTGAAGCTTATCTTTAATCGATTGTAGTACGGAATGTTTGTGGTACAGTTGTTTGAGTCTTTGTAAGGAGCTCAAAATTCATTGAAAATTACTGTTTATCTAGCATCAAGACTACTCGATAATTCGACGGCTTCTGCTATGGCGTAAAGTAGAACCAACAATCTAGTAAGGTTGTAAATCTATATTAGCCGACGACCCTCATCATTACCCATTGTTCGGAATACAGATAAGCAATGAAAGTGTGTGTGTCCCTTAAAATATTCCCAGGTCCGGATTCACATATCTCATGAAATAGTTTGGCATTTTACTAATAGTAGGCTCTCCATTTTTTTCGCTTCTGTTGACAGTTTTGTATTTGAATATATTTGGTAATGAAAAATCTCCTGAGTTGATTTAGAACCCTTGGCAATGATATGTTTAAATGTGTGTAAGTAATAAAATTTACTTACCGGGCCACCTAACTTTTGGTACTAATGGACTATTAACGAGATTATAGCAATAGTGGTCTATTTCAGAAATAAAAGGGAGAAAGTTAAACAACATTAAGTCATTACCTAATATTTTGTTGTAAGTTGTGTCTATTCGAATTTTGTGTCGTGAAAAATGTGGCGTCCGTGGGCTCATCCTGAAGCTAGTACTTCAATTGGTGGTCGTTGTACGCACTAGTCGACAAATGTTACACGCTCATGGAAAACAAATTATATTAAATGTTTATACTTCCCTTCTGGAACGTGGAATGTCCAAGGATCAAGCTGTGCGAGAAAGTGCTTCTTTAACAAAAACACCGTATTCCACAGTGTTTAAAATAGAAAGTAACCCTATTTTAAAAAGAAAGAAACGAAAAGACTGGTGGTTCAAGGAAACTAGATGGCTGTGATGTAGATATAATTCGAAGAACAGTGTATACCTTATATAAAGAGCAAATTGTGCCGACATGAGATATTTTAATGCAACGGCTAAAAAAACAGATATCCAGTGTTGCAAATAAAATTTTACGAAACGGATTTCAATTTAGAAAACTCAGTAGTGGCAGAAACATCATAATGGAATCTGCGCGTCTCAAAAAAATGGAGATTTGAATATTTATTGGCTATAAACGAGTTCAGAGAATGTGGTAGAACGATAGTTTATTTGGATGAAACTTGGTTCGATACACACGATACTCCAAAAAAAAGTTGGGTAGACTCATCTGACTTGTGCCAAACTAATGCGTCGTCTAATAAAGGAAAACGATAATTCACGCAGGAACCGAAAGTTGTTTTATACTAAATGCGTTGTCTTTATCGGCAAAGAATATTTAGGACTCTTCAGTCGATTATCATGATGATGATGATACTACAGCCGAATTATTTGAAGACTGGTTTCAAAATAAACTCACACCAAATATTCCACCCAACAGTATTATCGTCATGGATAATGCTAGCTACCACAGTCGAAGATTAGATAAAGCACCATGTTCAAAAAGACAAGAATATATGTTAAATCATGATATGTACCATGAGGAAAAGTACACACAAAAACAGTTACTAGAAGTTTTACACAGTTACGATAAAAAAGAAATATTTTTGTGATTAATTGGCTGAAAGCTTGGGACATACGATGCTCAGACTTCCTCCTTATCACTGTATGTTTAACCCAATTGAACATATATGGCATCAGCTTAAGTCAGCTGTTCGAAGAAATAATACTTCTCCAACCTTGAGTTCAAATGTGGTAGCTCTCATTCAAACAGAAACTGCAAATATTCCTGACAGCAGCTTGTACAACTGTGTTTTTCATATTAAAAAAGTGGAAAAATCATAGGTATATGGATAAAGAAAAACTTCGCAAACAAAACATTATCAATTTGGGTATAGAAATCAAATCAATTAGGTAGTCATGTGTAACAGAATTTGAAACTAGTTAAATTTACATAGGCAACTTGAAGCAAAGGAAAACCAGGTTTACAAATCAAATAACACAAATCAATCAAGTACCCAAGTACCAAGTTTAATAGAGATTAGAATTAGAATTAGATGCTCTCGTTACGTCCCAATGGGCACACGTACGTGTTTCAAACGTCTTATAAACGTGACATTGGTTAAATAAACGTGTCTGGTTGAAAATTTTAACGGAAATTATTTAGCATAATCTTCAACGTTGAAAGAATACGTTATAAAGATGTGTTTTCAACGTTACTTCCTCAACAAGCCGTTAAATATACGTTTAACAATCGTTATGTTGATTCAAAAAGAATTTTTAATAAAATTTGCTCCATGCGATTCATTTATCAAAGGTTATGATACGTTCCTTATCCTTTTATTTGGTCAAAACAATGTTGTTTTATTGAGTATCTTCAATGTTAAGAAAACCTGATTGAAAACAGCAATAAAGCGATAATTAGTAAGCAATTGGTTGTTTCACGCGACATTTTTTCGTTGAAAAAACGTTCGGTTTTCAGCCATTTCACAACGTTATTTCAACGTCCTTGTGACCATTGGGGTTGTACCTGTACGTTCGTTGCCAAGCTGCAGTTTTAGCATTTTTCAGTTTTTATGAAGTTTAGATAGTTACGCGTTGAAGATTCATTTTGTGAATCTCGAAGTAAATTTTGATTGAAACACTGAATTTTCTTCGATCATAGTGGGGGGTTAATTACCCCCATTAACCCCCCCTTATGCATGGACTCACCCTGTATAATGAGCTTTCACTGCCCGTCTAGACATTAATTGAATGTATATCCTTCCAATCAACGTTTCTCTATGGCCATCTTCGTTGTATTTTGAGCTGATGGAGACACTCGTGAGATTGATTTGGAAAAGGGACCAAAGGCCGGTTTTCTCAATTGCTGGTAATTTGAGAGCCCGTGAATTTAATGGCCGTATAATTTCCACCAAAATGTATGTCATGAACTGTGTTTGATGGCCCGTTAATTATGGAAAATGTGCCTGCCAGTGACGGTTATCTGCAAAGTGTCATGGAAGAATTACGTTAGCATAACCTAAAATATTTATAGTATACAGTGAAATATTGACTTTTTGTGTTATTCCTGATACTAATCAAATATTCATAGCTTAAAAGTGTTGCTCAAAAAGTAAATATATTTATAGACCATCAGATAATGACACATTTTGCTGACTCATTTTCTCGTTTCAGGGATTTTAACCACTGATAATTATGTCAGTGTTGAGCTCATAAAATGAAAATTTAGCGATAGGACGTGTGCTAGGCATATGAAAAAAAAATCCCAAAATTTTCCGGCCGGAAAATTTACTTAAACAGCTGATTGGCTTATGGGAATTTTCCGTCGGGTTCCTAACGATATCAGATTTCATTCTGTCGATTGTCATAAGCGAGAAAATGCGTCAGCGACCGAGTGTTCTTTTACAAGATGGCTCCCTTATTTCCACCCTTTAAGGACATTCAAACCATATGGCTTTGGTTTTTCACTATTAGATTGTTCCTACCTGTTAATGTATTAAAATGAGATAAATAAGAGATTGAAAAAAAATACAATTTTTTTTACACAAAAAAAAATAATTTTCCATATGCCTAGCACACGTCCGATCGCAAAATTTTCATTTTTTGAGCTCAACACTGACATAATTTTCAGTGGTTAAAATCCCTGAAACGAGAAAATGAGTCAGCAAAATATGTCATTATCTGATGGTCTATTAGTGGTTCAATAAAAAACTGTAAAAATTGATACTATCTCATTCATGACAAATTTGTGACATTTTCAGCTACAGTTCCTAATTTTTGTCAAACTAGACATTATAGTTGAATCTTGTTGCTGAAGGCTGATAATTACCGGATGATTATAGGAAAAATTCTTGATGTAAATATAGACCTAGTTCATCCAGAAAATCAGTCTATTCCCAATATCTCTATTTTTTTTTCAATTATGGTGATTATTTCCAGCCGGCAACGAAAATCAATCATACAGATTTTTGCACACGAAAAAGAAAAAAAATTCACACCGGCTGGGAATCGAACCTGGGACCTTACGGTCACCAGACGAACGCTCAACCGCTGGGCTAATCCGCGCTTCTAACTCAAATATCACCTCGAAATTTTTGAATGGCATGGGGCTCAAGTGGCACATCATCAAAAAGAAAATTTCATTCTCTTTACAACCTTTTAAATTTTTTTTGAATTTCGTCAATATTTTTTTTACAATTTAAATTCGAAATATCAAATATAAATGCGAATCTGAATGCTACTTATACCTCGATAAATTAGAACGGGTTGATGTGGAACAATGAAATCAAAAATATTTTGAAGGGTATTACCGATACCACTTTTTGAGAGAAGAAACATTGCGATTCCTCGACAAATGGCTCTGGGGGCACATTAACTCAAAAATTTCGGAAGGCATTAATATCGAAATTGGGAAAAAAAATTCAAAAATATTTAGATGGTTGTAAAGAAAATTGAATTCTCTTTTCAACGATGTGCCATTTGACCCCCCATGCCATTTAAAAATGTTGAGTCGATGGGCCCTCCCGCGCCCCCTATTGAGCAATCACCATATTTTTCATTTCAGAAAGTAGTATTGGTGACACCCACAAAACCGTTTTTTATTCATGTTTCTACGTCGAGCCGTTCAAAAGTTAACAGGGGGGGGACTATTAAAAGCCGCACTGTATTATAACGATCAATATTAAACTCAAACAACATAAAAAGTAAATATTTTAAAATTTGAAAATAAATATTTATCAATCGAAAAAAACTAAAAAGTAACATAACAAATTCACAACACGAATACAAATTAAGAGACTTTCTGTGACGTAATGACGTAAGGGTAGGAGTTTTTGGGATCAGAGATGAGTGCTCGCAAGCATTTTTGAGTGCTCGCAAGCTCTTTGGAGTACTCGCGAGCCCTTTTGAGTGCTTCCGAGCTCTTTTGCGAACTTGAGAGCTTTTTTGAGTGCTCGCGAGGACTTTCATAGAGTGCTTACAAAACAAAGGACCGATTTGAAAAAGTGCTCCTATAGGCACAGTGCTCATTTCACTCAAAAAAGCAAGTTTTAACTTAGGGTTAAGTGTAATTCGTTAAGAAGGAGTTTACCTTCTGAAAAAGTTCGAAGTATATTTGCGGGTAAAAGGACGAGGTACGAATTCCATTTAATAGGGGAGGAGTCTCAAAATAAAAGAAATCTAAGTGTCTCACTTCAACACATTTCGCCGTAAAATAAAAATTACTCATAGTCTTTTTACTACTCTGGCCGACTCGATTTTATTACATTGTGCCGTATTCTCTAAAAGGAAGAACTCAAATATGGGTAATAAAAATGAAAAGTTTTGCTTTTTTCATTGGGATCGATATTTCGTATATATTGATATAACTTATGAAAATATGTGTGGTTTAGGCAAACATCATAATTAAAAAATATAAAAAATCGTGTTTATCGACATGTAAATAGCAACGCTGCAAAAACCATTCAAATTATAAGAAAACCATCCTACGGGTCTCTTCATTAGAGATATTTATGAAAAATTTCTATGAAAAAGTCCGCAGTTGCATTTTGTTCAAATGCATTGTTTTAGCGAACGAGACTTTCGAATTTCCTCATGTGTAAAAAATAAGTATCAGATGTAAAGGGGTTACATAGAAATATGTGTCAATTCAGTAAATAATTTTTTGTACAACTGTCATTAAAAATGAAGTTTTTAATTAATTGAAATATGAACTAAAAACTGACTTTTTCACAAAATCACCTATAACACTAGTGTTAAAAGTACTTTTTTCTACGTTCATGTAAAAACAAAACTTTATTGAACTATATTTAGTGGAAAAACTGTCTCTTTATTGCACTCATCTGTCATTCTACTATAGCGTTCTGTCATCATGACAGACATAAACTTTCAAATTGACGCCAAATTTAGCCCATTTTCTGTGAGATTGTATTACGTTTTAAATAGTTGGATGTTTCATCATATTCATTATATAATGGACTCTGAAATGAAAATGCAATTTGTTAAAAATAAAATTATTTCTTTCGAATATCATCTGAATTACACAAAATGTTTATGAATTACTTTTAGCAGATAGATTTAAACAAACAATAATAATAATAGTAATAATAATAATAATAATAAATGCTTTTATTGACAAATATTCACGTACAAAGTACAATGAACTACTGGATAAATGAAGATTTGTAGAATTTTGTCAAAAGGCAGAGTTCAAATCACCTGTTTACACAAGTGTTCGCTCTTCCACTCAACCGTAGAGTACCCACTCATCTGAAATGTAGATTCGTGGGTAACTTAACATAAATATAATGATTTCACTAGTTACAACATTTATATATACATATATACACATGTGCGTATAATAAGTAACTAACTATAGTAAGTAACTAATAATAAGTGAGTAATATTACGTAATGTATAAAAAATAATATAATAATAATAATGATGATAATAATAACAATAATGATAACGAGAATCAGCAGAAAGATCCCTAGAAAGCGTGATATGCACGTTACGCTCCTTCACGTTTATACTTAAATATATATAAAATTAAAATATAAAATTTGACATAATATCTTTTTTGAGGTTTTTTTTCATGGTAGAGAGAGACATACGTTTATACTTATCGGGTAACCAATTGTAGAGCTTAGTTATGTTATAAGAGTAAGAGCATTTATATAAGGAGATAGTGTGTTGAGGGGGAGTAAGCCTATTCTTAAAACGAACATTTAGGTTGTGGATATCAGTTCTGAATCGAATTTTATTATATAAATATGAGGGTTCACAAGAGGTAATGATTTTACTGTAAAGCGTACATGCGTGGATGAGTCTAATGCCTTCCATATTCAACCAGCCAATCTCTCTAATATACGCAGAAGTTGGAGTACCTCTCTTAAGTCCAAAAATCACTCTGGCGCAGCAATTCTGTACCATTTGGATCCTTAACCAATCTCTCTTCAAGAGACTAGGTCCGTATAGAGTGTCAGCGTAGTTCAAATGAGATAGAACCAATGTTTCGTAGAGTTTGATTCTAAGTTTTCTGTTAAGTAAAGATCTATTATTATAAATAAGTTTAAGATTGCAATGGGCTCGACGTAGTATGAGAGATATATGCGATGAATATCTTAGATCACTGTCTATTAGAACACCGAGGTTTTTTGAGCTTTCATTCAAAACAATCTTATCTTGGTTCACTGTAATTTGAACCATATTTTTGCATCTTTTTCTAGCAGACGATCTGCCAAATAGAAGAACTTTAGTATAGTGAGCAAGCATTCACAATATCTTTTTCTTCGAAGCTGAGATACACCTGGGTGTCATCAGCATAAAAATGTGAAGAGCAGTGACGTAGGCTATCATGGAATTTATGCGTGTAAAGGATGAACAGTAGTGGTCCAAGGATAGACCCTTGTGGTACCCCACTCTCGACTTGTATGTCTTCCTTACAGTTTAGTGCCACCTAAATGAAACATTTTCTGGTTTTTGCATGAACGTAGAAAAAATATTGTATGAAACTCGTGCAAAAAGAGTTTATTGCACTCGACGTGTTGCCCAACTCGGCCTAATGGTCTCGTTGGACAATTTCACGTCGAGTGCAATAAACACCTACTTTTTGCACTTGTTGCATAAATAACTATACACACACAATTGAGGCGGAATTTTGACAAGCTGATAAATAAATAGGTAGGAAATGAGAGTGGTGGCCCAAAAATAAAATAAAACGAGTATTTACAGAGCTGAGTGAATTATAATAAATGAGAAGCTCCCAATCAAAATTTGGATTTATATATTTCATCACTTTTATTTCTTTTATTTTATGTCTGTATGATATTCTTATGATTTTCTTTTAAAATATAATATTTTATTTCTTATTTTATTTACGTACTGTATATATCCCCTTTATAATGTCACCGCTCTCATTTCCTACCTATTTATTTATCAGCTTGTCAAAATTCCGCCAGGGATAATTTTAGTTTTTTCTCAAGTGAAACATTTTTTTTAGTCCTGGGTTCTTCATATTGAAAAATGAATCTTCATTTTTGTTCGAAAATTGTTTGTTTCGGGTACAATTTTAATTAGGCCGCCATTTGCATATTTCGTAATGAAATAACAAAAATAAAATACTTGGAAAACCATTGATACGTCGTTAGTGTCAATGGATACGATCAAATAAATTCATCAATTTTGTGAACTTGAATTTTATTGACAGGTGCAAACGGAAAATTGTCGTCAATATTCATTCACCAATAATTTATGAATTTTAAGTCAATTTCTAGTAACTTTCGGTCTGCTATGATATACCTGTTCGTTGGATAAAAGTTCTTGGGTTGAACCATTTCGTGTAATTATGTTGGTATATCTAATAAACTAACAACAGAATTGGCGAATAAATTGTCGTGTGTAATACAACCAATGCTCATCAATTTCAGTAATTATTCATTCAACGTATTCTAAAATTCAATAATCCCATTTACAACTTCTATTGGTTTCATCTCCTGTGCTAAAATTTCGTGAATAGCTTCAGTATTATTTCCAAATTCAATGAATGAAACAACAATCCATTCAAACATCCATAGTATCCATGTAAAAGTACATATTTATACGAGAGCGCTCGAATCCGTGAAGAAAAGAGATCCAATATTGAGTATGCAGGGGTTCAGGAAAAATCACTTTGACGGTGCGATTTTGGATGAATTCTTGAAAATTTTTGTGACAAGGAAGATAAAAATGTGTGAGACAGAGTACTTTTTTGAAAAAAAAAAAATTAGCTAGTGAGATAAAAAAATGGCGAATCTGGTCAATTTCTGCATTTTTAATAAAAATTGGAAAAAGTACTCTGAGAGATGCCTAAATCCAACCTATTGAATTCAGATGATGAAAAAAAATCTCGAATTCATTGAGCGAACTCCGAGTATTTTGATTTCTCCTTCTCCTTGTTTCACCAATAGCCACTAATAGGGTTAACCCCCTCTTAACACAGGCTACGGTTGAGTTAAATTCGTTAAAAAAGGCTACAGTTGAGTTAGATTCGTTAAAACCGACTACAGTTGAGTTAAATTCGTTAAAACAGGCTACGGTTGAGTTAAATTCGTTAAAACAGGCTACATTGAAATAAGTTCGTTAAAACCAACTACAGTTGAGTTAAATTCGTTAAAACAGGCTACGGTTGAGTTAAATTCGTTAAAACAGGCTACATTGAATTAAGTTCGTTAAAACCGACTACAGTTTAGTTAAATTCGTTAAAACAGGCTACGGTTGAGTTAAATTCGTTAAAACAGGCTACGATTGAAAAATATATGAAAAACCTGTAACACCCTTTTATGAACGCAGCAACGCAAGCCTATTATATGGATTCTCAAATCGTCAACAAGAATCTGATTTATTAGGAGTATTTTCTATGCTTTATTGGCTCCATCAAATATGAAACAGTAAGTCATAAATTTTGTAATTGAAAGGAAATAAACATGGATCGATCCAATATTCGTTTGAACGATCATAAAATTGTTTATTATTTCTTGCCAGGTGTGAGTTTAATGTCTCTTGTAATGATTGATTCGGTTCGACGGGGTCTTTAATTTTAGATTAGAGTCCTAATGGTCAAAATGAACTGTAGTGCGGTTAAGATATCAATTCATTGGTAACGAGTGTTTTTTTATGAAATGATATGACTCCGCCTATGCAATAAATATAAAGGGTGTCCAAGCTAAAGGTTGACAAATTTTATGGATCTTGGATATTGATAACAGGAAAAATTCATCAAATTATCAAAATTTTTGGCATCATTTGATTCGTCCCTTTGAAAACTATTTTTTTTACCAGCGTGCGGAAAAGTCCACTTTTCCGCACACATTTAGTTTTGAAAGAGTCAATTTTCCGCACTAGTGCGGAAAAGTGGATTTGTTTAGTTTTTTCGGATTATACTGACATTTAAACATTGCGTCGCAGAAGGTTAAAATAGAAAGCTTAACAAGTACGGTTGCACAGTTTAATATATATTTAATAATAAATGTTCTTTATGTTAACTTTTGGGTGTTTTTTCCGCTAGTAGAAAAATAGTGTACCTTACACGAGCGTAAAGTGACTTTTTCGCACGCGATTTCTGCAATCGCGTGCGGAAGAGTATCACTTTCCGCACTTGTTAGGTAAACCACTATATTATACATGGTGTACCTTAAAGATTTCATTTAAAAAATGGGATAACCGAAAAAAAGTAATATTACCACATTCAAACACTGGCTGGTGGCAAAGTATGGTTAATTCAGTATGATTGGGTTATGAGAAAATCGATTTTAGCACCACCAAACTTGGTATGCTAGTAGTTGGCATGATAAACACGAAAAAAAAATTTCCAAGGGTGGAATTTATTTTTTTTGTTTAAAAATATATAAATAGATCTTTGCTGTAATCTTGGAAAGTATATGATTCATCAGGGTAAAAAATAATTCAATTTTCCACTAAAACTATTCTTAGTAATTTATATTGAAATGCGCTCGTTTTCTCAGAAAACGTGATTGAACGCCGATATCAAATTTCAGGTTCATCCTTACCCGCCGCTGAAAGTTATGGCGGAGCCGAATATTTGATTCGTCATAACTCTGCTAAAAACGATCGGAGAAGAAAATGGAAAAGTTCATATCGTTTCTGAAGACTCCTACCTTCTCTTGCAAATATAATATGCGAGTATATGAGTACCTTTGTCGCACTTCACGGAAATGTTTGGGATGATCCGAAAATCATGAATAATTAAGTAAATATGGAATTATTCACTGAAGCAGCAACCCATACCCTCTTTGGACTATATGCAACAATTTTGAAGTAGTCTGACAGGTCACACTTATACATCCCAAAAAAAACTTTGTTTTACTCCTGCCTCATATTGAGCTTAATACATACAAAAAAAATTGTTTTTTCCGTTAACCAGCTGTCTTCCCCTTATGAACGGCAGCCCTCAAAAGTCGAAACTTGTGCGAGCCAAGGATTAACGAGGTCTTACCTTTTAACGTGCGATTCCTAGCACATTCTCGGGCCATCAGATAAAAATCTGAAGTCACTGAGGATTCGAACCTAGCCGACATACATAAAACCGACATTCTCTTCAGTAAATGTTGAAAATTATCGCTTATTCATATCCTGCGTGTATGTTTAATAACACTGTTGTGAAGTGCAAACCTCAAGCTTGAAATCACATACTTCATTTTTTATGTAGGATGTGTACGAGCGATTATTTTCAACATTTACTGAAGAAATTGCCGGGATTATGGGTGAGTTGAAAACTGGGGCAAAAGTAAAACCCAGTTTTCTTTGCAGTGTATAAGTGAGACTTGTCTCACTAGTCTTAAATCGTTGCATATGGTCGAAAAAGGGTACTGATTCTTGCTTCAGTACAATTATTCCACATCAACTAAAATATCCATGACTTTTGGATCCTCCGTAAAAATCGTAGAAGGGTTATATGAAGTGAGACAAAACACATTTTAGGTACTCAGATACTCACATGTTATATTTGCATAAGGAAGTAGCAGTCTTCAGGAACAATATGCACTTTTTCTTTTTCTTCTACTATAAGTTTTAGCAAAGTTATGACAAATCAAATTTTTGGCTCTGCGGGTTAGCGCGAACATGAAATGTGATGTGGGCGTTAAATCAGGTTTTTCGAGAAAACGAGCGTATTTCATAAGGTATTACTAAAAATCATCCTTCTCTCTCAACCTATCGAAATCGTTTTTTGATAAATTTTCTGAAATAACAATAAAAAACTATATTTTTTTTAAATGAAAATTTTTTTAGGATCCACCCCTGATTTTTTGGAGAACAATTTTTTTTTAATAATACATGAGTCGAGATGTCATGTGCCGAGTTTCAGAGTGCTACTATTCATTCTTCACTTTTTGCTCGAGTTTGTCTGTCGTTACTGGATTAAGAATATTCAAAATTTATATTATTGAAGTTGTTATATACTCTGCAATCTCAAAATAGCGGATTATATATATGAAATTAGGATGCGAATATATCATTGACCATAATGTCACGAGCAAAAATAAATGAACACCATAAAACACTTTCTCAACACCTCTTATCGCTAACATTATTTTCGATAGCCTATGAAAACCAGTCGACAGTCTCCTATATTCAAGACTGCGAAGTGTTTTTCTCTGCCAAATACTAAATTGGGCCAAATTCGATCCTTCACGAAATGTATCACGTCGCAAGCATACTTTCAGATCTTCAGAGCACGGTCGAGTTAGCAAAGAGGGTTGAGACCACACTTGAACTTCGCTTGATCGTATTTTGCTTATCTATTTATATGATAATGTTATGGCAGGTTATGTCTTCTCAGTTACCCTTAGCACAGACGCGGATATTTATCTTGTATATGATGACACCAGCTTTGATCATGACAAGATATGGCCACAGGTCATCAAGAGATTGAGAACGAGTCTGGCAATTCCACGTGTGAAATATTTATTTCTTCATCACGATGAAATATTCTTTGGATATACGGCAATATGGGTTCAGAGAAAATAAACTGTAAATAGCTTCAGTCGTACCCATTGGATGAGAAACAAATTGTGGTAAAGGAAATAAGTAACAATAACCCCGCTACTTACACATGTGGTGTGCCACAAGGATGAGTACTTCGGCCGATATAGTTCCTAATTTACCTCAATGATTTGGCCGGTATAAATATTCACGAGAAATCCACTACGATTGGGTTTTGAGACAAGAATCCATTGTAGCACCACCAAACTTGGTATGCTAGTAGTTGGAGCTATGATAGAGAGTTTAACTACCAGAATTTCACGGGTGGAACATATTATTTTTTTTCGTTTAAAAATATATAAATAAATTTTTCTGTAATCTTGGGAAGTATATGATTTATCGGAAAAACAACTCAACAGGGTGAAAAACAATTCAATTTTCCACAAAAATTATTCTGAGTAATTTTTCATGGAATGCGCTCTTTTCTCAGAAAACATAATTGAACGCCGATATCAAATTTCAGGTTCACCCTTACCAGACTCCTACCTTCTCATGCAAATATAATATGCGAGTATTTGAGTACCTAAAATGTGTTTTGTCGCACTTCACGGAGATGTTTGCGGATGATCCGAAAATCATGAATAATTCAGTAAATATGGAATTATTATAATGAAGCAGCGACCTATACCGTCTATGGACTATATGCAACAATTTTAAAGTAGTGTGACAGGTCCCACTTATACATGACAAAAAAAAACTATGTTTTACTCCTGCCGCATTTTCAACTTACCCATAAAATCGGCATTCTCGTCACTTAATGTTGACATTTTTTATGTAGGATGTGTATGAGCGATTATTTTCAACATTCACTGAAGAAACTGCCGGGATTATGGGTGAGTTGAAAACTGAGGCAGGAGTAAAACCCAGTTTTTTCTTTGGCATGTATAAGTGAGATTTGTCTCAGTAGCCTTGAATCGTTGCATATGGTCCAAAGAGGGAACTGCAATTATTTCACATCAACTAAAATATCCATGACTTTCAGATCCTCCGTAAATATCGTAGAAGGGTTATGTGAAATGGGACAAAACACATTTGAGTAACTCAAATACTCACATGTTATATTTGCATGAGGAAGTAAAAGTCTTCAGGAACGATCTGCACTTTTTCATTTTCTTCTACTATAATTTTTATCAAAGTTATGACAAATCTAATTTTCTGCCCTGTTTGAACTTGCAGTGGCGGGTTAGCGCGAGCATGAAATGTGACGTCGGCGTTAAACCACGTTTTCTGAGAAAACGAGCATATTTCATGAGGTATTACTGAAATTCATTCTTGTGGAGAATTGAATTATCTCTTATCCTATCGAAATCGTTTTTTCTGAAATAAAAACAAAAAAATATATTTTTTCAAATGGGGTTCCCCCTTGATTTTTTGGTAGGCAATTTTTTTTTCAAATAATATATGATGTCAAGATGCCGAGTTTCAAGGTGCTACAATTCAATCTTCACTTTTTGCTCGAGTTTGACTGTCGTTACTGGATTATTACTATTTTCTGATGATACGACAATGATGTGGAAAGGATCTGATATTGACTTTTCCTACGAGCGTGCGGAAAACTAACTTTTCCGCACGATTTTTCGTTTTGTAAGTTGTACTAGTGTTAAAATTAAAATGATAGATGAGATGATGTTTACTCAGTAATATAGATCTCTCTACTAGAATCACTTCAATCAGATTTTATAAACAATGCACCTACTCAAAAGGAATCATTTATAAAAGTTCACACATGTATTTGGCCGTTTGCGCAATTGGTAATACTCATTCCTTTTGAAGTTACAAACGAAGTAGTATTCAGTCCAACTGTAGAAGGTCCTTCATCACTGACAAGTAATGACATTCATAAATAAAGTGCGTTGGGGTTTATTATATTTGAAGTATCTGTCAGTCAGCCTTGTAACCCAAAGATCGTGTGTTCGAATCCTCACAGATCTTATATTTTTTCGTTTTTTTCTCACTAGCAGTACCTGTTGTACAAACAAATTTGTATGAAACATTTGTTAAAAGTGATTTTATTTTGCTCGTGAGGTTGCTTCACTCGCTAACGCCCGTTCCGCAATATTTCCTACTCACAAAATAAAATGCCACTTCTAACACTTGTATCATAAATAACTATTCTTTTCATTCCTATTACACTCGTATTTGTTTTCAATAGATTTTTATCCAGTTTCAATAATTTCCTGACCAATAATTCAGTCACGTACAAACTTGGAATATCATACTTTTCTGTAAACTAAACAGTGACCTATAATTTC
This sequence comes from Chrysolina haemoptera, assembly GCA_958298965.1. Taxonomy (NCBI): domain Eukaryota; kingdom Metazoa; phylum Arthropoda; class Insecta; order Coleoptera; family Chrysomelidae; genus Chrysolina; species Chrysolina haemoptera. The sequence continues at coordinate 24,202,159 of OY282600.1, read as the reverse complement.
ATAACAATAGGAACCCTGTATAACGGCCTGGATACATTCCAGGTGCAAATAACTGGATAGAGAAGATAAATGAATAATTAGTGTATTCGCTGATCTCATTAGAGTGAACCGTGCATGCACAAGTAACATCCAGCTTCTCGAGTAAACCACAGCAACGCAGAGTAGAAACCGCTCAGCAAGAATCAAATTGGAATAGGAGAAAAATGAAAATTCCATCAGAACGGTATTAACCTAATATTGTAATAGTGTTCCAACGTAGTTTCTGGATGAGAAAATTTGAGACGATCGTCAAAATAGTAATTTACGTAACAAGTCCGGAAAACACTGTTTTCGGACGTGTTGCGTACACAATTTTTTCGGCAACCGTGTAGAATAACTAGTTGAGACACATTTATTTTTTATATATCTTTGTAGAAGAAAATTTCGAACATTTTAATTCTTGTTTGTATTAAATATCGAAATGCGAACAGAAGATAGTACTAACAGAAACATTCTAATTTTTATTTGTATAAATAATTTTGTTGAAATCTGAGCATTTCCCGGACTAGTCCGGAAAATACGTACTTCCCGGACGGTTGCCGAAAAAATGTATTGAGAGTCGATAAAAGCCAACCGTTGCGGGTAATAGGAACTGAAATTTGGAAATTGTTTTCCTCCCACGGCAGTCTTGTAAAGACAAACTTCATCAAGAAAAAAATCTGTGTTGTTTGTTCCAGATTGTAGATTAGGAGTTCAAATTAGTTTAAGTTCTGTTTACCCAGCATATAGAAATGAGTGAAAGCTTTTTGATTTTTGTTCGAAAATATGAATAGAATATTCATAAAATCTGTTGTGGAATCATCTGCGGCTGAAAGACAAACTTTAGTCGCTATTTTCCATCGTTCAGGAGGTATTCATGATGGAAAGGGGAACATTCTCCATGAAAATGAAAAAAATGATTTATTTGTGATATCTAACAGAAAATAACTAGTTCCCCGGCTGAAGCCACGCTGGACATTGAACTACATCTGCTAGATATTGTGAAAAGACTAACTTAAAAGGAAAAATCTGAAAGTAAAAATTCGCATTTTCATTCAGATAGTGGATTTTTTCATAATGTTCTCTAGTTTTAATTGAAAATTCATTAAATAAATTAGATAGGGGGGATTTTATTAAAAAATATCACTCACAGAAATCGTTCATTTCATTGAAGCAAGGTTCGCTTCTCTCGCATTTCATCCCCAATACATTCTGATCGACGAAAATTTATTTCGCTTTGACAAGCTCGTCAGGAGGATTGATATAGGTTTGGAATAAAACAGGCTCTTCAGAAGCATACACATCAGGGATGGATATGAGGGAAATATTTCTTCTGCGGTGACACTTTGAAAATTATTTTTTAACATAGACCTGTCTACAAAAAAGGTATCTACAAGTTTTTCTTGAAAATGCATCGTTTTTCAGTATTCCCAAATCATTCATATATATATATATATATATATATATATATATATATATATATATATAAAAAACTCTTTAAATTAAGATATTCTCAACCTGATGAGTAAGAATATCATGCAGTCAGGAATAAAAGGCCTCGTTATTTATTCCTGACTGCGTCCCCAAGGATATTCTTACTCATCAGGTTGAGAATATCTTAATTTAAAGAGTTTTTTTCAACTAGTCTAATTAAAGGTTTTACGGAGAAGATATGAAAAATATGCACTGGTTTATAAAATCGAAAAAATTAAAAAGTGACACAGTGTGCATTTTGTCTCGATCGAGAGAAAACCAAACGTAATACATTAAAACTGAAATCTTGTTGGAGATTTCCTTAGATTAAAAACATTTTTAAACACAAATCAACATTGTCACATGTAACCGGCTCCAGCACAGAAACAGGAAAGCAGAGGACACAATGAAAGAGAAAGATGAAACTGAAATGTCAGCTGTCATCCACCTGTTAGCTTTCATGTGTACTGACTTCATGCAACTGTGATAGAGATGAAACATGTTTATGTTCTATGGGAAATAAAGTGAGTGCCCTCTATGGGGGATTATATGTACTAATTAAAGAGTTTACATTCGAATTTGAAAATGATGGATTTGATTCTAATTTAAGAATATAATTGTAAATAACAGATAAATTTGCAACATCAGACCTTTTGTTCATACTGTTTGGTTCATTGTTAATATAAACCATCTCTAGAAAATTTCTCTTGAGATAGTTGTCCTCCCTTGCTAAAATGGTTGGTTCATTAAAATTGATATTGCATTGATATATAAATTGATATTGCATTGATATATTGATATTGCATTGATATATTGATATATACAGGTCGTATTTTTTATGTCGTACCACTATTGGCATCTCGAAAACGGTAAACGATACGAAGTTGGTTAAATTAGACAAAAGTTGCCTATTTTAGTGAACAATGAAATGATGTTTCCAAATTGGAAGTATTACAAACCGTTTTCAAAATATACGGGGAAAACTGAAATTACCCATTTTCTTTTCTTTGCGATGGCATATAGGGGCAGAAATGTAGAAACAAATACCAGGTAAGATACATATCTGAAGGCGGTAAGATAAGGACTACTTAATTTCTTTTAAAAAAATGCAGGTCCGTATTCGAAAAAATAGAGTTGAGGGTGGCCCCGAGGAACGAAACGTCGTTTTGAAAATTGAAGTATAGCACGTGAAAGAAAATTCAAAACAGATAAGAAAGTTTCCCGAACACATTTCCCTATTCCTAAAAATAGGGGCGCCAACGCAAAGAAAATAAAACGGGTAATTTCGGTTTTCCCCGTATATTTTGAAAACGGTTCGTAATACTTCCAATTTGGAAACATCGTTTCATTGTTCACTAAAATAAGCAACTTTTGTCTAATTTAACCAACTTCGTATCATTTACCGTTTTCGAGATGCCAATAGTGGTACGACATAAAAAATACGACCTGTATATATATATATATATATATATATCTCGACTATGAATAACAGAAAAAGCATTCCTGAAATAGTAATTTACGTAACAAGTCCGGAAAACACTGTTTTTTTGGACGAGTGGACAAGATTCTAGGACGAGCGTAGCGAGTCCTGGAAGTCTGCAAACCAAAAAAACTGTTTTCGGACGTGTTGCGTACACAATTTTTTCGGCAACCGTGTAGAATAACAAATCGAGACACATTTATTTATTATATTTCTTTGTAGAAGAAAATTTTGAACATTTTAATTCTTGTTTGTATTAAATATCGAAATGCGAACAGAAGATAGGTACTAACAGAAACATTCTAATTTTTATTTATATAAATATTTTTGTTGAAATTCGGGCATTAGTCCGGGATGTACCTACTTCCCGGACGGTTGCCGAAAAAAGTCATTTGTGTGGATTTTTCGGCACTGAATATCTCGATACTTTTATCTTGCATTGAAGCAGCATTTTTTTATTCGTGAAGCTCACGTAGTGAACAAATTTCCTATAGTGTCAATAAAAACGGGTTCAGCACATATTTTTTTATGATCACAAAGCATTTCAGTAGCGGAAAACGGAAAATTTTGATTAAAAGTAAAAGAATTTTCCGAGAAAAATCGTAAAATTCTCTACAAAAAAGGTGTCTACAAATTTTTCTTTAAAATGCACCGTTTTCGAGTAAAAATGGGATTTTCTCAATTTTCTGTGTCCTCTCATTCCGTCATATAATGATATTTTCAGCCTCATCTTGTCCCAAATTATTCATATATGTATATCGACTTTGAATGACAAAAGAGACATTCTTGAAAAAATCATTCGTGTAGATTCGTGTGAAAATATCATTACATGACTGAATGAGAGAGCACAGAAAATTGAGAAAATCGCATTTTTTCGAATTTCGAGCACATTTTACTCGAGAACGGTGCATTTTATGCAGAATATTATGACATCCTTTGTTTTTGGAAAAAATTAATTTTTCGATTTCCCTCGGAAAATCGTCCATAAAAATTTTCCGGATGCTTTCACGGCTTATCACCCTCGAAATTCGGATTCAGCGGGTCAAAATACATAAGAATAACTTGGGTGATCCCGTCGCGCTGAATCGGCTACGAAAACCCTCACTGCCACCGGACTAAAAGGACGCCTCCTTCTATCGTGTTTGATATATTATACCCTCTTTCTAACGTCAGAAACTGTGGTTGGAGAAGTGTGGCTATCTTCACATAAATCTTATTTCTAGTTGTAACTCTATTATCGAGATACACGGAATATATACCATATTCTGTGCTGTATCAATGTGAAGTTGCCTGTCTACGCTAGTACCAAATTCTTCCGAAAATATCCGAAGACCAAATGGCATCCCTGCCAAAAATATCACATGAAATCTCATGAAAAATATGGACTAATTATGAGAATTTATTAGGAACTACGTGTATAAGTCTGTAACCTACACGTACGTAATCGTGGCATATACCGATTACAGAAAATTCAGACGATAAACAACCAATTTGGATTTGGCTACTTTTACCTGATATTTGTCAATTTCAAACTCGTTTATCTCGTAATTTCACTTCTCTTCAAGGCGATCGGTTGGGTCCAATCCTATATTTTATGGAATTGACTTCAATCCAATCCAAAAACTGAATATATCGATTAGATGGATCGGATCCAGTCAAGTCAAACCCATTTTGAGCGAATCCAAAGTTGTGAGATAAACGTAGTCTATAATTATAATGTTTTTCAGACTACAAATGATGCCGATTTGGAAGCAGCATTGGATGTCGCATTAGAATGTGGATACCGTCATATTGACGGCGCTTACGTTTACGGAACCGAGGAAGCGATCGGACGAGTTTTGAAAAAATGGCTGTCTTCCGGAAAACTCAAACGTGAAGAGCTTTTCATCACCACGAAGTTGCCCATGCAAGGTGTTCACGAAGATAGGGTGGACATGTACATGGAACGGTCATTGAAAAATCTGCAGTTGGAGTATGTGGACACCTCATCCACTTTCCTGCGGGAACAAAGGAGACAGGAGCAGATGTGGATACTGTACCAGAGAAGAATACAGACCACATTGCTATTTGGAAGGTAAATAACTATGAAATGAAAGTGCGTGTGACCTTCATACTAATAATATAACGGCCTTAGAAATTCTATACAGCTACTAAAAATTTTGACTTTTTTGAATTTGAATGAAAAACAAACTTTTTAATTTGGCTGGCTTCTTCTCAATACTCAATTGATTCCTTTGGTAAATTTCCGTTTATCGGGCGCCACAAGCTACCAATAAAAAATTTTTGGTACTTACGTATTTTGGTCTCTTGAACAAAAAATTCAAATGAAATATTCGGCGGGGTCAAGTAATTTCGGAGATATGACATATTTTTCACCAGCCCGATATACACCTCCTGCTTCCTCCGTCTAACGCTTTTTTTATTGGAAACGGCATTTTTTTTTAAATCGTGTTTTTTTTTTCTAGTCATGTCAGAGACAATAAGCTAGCAAATATGACAGATAATTTTTGGTGAATTGTATATTGTATGTATGGTTAGTAACACTGCCAACTTTTCTTATTTAAATGTGAGTAAATGATAGCTGCGGTTTTTTGGTCTACTACGATAGTAACAGAACTACATGTGACAGATCTAGGTGAGGACGGAAGGCCGGATTTTCATGCATACGATATCCGACGATCCGATGGTACGAAAATGATCTTATCAACCAAAAAGAACATTTTCGTACCATCGGATCGTCGGATATCATATGCATGAAATTCCGGCCTAATAAGAGCGAGCGAAGCGAGACTATCAACGGCGAGCGCAGGGAGCACCTATTTTGATTTACGTTTTAGGTTAGATTGGTTTAAGTAAGTTGGGTTTGGTAGGATAGGTTAGGTTAGGTGGGTGGGTTAGGTTGTTTTCCCTTCTTTTGCCTTAAAAGTTTGGATCTGTATGCAGTTAGGTCGAGACGTATTAAACGCGAGCAAAGCAAGCCTAACGGCGGTGAGCACCTTCTTTTATTTACGTTTCAGGTTAGGTTAGGCTCGCTTTGCTTGCCCTTACAACGTACCGACATAACTGAACACAGATCCAATCTTTCAAGGCAAAAGAAGGATTAAATAACCTAACTCAGCCACCTAACCTACTCTACTTAACATACCCTACCTAACCTACCTAACCTGCCTAACCTACCTAACCCGCCTAACCTACCTAATCCGCCTAACCTACCTAACTCGCCTAACCTACCTAACCCAACCTAACCTAAAACATAGATTAAAATAGGCGCTCGTCGTAGTTAGGCTCGGTTCGCTTGCCTTCATTACGTCCCGATCTAACTGCAAATAAATCCAATCTTGCCTGGTTAATGCGATTGAGTCTGGAGCTGTCACATATCATCACAAAAAAACGCAGCTATTATCAAATCTGAAAAATTGGCAATAATTGACTGTGTTACCAACCATACATACAATTCGAATTCACTAATACCTATCTATCATATTCGCTAACTTATTGTCTCTGACATGATTAGAAAAAACACGATTTTTTTTATGTGTCGTTTCCAATAAAAAAAAGGTGGGACGGAGGAAGCAGGATGTGTATATCGGGCTGGTGAAAAGAAGGAGACTTATTGAGTGTTTTTTTCGCGGTAGGAATGTCTCTGGAAAATGCCAGTCAAAATCCAAAAATAGGCCATATCTCTGAAATTACTTGAGACCGCCGAAAATTTCAATTGGATTTTTTGTTCAGGAGACTAAAATACGTAAGTTCCAAAAAATAATTTTTGATAGCACGTGGCGCCCGATAAACGGAATTTCACCCTCCTCTTTCAGTAGGTGATAATATAAGCTTATTCACTTGTAGGTTGATCATTTTTTATGAATCTATATCCTCATGAAGGTTTGTTATAGAAATAAATCTGGTTATCCAGAGAGAGAAAGCTAGGACATATATAAATTTAGGGTTAGCCACAACAGGCCGCGGTTAGGTGCCTGGTACAAGCTCCCAAAAAACCATCCTAACCTAGGATGAAATATTCACCTTGTTTCATTTATTTCAGAAAATGGAAGAACAGGTCGATGCCGGTAAAGCCAAATCAATCGGATTATCAAATTTCAATCAAAAGCAGATTGAAAGAATCTGGAATAACAGTCGAATAAAACCTCCATGCTTACAAATCGAACTCCATATTTTCCTGGAACAAACCAACTTGGTAAACTATTGTCATGAGAAAAAAACTTGCTGTGGTTGGGTATTCGCCTTTTGGAGCGCCATACTATAAAGCATTATGGGAACAAAGGGGAAAGACGTAAGTTAAAATGGTATGATTGATTGAGAATTATTTAATCGGTTCTTTCTTCTGCAGATGCAAGCCAAAACCAAACATTCTGAGTGATCCAGTTGTCTATGCAATTGCTGAAAAGCATAAGAAGTCTCCGGCACAAATAGCATTGAGATATCTTATAGATAGAGATGTCATACCCATACCACAAAGTTTAATCCCATCCCAGGTTAAAGAGAATTTGGACGTATTCAGCTTCCATCTTGATGCTGAGGATGAAACGAAACTCAAAAAACTTGATCTAGGAGAAGAAGGTCGTGTTTTTGATTTCTTCATATTTCCAGGGTAAGGATCCCTACTTGATGCGATCCTGTGAAATAATAGGAATTATCGCATCTATTTTTTTATGACAATATCAAGAATTAAACATATCTGATATAATATAATTATCCCGCAAAATTGATTAACAGTGCCATGTTGAAAGTAAGTCACGCGAGAAACATTTATACCACTCGGCCTGAGTGGTATAAATTCTCAACTAAGGAAACATAACACACGAGTGGCATACAATGTTTTATCCAATAATTGAGAGAAATCGTTTTTTCATGAGATAATAATTAATAAATTTGAAATATTGCTACCGTCCGCTTTAGTTGGGAAAACTAGCAAGGTTTCGACGATTCTGAATATTTCCGTATATTACCTTGACGGCTTCTGATTCTAAAATTTCACGCGGTACTATGAAAAGTTAGTGGTGGAATTTTTCCTTCTCTGGAAATAATTTTTAAATTTTTCCCAAACGCCTGCAGATAATGGCATTTTACATAGGACCTTTTCTAATCGTCTTCAGAAAATATACAGTAAATTGGATGCCTTACTTCCTCAAAATCAATGGTCCGGGAAATATTCACGATACTTTTGGGACTTAGCATCACAGTCGTAATATTCATTTAATTGGTGTTGACTAATTATAGTTTTCAACGTATTCGCGCACTAAGATCGTATTAATGATATTATTGGTGGTGACCAATTATAGATTTCAACGGATTCGCGCACCAAGGTCGTATTATTCATAATATTATTGGTGATGACCAATGATAGTTTTCAACGGATTCAACAACAAGGACGTAGTTTAGATATATGTGCACACAAGTTATACATGTATACACGGGGGGGCTAGAAGAGATATTTAAGCCGCCGGCAGGCCAAGTGTGGGCGCAAAGTGGATCCCGCGCCCTCACTAGTTAACATGCGCTCTAAGCCTGGTGAGGCCTCTGGTTAGAGGAGTTTGGGGTGAGGAGTACTTGTAAAACTTATTAGATAAGTATTTTACATAAGGCGGAATGGAAGTGATGCCTGCAAGCGCTCCCAACGCATATATCTGTAATAAGAAAAGGAAGAAAAAATATAACTTTTGTTCAGTTTCCACTAACACTACTCTATTACGACCGGTTTCGGCTGTTACACCATTTTCAAGTAACTGGTGTAACAGCCGAACCGGTCGTAATAGAGTAGTAAAGTGTTAGTGGAAACTGGACAAAAGTTATATTTTTTCTTCCTTTTCTTATTTCATCATGAATTTCCACAAAATAAATAGATCATCAATCAAACAAGTTAGATCCGCATATATCTGTCACTATTTGTGACGATACGGAGTACTTTGTTCTGATACCGGTCTAATCTCAGAAATTGGACATCAGGGATCGACTTCTTTATGATTTTGTCCGAGATCCTCAACGACAAATCCTGGTGAATTTGATGAATTTGATGACCATGTTCTCAGAAGGGGGTTCACCGCATTCTTGTTCTCTGCAATATCTCAAGATTTTGATATCCATATTTTTCAATTCTGTTCTGCATCAAGTTTTATTTCTGACACTCCTGAATCGCAAAACTTGTAACACAAATCTTTCATTGTGTCTAAGGCTTCGAATTCTCGCACATGCTTGCATTGACAGGTATTATCATATCATCGCGTTCCTTGTTGCTCGCGTAGATTTCTGTCTATACCCCAGATGAAAAGTTTCCGATTCTGTAGATAAAGATCAACATGCTCAAAATATATGTAATCGATCACTTTTCCATCTCATGTACAGCCCATCTATTTATTTGCACATCATTTCATTCATTGGTACATTTATTCACTATTCATTTAATTAATGAATTTTTCAGCATTGAGGAACATCCAGAATATCCGTTTCCAAAATGAGAAGAAATAGAACAGTGGAAAATGACTATCGATTCATATGATTTAATAAATTTCCTGTCGATGTTTGTTCACCAATAAATGTTGTATTCACTAGCGGTGAGTTGTTTCATTCATGAATGACGGGTTTTGAGATTTATCTTTCTGGTTTTTGGATAGTATAGGGTCCATACAGAGTGCAATGCATAGTGTACAAAATGAATTCAATAGATCCGATACAACTGAATAACTGCAGGAATGAATAAAATTGTTTACAAAATCAGACAATAATAATAATTGCAATAGGAAATGTTCAATATAATCATTAAATATTTATTGAGTAAAGTAAGGGAAAGGGATATAAAAGTAATATTTAAAGAAATATTTGACAAATTTTTGTTCATTATTTCGAATAATTTCGAAAGTAGTGTTTGCTGTTTATAGAAGTGACAATGCCTTTATATTTTACCAACGAGTGTTAAAATGGAGCCCACAATTTTGCGTTCAAGAGGAAAACCAAAATTTACCCATAACGGTTTTGTATATACTTTTGAAAAGTGTTCTAAAACTAATGAGCGATGTGAGCAACAAGGAAGATGTAAACGGATTCATAGGTACCGAAGATGGAGAAGTTATTAAAGTAATTGATATCCATTCTCATTCCTCCTCGGCAGCAAGAGTGGAAGTTGCAGAAGTTATAACAAAAATCAAACTTCGAGCAAAAAATACCGTAGAAGGCACAATAAATGTGATAAATAATTGCCTAAAAAACCTAACTCAAGGTTCCGAAGCCTCAATCCCAAATATTGGTTCTTTACGAAAAGTTGTTAGACGTAAAAGGAACACAATAAATTCAGCACCTGCAGTACCTGCAACTCTACAGGAACTGGTCTCACATGAGAAATATACCCAATATTTTCCAGAGCCTAACACAGCAGAAAATTTTTTACTTTGTGATAGTGGGGTGGGTCCGTCGAGAATTTGAATGGATACAGCACTTACAGACATCTACATGGTATGCAGATGGTTCGTTCTCAATTGCACCCACATTATTTGCTCAAGTATATACCATAATTGAAAATTGTCAAGCTGTGTGCACGTTCCAATGTAATTGGATGAAGAAAAGGTTTGTATTTCATGCAGAAATTTATTTATAAAATAATAGCAAAGCGCTTTCGACTATAAAGTCATCATCAGTGCGTACCTGTCACTTACTTATGATGACTTTATAGTCGAAAGCGTTTTGCTCTTATTTTATAAATAAATTTCTGCACGAAATACAAACCTTTTCTTTATCCAATATACCATAATGGCAGAAAGATTTGGAGGAGTTCTATCAATATTTTACGCTCTGTTGCCCAATAAACAACAAGACACGTATATAAGAATGTTCAATTTAATCAAAGAATTGCAAAATAATTTAAATCCAAATTCTATTAGTTGTGATTTTGAACAGGCTGCTTTCGGTGCTATGGCTCAGTGTTTTCCAGATGTTTCTATTAAAGGTTGTTTTTTTTATTTTTCACAGAACATGCGAAAACACATTGCTGGTTTAGGCTTGATCTATCAGTATAATACTGATCTAGACTTTAGCCTGAAAGCTAAAATGATAATTGCTTTAGCATTTGTGAGAGTGGATGATTTAGACGATTACCTGGAACTACTCAGTGAAGAGTTACCTGGAGGATTACATCCTCTTCTAAACGTGTTTGAGGATAATTATAAAGGACGAATGAACAGGCGTGGAAATGGGAGAAGACAACCACTGTTTCCACCAGAAATGTGGAACTTATACGATAGAACTCTTGATGGAGATGATCGAACCAATAACCATTCCGAAGCTGCCAATCGAAGATTGAAATCGGAACTGGGAATGGAGCATCCAACAATTTGGAAATTCATAGATGGGTTACGTAAAGTTCAAAAAGGACGAAATACTTACCACGAACAATTAGTTGCTGGGAATCAGCCAACATTGAAGTTAAAGAAGTATAGGGATGCCGATGAAAGAATTTTGAAAATTGTCACAGAGTACGGAAATAGAACTCCACTTGAATATTTGAGAGGTAACAAACAACAAAAAAAAAAAACTTTAATAAGTGTGAGCGCCACAGCAAATAATAATAATAGCCGTCCTCTACCCGCACAGGCTATGCCTGAATTTTTGTGAATGTGTGCATTTCTATTAGTTTTAATATCGCCAGTAGAATTTCAATTTTTTAATATATGTCCCGGCACTGAAATGTCATGGCATTGAAACGTCCTGGCACTGAAATGTCCTGGCACTGAAAGGTCCTGACACTGAAACGGCGGCCCTGAAATGCGGCGCTGAAACGGCGGCACTGAAACGTCTCATTCCCCCGGGGACAATGGTCAATACTTGATTGCAATTAGCACTTGCAATTGCAATTAGCACTTGCAATTGCAATTCCAGGAGGAACATTGCACAAATGGATTTCGGATCTAATTCAATGTTCGTAGTGAGAAGTAGTTGTTTTTTTATAGATATTTACCTCAAATTTTCTATTTTGTGGGATAATGTGGAGAAAAGAGGATTTCGACCTTGTCGAAATTATTCGTTTCATATATTTTTGAATGATTTTTCCAGAAACTTAACCGCGATAGTTCAATACAAATTTTACGATATACAGGGTGTTCCAAATCAAGTCGGCACTATTGCCAACTCCGTTATTATTGATGCTACGAATTCGGTTAAATGGGCAAACTAGTAGCATTTTTAATGGCCTTCTCGACGCCAAAAAGAAAAAAAAATTGACAGTCGCGTTTTCGAAATATTTCATAAAATGATATTTTTTTAAATGGAACACTCTCTATTTTATCAAGCATTTCGACTCGTAACTACATTCTCAATAACAGAGCTCCTATAACTTTTTTTTTCTAAACTTGAAAATGAGCGGCTTATGTGGAAATAAATATTTATTTTTTTCACTAGTACAAAACATTTCTTTGTTTTGGCGAATAAAACCTCATGATTGTCCAAACACCCAATTTTGGTATTTATACGAATGACAATATTTTGTTACTAACAGCAAAATAAGACAGTAAAAAGAAAAAATTGCGCTGGGATTTGAACTCGTGAAACCCGTCAATTGACACAACTGAGCTATTTGGTATTAATTTAAAAAACGATAATTTCCATCTTAAAACTAGCCGTATTTAGTTTGTGAATCAAAATATTTCTGCCATGATGATAACTTTGAAGCCGTTTTTGTACAGAACAGAAAATGCTGGAGCGTCATATTAATGCGGTTGGAAATAGCTATTTGTGTATTTAGAGCGCAAAGTGATGGATTGCCGCTTGAACAAAGAGAGTTACCGCGCGACGCGAAGCAGAGCGCGGTAATCTTTGGAGAGCGGCAATTACACTTTGTGCTCGAAATACACACAATATTTTTTCGACAAACGCAGATCTCAGATACAGACAATACACTCGATACTTTATTGATCATTGATTACCTTATAATAATATTCATTTCTTTTATTATTTACTAGATTAAAATTGAATGTACAATTCTGACAATTTGTAATAGATATAGCCAAAGTCGGTATCCAAATTACTGGCAATAAAATCCATATCTCTAACACATAAAAAAAAAATATGGCTCGACCACGATTTGAACACGGGTCGCCGGCGTGAGGTGAAGGAGCCTTAGCCTCTAGACCAAACAGAAGGCGGTGTTCTTTTAAAAATTTACTCAATATATAATAACGCTTTATCAAATCCGATTTTTATTTATGAAATGTTTCCTATTGACAAAACTGACTTATTTTCAACTTTAGGAAAAGTCATGGGAGCTTTGTTATTGAGAATGTAGTTACGAGACGAAATGCATGATAAAATGTGTTCCATTTAAAAAATATCATTTTATGAAATATTTCGAAAACGCGACTGTCTTTTTTTTTTGTTTTCGGCGTCGAGAAGGCCATTAATAATGCTACTAGTTTGCCCATTTAACCGAATTCGTAGCATCAATAATAACGGAGTTGGCAATGGTGCCGACTTAATTTGGAACACCCTGTACCTGTATACCCCAAATCCGTTCTTTCTCTACGAAGTTTTAATTACTTATCACTCTCACGTTTTCAAGGAAGATATTTTCATTTTGTTTCTAGGTGAATAATTAACCTGAATTAGGAATTAAAATATAGGGATTTTCGCCCCAGTTATCCTTTGTATCTTGTTTACCCAATTACTTAATTTACAACTTTCCTTGCGTTCAATGCGAAATTTGGAAGTGAAATGAGTGTGGCAACTAAGGCTCTTGTGTAAATGCGATAAAAAGTGTATAACGACTTTTTTCAAAACTTCAGATTGAAATGGAGATTAGGAATGGAAATGAGGTGATCAACGGCTTACAAGAATATTATATTGGAGGTGAAATAAAGTTAAATAAATGTACAACTTTATGAAATTTCTCAATTTGAACAGGTATTTTCTGTTGACTTTTTCTGATTTTTCTATACAGTATCGGAAAGTTTTCATGGTGGGTATGGTGGTTTTATGAGAGCGTAAAGAATAATAATAATATAACTTTATTCAGAGACAAAAACAGTATGTCAATAGATATGAATAAAGTCCGTATGCGATAAGTGCTGTAGCACTTGTTTCGCAGAATATATATGATGAAATTGCGTGAAATGCCATATACAGTGACCGCCAAAAAATATGTACCATATGGGAAAAAAGTTTATTATTGGAGTATTAGAAAAAAGATTCGTGGAAAAAGTTTGTGCATGTCCGATAACCTAAAAATCGATTTTGACACATGTCACGTGATCGCTGGTATGGCGGCAAATTGAAAAAAATTACTATGAGAACGCAAAAAGGGGGGTAAAATGGCAAGATATCAAAAAAAGTTATTTGAAAAAGTTGCTTAGAATTAAATTTTATACACATATACGAAGTTTGAAAGATGAGAGAAAATTGAAAATAGATTTTTTTTTTAAATATTTTCTTAGCTGTATAAAAATATCAAATTACTATCATATGAATAACTTGACCATACTAAAATATTTGTATTTCAATGATAATGACAAAACTTTCTCATTTTCTCTACACCAGTAAGCACCAAATTAAAAAAAATGGATTTTGTTAAAACCCTGGCTGTTACATTACGGCATAGAATTTTTCTTGATTATTGCCATACTAACTGATATATTATATTTATGCCGTAAAAAAACTAATGACCGTAAAATTACCCTTTCCAGAGGGAAATAAATTTTCCAGGGCAGTCACGTGTTCCACGAAAAGTGTACGGCATAACAAAAAATGACATATTTTCATAAAATAGTATTAAGTTCATTGAGTTTGATGTTGTGTCAAATGACCCAAACTATACTAGTTAGGGTTAGGGGTTTAAGTGCGGAGCTTCCCACCCCTGTACCGGCAAATATGTACGGCATTACTAAACAATGAATCTATGTAGCTATACAAATTCGAAGATACAAATGCCGTACAGTAAAAATCACCTGAAGTCATAACAAAAATTTGGGGAAAATAAAAAAAATTGCTGGCTCTCAGCACCGTTCTTTTTGTACGGCATTAGTCCTACTTGATTATTTTTCCGTGATCTTATCATCTTGAGAAATGCCGTACAAGAATCTTTGGTCGAAAAATCCCTCCTCTGGATGGAAAGTTTCGTTGACCTGCGTACTCATCTGCACCGCTCACAACTGACGGCACAGTGCGCAAAGGAGTTGTTTCGTATGGCACTATAATTCTGAATATAATTCATACTGGGTCAAATGACCCCTCCAAAATTGGCCTATTGTAGTCTATATACAAAAACGAAAGGATCTAGCAGACTTCCTTTCTTGGAAAGTATCGCAAACAAAAGGATAGAACACTAACGTTGTACAACGAGAGGGCAGGATACCCATTTCTGATGTTCAACACCACCCTCAAGAGGAAACAGCATTGGTTTCGTAACAAAAAGAGCAGGAGTTGACTGCTTGATGTCCAGTTGATACAATAGCCCAACTTCACAGAGACATGGGGCAGTTCTGATCAGCTTGGCATATTAATAACTACTCTAGAATTGTGCTAGATACTCTTCCTCACAAGCTGACACTAAAATCAGTCACTCCTCTGGACAAAAGGGGGCAAACTGGGGCTTTTTGTCAGGTCCTGCAACAACTCATACTTGTCTAACTTTTAGGGGGTGTTGGGAGTGAACGGGACCCAATTAGCTTGGAAGGGCTGTCCATAATGAAAGACTAGTTATCTCAGCACCATTTTCTGTAAGTTTCAGATTCTTGGTCCGTGTGGATTTCATGTAAAATTGGATTTTACTGCAAAATACATCCAATTCTACATGCCACCTCCGTATCTATGGATACATCATTTTCCCTATAAATAACCAGCCGAAATTCAGGAGAAGCAGTTCATCTGGGACCTTCCAGCTGGCAACAACTAACCGTGGGCCTGAATCCTTCCTCGGTACGGGATCCGACCAAAAGATGGCGTCACCCACAAGATCGGATGAAACATCACCTGAACAAGGAAGCACAGGTCCGTAAGATTATGGAGCCAAGTATCCTGAAGTCATTTTATTATTCTTTTCAATTAACTTCTTTTCAAATTCTCAAACTCAGTAATTCACATTCAGAGATTGTAACTGGGGAAATATCTACAATCACTAGTATTGAAAATTGTGTTATGATGTCTTCAGTGTGTTTGGGTTTTGAAACCTCGATTGCAGAAAAACTTATCCGTGTTATTTTTCCCATCTGACGCTAAATTGTGAGATGGTTGAACTAAGTATGTTTCCACCTACTGCAAGGTTACCCTCATCCCAAAATTGAGATGTATCCTTCTCCACTACTGGAAGTCAAAAAGAGGTATAAAAATAAACCCACTATTTTGCTGTGCACAAATAATAATTCGAAAAGATGGGGAGGACGGTATCGGGTTGGTTCCCATAGATGGCGTGCACCCAAAAAGATGAACCCTTTGTGTGATGAACCTGGGAGAACTCCATGGTTGTAAGAGTTGGCGGACTTACTTGAAGCCCATTAGCACGATTGGCGACAAAATCTATTTTCATCGAACTTTTATAACTATTCAGATGATACTTTGGAGATGTCGATTTCTAATAAATTAGCAGATCCCAGATATTTCCCTGAATTAGAGTTTTCTCTTCAGATTCAAATCGTTTCGAGCATTCGTATTTTCAAATGAGACCTTTATAAGAATATATTATGATACCAAAAGTTCAAAAATTGATTGATATGTATTAAAGAATTTCAATAGATGACATTTTGTTTATTCCGCATTTTATTTCTCTTCAGCTGACAGAACTTTGTATCCTAAAAGAACCAAACAAAAAAAAGAACACAACGTGGGGGAAATGTCTTGAAGCAAGGAAGGTCTGGGTTGGGATCCGTTGTGCCGTAGAGTTCTACTTTGTATAGAACAAGTGGAATGACATTAGGGTTGAATACATGGAAAGACAGAAACAGAACTGTCTGTCATGGAACTCTGCGGTACAGGGGAATGTCAGCCTTGACTTCCTAAGGCTGCGTGCCGAAACATATGAAAAAAATATGTAGGGGGGCTTCTTTCATACTAGGCTGACATCGTAGCAGAGAAGCCGATAGACAAATGGGATAAGGTAGGGGTATGAGCGGTTACAAATTGGAGAACTATTTGGACCTAACATCAATAATATACAATATAAACAACACCGGCCTCAGGACCAACACCTGGGGTACTCCAATTCCATTGTGCATTGGTTCCGTTATGAAATTTGTGTGAATATTTCATTCTTTATGATTAATTTTCAGACTGTTGGTATAAAAAATTTCTGGCTTTTTTCTGAGGTCATGAAATTAATGGAATCCTACAATACAATTCTGTAATCAATCATTTTATTGTCATTAATGTTACATTAAAGTTCGACCGCCTGGAAATATTCTCATACTTAAAAAATACTTAAATTTGTTTCATTAGAAGAAATGATGAGCTTTATAATTTCACAATTATTTATTACTGGTGCATGTCCGTTTAGCGGTAATGACTACGTTGAATAATATTATCATTTAGAGTTCAACCTGAAAAGACGTATTTACGGAATTTCTATAATGGATTTGAAGAATCTACATATATTGACGAAAATTTGGAAATGGCTATTTGGCATGGCTTTGGAGTATGAAGAAATCTTGAGTGAGGGTAAGTATTTATTTCCAGTTGATTGAATTCTCGTTGAACTTTGGGAAATTGTTATGATTTCCAATCCCAGAAACCCCTACATATCTATTTTTAACGAAATCTAATTATAATCACTCATCCAACAACTCACCAAAGAAAGAGGTCCACAAGAGTTTTCTTTTCATTTTTTCTAATTTTTATCGAAATTTCGAATTTAGTGTCGAAAATTCGAGTTATATGTCGAAATTTTGGTTTAATTTCGAAAATTCGACTTTTATGTCGAAAGTTCGACTATTTTCTCGAAATTTCAACAAAAAGTCGAAACTATCACTTTAATGTCTGAATTTCAACTTCAATGTCGAAATTTATAAGAAAAGGTAGAAGTTTTGACATATTGGTTGAATTTTCGAGATTATAGACGAAATTTATAAAAAAAGTCAAAAAGAAAAAAAACCCTCGTGGCCCTCCTGTGCTTTCGTAGATAACGTCAGAGAAATTCCATTGATTTTTTAGATCATTAAATTTCCTGAAAAATGCTCAGAAAAATCCATTTCCGTGATATCGGTAGAACATTATTGCTTTCTAATAATAATAAATTCAATAAAACGTATTTTCGACTTTTTGAACATACCGATTTACAAAAAAATAATTCAAGTCCGCAATCACAGCACTTTTTGTCCCTGACCCCCCGCCTATTATTTTCATACATCTTGTGAAGAAGTTCTTTTCCTGTCCATTTTACATCGTACTTGCTCTTTTCATGGAGGCACAGCGTTGCCAGACAGTATAAGTGTAGAGTCGTTCACGACTCCTACACTTATAATGTCTGGCAACGCTGTGCCTCCATGTACACTTATAATATCTGGCAACGCTGTGCCTCCATGAAAAAAGCAATAGGCACACGTACGTTTTTCAAGTTTGAAATTTTGACGACAATAATTTAGCGAATCTTCAACATTGAAAGAATACGTTATAAAGATGTGTTTTCAACGTTTCTTCCTCAACAACTCGTTAAATATACGTTTAACAAACGTTATGTTAATTCGAAAAGAATTTTTAATCAAACTCGCTTTATGCTATTCATTTATCAATGTTTATGATACGTTCCTTAACCTTTTATTTGGTCAAAATAATGTTGTTTTATCGAGTATCTTCGACGTTCAAAAAACCTGATTGAAAACGGAAATAAAGCGATAATTAGTAAGCAATTGTTTTAAATAACGTTGTTACACGCGACATTTTTTCGTTGAAAAAACGTTCGGTTTTCAGCCATTTCACAACGTTATTTCAACGTCCTTGTGCCCATTGGGAAGTGAATACTTTATGTACTTTCTTACTTAATAACTCGAGAACAAGACACAAGAACTGGTCCAAATTTCGATAGAAGTTTTGTTTTTGAATAAAAAATAAGTGTTCCGTTTTTCGAATCGGTCGTAAGAGCGGTTCAAAATACTTATGTTCTGGACATATTTCTTTATTGCTCTCATATACCGTACATGTAAAAGTTGTCGAATTTCTTATTATATATCTCAAAAACAGAACAAAAGGAAGATTTCAAACTTTGGCGGACTAAAGAACAATATGCCATCCATTTCATATATCGATTTCAGCATTTTCTTAAGAAAAGTACTACCTTAATATCTTCTTAATATTTCATATTCACAAAAACAATATTTTCTATATTTTTATGTTTTGAACTCTTCATATTCCTATACTTTATATTGTATTTTATATTTTCATTAACATTACTCTATGAATATTAGCAATATTCTTTTTATAATCTTCCAACACAATTTCCTATAATATGATATGCTTTATATTTTACGAAAAGTCTAGCTCTTATATTTTATATTTTCTGTTTTGTGGTTTATATTTTATATATTTTCATTTTACATATAATTTTTCTTATTATTTTAATTTACCCAAGTTGATATCAAGATTCTGGATCCACGTAAAAAAAAGTTCACTGATCAAAAGGTCCGCTTTTTGGTGTTTTGCCTACTTTCTGATCGAAAATGGATGTTTGGAATACATAAAATAGAAGCTACCCAAAACAATAAATCTAGTATGCGTATAGCTCTTGAGAATGTTACTTGTAATGTAACTTACATAACTTGGGCTAATAAATTATTATTACTGCTAACTTTGAAATGCGCGTCGAGTCAAAGTGACATAGTTTTGGTGTTTTGGGTAGCTTCTTTTCCTTGAATTACTTTCTGAAGTTTATACAACTATACAGATTGTCTCATCATCCCATCGTTTTTTATTTGTTATGACATGAGAATATTGTTATATGCATAATATTCTACTTATACCTACCTACTTATAGATTAGTTTCCACTTACACTTCCAAGGCCTTCCTTGTTGGGCAGTATACAGTCTGTCCATAAAGTAACCCCCCCTGTTAACTTTTGAACGGAGTGGAATTTTTTTTGGTTGAATGGTAGTTCCTAAGCTACTCTTTGACAATGATCACAAAATTCTATCTATATTTTTTAAATAGCATGGGGGTCGAGTGATACCTCATTCGATTCGTCTTTCAATTCTCTGTTTGACAGCAAAACTTCAAACAAAAATATTGGTCCAAAACAAAATGGCGGTACATTATTTTAGAACTCTCACAAGAGGATCCTTTCGAATAAATGCCTATCAAAGAGCTTACGTGCAATGATGGAATATTCTTTCGTTTCTGCAAGAGCTTCTTGTCACTCAAAATGGCAGATGGGTGCCATATTATAACAAATTCGAAAAAGTAGATAAGTAGTATAATCTCGTTTTATTGAATTTCAGCAAATCTCAGAAATCATGTCCCATATGCGATTCTGAGGAACAGAGAACATTTGCAGATATCAAAAAATATTTTCCCATCTCAATTGAGCTCGTTTCAAGCCATTTATTCAAAGAAATCGCGTATAAAAGTTCTAACATAATGTGCCGCCATTTTGTTTTGGATGAATATTTTTGTCTGCAATCTTGCAATCGTATAGAAAATCAAAACACAATTCAAACGACGTATTATTCGACCCCCCATGCCGGTTTAAAAAATCTTTCAAAATGGCGTCTGGCCGCCATTTTGAAGAGTAAATATTTTTTATTATTGTCAAAAAGTAGCTTATAACATACCATTTAACCAAAAAAACTTCAAAAGGAAATTGCACTCCATTCAATAGTTAACAGGGGGGTTAGTTTATGGACACACTGTACATTAATTTACCATTGTGCATTTTGTATATTGTATTCTTTTGATGTGTTTTTGAGTACATGAATATTATTATTATTGTTTTTCAGATGATTGCCTCCGTTCCGTCGCTAGGTGGACTGTAATGCTCTTCAGTAATAAAAGGCAGAGGATCATTTTTATGACAGCAATTTTCCTTATGTCGATTCATCAAATGGCTTTTATAATCTACGTCTTTTTTTGGAAACCCGAGCTTCACAAGATTGTCCCAATGTTACCCAGCGAAATGGTAGTATCATCTGTGAGTATTTCAGAAAAATATCATAACTTACTCTATACAGTTTTTAAAAAGTTTATTGACAACAATTGAATAATTGATTCCAATTATTGAAATTCCTGAGCCACAGTGGTGCGATAGAGTACCCTCTTCTCGGCAAAATCATGCGTGTAGCGTCGGTTCGAAATCCAGCGCGGCCGCCGATCACGTGCATGGATCACACGTTGATGGGTGAGGGCTACGTCTTTCCTAGTAATCCAGTTGAATTGCCACAGTAAAAATAAAAATCTCGAAATAAAGAATAATATCTCTGATCAAAGAAATACCTGTCTTCTATATTCATAAAGAAATATTTTCACACATAGAGAAATCTATTCTCTCAATTTGAAATTGGACCATTTTTTTAATAGGATTAAATATAATTTCCCATCAAAATGTATCGAAGTATTCAAGAGAAATCTCCTAGTTTTTCAGAACAAAACAGATGATGATTATTTGAAATTAGTTAATTCTTTGATCGAAGAAACTTATAATTTCAAGTAGAAATTTCTAAACATTTGAAGAGATCAAAAACGTACTCGGAACAAAAATGTAATGATTTTCTGTTGAATTGAGTATATAGCTTATTTGAAGAGGACTAGAAACTTAATTTAAGAAAACTTGATGATCATATTATACTTATCAAAAGATTTGGTTTATTTCAATTGAGAAATATCACTTGTTCAATAGAAAACATAAATTACATGAAGCACTCATTTGAAGACACATTCATATGTTCAACTGAGAACTTCAATAACTTCCATTGAGATAGATCAGTTATTTTGGTTGAAGCTTCAAAATAACTACTGTGATGAATTGTTTCTCTTGAGACCTTTCCTACCAATTTGTGTCCAAGAGAGGATAATGAAAACCTTGTTTTCAAGTATATATGTATATTTAATTGAGTTACAAGGAAAAACTTTGAGATAATCGTTGTTTCTATTTTATGATTTCACAAATCATGATGTAAAGAATTATTAATTTTTTCATTAGTCAATATTCAAAATAACATTCAAAGGCAAACAGAGACTACTCTCATATTTAGTTCTTCTCAAATGGAAATCTTCATTCCAGTGTTCCAGTGACTGACTTCTTCCCATGGTTCTGACCTTGAGCTGAGGAACCTTTGTGATTCAATATTTTCTTTAGCTGTGAAGAGGAATCGTTTTATTAAAATCATCTACAAGAACTTTTTGCTTTCTTACTAAATATTGTGTCTTTTGCTGGAACTTCTAGAATACATCCTCCTTTCGCGGGTTCCAATTCCTGGCCTTATCCATTCATTTTCCTTTCGCAGAAACTGAACTAATGTTTCTGAATTTCTTTTTAGGATAGATGTTTTATAATAAACTTGGGTGACTTCTGTGGGAGAGAGTGTCATGGTTTTGGCTGTTATAATATTGTAATCTTCATGTTTCATTCTACTACAAAAAAACAATAATGGATATTCAGTATTGTAGAAATTCAGTGTGGAACGAGAATGTAAAAATAATTGAAACGTATTTCATGCCAAGGGACACCTTCCAGTATTATTATGGTACAAGGCAAGTAACTGCAGGAGAATGTTATATCAGCAAACTCCGCCAGATAATGGATGACATCCACGAACGAGTCCGTTTCAATATTGAGAGTGCCAGCAACCGGATGAATAGGGCCTATGACATCAACGCAGATGCTGGAGCATTCAAGACTGGTGACCTAGTCCGGCTGTAAAACCCCAAGCGTCGCCGTGGTATGCCACTGAAATTGCAGAACTCGTGAAAAGGCCAATACAAGATCATGAAAATAAAAATGATCTCGTCATTCAAAATCCGCCTCGAATGAAACTTAGAGCCGTCTTGGTTGAGGAGTGGATATGCTAGTTTATTATCCCAGTGAAGCTGCAGTTGGACCAAGGCAGCAATTTCGAATACAACTTGTTCCAGAAAATGTGCAAGATGTTGGATATTCGAAACACAAGAACAACATTCTTGAATTAATAGAACAATAAATCACCACCTTTCCAACTGGGACCAGTACCTTGATCATTTCCTGATGGCTTATCGTTAAGCAGCGTACAGATCAAACGGCTGAACACCTGCCAGTATTATTATGGGACAAGGCAAGACACTGCAGGAGAAGGTTATATCAGCAAACAAGATCATAAAAATAAAAATGACCTCGTCATTCAAAAACCACCTCGAATGGAACTTAGAGCCGTCCATTTCAATAGGTTGGTTCCTTATTCCTGAAATCACGGTCAAGTTTGCACCTTAAGACCACCAGAGGTTGAGACCAAGTGAACAGAAAATGTAACAGGGTAACTCAAGAGGGGTCACAAGATATTTTCAAGGCATCTACTTACTACGCTCTAGCTCACTGCATGTCAGAAGATCTTCAAATATCCAGGAGCATAGCTATGGTGTTCTCAAATATATTTGGTCAACTCCAGGAACTGTGGAAAGAGAACCTAGAAGATGAAGGTGTGTCACAGTTGACGAAGAGCCAAAGAAACATCTTCTACCTGGTAACCTAGAAGCTATCTCAAGATGAATCGTCCTATGAAGGCGTTTGGAAGAGCCTCAGCAGATTGAAAAATACCAGGCTGTACCAAAATATTATTGGCATGGCAAACCCAACATTTTTTTGTGGGCTTAATGTGCTGGATTGGAGAGTCATAGGAAGCAAGTTGGGAAAGATATTCAGATCCAGCAGTATTAATATTTTGGTGTGCTGTAACCATCTTCAACGACCGAACAGGAAGACTGTGGAGTTTTACATCCATCGGACTTCATGGTGCAGGTACGTGGAGTTGTGCAGGTACCGACACCTTCCAAGGATGATATTCGTGACTAAATGTAGTGACTCTGGAATTCGTAAACTCAAATCATAACGGAATTCAGCCAACTCGTAAACCATTGATGTCACCACTCACATACGCCGGACGGCCGCGAGCCCTCTAGAGGTGAGAGGAAGTATCCAGAATGATCTGGGAATATTTCTTCCTAACCTAACCTAACCTAAGCTCACAGATCAACCCCGATCCGCTAGGGTGAAAGGCACAATCACTTATCTATTTTTGCATATCACCAGTGTTGCGTTTGTTTGTTGAGAGATATAAAACTTATTCAATTATTTTCCAGGTTCAGTTGTTGCTGATATGTATGCTGTACGTCGAACCATTATATCCGGAATGGTTTGAACATTTGAATATCGCTTTGGAATACAGCAAAACATGTAGCGAAGAACTGGAGAGCCGCATTGAGCACGAAAGTAGTTTCAAGAAATTTCACATACATATTATCATCATTGTGGGTATCATCAACTATTTCCTGTATGCATGGAGAGGAGGAGACAGCAAGCACTTCTTTTCGCTTTTTGTGATGGAAATACTATGGAAAGGGGTTCTTAACGAAATACTATTTTGTGTTGTTTTTAATTATACTATTTTCTCGACAGCCGTTGTTTTCAGTTCCAATACATACGCATGTAGTCATATATATTTTCAGTTATTGATTCTGGAAGAGAATTTGGAAAAACTGAACTGCAAACATACAGAAAATGAGAACTATCAGTTACATAACAATCTATATCAAAGAAAGATTAGGAGGGAACTGATGAGCTGCTGGAAACACTATTTGATAATAAGAAGGTAATTATCGAATAATATATGGCATGAGCTACTATCACTTCATGGATAGTTCACTAAATGGAGTAAACAAATTATTGTGCCAATGATAGATGATTGAGATATTTCTTAGTACTTTTCGTGATTATTATGTAACGATCTTTCTTCGTAACGTGTCATTTTGATGCCAAGTCCTCGGCCGCCAGCTTTCGGCCTGGTGTGTATTAGCATTGTTTAAATATAAGGAAGATAGTTGGTCAACTTTATGGGATTAATATTGGATTCAAATGGAGGCGACATGTAGATGGCGTCAGTGGTGTTCGCATCCAAGTCATGTCGCAACTTGAATGGCAGAATACGTAATTTGGCAGTCACGTTGAATTTCCGTAAAGTAGATGGTGGATCATGTGATGAATTGTAAATAGAGTAGGTAGGTGGCACCAATGACTGCAAGAAAATTGGAAATATGGTTCAATTCAAGAAATTATTTCTTCTGATGTTTCATGGACCGTATCCGCTATAATTAGGGTCGCACCGTAAAGTAGATAGGTATATTTGGGGTGTGGTGATTTAGTTGTAGGTTCGAAATGTAGATTCAGTGGATGTGTTAGTATTTATTCTGTTGTGTCATATTGTGTTTTGGATTTTGTAAAGTGATTTAAATATAACTGATAATTAAAAGCAATTTGGAGAGCGGTAAATGGTGGCAGGAATATATAAATGTCACTTTTGACTTTTTAGTTTAGTTATTAGGTGGAACTTAATTTAAATCATTTTAAAGCTAGCTGGTTACAACTGAACATTATTGCAAAGTAATCGCCTTTAATTAATTTCAGATTGATATTCCTAAACAGCCCTCATCTTCAATCACCCCTTTCTAACCTCAAAAATAGGTATGGTGCCAGAATATCAAATCAAGCTAACAGGTTCGCCTGAGAACCACATTTAAAGATAATCTAAGCAAATAACACTACCCGTATCATATATATGTGAACTAATAATCTTGATTTTAGACTTCGTATTCGATAACACCTTTCATGCCATTTTAAACAGATTTGTCAGATTATATATTTCAGTGTATTTCAAAAAAAATACTTCATATTATTATTCATGAGTCATTTTTACATAAAACGAACCTTATCTGTATGAAGTACGAAATATTAAATTTCAAGATATCAATATTAAAAAATCTCTTAAAATCTCTCATGAGTGACTCTTCTTTGGATCCGTGCCTGAGTGATGATACATTTGCAGTAAACTCACCCAGAAGCATATTTACAAAAGCTACTTTGCTTGCGTTATTGCTCGCGGCTACCAGTTTAGTTATGCGAATCTGTGAATTCCAATCATCCCTTATATGACTAGCGCGATTTCTTCAAAGATGTACTTGGCTACATCGCAGTCCTCTGTGCCCCTGTGTAAACTAGTAATATTTTACAATATATCCCAGAGACAGTACAAGACATCGCTGAACACACTGAAGAAGCTGGTGATATTTGATGACCAGGTTAGCTTGCTCAGGTTAGGTTTGTGTGTAACTTATCCGTGTTAAGGTTCTTTTGCAAAAAGAACTGTATAAGTAAAAAAATAGTCACTCAATCCTGAAATATACTGTTCTTTCAATAATTAACAAAGACAATTTGCTCGACTGAAAAATATCCAATAAAAAATAGCTCTCAAAACTTCTTCATGATCATTAGGCAAGTCCAACTCTGCTTCCACTGCTTTAAAATAAATGGTATAAACAGGTATGAAGATGTGTTGAAATTGCAAAGAAGGAAACTTCAGAAAGTGTTTTGTTTACGTGTGGAAACCTTCTACAATATTTTTGTAGTTCCTCTCAATGTCCACATTTCTCATAGTGGGCGTATCAGTACAGCACTAAAATGACGTCACATATTCATGTCAGCAAATAATTACGCTAGATGGCACTCGCGTTTGATTCCAATACCAATTCCACAGGCATTGACTAACGATCCCCCTTATTTAAACAATGGTATTAGGATAGGGCATCATATTTAAACGGCCAGTTAAGGTAGACTCACCGTATTTATTCGATACAGGGTGGCCCAGCGAAAACGAAACAAGGCCGGTATTTCATATTTTTCGTACACAGAAAAATAAACGCTCGGACCTGTCGATTTTCATTGCGAGAGGGACATCTTTTGCGCATATTCTCAACTTTGTCACTTCAAGCCACTCGGAGGGGTTAGCTCCAACTCTTAAATCTTTAATTAACACATCATTTCTACTCATATTCATCAAGTTAGGGAGATTTGATGTGTATTTCGTGATTTTTAAAATCACTTCAATGAGACCATTTGAATGCTCACCTGTCAATATGAGATCGTCGTTACTTTCATACTATCACTGTCGAAAATCTTTAATTTAACGAACAGGAAAAAATATACAGTTCATTGCTTCAGCTGTAACTTACTGGTTGATGCTGGGGAAAAGAACCTAATATCAAAAGACCAGGCTACCAGATGATTATTTGAACCAACCGTTCACTTCAAAATATTTATACACTTTTTAATAGCGATGCGGATGCTTTAAGGCAGCTTTCAATAGGGAAGAATAGAGCATACTGTTAGCTGACGTCACAACATGGCGGTGATCAGATGATGGGGGAGCAAACAGAGAATTTGAGTTTGAAAAGAAAATTGTTTTTTTACGGTGGTTAGTTGTGATTTTTTTGATCAAATAATAGGATCATTAAATTTAGTTAATATTTTGAAATATTCTTGATTCAGATGAGAAATCGTATAATTTTACTGATAGATTATAGATTATATATATTAGGGACTTTCGTGCCTCTACACCGCGACCTTTTCAGATCTATTGTGTTTGTCCTCGAGATCATTTAGAGTTCTTTGTCTAGCCCTGTCTTCTTTACGAGACTCCACAGGCTAGTTTTTAGAACTCCCATGAATCTGGGAGCTCTTGGTTTTTCTTCTCCCAGCGTTAGAAACCTTTGCCTTGACAAGCCCTCGCAGTGGCATAGTATGTGTTCTGATGTTTCCTCTTCTTCCTGACAGAACCTGCATAGCATTTCTTCTGCCAGGCCTATTGTACTCATATGTTTGTTGAGCCTACAGTGCCCTGTGAGAAGTCCTACTACTATTCTAGTAGTGTTCCTCTTCTGGCTTAGTAGATAGTCTGTGAATGTTGGCTGCGGTTGTTTGATAAACTCTTTGGCCTGTCTCATCCCTGGTGCATTGTTCCACAATTCTTGAGACTTCTGTTGAATCCATTATTTGGTGTTTGTTTTTAGTACAGCTTTTGCTATACCGCAATACGGTTCTGGGCCATTCAGGGCCTTACTTGGTCCTTCTCGGGCTAGTGTATCGGCCTCTTCATTGCCTCTATAACCTGTGTGTGCTGGTACCCAGGCTAGTGTCAGTCTGTCTGCCCAGCTCTTTAAGGGCTTCTATGCAGTCCCAAACAAGTTTTGAGGTTATTTGCATTGAGTTGACTGCTTTTATCGCAGCTTGGCTATCTGAGTATATGGCAATGTTTTTCGTGCCTTATATATAATCGTGCCTTATCAGGTCTTGTGCACAATGGTATATTGCAACGATTTCCGCTTGAAATATCGTCGCATATTTGCCCAAGCTCAGTGAGATTTTCATCTTCGGCTTGGTTCCGTAAATGCCGGCTCCTGCACCTTCATCCGTTTTGGAGCCGTCAGTGTAGACAGCGATTTCCGCATTGATGGGAGGCCCCCCTTCCACGCCTCCCTGTTCGTTATACTTGTCTTGAAAGTTTTGTCAAAGCTATATCTGGGAAGAATGCCATCTGATGGCATTCTTGTAACCGGGTCGTTATCCAACTCTTCATATAGCTTGTTGTAGTCTCTCCCGTGCATATTGCTAATGGGTGCTTGTCCTCTAAGCAACCTGCTCGTGACAGACCTGGCTTCGGCTTGGATGTATATGTGTAGTGGAGGTAGGTTGAGCAAGACCTCTAAGGCGGCTGTTGGGGTGGTTCTCATGGCCCTGGTGGCACTCAGACATGCTTGTCTTTGTAGTCCTGCAAGCCGTCGAACCACTCCTGCCTGCTTGGTCTTT
The DNA here is from genome assembly GCA_958298965.1 of Chrysolina haemoptera. NCBI lineage: Eukaryota > Metazoa > Arthropoda > Insecta > Coleoptera > Chrysomelidae > Chrysolina > Chrysolina haemoptera. The sequence goes on along the minus strand of OY282600.1, from coordinate 24,173,398 downwards.
GGCCACCATACCACCGACCCATACGTTATCATGGGTCTGATAACTCTGGCGTAAAGCCATGTAGTCATTTTTGGTTGTAGCCCCCAATTTTTTCCGCACATTCTCCTGCACAGATTGAAGGCTACAGTACTTTTTTCTATGTTTTTTTTGTAGGTGTTGATTCCAGGTCAACTTATGGTCGAAGATGACTCCTAAGTATTTTGCCTCTTGGGCGAATGGAATTTCTATCCCGTTCAGTACCGGTGACCTAAGTCCTTCCAGTACTTTTTTTCGTGTGAATGTGACTATTGTGGTTTTATGAGGGTTTACTGTCAGCTTCTCCTCTTTACACCACCTGTCGACTATAGCTAGGGCTGACTGTGTAAGCTCCGATACTGTCCTTGCAAATTTGCCTTTTGCAATAATTGCAAGGTCATCGGCATATCCTACGCAATGAAAGCCTCTGGAAACTAGCTTTCAATTAATTCATCAATTAGGATGGCCCAAAGTAGGGGCGATAGCACCCCTCCCTGCGGACATCCCTTGTTTGCTCTAGCTGTCAGTGTTGTTCCGCCAATTTCTGAAATAATGACCCTGTTCTTCATTCAATTTCACTGATAACTTCGCTGTTAGTTTTGCGATCTTTGACAATAAATATCTACTAGTGAAACAAAACATTTTGTCTTTCATAACATCCTCCAATGTTGACTTTAATGTTAACTGTAAATTCGCAGCGTTTTTTTTTGTTCTAAGTACGTATTTTGGGTAGGTACATGGTCCGAATGTTTGGAACTATCTGACTATAGTATGTCTCTGGACTCCAGCAGTTTCTACCTGTCTCTGCCTTGTTTGTATAGATGGTGATTTGGAAATTTCGCGTGCCGGTCTAGATTGGATCGGTTATAACAACCCATAACAGCACAAGTCTTCATGATTTATGTCCTAAAATCTAAAAGAGAAAACTGTTTGTACCTTTACAGACTTATGCACTCAATTCAGACTATACACGATAAATTAATACTCACTAAAATGCCAAGAACGAAATTTGTTTGCAGAAAATCCACAAAAAGGACACGCGTAGTCGTATGGAAAATGGCTTTGTTTGTCCCCCAATCGAATGTTTGACAACTGTCTAATTACGTCACTGACAGTGATCTATGATATTCAAGAATAGCAACTGTAAAAACCGCATTGTTAATATAAAATTTCATTATTGAGGCATAAAAAAAATGTTGGTCCTAAATAAATGTTTTTTGAATGAGTATTTCTTTAAGATTCAGGTTTCAGGAAAACAAATCTCCAAACTTGATCATCAACCAATCAGCATACATAATTGTTCTAACAAGCTATCTTCCCGAACGGAATTCTAATCCTTTCCTAATATCCACTATGTGTTTGAAATTTTATCATTTTTTTTTTCTTTTTCTTTTTCAGGCTCAAATTCGTAGCCAATAAAATAGCATATTGGGCAATTTATTCACAATGCATAAATTGTATATTAACGCTAGGAACAATATGTATTTATTTTTTGGTTAGTATTTCATTCGAAATCATAAATATTGATGAAAAACTATATTTTCATCCATACAGCTTGATGGACATCCTTCAGAAAATCCTGGAATGGTTTTCACTGGTTTTATAACATTGGCATTCCTTGTAGTGTCATCAGAAAGTGGCCAGTTGTTAAAAAGTGAGGTGAGTTTTCGATGAAAGTTCATTAGATTCAAGAAACTTCAGGAAATTTGTTGCGCGCGTCCTCAGATTTGTCTTGGTCAAACTCAACACCCCGTACTGAGTTATGTGTGCAAGTTTCAAAAAACATAATAGGAAAGTGGAAAGTTTGAACTGAAATTATTATAATAATTATTAAAAAAGGAATTGGATGTTTTCCACCATCATGAATCATGACTTTGTATGCGTCTCATCAATGTTGACTTTTTACAATAAAACTCATGTTCATGGTTTCATTGGTCGAGCTTTCGAAAATGTTAATTTTCTTTATCAAAACATTAAACAGAGAGTATTCTTTTAAACAGCCCAGTATTTTGACTGCATCCTCAAGATCCATCCGCATTTTTCATTAACTAGTCAGTCAAGACTGCAATTCGCCTTATAAATATTATATACAGGGTGTCCCTGAATAAAGGGGACAAACTCCGAGGGTAGAATCCTCACTTCATTTTAAGGCTGAAAGTTTCAATAAATATATACCTTAAATGAGTATTAACCGAGTTACACGGTGTTGAAAGTGACACAAAAAATATATTTTCAAGGCAAATCATATGTTTGTAACTCTGAACAGGGGCGTACGGCAGGTGGGTACCCCTACTCGCCCCTCCCCAACTTCCACGCCACTGGATTAATATCGATTTTGTCTTCTATTTCTTAATCCCCAATATTTTCTATACAAAAAAGGAATACGTTTCGTTTCACAAATATCAACAACGGTTTTCGAGATATTTGAAGTTAGTGATTATTTTGTTGGTGGCTATGTAAGTTTTAAATATCGGGAAATTTTTGTGAACAAAATCCCTCGTAAATGCCAACACTTTTCGAAATATTTGAATTTATACTTATTGCATGGTATGAAATATGCTGGTTATGATCTTATAAATAGTTACCTTCACATTCCTTTCAAAAATAGTAAAGATTTTGATACACACGCACTTATTCAACTTCAAATATCTCGAAAACCGTTGATATTTGTGAAACGAAACGTATTCCTTTTTTGTATAGGAAATATTGGGGATTAAGAAAAAGAAGACGAAATCGATATTAATCCAGTGGCGTGAAAGTTGGGGAGGGGCGAATAGGAGTACCCATCTGCCGTACGCCCCTGTTTAGAGCTACAAACACATAATTTGCCTTGAAATATGAAACTGAATGCTGTTAAGTGACATACCAAATTTCATTGAGAAAAGTTGAGCCGTTATGGGGTTATTCTGGAAAATATATTGTTTTGTGTCACTTTCAACACCCTGTAACTCGGTTAATACTCATCTTAGGGTATATGTTTATCAGAACTTTCAGCCTTAAAATGAAGTGAGGATTCCCCCCTCGGAGTTTGTCCCCTTTATTTTGGGACACCTTGTATATATATATACAGGGTGTACCAAATTAAGTCGGCTCCATTGCCAACTCCGTTATTATTGATGCTACGAATTCGGTTGAATGGGCAAACTAGTAGCATTTTTAATGGCCTTCTCGACGCTGAAAACAAACAAAAAATTGACAGTCGCATTTTCGAAATATTTCATAAAATGATATTTTTTTAAATGGAACACTCTATATTTTATCATGCATTTCGACTCGTAACTACATTCTCAATAACAAAGCTCCTATGACTTTTTTTCCTAAAGTTGAAAATCAGCGACTTATGTGGAAATATTTATTTTTTTCACTAGTACAAAAAATGTCTTTGTTTTGGCGAATAAAACCTCATGATTGTCCAAACACCCAATTTTGGTATTTATACGAATTATAATATTTTGTTACTAACAGCAAAATAAGGCAGTAAAAAGAAAAAATTGCGCTGGGATTTGAACTCGTGAAACCCGTCAATTGACAAAACTGAGCTATTTGGTATTGATTTACAAAACGATAATTTCCATCTTAAAACCATTCCACTAGCCGTATTTAGTTTGTGAATAAAAATATTTCTGCCATAATGATAACTTTGAAGCCGTTTTTGTACAGAACAGAAAATGCTGGAGCGTCATATTAATGCGGTTGGAAATAGCTATTTTTGTATTTAGAGCGCAAAGTGATGGATTGCCGCTCGAACAAAGAGAGTTACCGCGCGACGCGAAGCAGAGCGCGGTAATCTTTGGAGAGTGGCAATTACACTTTGTGCTCCAAATACACAAAATATTTTTTTGACAAACGCAGATCTCAGATACAGATAATACACTCGATACTTTATTGATCATTGATTACCTTATAATAATATTCATTTCTTTTATTATTTACTTGATTATAATTTAATGTACAATTCTGACAATTTTTGATAGATATAGCCAAAGTCGGTATTCAAATTACTGGCAATACATAAAAAAAAATGGCTCGACCACGATTTGAACACGGGTCGCCGTGACCAAACAGTAGGCAGTGTTTTTGAACATTTACTCGATATTTTATAGCGCGTTATCAAATCCGATTTTTATAAATGTTTCCTATTGACAAAACTGACTTATTTTCAACTTTAGGAAAAAAAGTCATGAGAGCTTTGTTATTGAGAATGTAGATACGAGTCGAAATGCATGATAAAATATAGAGTGTTCCATTTAAAAAAATATCATTCTATGAAATATTTCGAAAACGCGACTATCATTTTTTTTGTTTTCGGCGTCGAGAAGGCCATTAAAAATGTTACTAGTTTGCCCATTTAACCGAATTCGTAGCATCAATAATAATGGAGTTGGCAATGGTGCCGATTATTGAAGAGAAAGAAATCACAAAATCATCTCTACAACGAACAAGAATTGTAATAATAATTACTATTATTAGTAATCCAGCTATCCGTAATATAGCTACATAATGCATTGAACCACATTACCACAATTAATACCAGCTGATAATAATCACCCTGTGAGCTATTTCGCAGTGCTTCGAATAATGTTGAGATTTGGCAACAATGCAGTAGCAGTAGGGTTGACCGTTGAATATTCGGTAGATATTCCAGCGGAAAACTGAAATTTATTTGGAAATATTATAAAAGATCGCTGTCACTATGGTATGAGAAACATATCTTGCCAGCGCCATCTTACAGTCCACACACGCGAAATATTTGACTTCATATGAACCTGAAGTTAAATCATTTGGGATGGAATTTGTAATCATGACTTCCACACTGTAACTAATTATGTTTTAGAAAATTCTATTTTTTAGTCACAAAATCTGCATAATACTCTTCTGAGGACTCAGTGGTATCAATGGAACAGAGAAAATCGAAAGTTTCTGTTGATGTTCCTGGTTGCCACCGAAACACCCTTGCAAATCACTAGTTTCAACATCGATCAGAGTCGTGAGCTGTATGCAAAGGTTGGTAAATATTCATGAACCCTTTTGGTTTCACACAAGACAGTTGAATAAAAAATAGTTCAATAAGACCTTCAATTTCAATTTATTTTTATGAGAACCGTTGTTGTAGTAACGGAAACAACGTTTTTGTATAACTGTCAATGTGTCAATGGTATGGTGGGGTTTATTATAGTTGTGTCAACAAATGGGAGTCGCTAGGTTGAACGGAAAATATAACCGGGTAGCTTGGTTTTCCCCCAGCTAGTCCCAAAGTCGCAAAATTTATTTTGATTTGGAACTTCTTGGAATTTGTTTGCTCTAGTATTGCCTTGAAAAATGCTAGAGCCGGAGAGTTGTATTCAACACGAATTCTTTTATGATATTTGTTTTGTTTCCAAAAGTTTTCACTTTGAACAAAATGCCAGGCCGAAGATTTCTCAAACACCCGAATACTGATTTTTTACTTAAAAAAAAACCTCCAGGAGATTTACCATTAGGAGAACTCGTGTTCTCCCCAAAGGAACGGTATTCCTCAGTGGCTCCTGGAGAATAAACTTGGACTGAGATCCGAGCCTTCCGAAGGCTAGCGGATAAGTGATCAAAAATACAGCACAATGGCTTATATTTATACGAAAGCCGTACATTTACGTCGGCCAATAGGAAGCCGAGCCACCAGTGGGCGGGGCCTATTGGAATTCGCGACTTGGATATACTCCACTAAGTATTTCAGAATTAGATTTTTCAATCTTATTCTGACAGAATAATTGGAAATACCAATTTTCCTCATCAGTATTTCGGGAAGAAGATGACAGTTGGAGCATCTGCCAGTCCATAAACTCGACAGCTATCGCCCGATCTCACTCTTGAGTGTGATCGCCAAGGTGACCGAGAAGATCCTCTTGAGACGGTTGTTGAGTCTCAAGGAGAAACTCAAAATGTACAATTTGGTTTCAGGAAAAACCATAGCACTACTTCGCAAGTTAGAATTGTACACGGGGTGAAAGAGGCAGCTCATCGTGGACTCAATACAATCATTGTCCTGCTGGACATGAAAAAAGGCAAAAAGCCTTTGACTTGGTATATGGTTTGAAGGTCTAATCTCTAAAATGCTGTTGGCAGGCATGCCTTCATATGTAGTAAGATTGGTTGACTTTCACCTTGTTGGGAGAACTTTTACGGTTCGAGTAAATAACACTCGCTCCGCAGAGTTTCCAATAGAAGCAGATGTTCCGCAGGGTTCAAGTTTATCACCACACTTTTACTCTCTGAACACGTACGATTTTCCTCAGTGCGAGAGACCGGATATGGGCACAGCGGTATACGTTGATGATACCGCCATATTTTCCCATTCCTTCTCGAGCGTCGCTACCCAGTATAGGATTCAAGTTCACTTGGATAGGAAGGTCGTACCATATTTAGCGGAGAACAAGATCGTGGTGAACCCGGCGAAGTCAGAGACCATCAACTTCACTGAAAAGTATATTTACTCAAAGCTATACAGGAAGTTGGTGATCAATGGCCAAACCGTGGAGACACTGCGAAATACCTGGGGGTACAGCTGGACAGGCGTCTTAACTTTGGTTTAGCAAGTCAAGGATGACGTGGCTTTTAGGCAGAGATCGCCAAACACTACGCCTCCTTGTAGGAATACTAACAGGCCATAACAAACTAGGTAGACACCTGTCACTAATGGGTATAAAAGACAGTCCCACTTGCCATATGTGCGAAGAAGACGAAAAAACTTCGTCTCACTTCCTTGGCGAGTGTGAGGCGTACGGGAGGCTAAGATTCGAAATCTTCAGAGTCAAAAAACTCCAACAAGAGGAACTTATCGATCTAGAGTGGACGGACATACTGACCTCCACTAGAAGGCCACAAAGGTTCAGAAAGGAAGACTAGAAGAGGCAATGTAGTTATGTGGAGAGCGGGGGATGGCAAAAAGGGCGCATTTACTCTCTGATAGCTAGAGGCTCAAAACTGAGTGTAGAGAATAAGCTCCTCATTTATAAACAAATGATAAGACCTTCGTTAACATACGCTTGTCCAGTGTTTTGCAGCCTAAAACCCATTCCTCTAGCGAGGTTGAATAGGATGCAAAACAAAGTATTTCGTATCATAACCAACAAACAGAAGATACATTTGATTGGATACTCTTAGGGAGCTTGCTGACGTCGACTCAGTTCCGACATATATTAGAAACTTACCTTGCAAGTTCAATAAATACTACATCGATAAAAGTCCTCTCACCAAGGACATTACTAAGCTCAGGATGTACGATAATGAGCCTCGCAAGCACGGCATGTATCTACAATGAATTCTAATGATACAACACGCAGAAGCAATGCAGGAGGCGTGTGTCTTACATGTTATCACCGCAGGTAATGAAATGTCCGACTTCACGTTAACATCAGCGTGGCCGGACAACGGTGCCCCCTCCCGGGAGTTCTAGGTTCGGTTGGCAGGGCGCTCTCCTGTTCTCCTGACCGAGTGCAGGAGAGTTGCTATTTCTGCGCCTTCTCCCACTCCTTTCTTTCCCCCTGTGTTAGACGGTGTGGAATATGAGATTTGTGTCATGTCATTATTTGTGAAATGTATTTGTAATTTTATAAAATAAATCCCTATTTATTTATTTATTTTATCTGCCAGTCAGCCTTGTAACCCAAAGGTAGTGTGTTCGAATCCTTATCGATCTTATTTTTCTGTTTTTTCTTACTAGCAGTAACTACTGTACAAAAAAATTTGTATAATACAATTGATAAAAGTGGCATTTTATTTTGTGAATGGGAAATATTGCGAAACGAGCGTCAGCTAGTGGAGCAAACACATGTATAATAAATAACTATTATCCTTATAGTGAATAATTAACCATCATTTTTAACAACTCAACATTAGGTTCAGTCACCGAGTGACAATCTCTCGGAGGAAGACTAAACTTAATCTTACCTAGGAAGGTTAATTCACTGTTTGAATTTTCAAATGTATATTTATATTCAACACGTTTTGTGTTGGTCTCAAAGTATGTATATTCTTGGTTTCTGGGAGAGTATGGCTGAAATAATATACAAAAAATCATGTTTTACTAGATGTGTCTTTATTTGACTGAGTTACAATTATGTTTTTGGCAAGTCAGTAGTACAGGTTTGAAAATGTTCAAAATCGAAATCAAAAGAGTTTGGGTAAAATAGTCATATGTAAATAAAAAAAAATTATAAAAACGACAAAACATACAAAAACATTCTAAAAAACAGTATCACAGAGGTGTACTCAAATATTCGTCAATGGAATAAAAACAGTGATTGAGAATGTGTCGTTTCACTTTCGATTTAAGACTGTTTCAAGTCAGAATCTTGAACTCATCAGGCAAAAAATTATCAAGTCTGACATCCAGTGAATCCATTTGAGTTTTATGGAATCTGAAACAAGGAGTTCTCGAATGAGTTGCACTGCAAGTTTGGTAATCATGAAAATCAGCATTGGCTGAAAATAATTATTTGTTTATTATGTACCTCCAATACCGTATTATAAATAAATAATGGTGGAACAGGCGTAATAGATAAATCTTTGAAAATTTGTTGACAGTGGTCCCTGTAACCAGCATCAGCAATAATTCTAACTGCTTTCTTCTGCATTTTGAAAACCCTAACAGCGTGACAAGAATTCCCCCATAAGATAATGCTCTAATTTATGTGGAATGAAAAATAACATGTTCAAACTGTATTAAGATATAGTTGTTTCTTTATAGTGAGTAATAAATATAGTGAACTCGATAAACTATTACATAATTGATCTATATGGGCTGACCACGTCAGTTTGTCATCTATAACAACCCCAAGAAGTTTGACACCCTTACCATCAACTGCGTTCTTGGTGGAAAGAACAAGATTTTGGGTTTTATCATGGTTCAACTTCAGATTGTTGGCACTGAACCAGTTTTGAGCAGTTTCGAGGGAATACGTCATATGTAACGATAGACTGTCTGCGTCAGAAGCAGTATTTAGTGAAGTTGTGTCATCAGCATAATCCACACATTTAGTGGATAACATAGAATTAAATAAATCATTCATGTAAATGATGAATAGAGAAGGACCCAAAACAGATCCTTGTGGCACCCTATATGAAATATTATGGAAGTCAGAACAAGTATCACTTATATATACTGCTTGCTTTCTGTTATGTAGGTAAGACTGGAATAGATCGAGCGCTAAGCCCCTGATATCATAGTTTAAGCTTTCCAATAAGGATACTTTTTATGGGAGACACAGTCGAAAGTTTTCGACAGATCGCAGAGAGTAATATCAACTTCCATATTACAAATAAGTCACATTTTTCATTTTTCAATTTTCATGGAGAATGTTCCCCTTTTCAACTTCCATGCTATTCTCAAAACCCTCGACTATATCGCTAACAATCGTGAAAACACCTTGGGTTGTACTACATTTGCTTCTAAAACCAAACTGACAACTATGGATGAATACATTCGTCTCAAAGTATTTCATCTTCAAGTCCCAGCTTCAGTATGATTTCAAAGACTTTGGAAAAAATTGGAATGATAGATATTGGTCTATGGTTCGCCACCTGTGAAATGTCCCCTTTTTTGAAAATTGGTATTACTATCGTGACTTTCAAAATATCTGGAAATTCTCCCTACAATGGAAGCATTGAGAGAGAATAGTTCAATATACCAGAAGAGGAAAACGCTTCTTCCCGAGAAAATCTTGATGAGAACATCTTCAGTTAGGGTAGATCTTGAATACCATATACCATAAGAGATGTGGTGAAATAGAAAATTGGTAATTTGTAGAAATTAGAGAACTTGATTGTGATGGGTTTTAAATATCGGAACAGACCTTCAATCAACAAAATTATTCTAGAAGAGAAAAAACGTTACTCAGAACTTCAATCACGAATCATATCAAACTTGACACACAATCAGAGCTGTTCTGTTATTCATATATGATGATACGGCGAACATTGTAACACCCAATTATAAACATTTCGAGGTGCTGTCACATTCTAAGCACAATTTTTGTTGCCGCTTGTTTCCAGTCAACCCAAAAGTCAACAAAGTTGAGTTTCTCCTCGATTATCTGCTTATAAGCAGATAATTGCTTCGAAACAAGGGGCGGTAAAAAATGTGCTTAGAATGTGACACTGTATTGACCGCATCTCGGCATGTTAATAACGGTCTAGCGGTAATATGTCATTGGTTGATAGTCTTTGATTCGAAGATACTTGATGTAGAAGTTCCAGGTTGACGATCAATATCAGTTTCATCTGGTGGCCCGAGAAAGTGCTAGGGATCGCACGTTGAAAGGTAAGACCTCGTTGATCCTTGGCTCGCACAAGTTTCGACTTTTGAGGGCTGCCGTTTGGAAGGGGGCGAGAGCTGGTTAACAGAAATAACGGTTTTTTTTTTCGAACCAGTATTGATTGTTTCGGCTGCAATGTTGATAACGCTCGAGTTGAATTATTGTGATATTTCTCTTGTATATTCTGTTTAGTTTCCAACTTATTTCTCAGGCCTCCAGTAGAGTTATTAGGTTTCAGAATTCAATTTGCTAGTGAAAGAGTTGTTCTCAACCTTCCATCTTTTTGACATTTAATGAGTAACCCTTTCATCATCCATTTTGCACGTTCAATCATACCATTGGATCTCGGATAGTAGGGACTAGTAGTGGTTATTTTGATATAGTATTTGATATAGTATTTGCGAAGCCATATCCGTAGGAAGTGGCAAAATTCGGATTCAGCACCCCAAAAGAAACATATAAAATGAGTGGGAAAACAACTATATTTTTTTCCTGAGACAGGAAACCCCGTAGATGATTTGAGTCGATTGAAAATAAATAATTGAAGAGCTTGTTGTCCAAAGCCATATTGGGAGGTCAAAATAATCGAGGGATATTATGCAATAGTATATGAATATGACCTGCTAACATATATTATTTTGTTTTGTAAAATAATTATAATCTTTTTTTCGTGTTTTAGGTATTCAAAGGACTATACAGCGTGTTAACATGCATTAATTCTTTAAGAACTTGAACTATTGAGGAAAATTGAATACAGATCAATGCACTTTCAACAGCTTTGGAAACTTGAAGAGAAACACGAAAAAAACAGAAACGGAATCAACATTCAGATATATATGTATATATATATATATATATTATATATATTATATATATATATATATATATATATAGATATATATATATACAGTGATCGCCAAAAAGTATGTACCATATGGGAAAAAAGTTTATCATTAGAGTAATGGAAAAAAGATTTTTGGGAAAAGTTTGTGCATGTCCGATAACCTAAAAATCGAATTTGACATATGTCACGTGATCGGTGGTATGGCGGCAAATTGAAAAAAATACTATGAATAGGCAAAAAGTCGGGTAAAATGGCAAGGTATCGGAAAAAGTTATTTAAAAAAGTTGCTTAGAATTCAATTTTATACACATATACACAATTTCAAAAAATAATGTGAGAAAATTGAAAATAGCTATTTTTTTAAAATATTTTACTAGCTGTAAAAAAACATCAAATTATTATCTTATGAATAGCTTGGCCATACTGAAACATTTGTATTTCAATGATAATAACAAAACTTTCTCATTTTATCCACATCAGAGAGCTCTAAATAAAAAAAATGAATTTGTCAAAACCCTAGCTGTTACATTGGTTCGTATCTAGCAGTTATATCAGAATTCTACGACCATTGTGATGACATGACACTCCAGAAACATGGGGTTTTCTAGATTATAATCAAGTTTTGATGATAATCGTGTTAGAGCGTTTCACTTGGCATGCAATATTGAAAACTCTAGCCTCTTTAATTTGACGTACTATTTTAAAGATTATGTGTGAAGCGAAACGTTCGTACACGATTATCATCAAAAATTGATTATAATCGGAAAAACACTACATTTTTGGATTTTCCTATCATCGCAATAATCGTGCAATTCTGATATAACTGTTAGATACGAACCAATGTAACAGGGTTCTGACAAAATTCAATTTTTTTAATATAGTGCTCTCTGGTGTGGAGAAAATGAGAAAGTTTTGTTATTGTCATTCAAATACAAATATTTCAGTATGGTCAAGCTATTCATGAGAAACTAATTTGATATTTTTATACAGCTAGGAAAATATTAAAAAAAAAATTTATTTTCAATTTTCTCACATCCTTTTTTCAAACTTAGTATATGTGTATAAAATTGAATTCTAAGAAACTTTTTCGAATAACTTTTTTCGATATCTTGCCATTTTACCCGATTTTCTGCCTATTCATAGTAATTTTTTTCAATTTGCCGCCATACCAGCGATCACGTGACATGTGTCAGAATCTATTTTTAGGTTATCGGACATGCACATACTTTTCCATAAAATATTTTTTCCAATACTCTAATAATAAACTTTTTTCCCATATGGTACATACTTTTTGGCGGTCACTGTATATATATATATATATATATATATATATAGTTTTTTTGTTTGCATAAAAAAGTCGTTCAGTAGTTGAAGGCTATTGTGAGCCAGTCAATCTTAATTAAATTATCGACTTTGACAAGTATTGCCAAAATTCAAACTAATTTTGTCAGTAACATTTTTTTAGCTCAGTTAGTTAGGGTAATACAATGCAATCAGTCTTGTACGACTTTTTCATGCACCCAAAGTACCTGTTACTATCGCTATTCTCGATGTATTCTTTTTATTCACTTAACTTGTCGTTATATTATTATTTTGAATTTTCGAATATTATTTTATGCTTAGTATACCTATGCGGTTTAAAATATTAGTCTGCCGGCCATTATACAGACTTAAAAGTTGTCCAGTGTTAGTAAATAAAATAAAACTCTTTTAGGGTTAATTCGTTATTTTTAAGTTAATTCAGTACGCTGTAAATACATTTTAAGAGCAAAACGTGTCAGAAAATAAGTTTTAATTTATGTATTTAAAGTTGCCTTGAAGAACTCTTTGAGAATATAGAATTAAAACTTAATGGTTTTAATACAGTTTTAAAATTTAGTTTTGAAGGCCTTTTTAGGATGGGCCCTTTTTGGCTAGAAGCTGCTTTATGACGGTCTCAGGGCTGTCTTGAAGATCACTTGGTTTTATTTGAAATTTTATTGTGTAGTTTTAAAGCGACCTTGAAGATCCGAATAAGAGCATTAATGTTACTTGGCATGCTTGTGGAAAATTGATTTTTCTCTCAACCTATAAAATAGTTTTTTGATAAATCGTATATTTGCTGAAATAACAAAAAAACATTATATTTTTTTTAAATGAAAAATTTTTCAGGTTCCACACCTGATTTTTGGTAAACATTTTTTTTTCTAATAATCCATGATACCGAGATGTCATGTGCCGAGTTTCAGAGTGCTACAATTCATTCTTCACTTTTTGCTCGAGTTTGTCTGTCGTTACTGGATTAAAATGCCGGTTTCTTAAAAGTTTTTTAATATTTGTCGACGTTTCCATAATAATTGACGACGATTCCACTGATCACCATGTCCGTAAAACAGAAATCGAATCATCTCGTCCTGAAGGATCCAATACACATTTCCATTCAAATATTTGCTTTCCAGAAATCCTTCCAAATGTTCACTGTCTGCGTTCTATCATCCGAGGAGGATCTCACGTCGAATAATATATTATTTCTGAAAAATTCACTGAATCCTATAAATAAGTATGAAATATGTTCTCAGTTTCTCAATTCTCACGAGTATTATGGCAGACTGATCTAGGTTCCGTTTTCGATCTTTCTGCTTGATTACTTTTCACGATTTTATCAGAAAGTGATTGGGCTTCGTGCAAATAAAACTTGATAGGGATGAATGCGATATCGGATGAATACTAGAGGGAGCCAGAAATCTGAATGGGATGAATGTGTTTGCTTATTGACTGTTTTGTATCTTGGTAGCAATTTCATCTCCTATGTGTATGCGACCCCAGCCTATTGTTACGTTTTTTCTTCATTTGTACACAGAAAAAAATTTTTTCACTACCTTTTTGAAGGTCTTATGGTTTTTTATTTCTCTGAGGTCAGCTGGGATAAGGTTGAAGAATTTTGGACCAAAATACATAAAAGATCTGTGGGTTACAGATTTTTTGAATGAATGAACTAGAATGTTGTTGTTTAGAGTCGATCTGGTGATCCTGTTTTTTTCCCGGTGAATTTATTTTGCGAACTGTGCATTCGTTGTAATGATTGGTAAATAAAAAGTGTTTTTATATTAAGCATCTTTATAGAGTGGGTGGGTAGAAAAGTGTCTGTCTTTTTTTAGTATGATCTTAATTAATATGTTTTGTGCTGTCTGTAATAACTGTAGTGTGGTAATGAAAGCGCCCCCCATGCGACTATGCATGGGGGGACAAGATAATCAGATTTTTTCTCGAGAGGATGTCTCGTAGAATATAAAATTTTTGAGATAATGCTCTTATTCTTCTTGTCACATGAGATATGTGTTCAGTCCAGCGTATATGTTGGTCTATTATTACACCAAAATATTTAATTGAAGATGTTTTTTCTAAGCTCGGACAGCGACATGTCTCATTATCACAAGTTGGCGAGTGTATTTTAAGAATAAATCGGGGGGGTTGATCAACTATTGTAAGCGAGAAGGTTATATATTTGGTTTTTTCGACATTTAAGCTTAGTGAGTTGTAGTTCAACCATAGTAATACTTTTTTCAGTACCGATTCAGCTTTGTAATTAACATCTTCCCAATCCCTACCTGTGAAGATTAGAGCTGTGTCATCTGCATAACATATCAGATGTCCCATGAATTCACTTATATGAGAGATACTATTTATGTATACAAGGAACAGTATCGGACCCAATACTGTTCCTTGTGGTACTCCTATTTCAACCTTCGATTCTGAGCTAATTTCTTTTCCAATTTTCACTACTTGGTATCTTTCAGATAAGTAATTCCTTAAGAGATTGAGTGCTGTGCCACGTATGCCATATTTAATAAGTTTGTCAATTAGTTTGTTGTGAGAAACCGTATCGAAAGCCTTAGCAAGATCAAGGAAAATCGCAAGGCATTTCGTTGAGTCATCCATGGCTTTCACTGTATGTTCGAGGAAATCAATAACAGCGTTTTATGTGTGCGATTTTTTTATGAAACCATACTGTCTCTCATTTATGATATTGTGGATATCAAAAAATCCAAGCATTCTATTTTTCAGAGCCTGTTCAAATAATTCAGCAAAGTTATTTATAACTGATATCGGTCTATAATTCGTTAACTGACTAGCTAGCTTTGAAAATTGGAGTGACAATAGATTGTTTCCACTGATTTGGGATTTTCCCTAATGCAAAGCATAAGTTGGTAATATGAACTAGAGGTTGAATTATGTGTACATGAATATTTTTTATTGTCACCGAATTAATTTTGTCAGGTACAGGAGAGCAGTGGTTTTTTAGATTAGATATGAGGATTGTAATCTCGTTAGATGTGGTTGGATTTAAAAAGATTGATGAATTGTTTGGAGTTTCATTCAAAAAATGTTCAGGTATGTTGTAAATTGAGGTTCTAATGTAATTGCAGCTCCCATATATTCCAACAATTATAACGAAAATACAATCAGGTTTCATGATGAGGGTTCATAAAATTGAATATTCTTCAACGTAGGCGGCTTAGGACATAATTTAAAAAAGCAATACACAAAAGCTCATATTATTTCAACGTAGTCAAAGTTTGTTTTACTTAATTGAACAATGCTGATTTTTTGTTTCACTTGTTTATGTTCATGGCCGCCTTCATTAAAGAATATCTAATTTTGAGAACACTCACCCAGGTAGCACCTCATGTTGGCTGAATCTTGTTTTCATATTGGGCCAATATGGATATATTGTAAATGTAAAAATAATATTGAACCAATATCGGTTCATATTGAGAAAACAATATTTCATTAATAATATTGGTGGAATATTGGCTCAACCTGTTCTGTATGTATATTGTTTCATGAAATATTGGGAAAATATTGGTTTAACAATTTTCACCAATATCGATAGAGCGATATTGCCTACATATTGTTTCCAGCATCTAACTCCAATATTGCGATTTCAATATTAGATAGATAGATAGATAGATAGATAGATAGATAGATAGATAGATAGATAGATAGATAGATAGATAGATAGATAGATAGATAGATAGATAGATAGATAGATAGATAGATAGATAGATAGATAGATAGATAGATAGATAGATAGATAGATAGATAGATAGATAGATAGATAGATAGATAGATAGATAGATAGATAGATAGATAGATAGATAGATAGATAGATAGATAGATAGATAGATAGATAGATAGATAGATAGATAGATAGATAGATAGATAGATAGATAGATAGATAGATAGATAGATAGATAGATAGATAGATAGATAGATAGATAGATAGATAGATAGATAGATAGATAGATAGATAGATAGATAGATAGATAGATAGATAGATAGATAGATAGATAGATAGATAGATAGATAGATAGATAGATAGATAGATAGATAGATAGATAGATAGATAGATAGATAGATAGATAGATAGATAGATAGATAGATAGATAGATAGATAGATAGATAGATAG
This sequence comes from Chrysolina haemoptera, assembly GCA_958298965.1. Taxonomy (NCBI): domain Eukaryota; kingdom Metazoa; phylum Arthropoda; class Insecta; order Coleoptera; family Chrysomelidae; genus Chrysolina; species Chrysolina haemoptera. The sequence continues at coordinate 24,156,797 of OY282600.1, read as the reverse complement.
ATAGATAGATAGATAGATAGATAGATAGATAGATAGATAGATAGATAGATAGATAGATAGATAGATAGATAGATAGATAGATAGATAGATAGATAGATAGATAGATAGATAGATAGATAGATAGATAGATAGATAGATAGATAGATAGATAGATAGATAGATAGATAGATAGATAGATAGATAGATAGATAGATAGATAGATAGATAGATAGATAGATAGATAGATAGATAGATAGATAGATAGATAGATAGATAGATAGATAGATAGATAGATAGATAGATAGATAGATAGATAGATAGATAGATAGATAGATAGATAGATAGATAGATAGATAGATAGATAGATAGATAGATAGATAGATAGATAGATAGATAGATAGATAGATAGATAGATAGATAGATAGATAGATAGATAGATAGATAGATAGATAGATAGATAGATAGATAGATAGATAGATAGATAGATAGATAGATAGATAGATAGATAGATAGATAGATAGATAGATAGATAGATAGATAGATAGATAGATAGATAGATAGATAGATCTTTATTGGTCATATTACACAATTGTGCTTTGACAAGTCAGTAATGAACTAAAACTAAAAAATTCAATAAATAATAACAATAATATAACAAAAGATAAACAATCTTTGTCGTTTATATACAATAAAAGCAGAAGTGAATTTAAAGAACAGATAAACAGATTAAAAACATAAAATAATAAAAATAAAAAACACTTGTACATTAAAAAAAATTTAACAAAGCAGTAATACATTTTGTTATGTTACTTAATGTATTAATAATTGTGAAAAATCGGTTGATAGGAACTTACCTCATATGGTAAAACATTGAAGAACTTGATTGCATAATAGCTTGTTCCGTTTCTCGTTTTCGAAAGTCTCAAAAAGTGTTGATGTATCATATCTTTGTTACGCGTTGTATAGGAATATGAGCTTTCATTTAGCCTGTAATTTTTCAAATTTACTTTTATGTGAATAAGACATTGCAGTATGTAAGCACATGGCAGGGTAAGTATTTTAAAATGTTTGAATACATCCCTACAATATTCTCTGTATGGCAATCCAGCAATGATTCTGGCCGCCTTTCTTTGCATGGAAAAAACTGCTGAGGCGTGTACTGAGTGGCCCCACACTAGTAGAGCATAAGTTATTGTGGACTGTATGAGTGCATGGTAAGCCATTAACAATGTTGTGAATGATTAACAATATTGCAGGTTGCATAGTAAGAAGATTTTCCGTGACATATTCTTGCAGACAAAAACCGTATGTTCTTCCCATGTTAATTTACCATCCAAGAGAACACCCAAAAACTTAACGCAGTGGGAATTGTTTAGGTCTGTATGTTGTTTTAAGCTAAAAATTAATGTCTCAGACTTTTCTTTGTTTAGTACTAACTTGTTATTATTGAGCCAAGATTGTGTGAGAGACAAGCATATTACTCTCATATCGATTTTAGAGATAAAAAACAATATTGTATATCCAAGTTTGATAGCACATTGGTAGAATATTATTCAGTATATATTCTAAAAATTATATTGACCCTATATTGATTGAGATTGTTACGAAAACCTCACGCCAATATTTGAAAGACAATATTGATACAATATTGATACAATATTCACTAGGATTGAAATTTGAATATTGGCCGAATATTCAATAAACAATATGGAAATGAATCATGATTAAACTTGGGTAAGAAACCTCTAGGTGGCCCCACATATGAAACAACAGCTGAATCACAGTAACATATATTGAATGAGGCTTCTCACAATGCGTTACAAGTCAATCTACTCAGTGGTAAATTGAAGTAGAAACGAAATTGTAGAATATCGCCTAACATTTTGAGGCCCGAGAATATTAGACCAATATTATTTTTTAAATATTGGACCAATATCGCCGAATGTTCACATTTTTTTTCTCGCTAATATTATTATTTGAATATTTTGCCAATATTTTCACAATATTGTAACAATATTGTCCCAATATGGGTTTGCTACTTGGGCATGATAAAACATCTTGTATTTATTTCGGAATTCTTCAGAATTTTTCACACGAGTAATCTGATAATTAATAATGTTTCATCATGACGAAGTGAAAAGAATATGTTACCATTTGAGAAATAGCAGTTGTGAGCATTTCTTTATGGGTACTATTCCGTTTTTAGAAGATTTTTGATAATTGTTGGAATATATGGGAGCTGCAATTACATGAGAACCTCAGTTTTCAACTGTTTCGCACTTCGAATCTTCCTCTGTTAACTTCTGATGTCGTTTGTCAGTTGTGATGATTTAAGTTTGAATTTCATGGCCGACTTTGATTGACTGAACAATCAACTGTATCTCCGCCATCTTTCAACAGTTTTCCAAATTTGAAGAAAAGTGTTATTACCAATTGCGTGCTATTTCGCATAATGAAAAAATATGTACAGGAAGTCTTTTGAAAAACAAGGTTTGGGGTCACTTCCGGTTGAACCGGAAGTGGTGAATTTTCAGTAGAGGGGTCAAAATATACGTATTCAAGTACTATAGCGACATACCAAATTTGAAATTTGTATCTTCAAAGCAACTATTGAAAACATATTCTATTAATTTTTTTTAAAAAAATTTTAGAACTGTTGAAGTAAAAATTACTTTTAATTTTTCATATTCAACACCCTGTATCCCTGCAACGAACGAGTTTTGAGAAAAGAAATATTAGGAAAGTATTGATTTTTCGAGGGGAATCTTCTGTTTCAATTTGGCACCATAGTTTCTTGACTCCCTGTATATTGGGCATCAATCTACTAATAGGTTTCACGACTAATTGCCTAACCCAGCATAAATAGATGGCCATTAGTCTCTTTCGAGTGTTTTCCTAAAAAAGTAATTATTTTTTCCATCCCATTTTCTCTCACTGGCTACCCCGTTTAAGATGTTAGCGATAGGATCTAGACGCAAAATGCATTAACTCGTTGTAACTGAGCCATCAAGCTTATTGAGTTATGTCGCTTCATTGGATGATGTTCAGAATACCCCAGAGAAAATCGTCCTCAATTTGATTTTCTGATTGAGAAAGTAACGACTGGTTTGGATCAGGCTGCAGTGGAAATAAGTGAGTTTCAAAAAAAGTATTGAGTCGAAGTTTGATGAACAAGTTATTGTTTTTTTTACAAAACAGTTTTAAGAAGGATGAATATCGAATGTAAAATATCAGAAAAAGTTCTAGTAAACAGTAATAAATCGGGAAGAGTAATATTAAACTAGCAGATTGTTTTGGGTGGTAATATAGCTGATTTCAATAACTTCATAAGTTATGTATCTTCACCAAGTAGTTATTTATTTTTTTCTCAAGCACTATGGCGAAAATGAAATGTTGCATCTGATTACATAAAAAAAATAAAAGTTCATCTGGTTCTGATGGAATTTCTATATTTCTAATGAAATGTTGTTTTTGCGAGTTAGTAAAGACCTTGTAATCCAGTACGATTGAGTTTTGAGACGCAGATGGATAAAAGCACCACCAAACTTGCTAAGCTAGTTGTTGAAACCATTTTACATAAATGTATTTACATTATTTTTCTCTGACGGGAAAAAAGTTTGACATTTTATCTTTGTTGACAGGTACTAAAATATGACTTTTCGTGAAATTACTTTTATATATACATATATATATATATATAGGAGAGAGGAAGTCTTTGCTGACCAGTTAAGATAAAGCTAGGAAAACTTGTTGGGTACGCAGCATGCAGGAAGTATACTCTTATAACACTTGTTCCAATATTTCGACAACGTTTATTGTCATCCTCAGGGAAAGCTACAATATTATTAAAATACAATGAAACAATGACTAACAGTGGATTCCAAAACTACTTACAGTGTCGGTGAGGTTATGTGCATAGATATTATAAAATAGACGTTAACAATTGCAATGTACATATTAAAACAAATTGTGAGAGTCCTTAAAGGTCATCATCAACAATTATTGAACTTTTATAGTTAAAAAACATTTATTATAATAAAATTGAAAAATTATTTCCTCATACCGGTATTTTAACGTCGGCATGGGAGAAGAAGAATTTAATTTAGGTTAACAAGTGAGGTTAGGTACGATCCTGCATGGAACAGTACTAAAAAGAGGAACATTGACAGACTGAACCTACCATGGAACGAGACCTTGCCATTCCATGTTTGAATGACAAGGTCTCGTTCCATGGTAGGTTCAGTCTGTCAATGTTCCTCTTTTTAGTACTGTTCCATGCAGGATCGTACCTAACCTCACTTGTTAACCTAAATTAAATTCTTCTTCTCCCATGCCGACGTTAAAATACCGGTATGAGGAAATAATTTTTCAATTTTATTATAATAAATGTTTTTTAACTATAAAAGTTCAATAATTGTTGATGATGACCTTTAAGGACTCTCACAATTTGTTTTAATATGTACATTGCAATTGTTAACGTCTATTTTATAATATCTATGCACATAACCTCACCGACACTGTAAGTAGTTTTGGAATCCACTGTTAGTCATTGTTTCATTGTATTTTAATAATATTGTAGCTTTCCCTGAGGATGACAATAAACGTTGTCGAAATATTGGAACAAGTGTTATAAGAGTATACTTCCTGCATGCTGCGTACCCAACAAGTTTTCCTAGCTTTATATATATATATATATATATATATAAAGATATATATATATATACAGAGTGACCCATTTGAAAGCGGGCCACCTCTCTAACACTGTTATTTATGATCCGATTCAGAAGTTTGTTTTTTCAATAGATAGAGCATCAAGAGTTATAGTTAAGTGACATACATTCGAAATGAAAATAAAAGTTTCAAGGCATACTTCGAATTTTTTCAAGGTCAAAAATCAAAAAACATACTAGCGATTTTTTTAGATAGAATTAGACGGCGCCACTGAATTCACGACATTTTCAAGTGATTTATGTGGAAATTACGTAGGAATGTGTCCATGAAGAAAAAAGTTATATGGGAAAGAAATTTGAAAATTATGTCAATAAATCAACCCACCTCTTCAATTTAAGAACTTTCATCAAAATTCTGACTTCACAACTGGATTCAGAATACTTCGAAATACATTTGGTCAGAATTTCGTCCAAATCTGTTAATAAATAAAAAAGTTATAAAATAATAAAATTTTAAATCAGTGGAATTTTAGGAAAATTTTATTATATTATTTCATAATTTTTTTATTTGTGAACAGATTTCGATGGAATTCTGACCAAATATATGTCAAAATATTTTGAATCCAGTGGTGTTGTCAGAATTTTGATAAAAGTTCTGAAATTGAGGTAGTGGGTTGATTTATTGAGACAAAATTTTCAAATTTTATACCCATATAACTTTTTTATTGATGGATGCATTCTTACGAAATTTTTACATAAACCACTTGAAAATGTCGTGAATCCAGTGGCGTCAACAAATTCTTTTTGAAAAATCGCTAGTATGTTTTTTGTATTTTTGACCTTGAAAAAAATTCGAAGCAGGCCTTGAAATTTTTATTCATATTTCGAATTCATGGCACTCAATTAGAACTATTAATGCTCTATCTATTGAAAAAAAAAATCTTCTGAATTGGATAATAAATAACAGTTTTAGAGAGGTGACCCGCTGTCAAATGGGTCACTCTGTATATACAGTGCGGCTTTTTATAGTCCCCCACCTGTTAACTTTTGAACGGTTCGACGTAGAAAAATGAATAAAAAACTGTTTCGAGGGTTTCACCAATACTACTTTTTTAAATGAAAAATATGGCGATTGCTCAATAGGGGGCGCGGGGGGGCCTATCGACTCAAAATTTTTAAATGGAACGGGGGGTCAAGTGGCACATCATTGAAAAGAGAATTCAATCCTCTTTACAACCATCCGAATATTTTTGAATTTTGTTCATAATTTTTTTCCCAATTTCGATTTTTAAGCCTTTCGATCTTTTTAAGTTACTGTTTTCCCAGCGCCATCTTTCGAGTAATTGCAACTTTTCTTTTCTCAAAAAGTAGTATCGTTAATACGCTTCAAAAAAAATTTGGTTTCATTGTTTCACATCAAACCGTTCAAATTTATCGAGGTATGAGTAGTATTCAGATCCTCATTTATATTTGATATTTCGAATTTAAATTGAGAAAATGTGAAAAATATCGCGAACCAAAAGGTCTTAAGCCATAGACATTTGATTTTTTCACTATTAAATCATCGTTTTTTCCGACAAAGAAAAAAATAGTGTGTTATACACAGGAAAAATAATAGATTTTAGCTCTCTGACAACACAACCTCGAGCCAAAAACCTAATACTTTTTTCCCTTTACAATAAATAACTATTATTCATTTATGTGAAAAGCTATAGAATTGACCGAAAAGTCTCCGTGCTGAAAACCACTGATTGAAACTACTAAACTCGTTGAAGCAATCCAATCCGAGAGGACAGCTCGAACGGTAGAACGCGTGGGTAATCGATATCTCGAACCAAGCAACGCTATGCGAAGTTATGGTTTAGATGGAGGCCAAAGGACGACCTCCTTTCGAGATCTATTCTCTCGGTCGTGCTAGGAATCGCACGTTAAAAGGTAAGACCTCGTTGATCCTTGGCTCGCACAAGTTTCGACTTGTGTGATTCGAGTCATTGATATTCTCACGAATCGCTTACTGTGATTGTATTTACGGACCTGCCTTAGATCAACATAATGCGCTACGGCTGCAAAAGATTCAAAATAGCTGTATTAGATTCGCATATGGTATACGCAAATATGACCATATTAGTGACTCCTTTGAGGACTCTGGGTGGTTGAAATTGAAGCAAATGAGAGAAATACACCTCTTCACCTACGTCCATAAAATTCTATTATCAGGAACTCCAGTATATCTGCGCGAAAAACTGGTCTCTCTCTCACGAAATAATATTTCCCGCAAAAAACATCAGTTATTGATTCCAAGGCACACAACCGCAATGTACACTCGTGGTTTCTCATATAATTCAGCTAAACTGTACAATGCCATGCCCAATGAGTTTAAAGATTATAGTCTGAGTAACTTCAAAAAACCGTTGAAAGTCTTTTTTCGAACAAGGCAGTGATGTATATTCTAGTCTTATGACTCTTGCAATGAATCTTGGTTTATGTAGAAAGGGATGCCACTTATAACAATATTTGTATGTACATAATTGGCGTATTGTTAGTACTTGTACTGATAAATTAATATCTTTCTTTATCGCTAATTTTGTTTATTTTTCAGTTACTACGTGTGTTATAACTGTATTTATATTTTGTAGATTTATTTGTGTACTTAAGTTTGGGTTTAAAACCAGGTTTAATAGCTGAACCCCGCCTATTCATCATTTGTTTAAAATATTATGTTCGATACTTGTATTATTTGTGAAGATGAATAAAGGAATATTATTATTATTATTATTATTATTATTATTATTATAAGATAGTATTAGAAGTATTTTCCGTTGGTGTCATTACAGATGGTCAATTATACAGTGTGTTCCATCTGGTATGAACAAACTAATAGTTTAAGTTGATGATGAAACTCAAGAAGGATGTAATAAAATTAGGACTAATTCATTTATATTCGATTATTTTATTGATGCTCAAGGAGTATGATGGAGAAACTCCTCCTGGCGGGTCAACCAAGCCTCCATTCCCACATTTTGCGTAAGTATAATATAGAGACAATGGTGGGCTATAACTCAATATATTATGTTACATTTAACGTACCTTTCGAACCTAGTATCGTTGACCCTAAGGAAGCACCTTCGAATGAACCCTAATAATAATTTACAGGGTGTTTCATTTTGGAACATATAGATACGATCAAAGAAACTGACATTGTAGTTGATTCACAGTTGTTATTTAATAGTATTTCCATAACGAAATTTTACTCTCATCCTCCATAGACCTGGAATATCAATACGTTCGTCAAATTCTAATGAAATGTTCCTCAAATCTGCCTTTTATCTTGTTCATGAGATTGGGGTTTAATAATTTTATCGGTTTCTTCGTTCTCCATTGTATTCGCACTCATAGCATTCGAATCTCACTGCAAAATTATAGGCCATTTTCAACTTTACGTTGGCATGAAGTCACAAACAATCAAAACATTGCTCAATGCAAACATTTTTGTTTTTATTTTCTGTAGTGAAGGGATGCAATGTTTTCATATTATCCAGTACCCCATTCTTGAAAATGATTGAACAGTTTTCAAAATGAATCTAAACTATCATATTTTCATAATGCGTCAGAGTTCAATTTCCCGAATACTGTTGTGATATCGATTTAAAAACGAAAGTTAACCAGACAGCAGGATCCAAAACAAGAATTTATTGCCTCATATACAGGGCAATATGAAAAAAATAGGGTTGGATGGTGAAACGCATTATTTTAAAATGAAATATTAGTTATAACATCTGCGTTACCTTCATTCACCTCTCTACTACTATTATTTGTCTCTGAATCAGTTGGATGTTACGAATTTTTGGTCGAAATAAGTCCATTCGTAAATGTAAAAATCCCTGACGTTACAATGATAGATTAAGGAAGAATTTTTTCTACGGCTATTTTATTGACATATTTTTAATATTTCTTATTCTTTCTCATGCCTTCAAATTATAAGGATTGTCGAAAAATATTTTTCAATACGGAACTTCTCGAATTTAACTATCGCTTTCTTTTAAAACGAACACTCGGTATATTTTTCAACTTTGTGATGTAGAAAACGGTGCAGAACAGGATTCATAAAGAGTTTTCGATTGTAGATCCCTAAGGCGATTTGTAAACATTTTCGAATTACTGAACTTTAGAAATTGTAAGTAGCTGGAACACACTGTATAATTGACCGAATGTAATAACTCCAAAGAACAATACTTGAAAAGTATCTCATATTAATGAATGCTTACATCTTGATTTCTCAGAATGCTGATGATTATCAAGGATAACGTTTTGTGTTGTAAAACAATGTAGAACAAATGAAGGTTTTCATGGGCCTCTAGCTCCAAAACTAGCCTAAAGAAAAAGTTGTGCCCATTGGACTTTTTGTTTGGAATGACTACGACTACAACATATCAAAAATTCAGTCGATTCTACAGGGGGCCACTTTCCCTATTAAAGTGTGCGGTATCCTTTCAAAAATAATTTAGTTATTTCAATGATTATTTCTCAGGCTGGTATTTCTTCGTTCCAAAATGTTTGCCTTAAATCAAATTACCCATTAATAAATGAAATAACACAATAAAGAAAATGAGTTCATTATTCATGTTATCCCGGTTTCAGTCGCATATGTATACATTTCACCGCCAACGGCAAATAATTTCCGAGAATTTACAAGTTGTCAAGCCATTGGTGAATTATTTGCGGTGGAGACTTTGGTATGATTTACATTTTTCCGCTATTGCTTGAAGTCAGTTCTCGTTTCACAACATTGAACGTAATGCAACTAATATAACTCTATTACAAAAACACGAAAAGCAGAGCTCGGTTCGATTTAGAGTAAAACAAAACTCATTGCATGACCATTAGAATCGATGTGGGATTTTATCGCTCGTTAAAAGTGCTTTTCAGCGACAAAATTGTTTTGTTGTGTGTTACGAATTGTTCCAATGGACTGAAAAATCTCAACGGTTATAGTGGCAAATTCGTTCGCCATAAATATATAAAATAAAACAATGGGATATTCTCAAAGTCCACGTCAAATAGAAAATTATTTTTACTGAACGAGTGGGATCCTGAAATATTTTTTCCATCCACAAATACGATGAATGAACTATTGTTAGGACTTTATTTTTATTTTATGTTTTATCAGATTCCAAAACTTCGCATGAATATTTAAAAATAACTCAAGCTCATGCGGAATGGATAGATCGATTTTCTTCAAAAAATGTTATGAAGATGAGGACCTTACCTTTTAACGTGTGATGCGATTTGACGACGACCGCAAGATACGCATGGATAGATCTTTATTCAAATACCTCTTCGCATACAATGTTTATTACTATTGAAATGAAAGTTAATAGAGAGGTAGTGTTGGGGAATAAGGCCTGGAGGTTAATGAGGGCCACCCTTGGAGACTAGTGACTTTTTCCAAATCTAGCAAAATGGTTAGTTGAAACTATACGAAAAGATCGTTGAATTCAGTCCGCCATTAACAACACTAGGTGTAACTGTAGTTTCGGGCTGCAAAGATTATAAGTTTGCAAGAAGGTAAGACGTCTTTTTGAATTCGATACTGCTCTCTCCATCGTTTTTTTTTTGAATGTTGACTATGTTACTAACTTGATTACTTGTACTTCGGATTCCATCGCCTTGATGCTTGAAAGATTTCAATTTCGTTCAATTTTTCCACTACGTTTCAATTGCTTGAATCTGCAATCGTCTTCAGGTATATACTCACAAATTTAGAATCTACACGATGTTGCATAGTGTTGGGCAGTGCGGTGCTGTGTAGTGTATAGTGTGTAGTGTAGTGTAGTGTATAGTGTGTAGTGTAGTGTAGTGTAGTGTAGTGTAGTGTAGTGTAGTGTAGTGTAGTGTAGTGTAGTGTAGTGTAGTGTAGTGTAGTGTAGTGTAGTGTAGTGTAGTGTAGTGTAGTGTAGTGTAGTGTAGTGTAGTGTAGTGTAGTGTAGTGTAGTGTAGTGTAGTGTAGTGTAGTGTAGTGTAGTGTAGTGTAGTGTAGTGTAGTGTAGTGTAGTGTAGTGTAGTGTAGTGTAGTGTAGTGTAGTGTAGTGTAGTGTAGTGTAGTGGAGTGGAGTGAGTGTAGTGTAGTGTAGTGTAGTGTAGTGTAGTGTAGTGTAGTGTAGTGTAGTGTAGTGTAGTGTAGTGTAGTGTAGTGTAGTGTAGTGTAGTGTAGTGTAGTGTAGTGTAGTGTAGTGTAGTGTAGTGTAGTGTAGTGTAGTGTAGTGTAGTGTAGTGTAGTGTAGTGTAGTGTAGTGTAGTGTAGTGTAGTGTAGTGTAGTGTAGTGTAGTGTAGTGTAGTGTAGTGTAATGTAGTGTAATGTAGTGTAGTGTAGTGTAGTGTAGTGTAGTGTAGTGTAGTGTAGTGTAGTTTGGTGTGGTGTGGTGTGGTGTGGTGTGGTGTGGTGTGGTGTGGTGTGGTGTGGTGTGGTGTGGTGTGGTGTGGTGTGGTGTGGTGTGGTGTGGTGTGGTGTGGTGTGGTGTCCTGGAATAAGGATTTTTTAAAATGTTAATCATATGATGTCCCGTTTTAAATTGTTACATGGTCCTATGGACACATGATATTTTTATGGTATGGCTCTTGTACACCTGACGAGTAAGTAATTTTTTCAATTTTTCAAAATTCATATTATCAAAATTTCTTAAATTCATTTCAATGTCACTTACTTACAGGTACGCACTGATGATGACTTGATAGTCGAAAGCGCTTTGCTATGATTTTATAAATAAATTTCTGCACGAAATACAAACTTTTTTTCATCCAATTACATTGGAACGTGCACACAGCTTGACAATTTTCACTTTCATTTAAAACTTTGCCTTTAAGATAATATTGAAATGTTTATTGTCTATTGACTTTAAATAGACTGTACCAAGTTTTTCTCTGCAGAAATCCCAGAATTGGAATACAATAATTGGGTACATTTCAATGCGAATTAAAAAAAAACAATGTCTCTCCTCTAGGAATCCCGATTCCATGGTGGCCAGGGTAATTATTTCGGAGTATCCATACCAATAGAATCTTCCATTTAGATGCTCGACATTACCATCAGCGGCATCATTTTGTAGGTGAACCATGTGACGTCCATTGCAGAAATGGCTTTCAAAAACTTGGTTTTCCGTTTTGTGCTAGGAAGTACTTCACTTCCTGTCAATTGACTAGGATTTATAATATACAAATCCGACCTATCCGAATGGAATACTGTAAAAAAATATATTTCTCGTCGAAAATACTCCGTTCACAAACTCGCTCACTCATCTGGAACACCGCAGAAAGATTGGCGAACTGTCTCTGTTTTATAGATATATTTATAGATCATAGGAACCAGCACTTAAGAATATGAATTAATAACATTGAGGGAAAATATACTGTGTCTACCAATAACCACTTGATTGACATTCATTAGGAAACTACAGGTGTCAGAAATGACCAATCTCTCTGTAATTTTGTTATTTGTAAAAATTTGTTGCTTGTAATGAATTTCTGAATTCGGGTCAGTTTTACGGTTGGAAAATTAGGTTTCCACAGAAATACGAGCTTCAGAACTTAATCAACGTCAGAGTAATTTGGGTTGAAGCAGTTTCACACAAACTTTCCATATTTGTTTCGTTATGCGTGGGATAGCTATCCGTGGAGAAATAAAAATATATTATGCTTGGGAAGTACGAAAACGATAACATGAATATCAAAAACGACCTTCTAAAACTTCCCAAATACCAAAATTATGCAACTTTTATTCAAATGAAAGCAAGAAAGGGTTTTGGCAATTTTTCTGGAGCTTGATTTAGATACGTGTAGGATGTGTGTGCTGTGTTCAACACGAAGTGGGTCGATATAGGGACAGATATCAATTGAACAATCAATTTTTAAATCGACCAATAGATAATTGAAATTTATATTTCATACCTGTTGTTTTAAGCCAATCAGATGCCCTGGTTTTGACAGTTTGCTATAACGACAACCTGATTTTCGGTTACGTGAGCTAGCTGATAATTTTCCTAGTTTGACAGCTGTCACGTGCAGATGCCAAAATGACAGAAGTGTTGACTATTTTTGACAAATATTTATTTTCAATTTGAATATAAGTACATGTTATTCATTATTGACAAAATCAGTTATCAATTGCAAGTATTTTCGACATTCATTTTCCACTTCTTTTTTCGTCAATGGTGTCTGATGTGGTTCCAAACAAATATATCTCAGAAACAAATTTTCTGCGATCTGGAAATGGAAGATTCCGATGCCATACATGATAACAGCTCGAAGAGCTTGTTCCTTCAAAAATATTGATTTCGGACTTCTACATCGGCTACGACCAAATATTATTCACACTGAAGAAAGCTTTTGGTAGTAGCGACTCAGTAGCGGGTAGTAAAAAGCACTGATGATGTCCTCGCGAACCATTCGCAGATACTCGGTAGTGGACGAAAGTCGCATGCGACTGTGGAAGACATCGTTCGTTCGTTCGTTCGTTCGTTCGTCCGTCCGTCCGCTCGCTCGTTCGTTCGTTCGTTCGTCCGTCCACTCGCTCGCTCGTTCGTTCGTTCGTCCGTCCGTCCGCTGGCTCGCTCGCTCGCTCGTTTGTTCGCTCGTTCGTTCATTCGTTCGTCCGTCCGTCCGTCCGTCCGCTCGTTCGTTCGTTCGTTCGTTCAGCCGTCCGTCCGTCCGCTCGCTCGCTTGCTCGTTCGTTCGTTCGTTCGTTCGTTCGTTCGTTCGTTCGTTCGTTCGTTCGTTCGTTCGTTCGTTCGTTCGTTCGTTCGTTCGTTCGTTCGTTCGTTCGTTCGTTCGTTCGTTCGTTCGTTCGTTCGTTCGTTCGTTCGTTCGTTCGTTCGTTCGTTCGTTCGTTCGTTCGTTCGTTCGTTCGTTCGTTCGTTCGTTCGTTCGTTCGTTCGTTCGTTCGTTCGTTCGTTCGTTCGTTCGTTCGTTCGTTCGTTCGTTCGTTCGTTCGTTCGTTCGTTCGTTCGTTCGTTCGTTCGTTCGTTCGTTCGTTCGTTCGTTCGTTCGTTCGTTCGTTCGTTCGTTCGTTCGTTCGTTCGTTCGTTCGTTCGTTCGTTCGTTCGTTCGTTCGTTCGTTCGTTCGTTCGTTCGTTCGTTCGTTCGTTCGTTCGTTCGTCCGTTCGTTCGTTCGTTCGTTCGTTCGTTCGTTCGTTCGTTCGTTCGTTCGTTCGTTCGTTCGTTCGTTCGTTCGTTCGTTCGTTCGTTCGTTCGTTCGTTCGTTCGTTCGTTCGTTCGTTCGTTCGTTCGTTCGTTCGTTCGTTCGTTCGGTCGGTCGTTCGTTCGTTCGTTCGTTCGTTCGTTCGTTCGTTCGTTCGTTCGTTCGTTCGTTCGTTCGTTCGTTCGTTCGTTCGTTCGTTCGTTCGTTCGTTCGTTCGTTCGTCCGTCCGTCCGTCCGTCCGTCCGTCCGTCCGTCCGTCCGTCCGTCCGTCCGTCCGTCCGTCCGTCCGTCCGTCCGTCCGTCCGTCCGTCCGTCCGTCCGTCCGTCCGTCCGTCCGTCCGTCCGTTCGTTCGTTCGTTCGTTCGTTCGTTCGTTCGTTCGTTCGTTCGTTCATTCTACTATGAAGACGTTTTGGATTTCTCTAAGTACACATTTGATTTTCACCCCATCATTAAATAGATGGAAAATCCCACCTTATAGATTTTTATCATCACCGTCCTGCATTCCAACTGCTGTGCTGCTGTACGCGCACTGAATCCGCTCAACTCGGATCGGCTCGGCACGGCATTGTCGAACGTTATGCCTTGTTCCTATTTGAATGAACCTCCGCGCACTCATTCAGATCGGAACGGCAGAGACCGTTCGACTCGACTCGACTACATCCGAGAGAACTAGTTGCTAGTCGAATCAGTGCGCGGGTAACCGTCGTGCCGATCCGACCCGTTCCGTGCCGATCCGAGTCGAGCGGATTCAGTGCGCGTACTGCCTACTGCTTTAATTCGTCGGACGAGGCGAGGTGGTATTATCATATCATGAAAAGTTTCCGATACTTACTGTATATATTATACGCTTCAAAACAGACGGCATTGTCTCGAGACAGTCTCTTTACTTCTTTTTGCTATATTCTGGCAAGGCATTTCAATTTTCAGTAATGTAATCTGCTCATATTCCATATCATGTGACTTCAATCATGTTATTTCATAGGTGCATCCAAGTCTAAATGAAATAGTCTCCAAAATATCGCTGAATTTTTTTATCCAGACAGGATAACAAAGTCGGATAAATTCTACTATACAGGGTGTTTCCTAACTACGGTTCCTAACTGCAAGGGGTGATTTGTTAGGTCATTTTAAGAAGAAAAGTTCCTATAAACATATGTCCGGAGTTGCTTCGTTTCTGAGATACAGGGCGTTGAAATTAAAAAAAAAAAAAAACGGTAATTATAAAATATCATAAATATCCTAGAACCGATTTGGTTGAAATTTGGTACATTCATTTGAACTAATAAGCCTACCTATATTGAAATTATTATGGCCAGTGGCGTCTCAGTGGGCACCACAGCCAACAATATTGTAAAAAAAGTACGCCACTGACTTTTTTTTCATAGATTTTCATTTTGTTAAATTGAACAACTCAAAATACAACTTTTTGGTCTCTTGTATTTTCATCATATGTAGCTTCGTTTTCGAGAAAAAACAAAAACATAAAATAAAGACCAAAAATAAAAATATTAACAATTGAGATATTACAGTAAATGAGCAAAATGTCCACCTTCTGATAAAATACATGACCGAATTCGATCTGCCATTGATTTTCTGACACGTTCAAAAATTCCTGGAGTAGTCCTTATTACATTCCAATTGTCAATTATTCGGTTCCTCAAGTCATTCAGGAGTTTTATGAACAAGAGCCTTCAGATGACCCCATAAATAGAAATCTAGAGAATTCATATCAGGACTGCGAGTTGGCCAATGTTGAGGTCCTGCACGTCCAGCGATTAGGGTAGGTGATGTCGAGATGCTGACGAGCAAGAACAGTTAAATGAGCTGGAGCCCCGTCGTGCATAAACCACATGTTGCCTCTTACAAGTATGGGTACTTCTTTTAACAAAATGGGTAAATGATCTCGCAAAAAGTCCGTGAAGAATTCATCTGTTAATCTTTCTTGAAAAAAAAAGTGGGCCATTTAGGTAGTCACCAATAATTCCTACCCAAACGTTCAGCGAAAATTGATGCTGAAAATGATTTTCTCTAATAGCGTGGGGATTTTCGTCGACCCAAAAATGGTTATTGTGAAAGTTCATAATAGCATTTCGTGAAAAATTTGCTCCGTCCGTAAATAAAATATTTGGTAAAAAATTATTATTGTGTTCCATCATATGAATTAACCACCTGCAAAACATTAATCTTGGATGAAAATCCCGAGGCAGTAGAGCTTGGACCCGCTGTATGTGGTATGGGTATAGGAGGTTTCTTTTTAGAACTTTCCAAACGGTTTTTGGGCTGACTTCAAGCTGCAGTGCAATCTTCCTGGTACTATTTGAAGGATCTTCTTCTATCGCATCAAGTATAGCTTCTTCTAGTCCAGGCGTTGTTACCGTTTCTGGTCTTTCACCACCTGCATTTTTATTGAAACTCCCAGTTTCACATAATCTTGCATGTAGCGTTTTAAATGTTTTAGCGCAAAGAATTACTCTGTTAGGATATCTGTCCTGGTAAATTCTTCGTGCTTCTCCCGAATTTCCATTTGCTAATCCATAAATAAGATGCATGTCAGCCATTTCAGTGTTAGTATAATTATTCATGATGGAATCACTGCTAATTGACAACTCTGAATTTTACTGCTATGACAATAATGTTGTCAAAGCGACCTCACCTGTATTTAAGGGGCATTATTCATTATAGTATGTAGGTACGCCTATCGCTAAAAAATTATTACGGATGGTGAACAAATAACAACCAGGTGTTCATGATATGCAATAGAGTGGCAAAAAGTTGTATTTTCAGTTGCCTAAACTAAAAAAAATAAATATTCACCAAAAAACTACTACTTTTTTTACAATATTTTTGGCTGTGGTGCCCACTGAGACGCCACTGGCCCCAATAATTTAAATCTAAATAGGGCTAAATAAGCGCCTTATTAGTTCAAATAAAAGTACCAAATTTCAACCAAATCGGTTCCAGGATATTCATGATATTGTACAGTGTGTCTCACTTTTCATGGAAGCACCCCCGTAACTTCCGTGATTATCGAGGAAGAATAATGAAACTCTCAGGACTGGAGGAAATGATGAAAATGCATCTACCGGTTGAATGACAATGGCCTAAGTGATATACACTGCCCGCCAGTCGCGATGGAACACTCCAGTTTTACGGTAAATCATATTAGGGGGCAAAACAGAAGCAAAATTCCATCAGATTCGTGATCAGGACCCCCAACTTATTACAGATACACCTTTTTCCTGAAAAAAATTTAGTCCTGAAAAATCTGAATTTGTCTCACTTTTCATGGAAGCACCCCCGTAACTTCCGTAATTATCGAGGGAGAATAATGAAACTCTCAGGACTGGAGGAAATGATGAAAATGCACCTACCGGTTGAATGACAATGGCCAATGAAAAACTGCATTGACTTTTATCGAGTATGTTAGTTCAATATGAGTTTTGGTCAGATGTACATTGGCAGTTACAGCTTGAAATATTTGCTGCCACAGAGTGATTCATGAATAATTCACAATACGTTTTTCTAACACTCAATAATTCAATATTTGAAGTTAATACTTATTACTCTTATAAAGGGTGAGCCATACAGCAAACTGCCAAATATAATTACGCTTGGAAATTATCAAAAAGAGAACGTGCAATTTTTTACTTACATGTACGAAGCAAAGGGATGGTGATTTTTAATTTTCCATGAAAAATGGAACAAACTCGGAATTATCGGGAATTTGGTGTACCTGTAATAAGTTGGGGTCCTGATCACGAATATGATGGAATTTTGCTTCTGTTTTGCCCCCTAATATGATTTACCGTAAAACTGAAGTGTTCCATCGCGACTGGCAGGCAGTGTATATCACTTAGGCCATTGTCATTCAACCGAAAGGTGCATTTTTATCATTTCCTCCAGTCCTGCGAGTTTCATCATTCTACCTCGATAATTACGGAAATTACGGGGGTGCTTCCATGAAAAGTAAGACAAATTCAGATTTTTCAGGACTAAATTTTTTTCAGGAAAAAGGTGTATCTGTAATAAGTTGGGGGTCCTGATCACGAATCTGATGGAATTTTGTTTCTGTTTTGCCCCCTAATATGATTTACCGTAAAACTGGGGTGTTCCATCGCGACTGGCGGGCAGTGTATATCACTTAGGCCATTGTCATTCAACCAGTAGGTGCATTTTTATCATTTCCTTCAGTCCTGCGAGTTTCATCTTTCTACCTCGATAATTACGGAAGTTACGGGGGTGCTTCCATGAAAAGTGAGACACACTGTATAATGACCGTTTTTTTTTTAATTTCAAAGCAACTGCGGACATATGTTGATAGGAACACCCTGCCTATATAATATTCTTGACATATTTTGAAAAAGATGATCAGATAGATACATACGTTGTTGCTTCAAGGATTTTTTTTATTTTTTGTTTCAGATGAAAAAGAAATTCTTCATGAAAAGTTCTCCATATATTCTGAACCAAATTTAGATTATTCATGTCATGAAATTTGTTCGTTGTATGCGAGTAGTATTAGATAATAATATGAATTTGGTGAGTTAAGTTATTGTAGAGAAAAATCTATTATACCCTTCTCTTCATTTAGGGGCAGATTGATTTAATTTTATATTTGAGTACTATTTTCAATTCTGAAAAACTTTTCATGATATCCATTTTCATTACTGTCACAAATAAAAGTACGTTTATCTTGTAGCAAACCTTCAACCGTGGCAATTAAAAGTTTAGAAGCTAAATTTATCGAATTCATACATAATTATCGCACCAAATCTGAATTTATTCCGTTGTAATAAATCATATTCATTGCCAAGAAAGGTGTCGTTGCGCAGGATCATTTAGAAGCCGATCCTTCAGCCGTAGGAAAATTTGGACCGCGCGAATATTTCGGCCTTCTCCATTCTGCGTAACACCGTCGAAGCGCGAGCGAGGCGAATTCCGGTTGACACAGCGCGCGAAAGACGCGAAAACTTTCGGAAAACTCCGAAACTTTTCCGGTTGGGACTCTTTCGATGACATAAATCCTTTTAGGCGGTGAATCAGCTTTTTTGAACAGGTGAAGAAGAAATCACAGTAGTTTTCTGTAGATCTGTAGATTTGTTTGAAAGTGTCTTCTCCTGAGCCTTTTAAAGTTTTTGGACAATTCGTTGGGGTAATTTGGACATTGGTGAGTAAGAACAGATAGTTTAGGAAATATTCCTGTGTTATAGTAGAAGGAAAAGAAAGAGTACATATTGTTCCTGAAGACTTCTACTTCTTCGTGCAAATATAACATGTGAGTATCTGAGTACCTAAAATGTGTTTTGCCCCACTTCACATAACCCTTCTACGATATATACGGAGGATCCAAAAGTTATGGATATTTTAGTTGATATGAAATAATTATACTAAAGCAGGAATCAGTCCCCCCTTTGGACTATATGCAACGATTAAAGACTAGTGAGACAAGTCTTACTTATACCTGCCAAAGAAAAACTTGGGTTTTACTCCTGCCTCAGTTTTCAACTCACCCATAATCCCGGCAATTTTTTCAGTAAATGTTTATAATAATCCCTCACAAGATCCTACATAAAATATGAAGTATGTAATTTCAAGCTTGAGGTTTGGACTCCACAATAGTGTTATTAAATATATAAAATATGCAGAATATGAATAAGCGATTATTTTCAACATTTGTGAAGAGAATGCCGATTTTATGGATAAGTTGAAAATGAGGCAGGAGTAAAACAAAGTTTTTTGGCATGTATGAGTGGGACCTGTCACACTACTTCAAAATTGTTGTATATAGTCCAAAGAAGGTATGGGTTGCTGCTTCAGTATAATAATTCCATATTTACTAAATCATTCATAATTTTCGGATCATCCGCAAACACCTCCGTGAAGTGCGACAAAACACATTTTAGGTAATCAAATACTCGCATGTTATATTTGCATGAGAAATTAGGAGTCTTCAGAAACGATATGAACTTTTCCTTTTCCTTCTCCGATCATTTTTAGCAGAGTTATGACCAATCAAATATTCGGCTCCGCCAGAACTTTCAGCGCCGGGTAAGGGTGAACGTGAAATTTGATGTCGGCGTTCAATCACGTTTTCTGGGAGAACGAGCGCATTACATAACAAGTTACTAGGAACAATTTTTGTGGAAAATTGAATTTTTCTTCACCCTATTGAATCGATTCTTGTCTCGAAACCCAATCGTACTGGATTAACATACTTTTGAAAAATTTTGCTGGGTTATTTATAATAAAATATTGTTTTCTCGCTGTTTGCTTTTGCTAATCCACTTAATTTCAGTAGGTACTGATATTTGAAACTTGACCAATGACGTATGACTAGGTATTTTTTGATTCTCATTTTTATCCAGTATGATTGGATTTTGAGGCGAGGATCGATTGTAGCACCACCAAACTCGGTTTGATTTTTTTTGTTGAAATACTGTTTTTACTCGGAAAATGAGTTTCTCGTCTTCGACCACAAGATCGAGGACTGGCGAAAAACTCTCAACCACCTGGGCTGGAATCTAGCACATTTGATTCTATTTTATCTTCTTTGTTTTTCTTTATCAACAGAATTTTTATTGTAGATTGTCTTGTGCCTAGTATAGTGTCTAGATTATTTCAGTCAGAATGAATTATGTATTGTCTTTTTAAAAGTGTACTGTCTTTTAATCAAAATTTTAACTAGGTAGGTGATATTAGTTTAACTATCGATATTAGTAAAAAAATGGACCTACAAATGTAATCTAATTATGTAAGTTAGTCAATAAACTCTACTCTACTCTACTTTACTCTATGCTAGTAGTTGGAACCATGATAAACACGAAAAAAAATGTTTACCAAAATTACAGGGGTAGAACATAATATATATTTTTTTGCACTTCCGGGACTAAAGTGCCAACTCTAACAGGGACTAAAATGTATCTTTCAGTTCCTAGGGAGATAAAGTTGCATTTCAAATCCCTAGGGACATAAAGTAAAAATCAAACATTACCGCAGCTACACTATTAATAACTAGGACAAAAATTAGGAAATATTCCATTATAAATCTTTATTGATTGAATTAAGATTGTATGTGATATTAATATTATTACAATTGATGAAACTAAATGGGAGATTATTTGTATTTGATGAGTGAATATTAGAGGAAAGTGAAGAGATGTCATGTTCTTGACGTATCGGTTAATGTCAACATTAACTGAAATGACGCTGAATTGAAAAAGTTTGTTGACACCGTTGCTATGACGTTACCTACCGAGTAATCCAAGTACCATGTTTATATAACTCATCAAAATAATTAGTTGTAATATTATTGAAATTTATAATACTGGGAAGTGCAAGAAATAGCGTATATGCCGCAGGACTAAAGTGATATTTCATCACTAACGTGATTATTGGCACTTGGGCTTTACGAGCCCTCAGGCAATAAACATCACGTGCAGGCTTAAAATATTCAGTTTAGTCCCTTGCCACATAAAATACTATTTTTCGTTAAAAAATAAATGAATAGATTTTTATATAACCTTGGAAAGTATATGATTTTTCGAAAGAACAACTTGACACGGTGAAAGACAATTCAATTCTATACAAAAATGATTCCTAGTAATTTCTTATGAAATGTGCTCGTTTTCTCAGAAAACGTGATTGAACGCCGACATCAAATTTCTGGTTCACCCTTACCCGCCGCTGAAAGTTCTGGCGGAGTTAAATATTTGATTGGTCACAACTCTGCTAAAAATGATCGGAGAAGGAAAAGGAAAAGTTCATATGGTTTCTGAAGACTCCTACCTTCTCATTCAAATATAATATGCGAGTATTTGAGTACCTAAAATGTTTGAGGATGATCCGAAAATCATGAATAATTTAGTAAATAGTTATGGAATTATTATACTGAAGCAACTGCCCATACCCACTTTGGACTATATGCAACAATTTTAGAGTAGTGTGACAGGTCCCACTTATACTGCCGTCCTAACTTAAAGAGCAGTATCTCCACTTTTAGCCCGTTTGCACTTAATCCACTTGGTGTGTTCATTATGACTATATCTATCATCCTACGAAGCTAAAAAGCAATTAAAAATAGAGATCTATAACATAAGCACCATGCAGTGGCACAGATATAAATACTTTCATGCGCATTTTCTCGGAAGTACCAATTTGTGAGATACTGGTCTTTAAGTTAGGACGGCAGTATACATGCCAAAAAAATAATTTTTTTCTGTGACGGCAAAAAAGTTTGACATTTTATCCCTGTTGACAGGTAATAAAATATAACTTTTTATGAAATTACGTTTTCCCCTAGAACCGGGATATATACACATAGGTTGAGGTAGATATTTGATTAAATCGTCGTTTTTTCCGTCACAGAAAAAAAATAGTGTGTTATAGGAAAAAGATTAGATTTTACATCTCGGTTTTTCATATTCAACTCACCCATAAAACCAGCATTCTCTTCAGTAAATGTTGAAAATATTCGCTTATTTTTATCCTATATCCTATATCCATATATGTTTAATACTACTATTATGAAGTGCAAACCTCAAGCTTGAAATCACATACTTCATTTTTCATGTAAGATGTGTATGAGCGATTATTGTCAACATTTACTGAAGAAATTGCCGGAATTATGGGAGAGTTGAAAACTGAGATAGGAGATGTGTAAGTCCAAAGAGGGTACTGGTTCCTGCTCAGTATTTCATTTCAACTGAAATATCCATGACTTTCGGATCCTTCGTAAATATCATAGAATGGTTATGTGAAGTGGAATAAAACACATTTTGGGTACTCATATACTCACATGTTATATTTGCATGATGAAGTAGACGTCTTCAGGAACGATATTCACCTTTTCTTTCCCTTCTACTATAATTTTAAGCAAAGTTATGACAACTCTAATTTTCGGCCCTGCCGGAAATTACAGTGGCGGTTAAGACGAGCCTGAAATTTGATTCCGGAATTCAATCAGGTTTTCTGAGAAAACGAGTGCATTTTATTTTATTTTATTTTATTTTATTTTATTTTATTTTATTCGAAGAAACAAGCAGGTGCTAAGCCTAATAACATGTTTCTTAAGAATAACTTATAACTTTTACAAACATGTACTAATAAACTCGCAGAAGTATAAGAACAGAATTGAGGATGCGTCAAATCGTTTACTCTAATTTATAAGTCAGATGGGGGGTGAGAGAGTATACCACCAAAGAGGAGGGCAAGAGAGAAATGTTAATATATCAAAGAAAAAGAAAACAAAAAGTAACAAAAAGAAATTACGCATTTTTTATCTCATAAAGGGTTTGATTTGATAATGTTAATTAATTGAGATCTGAAGTTACGAGGGGTTATGTCGAAAATTCCGGTTGTAATGTGATTTGAGTATTTGTTATAGAGGGAGCACATATTTTCAAGTGAGGTGGTATCAACGGTCGTTGAACGAAAAACAATCTGTCTAGGTCGCATACCATACATTGGAACATAAAATTTCAGCTCGTTTTGGAGATATTCACTTCTAAGATTGTGATTTACCAAGTTATACAGGATCCTTCCTTTCCCCCCTGGGTTAGAAGTTTGTGGATATGAGATTGTTGACATGTTATTACTCGTGACATGTAGTCATTAATTGTAAAAAATAAACCTCTATTTATTTATTTATTTATTTAATTTACGTTGAGTCCTCCTCTGATCTAAACGAGCTATCGCAAATTCGACCCTAATGGGTTCGTAGGACGTATAACCTGGATTAATACCATATTTCTTATAGTAGATATATTTAATGAAGTTGTTTTGGATCCCTTCTACATTGTGACACAAATTTTGTTGTACAGGATCCCAAATTATGGATCCGTACTCCAATTTGGAACGAACAAGAGAAGTGAACAGATAAATTATGGAATCAGTTTCGTTGAATTCAGAGGTAGTCCTCTTGACAAACCCTAGTAGTTTTCGGGCTTGCTTGCTTACTTCATGTATATGTTTATTAAACCTTAGATTCTGCTGAAAAAGTATTCCCAAATCCTTCATCTGATCGATTCTCTGCAAGGGACTTCCATCCATGGTATAAATAAAGTTGTGATGTTTATTTGTGAGACATTACTGAATACATTTCTTGTGAAGAATTGAATTATCTTTCGCCTTGTTGAAATTGTTTCTTGATAAATCTTATACTTTCCGAAATAAAAGCAAAAAAAATATATTTTTTGTAAATATATTTTTTTTTGGGTTCCACCACTGATATTTTGCTGAACAATTTTTTGTGGCTTACATTTGTCTGTGCTTGGTTATTGTCCTAATGAGACAGTATTTAGTACCGAACAATGCACCTTGGAATAATGATCTAGATACTATATCTAAAACAAGTTTGCAGGTTCAAAATACTTTCTGATGGTGTTGAAAATGTTCACTAATAATCACTGACGCTATATCGTAAAAGTAAATGAACTATTTACTACTAAAATCGATTAAATTTATCACAGCCAATAAATCATTGTTTATAGTTAGTTGGCTGGGTGGCCACCGTATTATTAATTTGAAATAGCGTTCTGGGACATGGAGAACATTTTATAAAGAATACTTTCTTCCTGCAATGAAAAATAAGAAACGTTTTCATATGGCGCCATCTCAAGTGGGAACCTTGTACAGATATAAAGTTTCCCATAATTTCCCACATAAGCATTTCCCACGTCATTTGAGGTGAAAGAAAAATAAGCTTGAAGAAATTACGTCTTTCTTGAGATGAAGCATCTTTTGAAATTATTCAAAGTTGTACTTTTCCGTACGATTTTACTTTTCCGTACGATTTTACTTTTCCGCACGATTTTCACTTTTCCGCACGATTTTTACTTTTACGCACGATTTTCTCTTCAAAGCACAATATTTACTTCTTTAAACTATTTTGTATTTCAACCATTAAACTTGAAAAGTTGTCACTCTACTAAAATACTATCAAATACGTTGACAATAATAATGGGCTTGAAGGAGACCTGTGGTGATAATTATTGTTGGCACCAAAACGTACCCATAGCAACAGTCGCTTTAAACTGACAGTCAACAAAAAAGCAATTCAAGCATCCTTTTTCTGTATACGCAATTCCAATTGAAAATGGACAACTCCGACAACTTTGAAGATCTTCCCCCGGAGATAATTGATGCGGTTAGAGAGGCGACCAATTCCTTAGTTCCGCAGAAGTCAGAAGAGAGGTACAAAAAAGAATTTCGAGTATTCGAGGACTGGTGCAACCAAACAAAAGTATCCACCATAAAAGAAGAGATAATATTAGCGTATTTCTACAAATTATCAAAAACATACGCTCCATCGACTCTATGGTCTAAATACTCCATGCTGAAACTTGTCATAAACTGGAGAAGGATATCGACATCAGTAAATATTATAAATTAACATCTTACTTAAAGCGAGTCAACGATGGATACAAACCGAAAAAATCCATGGTTTTAGAGCAAAAAAATGCCGAAAATTTTAATGAACAAAGTAGCCACTGTCTTTGGATTTCTGATAGTTACAATACCTTGTACAAAAACCAACAAGACCCGAAAATTTGTTTTTTGCGATCCGGGAGAGAACAAACCAAGCTACATTAACTTGTATCAAAAATATAAAGCGCTTCGTCCCAAGAACTGTCCAAACAAAAGATTTTTTTATATCATACAAACGGGAAGTGTACAAGCAAAGCGTTGGAATCAATACTTTCGGTAAAATGCCTTGCAAAATTGCGGGTTATCTTGGATTGAAAAATCCAGAGTTATACACCGGGCACTGACTGCTTCCGAAGGTCATCGGTAACTCTTTTGGCAAACTCTGGCTGCAATATAACAAACATTAAAAGACACGGTGGATGGAAATCAACCAGTGTTGCCAAATCGTATATTGAGGAATCCATAGAAAATAAACGGAAAATCGCCGAGAATATTTTAAAAACGTCTTCCAATGCGGTAGTGACGTCCAAGATGCAAGTAACTTCCTGTTCACAATCGTTTCCATTTGAAAAACTGTCCTCCAGCACACAAGTTGCATTTTCATCAAGTAGGCCGCTGCTGTACCGATGCTACCAGAAGCGCAGAAGGAAGAGGGATCTTGTAATGTGTTACAACCTGTTCAGACCAATCTATCTTCCTCCATTCACTACACTATAGTAATACTCAGCAACAAACTGATCAAGGTATTTCTGTAGTGGGCCAAACACTAAGCAATCAAATCCAAATAAGAAACGGCGTTCCTCAAGATGTTGCGGCACCTGCTATATTGCCGCATGCAACAAAGACAAATTGCACTTTCCATTTCAATATTTACCATCGTTAATTT
This sequence comes from Chrysolina haemoptera, assembly GCA_958298965.1. Classification (NCBI taxonomy): domain Eukaryota; kingdom Metazoa; phylum Arthropoda; class Insecta; order Coleoptera; family Chrysomelidae; genus Chrysolina; species Chrysolina haemoptera. The sequence goes on along the minus strand of OY282600.1, from coordinate 24,130,645 downwards.
GTTTGTTATTGTTACTTAAATATTTTTCAAATAAACTTCCTATTATAACGATAAAAAAAATATGTTTCATTATTTTTCCTACGAGCGTGCGGAAAAGTAACTTTTCCGCACGATTTTTCGTTTTGAAAGTTGCACTTTTCCGTACGATTTAAAATCGTTCGGAAAAGTTACTTTTCCGCACGATTTTTACTTTTCCGTATTAGTCATTTTGTAGCATTATTATAAAAACTTGTTTATTAAAAACCCTATTTTTTCATAAATAAGATGGACAAAAACACTCGTAGGAAAAATATTGTACCTAACTCTTACGGAAAATGTCTTTTCCGCCCTTAACGGCTTGCCCGAACTCCGCTCCGCGTCGTTCGTGCAACTGCCGTCTCGTGCGGAAAAGTACTACTTTCCGCACTTGTTAGGTAAATAACTATTTCAGTGCATAAAAAAAATCGTGCGGTAAAGTTACTTTTCCGCACTAGTGCTGAAAAAATACTTTTCCGCACGATTTTTGTATTGTTGAAAATGGGGAAATTTAGGACTAACCAAATGATCTATGTAACTGTTCTGTCTTATGTGTCATTTTGTAGCATTATTATAAAATCTTGTTTATTAAAAATTTTTTTTTTCATAAACAAGATGGACAAAAGCACTCGTAGGAAAAACATTGTACCTAACTCTTGCGGAAAATGTCTTTTCCACCCTTGACGGCTTGCCCGAACTTCGCTCCGCATCGTTCGTGCAACTGCCGTCGCGTGCGGAAAAGTACTACTTTCCGCACTTGTTAGGTAAATAACTATGACGTACACTGAAGAAAAATTTTACCAACCTCAGTTAGAAATCGAATTACCCCAGCAAGAAATTCTAATAGCAGAGGGAACAAGCGAGTTCTCACTTGTGGTTATAGAGTCGACTTTGTTGATAACAACTCACTTGAGATTATTAGAAATTTTCTATATTCTGAAACTTTGCTACCCATTCAGTTGCATACTCACAACTTTGCTACTATACACCAGATGATAAATCAATTTGTTCAAACGTAGTTAGTTCAATATTAGCAATTTTGTTTAGTATTCAAACAACCTCGTTGAACATAACACAGTTATTTCAGAAATAAGTATTAACATACATCAAAATATTCGTTACCTGCTGATTTTTTGATATTAAAACATATTACTTGGCCTGCAAAATGAAAAATTTATATTCAGCATATTTCTTATTGATCAATTTTTAAAAAATTAATTTTTTGATAATTATTCGTTGAATATAGATAAATGTTAGATTTAAGTCAGTTTGGGACAAAAATATGACATCATTTGGACAAAACTAACGACTCTGTAAGCGACGGGAACTTTATAGTCACCAACATAATAATTATCAGAAAATGTAAATATGTTAACTGTCAACTGAAAGGATTTGGCGGTTGCAAATTATTCGACATATCCAACCCCTCCACAGAGTCACGTGTCATCGCATCAGCATTTCGATCTGAGGATCGACTGGAACTCTGAAAGCGTGCCCTTCTACCTTTTATAACGCCATTGTATTCAAGTCTTGTTTGTCAACCTGTTCAACCATATCAAGATCATTAATTTTTTTGTTATTGGCAATATAATCATCATTATTTTTGGCGTGGAAGTGTAATAAGTGAACTGAACCCTCGAACGAATGTGCATATGGATTGAAGCCACAGGTGAATGTGAATGTTTGTGCGGGTGACGCAAGGGTGCTCTTACCCTACTAGTGCCTACGAATAATTTCGACACAGTCGAAATCGCTTTCTCTTCAGACTATCCCTCAAAATGGAAAATTTTAAGCGAATATTAAAATAGCATATTCATCGAGGTCAATATTATATTATTAATGTTGACTTGACTTTCGAATAACTAGTCCATAGAAGTAAGTTTTCATTTTCTTAGATTTGTATTCAAAATAAATAAACAATCCTCGTGAAGCAACGAATACCTTTTTCTTTCTTTGAACTATGTCAAGGAAATCTCATATTTGCACTATCCACGATTTTCTCCGTTCTATCTTCATCACTTTTCATTTCTACTTAAATTTATAGTTATCAAGAATTTGTTATCTGGATAGATGCCCAATTTCACAAATTTCATTAATTATTGTTGTCAACTAGTTTCTGACGGCCAAACAGCAATAGCTACCTTGGATTACCTGGTGTAGATTAGGTCTAATATCTCCTTACAGATATATGCTATTATGTTGAATATATTCGCCACGATAGTTTGGAATTTTGATAATACTTATTTAATAGTAAGAATGCTAAGAATATTATTGGTGAAACATTTGTATATCAGATATTTATAGGTTATTAGTTGCCAAAGAAAATGAGAACTGGCTTCATGACAGGATTTCGTTATTATTCGGATCTGTCACTGTTGCATGAAACTATCGTTTGCCTGGCAACAGCCGTTAAAAAAAGTGCACTTTTTTACGCTTTTCCGTTTAATAATGAAATCGTATGTTGATAGTGGAATATTGTAATACTTTACGCACAAAAACCACACAAAAAAAGTGGACTTATTTTGACAGTTGTAGATAAAGTTTATTTTATTACGTTTATATAGAAGAAAAATACGAATAATACAATTCTGCATACTATTAGGTTACAAACACCCATTAAAAAACTCAAGAAATTTCTCCACCGGAGCGTTTTGAAGTTTTGTATAATTCATTAACAGAGTATTGATTAAACGTTTGATTTTGTGGAGAAAATCCGATTCTTGACATGATTTTTTGGGTTTGTAATCTTCCACAATTCTTTTTTGAAAAATGTTGACGTTTCGGAGGCTCTATCTGCCTCCGTTATCAAAACTTGCTGGAAAGACGCTGAAAACTATTGAATTACCGTTTGGAAATAACAAAATCTTTCCCTGACAGAGTCAAATGAAATCTGTCACACATTCTTTTGATTGACATTTGGTATCTGGATACATAGAGTGTTCGGTATCAATCAATCACCATTCTATTAGTTCTTATTTCATCTCTGAGGAAAGGTAACCGGGTGCGGTCCATTTCGATGGAATTTGTTGAAAAGAAGTTGTTCAATAAAAGAATGCACGCAGTTTCCTTTAACTTTCTTTATCCTTGATTTGGTTCTCTCAATAAAATTTTGGTGTGGTAAAAGTTATATAGGTGAAACATCAAGACCATTGATTGTGCGCCAGGAAGAACATTAAAGTTACATCAGAAATCGAAAAATAACAGGTTTGAAAATATACGAACATATTCTAATATCCGAGGGCGATCATATGATGGAATGGAATGATACCAAAATTTTATTGAGAGAATCAAATCAAGGAAAAAGAAAGTGGAATACAGTGATGTATTCCGAATTTTAATAAAAATTCTGAAATTGAATTGTTGGGTTGATTAAATGGCATATTTTTCAAATTTCATTCTCTTACAACTTTTTTATTCATTGATGTTTTCCAACGTCATTTACAATTAAATCATTTGAAAATGTCGCGAATCCAGTGGTGTGTAGAGATTTTTTGGAAAAAAATCGTTAGTAATTTTTTTTAGATTTTTTACCTTAAAAAATCGTATTCGTTGGCCCTGGAAATGGAGATTCATTCATGACATTTCTATCTGATAAAAAAAAATCCAATCGGTCGGAAAATGTAGATTTTATAAGGGTGCTCCCGTCACAAGTGGGTCACACTGTATATTATCATTTACATCAATTCCAAAACTTGTACCAAACAAAAAACAAATAGACAATAAATTGATTGATCATTCAATTTCAGAAACTTTTTTCATTAAATATGTTGCGGGTGATATCTACGGAATTGAAGTCTAGGCAACTAAAATGAGAATGTTCCGTCCGAAAACTAAAAAGAACTGTATCAATAACTTTTCTCCAGCTGATATTCGAGACCAAGAAAGTGAAATAAAAGTTTCAGATACTTATATATTTCTTCTGAGGTAGGAGATCGTTTTTTGCTCGAAAACTAGCAGTCTCAGTGAGAAAGGTCTTTTTCAATATATCGCGTCAAGATTGTTCGCAAGTACTAACTTCACATTGGAGAAATCTCTTCCAAAGTTCCTATTGGACATGTTTAACTTATCGAATATCTCTTAACGAGCATTTCCGAGAAAACACGATTTCACTTATAATAATAATGATTTTTTTTTCTGTGACGGGAAAAAAGTTTGGCATTTTATCTCTGTTGACAGGTACTGAAATATGACTTTTCATGAAATTACTTGTTTAGCTCGGGGCTCTAACCCAACCTCCCACCTTCATAACCGGCCTTTATTCCTAAGTTCGAAAAAAGATGATAGAGTGAAAAAAAAAGATGCCCAATTGTCGCCTTGAACCTCGTACCTATGGCGTAGTAATCCTTAATCCTATCTATAGGGCCATGAACCGTGTTTGTATATTTATCCAACACTTGACAGTTATGACTTGTCATTATTATTGTCATTTTAGACAAGTAAACAATCAAATAACACACCAGTCACTAGTGAGTTATGGATTATAAATCACTAGTGTGTTATTGGATAGTTTACTTGCCTAAAAGGACATTAAAATTGAGTCATAACTGTTATGTGTTGGATAACACATTGTATGCCACTCATGTGTTATGTTTCCTGAGTCACTTTAGAATTTATAAATCTTTCTCGCGTGACTTATTTTCAAAATAACACATTAGTACCATAAATAACTACTAGATGAAATGTTTTTTCTATAAGAGAAATTGTGAAAGATCTCGCGAACAGAAAGGTCAAGCCGTAGACATTTGATTATTTCACTATTAAATCGTCGTTTTTCCCGTCAAAGAAAAAATATATACGGGAAAAATAATATATTTTTTTTACGTTCATGCAAAAAACAAAACTTTATTGAACTATATTTGGTGGAAAAACTGTCTCTTTACTGCACTGAGTGCAATAAAGACTTTATTGCACTCATCTGTCATTCTACTATAGCGTTCTGTCATCATGACAGACATAAACTTTCAAATCGACGCCAAATTTAGCCCATTTTCTGTGAGATTGTATTACGTTTTAAATAGTTGGATGTTTCATCATATTCATTATATAATGGACTCTGAAATGAAAATGCAATTTGTTAAAAATAAAATTATTTCCTTCGAATATCATCTGAATTACTCAAAATGTTTTTGAATTACTGTTAGCAGATAGATTTAAACAAACAATGTCTTCCTTACAGTTTAGTGCCACCTAAATGAAACATTTTCTGGTTTTGCAAAAAGAGTTTATTGCACTCGACGTGCAATGGCCTGATGGCCTCGTTGGACAACACACCTACACACTACAATAAACACCTACTTTTTGCACTTGTTGCAAAAATAACTATTAGCTCTCTTGATACTCTTTTTACTTTTACAATAAATAACTATTTTATTTCAATTTTTACCCACTTATAATCAACCGAATAACTTAAAATTTGGTACTCTTAACAAGGACTAATGGCAATACAAGAATTTCATGATAATAATAATAATAATAATAATAGCGTCTTTATTTTCGATTTACATTGGGTGACCATGATTTTTTTTTGTTCAGTTAACATTTTTCTTGGCATAATAGGCGAAGTTCAGCTCATAATTTTTGGACCGAAAATAAAAAAGATACACAATTTGTTAAATTTAGCTGCTCTTCCACTTAACCTAGAAACGTACCACATAATAGAAGTAACATTGAAACTAAATATACTATATATATATATATACATATATATCTAAAAAAAATAAAAAATAAAAAAATAAAAAAAAATAAAAAAATAAGGTAGAAGAAAAGGTAAGATTTATTTTATGAGCGCGTAGGGGCGGGGTTTTGTATAGTTAGCAAAAGTTTTTTGTATTGTCTTTTGAAGTTATTGTGTTTCATCTCTTTCAAGTAATTTGGGATATCATTATAAATCTTCGAAATTTGATACCGGTAGGAGCGTTTTAATTGTTCAGTTCTATGAATAGGAGGTGTAAGCGGCCCTTTAAATCTCAAGTTCAATGTGTGCACATCACTTCGAAAAGTTATTTTATTATAAAGATACTCTGGTGTTTTATTTATAATAATGTTGTGATATAAACAAGCAGTGTGCAGTTTCCTTCGACCATTCATGTTCAACCAATTGAGAATTTCTAGGGTATGAGAAATGCGATCCCGTTTACGGATTCCAAAAATGAGCCGCAGGCATGAATTTTGTATTTTCTGGATTCTTTGTTTTTGAAGAACACTGATCACTGGATCATAAAGGCAGTCTGCAAAATTGAAAATTGATAGTACCAAGCTATCACAAAGCATGACTTTTGTTTCTCTGGATAAAAATTTTCGGCTATTATAAATCAGCTTCAGGGAACAAAATGCTTTTTGTATCAGTGTATTGATGTGTTTTTCAAAACGTAGATTTTCATCAAGAATAACTCCCAGATTTTTTGCATATTCTACTACTTCTAATGTGTTCTGACCAATCTTGACATTAACATGATTTTTAACATAATACCTACTGAATTTTGGACCAAAAACCATCACATTGGATTTATTTGCATTAATTTGTAGTTGATGGTCTGCTGAAGAATCTACAAATGTATTAATGTCGCTATTTATACGCTCACACGCATTACCGACCTCTTCAGGATCAAACGAGAGATACAATTGTGTATCGCCCGCATAGAGGTGTATTTGACAGTGTTTTATTAATTTTATAATTTGACTTGTATAGATAGTAAAAAGCATCGGCCCAAGAATGGACCCTTGGGGAACCCCTGATTTTAAAACAAGGTAGTCGGAGTAATTTTGTTCGATGCGTACCATTTGTTTTCTGTTTGTTAAGTAAGATTCAAAAAGAGAAACGACGTTCTCGTTCAGCCCCAAGTGAAGTAATATTGACAGTAAAATTTTATGACTTATTATGTAATGATGTAATAAATAAAGAACATGATGATGAGTCTCTTTAAATTTAATTTTTGTCTATTCTCAATCTTCCGAATCATTTAAAATTTACTACACAAAACAAGGACTGACGACATAACAGAATACCAATGCAATATAATAGTCAATATAGTAATCAATGCAATAATAATAATAGTAATCATGATGAACATTTTTAAATTCTAATTCATTCGCCCTAATATCCTGAAGTTTGGAACATATAAAAAACACGGAGGTTTGTATGATCCAAAGAACTACAGACCGATAACATGCTTGAACGCATGTCACAAGATGTTTACCCGCATGCTGTATATGCCAATATTCCCCGCAGTTAACCCGGTGTATGAACGGATATATGAGCAAAGAGGGTCAAAGAAGGGGGTCGCTGGTTGCAAGAAGAACCTGCTCATCGACAGATGTATAACGTAGGACCCCGTGCCGCATAAGCGGAACCTTTCGATGGCCTGGATCGACTACCGCAAGGCATTCGATACAACTTCGCATGGTGGGACGCATTGAACAACTGATGCCGCTCTGGAAGACTCGCTTTATCATAATATCTGGTCAAGTTAAAATCAAAAAAGGTTATTTTTAGAAGGGGTGTGTTTCAGGGAGACTCCCTGAGCCCTTTTTTTTCGCACTTCACTATTGCCATTGTACGTTGTTTTAATAATGATAGTTTGAAAAAGCGATACTGTTTTATTACAAACACAGTATTGTTACCATGTGTCATCAGAAAAGTACTTAAAAATATCATATTCCAAAGTTTTTTAATTACTTCATTCTTTCAATAGGAACTTTGAAGGACCCTTTGTTTTCGATGTTTAACGTTAATATGTGAAAACTATCAAGCTATAATACGTGAAACCTTGAGCCGAACCTACATTTTTGAAATACGAGGGTACTACAAAACATATTTGTCGGCAACACTATATGGTTCTACTTTCTCTACTAAAGATTCTCATGTGGCGCAATTTTAATAGGTTTATTTCTTTACTAAGTGATATGTATATTTGAAGATATAGGTTGGATAGAAAAAAAAAAAATTGGAGAGGTGTTTATCCAAAACGTGTGAGACATTTCTCGTGAATAAATATCGGGAAAAATAACGTCGCTGGCAAACATTTTGAAAAAAGTGATAGAAAAGATAAAAACCCTGCAACAGGCGAATTTTTAGCAAAACTCCAAAAATATATAGGGAGCTCTGATGTTTATTACTAGTAATTAAAAAAACAAAAAATATCAAGATTATCCAGAAGAGGGGGAGTAATTAGTAATTACCCCAGAGCTACTTTTACATATCTTTGAGATTTTGCTAAAAATTCGCCTGTGGCAGTTTTTATCTTTTCTATCACTTTTTTCACGATGTTTGCCAGCGATATTTATTTACGAAAAATGTGACAAAAGCACACACGTTGTGAGCAAAAACCTATCTCCAGTTTAATTTTTTTATCCAACCCATCTTGAAATAGACCTATTTCCTATAGTAATATAATGAACCTATGAAAATTGCGCCCCATGAAAATTTTTAGAGAAAGTCCAAAGATATAGTGTCACCGACCAACATTTTTTGTAGTACCTTCGTATTTCAAAAGTGTAAGTTTGGCTCAAGGTTTTTCACGAATTATAGCTTGAGGTCTTCACATATTAACGTTAAACGTTGAAAATATAGGGTCCTTTAAATTTCCTATTGAAAGAATGAAGCAAATAACTGTGAAATAGGATATTTTCAAGTACTTTTCTGATGACACCGATATAGTAAAAATACCATATTTGTAATAAAATAGTATTGCTTTTTCAAACTATCATTATTACTTAAGAAAATCTAAAAAATATCTCAATTCTAATAAGTAAATTGAACAACGCCGAAATGGTATATGTTAGAGAACGTTTGTGACGTCCCCGGTAAATTGAATACTATTTTGTTTTATAAAAGTGGTGCATTTCCAAAGGTTTGACATATTTTATCCAAATCACGAGACTAAAGCAGAAATATTCTTAATTTGTGATGATTTAACTTTATTTTCTGTTTGTGTAACTACTTTTAAAATCACCCTGTTTCTCAGAAACTAATCATACGATTTGATTATGGTCCATTTCACGTATTACCTACAGATCATGATCTACAACATTCCAGAGTTTCCTTGAATTCCGCAATAAACCAAAATCCCATGTATTCCGTGCCCTTCCTATTTTTATCTCGAAATTTCAAATTTTATCTCGAAATTTCGACTCTTATCTCGAAAATTCGACTTTTTATTCGAAAATTCGACGTTGTACTCGAAATTTCGACTTTTATCTTGAAATTTCAGCTTTTTCCGAAATTTCGACGTTTATTTGGAAATTTTGACTTTTCTCTCGAAATTTCAACTTTTATCTCAAAATTTTGACTTTTACGTCGAAAGGACCACGCACGTTTCTTATGGAAAATGGTTTTTCGTGAATTTGTCCGAATTTTTGGTATGGTGTAGATCTGGATGCACTGATCAAAAGTGTCCATTGCCAAAAACTCCAAAAATGGACAGTTTTCGAGATATGGCTCTACCAATGTAATTTTTTTGCATTTTTTGGATTTTGACACATAATCAGTTCACTCTCATACTTAGGAAAAACCGAGTTTCAATGATTTCACTGCAGGAATCGATTGAAAAATAATTCTTTCTTCGTTTCAGATACTGCCATTTGAAGAAATTATTATACACTGCTCCTCACTGACGATGTAACTGGACTATTATTTTCAATTTCTATAGTCCAGTTTTTGTAAAAACAAAAACTTCTGAATTGCTCAAGATATCACAGAATCACATATATTCAACACCTTTCGATAGGGGCACTAGAAAAATAATATTCTATACACACTATAGGAACTGAATCTGAGATACTTTTTTTTTAAATAGTTTCCTAGTCGTCAAAGAAATAGTGGTAAATGCAAAATGAGCATATAGAAAATCGTTCATAATGTAGGCTGACGACATAAATACTCGTATCGAATGCAGTTTGTTTATACCGAGTGTTAAATATCAATAGAAACAAGGGAATACATGCCCAATAATCAATTCTAATCGCTAATCGAACCGTTAAGGCAAACGGATCCGTGAAAATGTCTGAATATTTGATATGATGTGGATTTCGATGCACTGATCAAGTGTCTATTGCTAGAGACTACAAAAATGGACAATTTTCAAGTTATGGCCGTATCAATATCTGATTTTTTTCGTTTTCTAGATTGTGGCCCATAATCGCTTAGCTCTTATACCCAACAAAAACGGAATTCTATTGATTTCTGCGCAGGAATTGACTGAAAAACAGTTGTATTTCATTTCAGATACATCCATTAGGAGAATTTAGCATACACTGCTCGTCACTGACGATGTAGCTGGGCTATTATTTTCAACTTTTGTATTTCCGTGTTCGTAGAAACAAAAACTCTTGAATTGTTCTAGTTCCAACAAACATACTTATATCCAACACAATTCAATTGTGGCATTTAAAAAAATAATATGCGATACACACTCTAAATATGATTTGAATTTTTTTGAAATATTCTCCTGGCCATCAGGAAAATAGTAGAAAATGCAAAATAAGAAACTAGAAAATCGTATTTATAATGTACGCTGACGAGATGAATACTCGTATCGAATGCAGATTTTTTATACCGAGTGTTAAATATACATACTGAAAAATCATTTCCAATTGTTAATTGAACCGATATCTCATCTCATCTCATCAGTATGAGAGAATAGGCTTTCACGGCCGGAGTCAATATATTCAATGTTGTCTGGGCCTAGCGGCCAGATTTTTCTATCTCGAACAAACAATTATATCTTTTTGATACTCGACAAAAAAAGTACAAGAACAACTTTGCAATACGTTCTAAATAATTAATAATATGATAATCAAATTAATTAATAATGAAAAAGGAATCCCGTAATTTCTGTAATGAAAATCACTTTTTTTATTTTTGTCAAAAAAAAAAAAATTGAATTCTGATTGAACTCACTGAAATATAGAGTAACGTTTCTCGAATTCAGTGTGATATATGATGCGATTCTTCAAAAACCTCTTTCCGCTCGATGGAAATACGAATGAGAGGAAACGGAAAAGTAATTTACATGGGTGTCACATCTTGTGCAAAACAAGTGCACTTGAAACATCACGAAAAACTTTTACGCCTCGATTCCTTTCATATTCGTGATTTCGCGATGCCTTTTCGTGACTGCGGTGCGTTCTGGAATGAAACTCAAGCGTAACGTCGGTGCATTTCTTATCACATGAGCAGTCATACGACCACAATATGACATGCAAAGAGACAAGTTCGTGGATGTATTGATGAGGAATTGATTAAACGAGGGTAGAGTTTAGTTCGCGTACTCAAACGATGAACTTTCCATGAAAATCAAATAGACTACATCAAATAGATAGATAGATAGATCTTTATTTCCAACAGGTATACACCCAATTATAGGAAAAGCAGTGAAAATTCTTAAATTAAATAAATAAATAACTAGGGGTTTATTTCCAAAGTTAAAAAAATACATTGCACAAAATATGACATGCTAATTAACATCGATATTCCATTCTTCTTAACCCAGGGGGGTCAGGGGAGGATGGATAGATGGACGCAGAAGTAGCGATCCTTTCTGCTCTCGGTGAAGAGAGCAGAAGGACGCCCTGCCCCCGAGAGAGGACGCCGTTGCCCGACCGCGCTGATGGTAACGCAGAGTCGACGCCTGCAAGCTCCCTTAAAGTCTCCAATCGAAGGTATCTTCTACTGTTAGTAATAACATGGAGTTCCGTATTTTGCATCCTGTCTAACCTCATGAGAGGAGTCATTTTCAGGCTGCAAAACATCGGACAAGCGTATGTCATCGCAGGCCTGATAATTTGTTTATAAATCAGGACTTTATTGTCCTGACTTAGTTTCGAGCCTCTGGCTATTAGAGGGTAGGTGCGCTTTAGCGCAGCTCCAGCCCTCTGAATAGCCAGAGTTAGATGCTTATCGAAGTTCAGACGCTTGTCCAGCTGTACCCCCAGGTATCTCGCAGTGTTCACGTTCTCAACAGCTTCGCCATTGATCATCAACTTCCTATGAAGTTTTGAGTATGTATACTTCTTACTGAAGTAGATGGTCTATATATTTTTTTGTTGTTATTTCAGAAAATATAATTTTATTTATCAAAAAATTATTTTGATAGGTTGAGAGATAATTCAATTCTCCACAAGAAAGATTTTGAGTGATACATCATGAAATATACTCTCGTTTTCACAGAAAACCCGATTTAAAGCCGACATTTCATGCTCGCGCATGCTGCAAGTTCAGGCTGTGCCGAAAATTATATTTGTCATAAATTTGCTAAAAATTATAGTGGAAGGAAAAGAAAAAGCGCATATCGTTCCTACCAAGTTTTTGAGAGGTATTGCCTATAAAATGGGCTTATACCAGGGTACATACAATTATTCCCAAATCTTAGAGCATATATCAATTCATACCTTAGAAACTAGCAGAAATCGATCTGATTTAATTTTATTATACAAATTAATTCATGGCGTAATATCATGCCCAGAATTGTTGGCACAAATCAATTTTAGATTCAATAGAATACCAACACGTAATTCTGAACTTTTCAGCATTCCTCTTCACCATACTAATTATGGCTACAATAGCAGTTTATCTCGTATTATGAGACGGTAATCTACTTAACACAAATGATGTATGTATAACTGGTGTGAGCTTGTTTACCTTTAAAAATTCACTTAATGAACTATATTATTACCTTTTTATATTAATTCTTATAGTTTATTGTCTATATATTGTAAAGAGGGGTTTCCCCGTTTATAAATAAATAAATAAATAATACTTTTACTTTCTCATGCAAATATAACATATGAGTATCTGAGTACCTAAAATGTGTTTTGTCCCACTTCACATAACCCTTCTAGGATATTCACGGAGGATCCGAGAGCCATGGATATTTAAGTTGATATGAAATAATTATACTGGAGCAGGAATCACCATCTTTGGACCATATGCAATGATTTAAGACTAGTGAGACACGTCTCACTTAGACCTGCCGAAGCAAAAACTGGGTTTTACTACTGCCTCAGTTATCAACTCACCCATAATCGCGGCAATTTCTTCAGTAAATATTGAAAATAATCGCTCATATGCATTCTACATCAAAAATGAAGTATGTAATTTCAAGCTTGAAGTTTGCACTTCACAACAGTGTTATTAAACATATACGCAGGATATGAATAAGCGATTATTTTCAAGTTCAACACTAGATGTCCTGCCATACCAGGATGCTCACTGCAATATATATTCCTATATCGTATAGGAATATTGCAGGACATCTAGTGTTGAACTTGATTAGCTCAGTATTAAATAGATTTCTTCTATTTTGATTATTTTCAACATGTACAGAAGAGAATGCCGGTTTTATGGGTAAGTTGTGTATGAGACAGGAGTAAAACAAAGTTTTTTTTTCGGCATGTATAAGAGGGACCTGTCACACTACTTTGCTTGTTGCATATAGTCCAAAGAGGGTATGGGTTGCTACTTCAGTATAATAATTCCATATTTACTGAATTATTCATGATTTTCGGATCATTCGCAAACATCTCCGTGAAGTGCGACAGAACACATTTTAGGTACTCAAATACTCGCATATTATATTTGCATGAAAAGGTAGGAATCTTCAGAAACGATATGAACTTTTCCTTTTTCTTCTCCGATCATTTTTAGCAGAGTTATGACCAATCAAATATTCGGCTCCGCCAGAACTTTCAGAGTGAACCTGAAATGATGTCGGCGTTCAATCACGTTTTCGGACAAAAAGATAGCATTTCATGAGAAATTACTAAGAATAATTTTTGTGGAGAATTGAATTGTCTTTCACCTTGTTGAGTTGTATTTCCGATAAATCATATACTTTCCTTGATTACAGCAAAAATATATTCATTTATTTTTAAACGAAAAAAATAGTAGTTTACCTAACAAGTGCGGAAAGTGATACTTTTCCGCAAGCGATTGCAGATGGCCGAACGACGCGTTAGCGGAGTTCGGCCAGAAATCGCGTGCGGAAAAGACACTTTACGCTCGTGTTACTTACACTATTTTTTCTACTAGCGGAAAAAACACCCAAAAGTTAACATAAAGAAAATTTATCGTTAAATATATATTAAACTATACTTGGTAAGCTTTCTATTTTAACCTTCTCCGACGCAATATTTAAATGTCAGTTTAATTCGCAAAAACTAAACAAATCTACTTTTCCGCACTAGTGCGGAAAAGTGACTTATTCAAAACTAAAATGAGTGCGGTAAAGTGGATTTTTCGGCACGCTAATAGAAAAAATATATTCCACCCTTGGAATTTCGATAAACAATTTTTTTCGTGTTTATCATGTTTCCAACCAAGTTTGGAGGTGCTACAATCGATCCTCGTCTCAAAACTCAATCGTACTGGATTATATGTGAAAGAGCCGAGAGGCATTTTTCTTACGTTTCCATTCTCAGGCAATAGGCAATTATTTTCTTTGTCTTTGAGTTCTATACGTATTGCCAAACAGATCGATTTCAAATGAAAATGGAAAGTTGCACAGTATGTGGTGAGTCATTGCATAGAATAAAGGTAATTTCAAATTACAAATTAATGAACCCAACCCTGAATGATGAATTATCTTCACGTTGAAACATAGAAACTGTGGAGTTTTCTAATGATGAGAAAGTGGATGGTTCGTATATTCGAGGTATTTTTAAATGAACACCAGATTTTATGCGTTGTATCAAGAAATGTCATCGACGAAATATTATTATCAAATCTCGAAATGTATGACCTACGTGGTAACGTGTCATCTTGGCTATCGTCCTTTCTCAAAAATCGTACGCAGTTTGTATCCATCCATCCATCCATTGAGGCTTCAATGAACAGCGAAATACTCAAATTCAATTTTAATGCTATAACTGTCAATATGGGTGTGCCTCAGGGCTCGATTTTAGGCCCAGTGTTGTTCACCTTATATACGAACCAAGTGAAATCTATAGTTGGTGATAATCACTTAACTGAATATGTTGATGACTTTTCCTTCATTTTTGTAGCACGCGAAACAAATGACGTTGACAATAAATGCTCTGAGGTAATGAGTAGGGTGGCTAGTTATTCCAATGATCAGTGTTTACTATTTAACACGGCCAAATCTGAAATATTCAGAGCATACAAAAAAATGCTGAAGGTCTTCATATGAATATAAACGATGAATTGGCAACCAAAACGCACAATAGCGTAAGATTTTTTTTCTACTACAAACTCATTTTAGTGGTGAAAGAGTCACTTTTCCGCACTGGTGCGCTCTGGTGCGGAAATAGTTATTTATGATACAAGTGTTAAAAGTGGCATTTTATTTTGTGAGTGGGGAATATTGCGAAACGAGCGTTAGCGAGTGGAGCAACCCCACGAGCAAAATAAAATCACTTTTAACAAATGTATCATACAAAATTTTTTGTTCAACAGTTACTGCTAGTAAGAAAAAAACAAAAAAAAAATAAGATCCATAAGGATTCGAACACACGATCTTTGGATTACAAGGCTGACTGACAGATACTTCAAATATAATAAACCCCAACGCACTTTATTTATGAATGTCATTATTTGTCAGTGATGAAGGACATTCTACAGTTGGACTAAATACTACTTCGTTTGTAACTTCAAAAGGAATTAGTATTATCAATTGCGCAAACGACCAAATACATGTGTGAACTTTTATAAACGATTCCTCTTGAGTAGGTGTTCTGATTATAATATCTGATTGAAGTGTTTCTATTAGAGAGATCTATATTACTGAGTATCCATCATCTCATCTGTCATTTTACTTTTAACACTAGTGTTAAAAGTACTTTTAACACTAGTGTTAAAAGTGATTTTGTGAAAACGTCAGTTTTTAGTTCAAGTATCAATGAATTAAAAACGTCATTTTTAATGTCAGTTGTACAAAAAAACTTTTTTTCGCACTAGTGCGGAAAAGTGAATTTGTTGATTTTTTGGAGAGTACACTGACATTTGAATATTTAGAATAAATAGAGAATATATAGAGAAGGGTAGTCTTGTTTGCTGACTAGTTAGGAAATGAGTTTTTAATATTTGGGATATGCAGCAGGCCAATAAGAGTACTCTAATACACAGATTCCAAGCTTTCAACAATTTTTTATTGTCATCTTCAGGGAAGCTACAATATGGAAAGACATTTTTGAGATATTGGTAAAGAAAAACCAAGAATCAACTCACAGTGTTGTCATATTGATGACAAAGGAAATATTTTATTGATAAATATCCCAGACACAAAAAACCACTCTTTCAGAAGCTTTGTGATTTCGGAGGAAGCTGAAAATGGAAAATTGCTCAATTTGGTCAGAAAGTATGTGTGTTTAAGAAAGCCTGAAACCCCACATAAGCGATTTTTCGTGAATTATAAGAAGGCTGTGGATAATTTGCTAAAGGTCCGCACCTGGAAAATTCCGAATATAATATGAAAAATTTTGAAAATACCAATTTAGAATCTGATATGTCTGAGGAACAGAAAACCTCAGAAAAATTAATGTGTGAATTATTTAAAACAGAAGAACGAAAAAAATTTGATAGTTTCCAACATAGAAGGTTTTATAAAAAAAACTGATGAGGAAGGGGGAAGGGGGAAATCGCTTCCTGTTTCCTAAACCCCGCAGTAGGTTTGTTATTTTTTTTTTTTTTTTTTTTTTTTTCATTTCATAATTTCCCTTCCTCATCAGTTTTTTATAAAACCTTTTATGTTTGAAACTATCAATTTGTTTTCCTTCTTCTGTTTTAAATAATTCACACATTAATTTTTCTGAGGTTTCTTGTGCCTCAGACATATCATATTCAATTCTTCATATTATATTCGGAATTTTCCATCAGGTGCGGACCTTTAGCAAGTGCGGAACTTTAACCACGGCCTTATAATCGGAATAAACACCTTCGGAAAAATGCCATCAGAGATTGCAAGTTATCTGAATCTTCCAAATCCTGAATTATATACGGGACACAGTTTCCAACGTTCCGCCGTCACAATGCTTGTAAATTCCGGAGAAGGAATAACAAATATTAAACGCCTCGGAGGTTGGAAATCTTCAAGCGTCGCAGAAGGTTATGTAGAGAGCTCACAAGTTTCCAAAAGGGCCTATTTAATAAAATATTAAACTTCAGTGACGCTGTCGCTGGCCCTACCACTTGTCAGCAACTTTCACCAGTACGCAGCCTTCAAAAATGACTTCTTCCAGCCAAGTTACTCCCGGGGCCACGTTTGCAACAATTAGTGCTTGTGACAAAGCAGTAGAAAATCGAAACGTCAGAAACCCAACCTTCAAGTCCCCTTCATTGGATACAATTTTAGCCTCTGCAGAGTGCTACAAATTGCAAATTCAAAATTAATATTAACAATAATTAATTTTTTGATATGTATTTAATAATAAATGTTTCTTTATGTTGGTTTTTGGGTTTTTTCCGCACGCTAGTAGAAAAAATAGTGTACCTAATACGTGCGTTAAGTGACTTTTCGCACTTGTTAGGTAAACTACTATAGGAATTCATCTCGATGAAAACCTCAGTTGGAAAGACCATTGTAAAAAACTCGGTACCAAAACTCAATTTATTGAACTTTCTTTTCATCAATTTGAGAGAATCTCTCATCTGATGTTCTGATGTTCTAGAAAAATATCAGATTCTTAGACTCTACTGTACACAAGTAGAGTCAAGATGAAAATATCATTTCGTTACAGATTCGGAATCAGAGTCACGAGCCGATATTGATGATTCGGAAACAGATAGCTCTTCCACAGAAGAAAGCGATAGCGATTCCGATTGAAAACTTTACTTTTGTTATATTGAAAAAAAAATCTTCTATATATTCAAATTTATTTGCATACGTTCATTGAGTTGCAATTATTACAAGATACGAATCCCTGTTCTCGGAAATGTAAACACGCTCCAAGCAGGAATTCATTGGCTTATCAGGGCAGATACACAAACATAAGATAAAATGAGATTCTACCTGTGTAGAAAAAATAACATTTAATTCAAACTAATACGAATAATCATTTTATCATGCGTAACTATACAATTTTTTAAATGATTTTTCAATATCTTGAAAATAATCTACTGAATTCATCAATCATTATGGTCCAATAGTACTGATGAAACTGGAGTATTATGGTAATTTTTTTATTATGCAGAGCTTAAATATCAATAGCAATGGATTAGCATTCAATTAATATTGACACAATGATGGAATTTTGATTAAAATTACATAAAACCCGCGTACGCTCGATACGCTGACTTCCGATGACTGCTGACTGGCTCTGTCACATGAATTCGAAGTCTGACTTGTTTTTTCATGAATCATACTTAAAAATAAAGTAGCCCACAAATTTTCAGCCTTTAGAAAACTCTTGCGACGCTGTAGAAAGTTCTACCACTTCGACGCCTTGCTGACTTGCAGCGTCACTGAGTTGTGCGGTCTGACCGCTACCTTTCGGATTTGCATATTCAAATTAGGCTCATTACCAATTTTCACTCATTAGAAAACTCTTGTAGTGCATGTGCTAATTAAACATAGTTCAAAGCGTGCCGCGGCCGAACGCAGCGCTACCTAACTTTGCGAGTGGGTGCTGACTCATGTACACCCTCATATGGTATGTATAAAAATGAGCCTTTAGAAAACTCTTGCAGAATTAGCTCGCCAGCTCTCTGACTATTTGATTGTGCTACAACCGATCCTCGTCTCAAAACTCAATCGTACTGGATTATTAACATTATTGGAGTAATTGTCTCTTTTTCATCTTCTAGACAATCCAGAGACATTTTTTCATCGTTTGGAGGATGTGTCGCTGTTTTTCCGTCGCCAATAGAAAATAAACGAGTAGAACTAGTAATTTGAATGATTCATTATTGGTCAATCGTTGCACCTGGCACGAGCAACAAACAAGTTTGATACAAATGTTGATTGTTTTATCAATCGCTATTAATTTTTGATTATAGAATTTACGATCCATTGTTTCACAATACCTTGTTTGGTCAGAAATCAATAACGTATGTACGCCTTACCTTAAGTATTAGATTAAGGTCAAATTATTTTTGGAAATCCATCACTTTTATACATCGAACCAGAATTGAAATCAATGAACTCAGTCGATATTGGATGATTATCCATTTTGTTAATCGTTCTTGAGATCAATTATATGAAAATATTCACAATCAACGATTTCACAATAGAATCAACAAATAATCCGAAACAGAATGGCCCAGGATTTGAAACATTTTACTCATATAGGTACTAATCCAGTACGATTGGTTTTTGAGACGAGGATCGATTGTGGCACCACCAAACTTGGTATGCTAGTAGGTGGAACCATTGTAAACACGAAAAAAAATTGTTTACAAACATTCCAGGGATGGAATATTTTTATTTTTCGTTTAAAAATAAATAAATAGATTTTTGCTGTAATCTTGAAAAGTATATGATTTATAGAAAAAACAAGGTGAAAGACAATTCAATTCTCCACAAAAAGTATTTCTAGAAATTTCTTATGAAATGCGCTCGTTTTCCTAGAAAACGTGATTGAACGCCAACATCAACTTTCGCAGATTCATGCTGAAGACCAATTTTTTCTTTGGCATGTATAAGTGAGACGTGTCTCACTAGTCTAAAATCGTTGCGTATGGTCCAAAGAGGGTACTGATTCCTGCTTCAGTATGATTATTTCGTATCAACTAAAATATCCATGACTTTCGGATCCTCCGTAAATATCGTAGAAGGGTTATGTGAAGTAGATCAAAACACATTTTAGGAACTCAGATACTCACATATTATATTTGCATGAGGATGAGGAAGTAGAAATCTTCAGGAACGATATGCACTTTTTCTTTTTCTTTCACTATAATTTTGACAAATCTAATTTCGGCCCTGTCTGGACTTGGAGTGGCGGGTTAGCGCGAACATGAAATGTAACGTCGGCGTTAAACCACGTTTTCCGAGAAAACGCGTATTTCATAAGGTATTATTGACTATTGCACTCATGCTAAAATACGCGTTTTTGATTGGTGGAAATTATCATATTAATAATTGAAAACAGCATATTTTCGATTTTGTAGTTCGGCACTTGATTGGCTATTAGATACTTTTGTAGTTCGCTTCGTCATTGGTTGTTTTATAAAACAAACTTACCACCAGCAAGTTGGTATAATGACACAACACCGAACTTTGACCCAAAAACCATGATGAGCACTAACTATTAATTCATATCAACTTCACAATTTTCGACAAATTTTTGACACAACACCGAACTTTGACCAAAACCATGATACGCTTCACTTTTCATTCATCAACTTTTCAACAAATTTTGCATACACGTAAACCAAAACTCCGCTCTTTCAATTCCCGTAAAAGCATGAAAATGAACGATGAGTCACTATCTATCTACCACTGAACTAAACAATTTAATAGGCTTGTTCATAAAATAAACTGTCCGAAACCCGAAACCGTCACAAGCATGCGTAGTCCCACAGAACTCGAAGAATGCGTACAATTCTGTGAAACTGCACATGCATTCGATGGTTTCAGAGACTGTTTGTTTTATGAACGCAAACAAACCTGAAGACAACCAACGAAAGACGCGCCCTGTGAATGGTCACTGAAATAGCGGGAAGTTTGAAATACCAAGACAGCTGCTCTGCGCAGTTTACTCCAAATAGTACTTTTGCAGACGGCTTTCTTCATTATGACGGCAGTCCTCAATTTGATATTTATGTTTTGTTAGTTACATAGTTTTAGAATTTGAATGTGGGATTAGTGTTCCAGGTTGAATTGAGTAGTAGGTTATCACATACGCAATCTACTAGTACAAAGGGCGAACTCGATCGTCAAAATATTGAACAGCACTAACTGTACTTTCAATATCAACATTAATAATAAATAAAAATGGTTTTGATTTCATTCATGGAATAGTCTTAACAAATACAACTCGTGTACCGATGATTATCATAAATTCCATCTTTTTTTCGAAACAAATTATGTTGCTTTAGGAAACCACACTCGCGCTTCGCGCTCGTTGCCAAGCAACATAATTTGTTTCTCAAAGTCGAAGGAATTTTTATTTCGATAATCACCAATACACTTGTTTTATTACCTACGAAAATCATTCTTGTGGATAATTGAATTATCTCTCAACCTATCCAAATCGTTTTTTGATAAATCTTACATTTTATGAAATAACAACAAAAAAAATTATAGTTTTTTTTTAAATGAAAATTTTTTTAGGTTACACCCCTGATTTTTTGATAAACAATTTTTTTTTCAATAATACATGATGTCGAGATGTCATGTGCCCAGTTTCAGAGTACTACAATTCATTCTTCACTTTTTGCTCGAGTTTATCTGTCGTTACTGGATTACTATCTGAGCTGAGTAGTACCACTAATTTTGTTTTTTATACTTTTTTCCAGAACTACACGAAAGCATACTCGATCCTACAGTAGTTGGAAGATGACGTATTTTGTATCTATCCAAATCGGGGTTTGTTTGTTTGTTTGAGGATTCAGAATGGATCTAATAAAAATTCGAATATTCCGAAGGGAGTCTCAGATGGCACATGTTATATTATCAATTCCGATTGCGAGCATTCCGCGCATTCCTCAGTGACACATCGTCTGCGAAGTTGTATTTCATATACAGTGAATTTCATTATCTTACCAACCAGAAAAGTATATTTCACGTATTCATGAAATTTTCTATAAAATTTTGATGTCTTCGATATTTGAGATATATGTCTGCTGTGTTTCGGTGTCTGTAAATCAATATATCGGGTGTCCACGAAAGGTGGCTGGTCCCTATAACTTTTTGTTTTTGAAGATATTGGAATGAAATTTGAAGGTTCTATACAGGGTGTTTCAAAATTCAGTATCAAGAATTAGAGGACGTAGATTTCAGGTCAATATAAGACTTTATTTCCTATAAAAATATGTCCGCAACTGCTTAATTTCTAAGATACAGGGTGTTGAAATTTAACAAAAATGATAATGATACGCTACTGTTTTTTTTAAATGAATATTATATTTTGTATGAGTGTCCTCTATCTATTCATAAAAATGGTCCCTCGACTTTTTTCCCTACGAAGAACAGTTTTCGATTTAAAAAGCAAAATGAGACATAGAAAAAATCACAAAGGTACAAGCGAATGACGACCTTTTATTTTTTAAATCGAAAACCGTCCGTCGGACGGAAAATAGTCAAGAGACCATGTTTGTGGAAAAATAGAAGACAAAAAGTACCAAAAGTTTACTGTCAAAAATGTTTGGGCAATTTGAAATAAATAATGACAGCGTACGCAGCGCCCTCTGGATGTTACATGAAAATTGATGCAAAATTATGATTTCCTACGCAAAAAAACCCCGGATACTAAATTTCGTGCAAATAACTCATTTCTTGCAAAAGTTATTTTCAAAAAGCGAAAAAAAAAATTCAATTTCAACACCCTGTATGTCCGAAACGAAGCATTTCCGGACACAAGTTTATATAGACGTTTTTCTTAAAATTGTCTCAGGAATACGTCACTTGAATATTATAACGTACTTATGTTACACCCTGTATGTACCAAATATAGAAGACATGTATATCGAAATCCTACGGAATATTTTATGAAGATATTTTTGTGGTTGGCAAGATAAGGAAATTCACTGCATGAAACAGATTTCGCAGACGATGTGTAAACTGAAGGAAAGCTCTGAATGTATGTTCGCAATCGGAATTGATAATACAACACGTGTCATCACAATATATCATTCGGTGTCTTGAAACTTCCTTCAAAAATATTTTATAGATATATCGTGAATGCTCAAAATGAAAATACATAATTTTATTCGGTTATTTCAGTACAGTAAAAAAAATAACACCAGGCAACACTAGATAACACCATTCGGTATCCATATAGGTCCTGATAATTATAGTGAAAAATAGCATCGACATGATTTTAGTTCAAAAATATGAATAAGATATTCATAAAATCTGTTGTGGAATCATCTGCGGCTGAAAGACATCGTTATTTTCCATCGTTCAAGATAACCTCTTGGGAGGTATTTATATTGAAAAGGGAAACATTTTCTATGAAAATTGAAAAATGTAAAATTTTATTTATTTGTAATATCTAACAGAAAACAACTACTTCCCCGGCACAAGCCACGCTGGACATTGAACTACATCTGATAGATATTGACATTGTGAAAAGAAAAGAAAAAATCTGAAAGTGAAAATTCGCGTTTTCATTCAGTTAGTTGATTTTTTAAATTTCTCTAGTTTTCCTTGAAAAAATCATTAAATAAATTAGATAGGGAGAATGCTATTAAAAAATATCACTCACAGAAATCGTTCATTTCATTGAAGAAAGGTTCGCTTCTCTCGCATTTAATCCCCAATACATTTTGGTCGACGAAAATCTATTTCGCTTTGCCAAGCTCTTCGGGAGAATTGATATGTTAAGTCCAAACTATGCCTACAAAAATTAACCCATATTTACAATTTTTTTCTTTGTTTCGCCTTTTAGTGAAAAAACAAACAAAACAAAGCGTGGTCATTTGTTCCTGCTGCATACTTGAACGGTATACACGCATAAATTTATGGTACAAGTATACTGGAGCGGGTGTTGGAGGAAACTTGCACATTTATTGTGATTGTACAGGTGACTTCAGACTTGATGAAATTCTGTACAGCATACTTGTGCAAGTGAAGGTTGCACAAGTGTAATTGAACGTGTGTAGCGTATACTTATACAACATGATACAAATTATTTTGTTGTAGCCACGCCACGCGTTATACACCAATACCTTTTGCTATTTTGTTGTATTTTAGGAACTTGACACAAGCGGCTGCAGCTAAAGCGTCTTCTTCGTCCGTTGATGACAAAACTCCCATTCCAGTATAATTATGCAATAATTATTGTGTACATGTATACCGCAAAAGTATGCAGTTCGTGAATAGTCGCCTTGAGCTTCATCTTGTCTTTTATTTTCTTCCTTGATTGCCCAAGTCTGCTTTTCTCAAGATATGCTATTTTTCCTTATAATAATATTTTGCCAATATTGCTTATTTTCGATTATATTTTTCTCGCTGTCAATTAAATCAAAGAGACGTAATTGTTCCTCCACGCTAAAAAAAATCTCCAATTCCATTGCGAATTCTGTGATAACTTGAATTGATATTTTACTCAAGAACAACAGAATAAGAACTGCAAGCATAGACACCCACAAATATCAGATAACATGAATCATAGAACTAACGCTTGATCCAGAATTTTAACAAGATTACCACCACTGTATTCCTAAAGATACTACTTTTCATGGTAGCCAACAGTATAAAACATAACGAATGCCTCTCTAAAGGAGGCTTTATCTAACAGGAGGTGTTGGTAGGTTTATGAAACGGAAGTCACTTTGAAGTTCACTTTAAAGGACACTTTATCATAAAGCAGACTTGAAGTAAAGGGGCCCTTATGGTGTCGATTATGGAACTGGCTGTAACCAGCGTTCTCAATGAAAAACAAATAAGAAAAGGAAGAAAAAATATAACTTTTGTCCAGTTTCCACTAACACTTTACTACTCTATTACGACCGGTTTCGGCTGTTACACCATTTTCAAGTAACTACAGATTACATCAAGTTCGTGAATATATATACATAAGAAAGTAATTAAAGAAAGGTTGGGTTTAATTACCTAACTGATGTTTCAAAGCAAGCTGGAAAATACCTGGGATCTACCTGATGAGTCAATCTAATTTATCCAATAGGGGTTCATACAATCGGTGGGTCCAACTTTGTTATCAAAAGTCACAAATTCAGAAGTGGAAAGCTACATAATTCTAACTGGTCATTGAGGGTATCAAAATTGGGGTTTTTATGCAATTTATTCATTTCCGAGGCTTCCAACAATTTCATTTCTCTTCCTTTATTGCACGTATGAAGGATTTTCATGTTATTTTTATTTATTGTATGATTCGTTTCTTGCAAATGTCTATATATAGCCGATTTTTTATTTGATAACACATGTTCACGGTACCTTATTTCAAAATTTCTTCCCGTTTGTCCTGAATAAGCTGCTGTACAATCACCACATTCCAGTCTATATATACCTGATTTTTTCCATTTATCCTTTTTGGGTTTTGCATTGAATAGTAAATTCCCTAAATTACTCCTACTAGTGAATGAAGTTATTATATTAAATTTTGAAAAATAGTTTTCAATATTTTCTGAGAGTTTTCAATATTTTCTGAGAGTTTTCCCGAGTAGCTTATACTAGCATATTTTTTATCGCTTTTGGGTCCTATTTGATTTGGATATAATTCATTCCTGATCATTTGCTGCTGTTTAGTGGAGATGACCTTATCAAGAGATAAAAAATCAGCTATAATAATATATAGACATTTGCAAGAAACGAATCATACAATAAATAGAAATAACATGAAAATCCTTCATACGTGCAATAAAGGAAGAGAAATGAACTTGTTGGAAGCCTTGGAAATAAATAAATTGAATAAAAACCCCAATTTTGATACCCTCAATGACCAGTTAGAATTATGTAGCTCTCCGCTTCTGAATTTGTGACTTTTGATAACAAAGTTGGACCCACCGATTGTATGAACCCCTATTGGATAAATTAGATTGACTCATCAGGTAGATTCCAGGTATTTTCTAACTTGCTTTGAAACATCAGTTAGATAATCAAACCCAACCTTTCTTCAATTACTTTCTTATGTATACATATTCACGAACTTGATGTAATCTGTAGTTACTTGAAAATGGTGTAACAGCCGAAACCGGTCGTAATAGAGTAGTAAAGTGTTAGTGGAAACTGGACAAAAGTTATATTTTTTCTTCCTTTTCTTATTTCATCATGAATTTCCACAAAATAAATAGATCATCAATCAAACAAGTTAGATCCGTCAATGAAAAACGTCATAAAATGCGATCCTTAAGAGGTGTAAAGATGTGCCTCTATGAATGAAATAATCATTTTCGACAACTTCAAAACAGGAGAAGGTAAGGAGACATGTATATTTTTTATGTATGCTGACTGTTCACCCAACCAGATGATTATTATTAGCTCGCAGCTCCCTATGGACTGGGTAACGTTTTCAATTATGTAAATCTTTCATTTTCTGAAACTATTTCTTATGATTCTGAAGCAATATTGTCCCATTCCGTGATTCTGAAATATAACGCTCACTTATCCCTCTTTTCATTCATGCGACTTGTCAATCTCGTATGAATGGATGCTTTTAGACTAATGAACTTTCTGTGTTCTTGTGTACATCATCAGAATACTCAACAAAGATGACATTTCGAAATGTCTCTCTGCTTTCATTTGAGGTCGTCTAAATCTGTTGAAATGATGGCATTCATATAAAGTGATTCTTGATGACAACTAAGAAGATCAGAGGGCGGTGGTTAATGAAAAGTGAAACATATTTTACCTATCACCAATATGTAATATCAAACATTACGATACTGTTATGAGTTTCGTAAATGAAATATGAATTATTGAAGACAATGATGTTGCAAGCTAGTAAATTTCACCAATTTCACTGTCACGTCGTGTGACCTACATCCATCCAGTCGAAATTATCATAGGTAATACAACAAGTGTATTGGTGATTATCGAAATAAAAATTCCTTCGACTTTGAGAAACAAATTATGTTGCTTGGAAACCACACGAGCGCGCAGCGCGAGTGTTGTTTCCTAAAGCAACATTATTTGTTTCGAAAAAAAGGTGGAATTTATGATAATCATTGGTACACGAGTTGTATTTGTTAAGACTATTCTATGAATGAAATCAAAACCATTTTTATTTATTATTAATGTTAATATTGAAAGTACAGCTAGTGCTGTTGAATATTTTGACGATCTAGTTCGCCCTTTGTACTAGTAGATTGCGTATGTGACAGCCTACTACTTAATTCAACCTGGAACACTAATCCCACATTCAAATTCTAAAACTATGCAACTAACAAAACATAAATGTCAAATTGAGGATTGCCGTCATAATGAAGAAAGCCGTCTGCAAAAGTACTATTTGGAGTAAACTGCGCAGAGCAGCTGTCTTGGTATTTCAAACTTCCCGCTATTTCATTGACCATTCACAGGGCGCGTCTTTCGTTGGTTGTCTTTAGGTTTGTTCGCGTTCATAAAACAAACAGTCTCTGAAACCATCGGATGCATGTGCAGTTTCACAGAATTGTACGCATTCTTCGAGTTCTGTGGGACTACGCATGCTTGTGACGGTTTCGGGTTTCGGACAGTTTATTTTGTGAACAAACCTATTAAATTCGTTAGTTCATTGATAGATAGATAGTGACTCATCGTTCATTTTCATGCTTTTACGGGAATTGAAAGGGCGGAGTTTTGGTTTACGTGTATGCAAAATTTGTCGAAAAGTTGATATGAATGAAAAGTGAAGCGTATCATGGTTTTGGTCAAAGTTCGGTGTTGTGTCAAAAATTTGTCGAAAATTGTGAAGTTGATATGAATTAATAGTTAGTGCTCATCATGGTTTGGGTCAAAGTTCGGTGTTGTGTCATTATACCAACTTGCTGGTGGGGTAAGTTTGTTTTATAAAACAACCAATGACGAAGCGAACTACAAAAGTATCTAATAGCCAATCAAGTGCCGAACTACAAAATCGAAAACATGCTGTTTTCAATTATCAATATGAAAATTTCCACCAATCAAAAACGCGTATTTTAGCATGAGTGGAATAGTCAGTAGAATGCTCCGTTGCTAGCAGTTCACCATTACCCGATAGTACCCAGCGCCTTCACTAGAGGGCCCACTCTATAGAACATCGTTGTTTGCACAGAGCATATGAGCTTAAGATACGAACGCGACCGTTATAGCATGTTTCAGGCAGCACAAGGAAATCTGAATAGCTCAGAAGTGAGGAATCCGGAATAAAGAAAAATACCGAGACAGCAGAGCCCGTTCAGTACAGGTTGAGAAGTTCTTGGCCAACCGCCAGAGGCTTTCGGTGTCGTTAATTCACACCGAATTTTATTACACTTATGACATATACAGAATGACAGAATAAAAAAGATGGTACCTATTAGAAGCGGTAGAACTATACAAAACTGGCATCACGAATTGACAACACGAGAATATCTGTAATAATGACAATAAATTTCGTTGCTTAACAACCAATCAGTGGATTCCAAATTTCAAAATCCAGCCAATAGAATCGGAACTACAGTGAAAATATAGCTTGTCGCTGTATTTTCACGGTGATAAACCTGCTTAGTTTTTGTTTTACTATCTGTCGAGTGAAAATAATGATTAAATAATTATAAACGTCAAATTTATTTGGTTTGACTAGTTATCTTTATTTATCAATATGAGCGATCGTTGGGGACAAGTGTCCATTGGTATCATAGATGAGGCCGTGGAAAAGAGTATTCCGTTGAATACGGCTAGAAGTAAAGCATCAATTACCAGGTGACACGATTTTTCTTTATTTCAAATCGATATATTGTCGTCCTAAATATAATTCGTGATATGATTAAAAACCTATAATTTTTTGGAATATCAATTCATTGGCAATCCCAATGCAAGAAAATGCAACTCGTCCTGTGGGATTGCAATTCATTAATATTCCAAAAAATTATTTGTAATAATTATACCACTTATTATATTACCCCTGAATGAAAGAAATCTAAATTGAGCTACCCAATGAAAAGTATTCTGCTAGGGTGTAGGGACATTTTTATTCAGACTAGATTTGAAATGTCTTTTTGAGTTTCTGGGTGAACATTTTATAGCTCTCTCAGTTACGAAAAATATTTTTCCTACGTGCGAAAAATCGTGCGGAAAAGTAGCTTTTCCGCACGATTTTTCGTTTTGAAAATTGTACTTTTCCGTACGATTCAAAATCGTGCGGAAAAGTTACTTTCCCGCACGATTTTTACTTTTCCTTACGATTTTTGTATCGTTGAAAATGAGGATATTTACGACTAACTAAATGATCTATGTAACTATTCTGTCTTATTAGTCATTTTGTAGCATTATTATAAAAACTTGTTTATTAAAAACCTTGTTTTTTCATAAATAAGATGTACAAAATCACTCGTAGGAAAAATATTGAACCTAACTCTTACGGAAAATGTCTTTTCCGCCCTTAACGGCTTGCCCGAACTCCGCTCCGCGTCGTTCGTACAACTGCCGTCGCGTGCGGAAAAGTACTAGTTTCCGTACTTGTTAGGTAAATAACTATTGCAGATGTATCTTTCCCCAATATTTACTTTTCACAGTCACAAACTGCAGGTTTTGTTAGCCGAAATCGACTTAAAAATCCAAATAGTCTTAAACTAAAAAAAATGTTGTTTACTTCTATATTTTTGGACCTTCTCACTATTACTTCTTCATCATCTGAGAAAATAATTAGAACTTGATGAATTCATAATATTATTGATAATAAAGTCTACCTCAGATAACTCTCCACTCCAATTATACAAATTTAATATGATAGGCACATTATAGGTTATGTTTATCTTGAAAAGGTCCTTTTCACAGGTAAAGTGCCGTTATTCAGCCCTTAAGATTAAGGAGGCTTTAAAGTGACCATTCGTTTCAAAATTGGTTTATGGAAAGTATTTTGCACTTAAAGGTTACTTTTGCAAATAAAGTGGACTTTAATTTTGATTACGGAACTGGCCGTCAGTTATTATAACCCAGTACGATTGGGTTTTGAGACAAGAATCGATTGAAGCACCACTTAATTTGGTATGCTAGTAGTTGGAACGATGATAAACACGAAAATTTTTTTTTACCAAACATATTTTTTTTTCGTTTGAAAATAAATAAATAGATTTTTGCTGTGATCTTGGAAAGTGTATGAATGATCGGAAAAACAACTCAACAGGGTGAAAAACAATAAAATTTCCCACAAAAATTAGTCCTAGTAATTTCTTATGAAATGCGCTCGTTTTCCCAGAAAACGTGATTGAACGCCGACATCAAATTTCACGTTCACCCTTACCCCCCTCTGAAAGTTCCAGCGGAGCCGAATATTTGATTGGTTATAACTCTGTTGAAAATGACCGCGGAAGGAAAATGAAACCTTTTCTGAAGACTCCTACCTTCTCATGCAAATATAATATGCGAGTATTTGAGTACCTAAAATGTGTTTTGTCGCACTTCACGGAGATATTTGCGGATGATCCGAAAATCATGAATAATAATAATAATAAGTTACAGATACTTTTAAGTTAAGATAATTTAGAATCCGAGCAGGCTGTAGGGTCTGTGAATTTATTTTAATTGTATTGTATATTTATAGTTTTATATTTTATAAATAGTTACATTTAGTTGATATGGAATTATTATAATGAAGCAGCAACCCATACCCTCTTTGGACTAAATGCAACAATTTTAAAGTAGTGTGACAGGTCCCACTTATACATGTCAAAAAAAACTTTGTTATACTCCTGCCTCATTTTTAACTTACACATAAAATCGGCATTATCTTCTCTAGCTGTTGAAAATAATCGCTTATTCATATGTTTTCGTTTAAATTAATATATTGAAACTAACAAGAACGAAGTAAAAAGTAACGCTATTGTGAAGTGACCTCAATCTTGAAATCACGTATTTAATTTTCTATGTAGGACGTGTATGAGCGATTATTTTCAACGCTTACTGAAGAAATTGTAGGGATTAAGGGTGAGTTGAAAACTGAGGCAGGAATGAAACCCAGTTTTTTCTTTGGCATGTATAAGTAAGACTTGTCTCCCTAGTCTTAAATTGTTGCATATGGTCCAAAGAGGGTACTGATTCCTGCTTCAGTATAATTATTTCGTATCAACTAAAATATCCATGACTTTCGGATCCTCCGTATATATCGTGGAAGGGTTATGTGAAGTGAGACAAAACACATTTTAGGTACTCATATACTCACATGTTATATTCGCATGAGGAAGTAGAAGTCTTCAGGAACGATGTGCACTTTTTCTTTTCCTTCTACTATAATTTTTAGCAAAGTTATGACAAATCTAATTTTTGGCCCTGCCTGACCTTGCAGAGCCGGGTTAGCACGAGCATGAAATGTGACGTCGGCGTTATACCACGTTATCTGAGAAAACAAGCGTATTTCATAATGTATTACCAAAAATCATTCTCATGGAGAACTGAATTATCTCTCAACCTATCTAAATCGTTTTTTGCTAAATATTATTTCTGAAATAACAACAAAAAAAAAATTAAATGAAAAGTATTTTAGGTTCCACCCCTTATTTTTTGGTGAACATTTTTTTTCCAATAATACATGATGTCGAGATGTCATGTGCCGAGTTTCAGAGTGCTCCAATTCATTCTTCACTTTTTGCTCGAGTTTATCTGTCGTTACTGGATTATTAACAGTTTTTCATTACTACAAAGCACCAAGAAACGTTATCATGCAGCTTTGACAGCATGATTTATAAAATTGGTGAACACCACACAAAATCGCCCTTGTTAGCGGATTTCAAATTAAATTCAGAGGGATCTTTTGTTCGTTTTCCTCTCCGTAGGAATACAATAAAAAATTCTAAAGGTACATAATAGGCTTCATTTGGTAGGTAAGGCGTATCCCAAATTTAATAACTTTCAATGAAAAGCTGAGATCAATCATTCTCACACCGGGCCTATATAAGAGCATCAAAGAATATACTATTATCATTGGCTCTGTGGATAATTTAGAGTATTTTATAATGGAAAATTCGTAGGTAATATCACAAGACCATGATAAATATAGACGACTATTATTTTTTTCATAATTCTCTGGAGAGTACTTTGTATTTTGACAATTAAATGAGACCATATGGACATTAATAATGTTTATATGGTCGAATTGAATTGTCTTAAAATATAAGTTATTCGAGATGAATTGAAGAAAATAATAGTGTCTATTTGTCATGATCGAGTGATATTTAGGAAGACTATTTCATGAACAGACAAACTTTACTCCTTTTTGGTGTTTTTTGGGATGGATTAGCTTATGTTCAGTGTTCCGTAGTAGAAGATAACCGAAAACGAGACATTTCAATTCTGAGTTATGACAAACTTGACAGTTTTCTTTGTTTGTTTACATAAATATCCACGTGTTTACCTAAATTATCGTGTTTACTTGAATATCCACTCATATTGCATGTTATGTGACAAAAACCACGTAATTTCATAGGTGCAACCATATGTTACTGAAATAGTCGACACTATTGATACAAACTTCTCAAAGGCCGTTGACAAAATTATTCATAAAATATTACTGAACAAGCTGGATGTTTCCGGTCCAGAAGAACCACTCTTGTCATTTTGTGATTCCTATCCCACAGACAGAAAATTATTTGTTGAAGATCGAGGTCACAAATCATTCACCTTCACAGCATCTAGCGGTGCACCCCAGGGAAGTGTATTAGCCCCACTCATTTTTTCTATAATCATAAATGATATATGAGATGAAGTTTCTAGCTCTGTAACGGTATTCGCAGACGACCTGAAGTTATTCCGACCCATTCCTTCATGAGATGACTCTCTAGTATTTCAGAAGGACATATATACACTGATAAAAAGGATGTCTTCAATCAAATATATATATCCTCTTGAACAGAATCATCTTCCGAAAAGAAACAATTATTTCTAATTGATGAATATACTTTTATTTCAAACTTATTGAACTGTTTGCTTCTTTACATAAATTATCTTGAAATTAATTTGTTTGCATTGATACATTCCAACTCTTTACCCTAGACAACTCCTACTTGTGAAAAATGCTCCTTTTGACTCAAGAGCATGATTTCTTGGCGAAACCCCGCTACCGGAACGACGCGAACCCACGCTAAAACGCGCACTGCGACTGCCGACTGGGACCTCTATCCTGTTTGCTTTTGCCCACGTTTGGTTTGGGGGTTGTGTTTGAATCATAATTTAAGTTGTTAGTTTTGTATTTGACACAGTGTTTATGTGCAAATGTGCTGCTACAGAAGTTCAATATGGAGGTCCAATTATTTCTGCACGATTTGAATTTAGGTCATTTATGGTCCAGTTGTGGAGGTAGGTTGAAGATATTTTGTGTGATAATGGCGAATGACGCTGTCGTTTCTATATTCGATCGCATTTCTATGCGTCACCGAAGAGGTACCTACGTTGATTATATAGTTTCTGAAATTAAAATATTACAAAACTATTCTCATATATAACCATTATTCCTCTCTCACTGTTTGTTGAACTGTACCATATGAACATGGCTTCCATGGCATATTTTTATAACCAAGTGCACATTTGTACTGAGCCTCCAAATGCAGATAATTTCGAATCAGAAATGTATTGCATTATGAAGAAGAATATTGTTCGTTATTGAAGTTGAAATATTCTTGCCTCAACCAACTCACACCATCGAACAAAGAAAGTATTCACAATAATGTTCATTATCAAAGTTGAAATATTCTTGCACCAAACAACTCTCATTATTCAGTGAAGAAAGTGTTCATATGTCTCAAAACAGTTTCCTTTTAAGCGGTTAAGAGGATTTTGTCAAAAAACAAACTAACCAAATAGCACAAAGCGATCCCTGGGATGTACTGAGGCCATCTATCTAGGATTAGGAAATATCCCTAGGATATAGTCATTTTGTACTGAGGATATCCTGGGGATATATGAATGAGACCATTTTCTATACCCCCAGGTTAACCCAGGGTTGTACTTTCCTATATCCTAGGGATGTGTAGAGGTCAACATCAGGAACATCCTGATGATAACCATAGGTCTACAGAACATATACAACCTGAGGCTGATCTCCGGTTTTAGCTAGGTGCTCCACAAAATATTCCAGGGATTGAATGTTGGGAAATCTAGCTGTACTAGATATTTTGTGTTAAAATACTTTTAAAAAAAGTTATAGTGTTGGCAAATTTAAATTGTAGAAAGACTTTAAATGGAAAATAACAAAAATCAACGGAAATTAGGATATTTTCAGGATGTTTTTATTATTTTTTAGAAAGGGTGTAGCTAGAATATTGATACTTTTACTCTTGAGAGTGTGACAGTTGAAAAAATATATATTTCCACAATTTAAATGTTTCTCTTTCAATATGAATAATAAATAGCAATTAAATAATTTGAAATTTTTTTCTAGATTTTACAAAAATGAGTACCTAAACCATTTGCAGAAAAAAATGGGGAATAGTGTAGGTATAAGTTTTAATGAAAGAAGAAATAGTGTAGGAATAATTTTAATGAAAAAAGAAAACTTTTAATGAAAGAAAAAAACTTAAAATGAATATTTACTGCTAAATTCATTCTCAACTACACATGTTCTTGTCCTGTTTCTACTGAAGCACCCTTTTTCATCAGTCTATCATTAGAATGCCGCAACCACCTTTTTATGCCCATTTCAATGTTTTTCTCTGTTGTTGAAATTTTTATTCTTCATTATTGCTTCTGAAAAAACAAAAATTAATTTAGAAATCCCCTCACTCTCAAGCCAGTTTGTGAATTTGAAAAACCCAGTTACTTTGCTAGATGTTTAATTCAACTCACCGATTGTTGCTTTGACAAATAAAGAATTTAATAGGCTTCTTTCCCTTAAACCCATGCATAGACTTATGCCACACTCGCCACAGATTATAAATATATAATATGCCACCAACGCTGAACTAGAGATTAGTATACAATAAACACAAACTACTTAAAAACACCGGCAACTAAACAATAAACAACAAACCGTCTGGCCCATAGTCATCCACCATTAAACTCACAACACTAGATTCTTCTTCTTCTGCTTCTCCTTCTTCCTTATGTCAGACGTTCACGAAACACCGGGTGAGACCGGATTGATTGCCAAGGGCCGAATTCATAGAGATATGTTTTCTGATAATAATTTTTTTCACATCGATGAAAGTGAATTAAATTCTAGAGTAAAATTTTAATTTTCTCCTACCTATAGCCCAAATCAATAACCATGGGATATATTCCAATGTTATCCCAGGAATATAGAAAATTATGATAATGTTTGCGTCCACATATATTAACCTCATTCTATATACTAAGGATATACATTCAGCGTTATCCAAGGGATATATACCGTGGGTTTTGGCCAGGGCTACCATGTTGAATGTGGAAAACCATAGGATATCCCAAGGATATACAGGAGGGTTATCCCATTATGGGTTAGCCGGGATCATACTGGGATATCCCAAGGAGACAGTGTGCTATGTGGGTAATATTTGGTTGGACCTATTCAAGAATACAATCGACTTGAATCAATGCAATTATGCATTGATGCAAAATATACTTTTTATCAGTGTACAATTGGTGCAAAGTTAATAAGCTCTGAACATACAGAAATGTAAATACATAACCTTCAGCCTGAAAGCAAATATTACTCTTTATCCTCACCAAATAAACAATCATATCCTAACTCAATGTTCAGAAACCAAAAATTCGGGTATCTGGTTTGACCCTAAGCTGAACTTCTTCAGTTCACAAACCAAAAGAATGCCAGGATTGATGTTTCGCACGTGCAATGATTTTCAAAGTATTGATTGCTTCACTAAACTCTTCAATTCATTTGTAAGATCAAGACTGGAATATGGATCGCTAATATGGGCTCCAATATACAACGTGCACATTCAAACAGTAGAATCGTGCCAAAGAAAATTCATAGAATACATGATCTTCAAATTAGATGGGTGTTTACGCCCAGCAATTCTCAACAGGTTCTCATTCCTATTTTTAGAAGATAGAAGAATATATAATTCATCACCAACACAGCCAAGTACACTTTTAGTTTACCATCCATCTGCACAATATACACAGGAGAATTATTCGCCATAGCGGAAGCCTTAACACATACAACCAGCAAAAAACTTTTATATTTACTGATTCCCTTAGTGCAATACATGGCATCTCCCAATTATACCCAAAGCACCCGATTCTACAACGCATCAAATCACAAATAGACGCATTGAAAAACCAAAAAAAAATACTGGACATTGCTTGGATACCTTCACACATTACTGGAAACGAAATAGCTGATACTGCTGCTAGAGAAGCATCTACTGAACCTAGCTCGGAGAAAATACAAGACATACCTTACTGCGATCTCAAGGACCATATTAAGAGGTATGCAAGAGAGCTATGGCGTACCAGGCGGCAAACCACCAGCAATAAATAGTCCAACCAATATAGCAAAAATAAAGGCAGTTTTGCAAATTAATTCTAATAGTAAGCGACTTGCGCCATGACTTCGGGGATACTTTATAAATAATTAAAATCCAAATTGCAAATCAAATTTTTTTGTGCAATTGTTTAAACAATGATTATTAAACAAAAGGGTCCTTTTTTTGTTTTTTTTGTAAATATCTCAAAAGATACTGAACGAATGGCTTTACTCATATAAGACCGTTTGTAGAGAATAAAAAAACCTACAAAATGGTTATCAGAAAATCCAGATACGACCATGTTTCGCCGAGAAAAGCCGGAAAAACGCTTAAAAAAAGGCCTTTTTTCAAAAATTTGTATTTCCCTCAATTTTCAATATTAACGAATAATTTTTCGGGAAATGGTAGCTAATATCATGTACATTGAGCTCCCGAAAGGTGAAAATTGTCGCTTCAATAGTTTTCCTACAATCGGATTTAAAAAAAAATTACAGCCATATTTTGCATGATATTACGGGAAATGGTCCGATTTGAATTTTTAAATTGGCATTTTGAAGTTGAGGTTGAAAACTACAATTTGTCTATCTCACATTTTCCCATAAATTCGGAGAACATTGTTAAAAATGCTTCTGAACACAGCGCTTCGAGTGAAAATTCGTCGCCGAGTCGTGCTAAGGTAGTAGTGGAAGGGGCGCCGAGAATTCAGGAGCAGATGTGCCCATTTGGCAATTACATCAATTAATTTTGTTGTCAAATCAACGAGCGTTAAATCACCTATAGAATGCACTTGACTCAATAGACTAATTATTTACGGAATAAAAAAACACGGTTTATTGGTGCAATTTATACATTTTTTGCCAGTGTATATGTTTACATATACGTACTTGTACAAGTACAATTATAATTGAACATATGCATGTACGTATTATTTAAATAAACTGCATAAAAGTAATGCAATTACAAGTGACGTCTTTGCTGTATCCAAAAAAGCACCTTGTGCGCGCAACCGGTCTCTCACTACTCCTCCACTTCTCGGCGCCCCCTCCACTACTACCTTAGCACGACTCGGCGACGAATTTTCACTCGAAGCGCTGTGTTCAGAAGCATTTTTAACAATGTTCTCCAAACTTATGGGAAAATGTGAGATAGACAAATTGTAGTTTTCAACCTCAACTTCAAAATGCTGCTTTAAAAATTCAAATTGGACCATTTCCCGTAATATGACGCATCATGCAAAATATGGCTGTAATTTTTTTTAAAACCCGATTGTAGGAAAACTATTGAAGCGACAATTTTCACCTTTCGGGAGCTCAATGTACATTATATTAGCTACCATTTCCCGAAAAATTATTCCTTAATATTGAAAATTGAGGGAGATACGAATTTTTGAAAAAAGGCCTTTTTTAAGCGTTTTTCCGAAAAATGGTAGTATCGGGATTTTCTAAAAACCATTTTGTAGGTTTTTTTATTCTCTACAAACGGTCTTTTATGAGTAAAGCCATTCGTCCAGTACCTTTTGAGATATTTACAAAAAAACAAAAAAAGTACCCTTTTGTTTAATAATCATTGTTTAAACAATTGTACAAAAAAAATTTTGAGTTGCAATTTGGATTTTAGTTATTTATAAAGTATCCCCGAAGTCATGGCGCAAGTCGCTTACTATTAGAATTAATTTCAACAACAAATCTATATTGGTTGGACTAAAACTGAGAGAAATCAACCCTGACATTACACCCTACAGCTTCAATGGAATAAATAGAAGAAATCAGGTCATCCTTTCTAGACTACGCATTGGCCACACCAAACTCACGCACCAACATCTTCTTACCATCATCATCATCTCGGAATGTCCCAGGTACTCCCATGAACAACTCAACGGCCTAACGAACAACCTCCAGCAGAACCTCGATTAACGCAACTTGCAGAACCTCATGAAGTTTCTGAAGATGATCAGAATTGACAACTACATCTGATCTCAACTGGACCAATCGAGACCTTTTCAACACTCGAAGCATATACAATCGTTTTATCTTATAATCTTATATTAAGTGAAATTGTTATTATTACTATACTGTACCACCGCTAATAACCTGTAATGGTTGATGTGGTCTTTTTTTGATAAAAAAAATGTATCTTCATTTTAAGTACTATACACGTTTTGATAGACTGTCCTGATATTCTGTAAAAACTCGATTTCCACGTTCCACGCCACAATAGCAAAAGAGTCATGCTTTTACCTACAACCATATAGAATAAATCTATACACCAAATCACCAATATATACTGTATGCAAAAGATACAATGAAATTTCAAAAACTAAAATCAAAGCACTTTTACTTCAAAAGCTGTAACAATAATTATTTTTTTCTCCGATTGGCAGCAAATATTAATTTTGCTGACACATATCAATCAGCAAAGTATTACTTTTCCTGCCTAGGCAGCAAAGTGGGTACTTTGAGGCAGCAAAGTGATTATACTCAATGGGAATAAAACATTTTACGTAAACATTTATTGTGAAAAAACATATTAACGAAATTAAAAAAAAAATTAGATGGTTGAAAAGAGAATCCAATTCTCTTTTCCAGGATGTGTCACTCGACCCCCCATGCTATTTAAAAAAATTAGGTTTTTGTGCCCCCCCGCGCCATCTATCGTGCAATCACAATGCGTTATATTTCAAAAGGTAATATCGGTGAAACCCTCGAAACGGTTTTTTTTTATCGCTCTACGTCAAACCGTTCAAAAGTTAACAGGGGGGGGGGACTATAAAAAGCCGCGCTATATAAAGATGAAATATAGACGGACAAATAAAGAACAGAAATATGTATTAATAGTTATTTAACGAACAAGTGTATTAATAAGGGCGATTAACAATCGAGATAATTTAACGCGTGAGCGGAGCGAGCGCGTTAATGTTTGAGATTGTTAATCGCCATTTTAATTCTCGAGTTTGTTACAAAACTTTTCCGTCGACAGAAGTTTTCAAAAATAGAGATATCTTATTTTCAATGTTTATTTATTTAACGTTACGATAAAAAACAATCACTATTTCCTATTTATATTAACTCTACTCAAAGATAGTTTAATTTTTCTCAGTGGTAGTTTTATTTTATTTTTTATTATTTATTTTCAAATTGAAATAAAGAAAAAAAAATTTACCCTCGGTGGGTTTTGAACTCTCGACCTCAGTGTTGCAAGCCAGGTCAAAGTCAAAGTCAAAAATATTTATTGATTAAATTCATAATTCATATTTACAGATCATGTACAAATCTATTCATATATATATATTTAAATATATAGAGACGGCTGCAGCTGTTCCCCACTTGAATGAGAAACTTATACCACAACCCAGCCGATGGTCTGGCTGTTAACTCAGACTTTTACCCTCACTGCGTTGCAACGTTTAACAGCGCCAACCTCCTGCAAAGCTCATGCTGGCATTTGTGTTAATGTGTGTATGATAATGCAATTTGTGTGATTTTATGAGATGTTTTTATAATTATTTGGTTCTTAGCAGGAAAAGCTAGAAAAAACCTGCTTTATGATAATGGCTTTGTTTATTTATTTGCATGCATGATTTCCTCATAGGCTTGTGCCGAGACTACGATTCCATCATACATGCTTTTTATTTGAAGTAGTTATTTTATGTGTGTTATGTTTGTGTAGTGTTTCGTGTTGTGTTGTTACTTTCTAGATCACCCTCCCCTTCCGCCGCGTCCCCCAGCGGGAGCACCGAGCGGAGGGGCGGGGGGCCCCGTAGGCGCCCCCCACCCCCCGCCCGCCGCCCCCGACAGGGGAGCCGCTTCAGGGAACACTCCATCACTCATAATAAGAGTGAGGAGCTCAGCGACCTGGAAGTATAGAAGTTTTGCAGCATGTGCCACGAGAAGGCCGCGCTGTCCTACCCTGCAACCGCACTGAGGGTAGTTCATCCGGGGTTGTGGTTCCGCGGATTTTCTTTCTTCATCCGATCTTGGGTTTCGGATTTTTCCCTGGTCTTCAGGATGTTTGATGTTACTTTCCCCCTGGCCTCTCGTGGGGGGAAGAGTTTTTGTATTGTCCATTCTGCCTCTTGGAGGATCTCTTGTCCATGTATTCTTTTCCATTCCTCCCAACTGGAATTTGGACTTTTTCTTTGTTCTTTTCTCTTCTGTGCTCTTTAGAATCTTTACATATGCTGAACAGCCACGAAAATTAGCAGGGTGATCTAATCCACAGTTCGCACATTTAGGAGGCGTGTCTGGTGTTTTAGTGCAGACTGTGGTCAGATGCCCTTGGCCACACTTCAAGCACTTGGGGGCCCTAAAACAGTTTCCCGCTGCGTGCCCCCATCTTTGGCAGTTTCGGCATTGGGAGATAATGTTATCATTAAGTCTAAAGTCCCAGCTAATACGGGTGTTCATTAGCGTACGGACATTCGTTTTTAAAAATTGTAATTTGTACTCTGGGGGTGTAGTAACCATGTACATTGGTCTAATGGTTTTTCTCAGTCTATATATTTTATTTGCCTTTATTTTATGTTCTTCTCTCAGAGCATTTATAATGTCAAGGCCCTCAGGGGATTGATCTAACCCCTTTATGATGAAGAGGTGCTCCTTTTTACTGTATGGGGTATACGTGTAAAATTCAATTTTTTCCCTTTTGAATATGTTGATTACTTTCCCATATTGCTCTTCGTTCTTGGTATAATATATAGTATTTAGGTGTGTGTATTTTACTTCTACATCGATGCCAGCCTGATATAGTTTATTCAGGAGGGAATAATTTTCCCCTGGCCGACCTTCCACCATTATAGGGGGGGGAAGTTCCTTTTTCTTTAACTTCCTCGAGATAACTTTGGTTTCACCGGTGTTCTCTTCAGGTTTATCGAAGTTTTCATTATCAAAGTCTCTATTTTCCATGTTGTCTGATATTTCAGATTCAGATCTGCAACTTACTTGCTCCAGAACTACATCCGACTTCTCAAAGATAAATGGTGGTTTTTCACCTTCTTCGATTATTTTTGATAATGTGTATATATCTTTTGTTTGACTGGTTTCTTTGGCTTTATTTTCATCCATTTTATCTTGATTTTTAGCTATCTCATCTCTTATATCAAACTCCGTTTGGTATTTAGCCGCCAACCGAAGATATTTCTGCCAGATATTTTCATTTGGC
This sequence comes from Chrysolina haemoptera, assembly GCA_958298965.1. Taxonomy (NCBI): domain Eukaryota; kingdom Metazoa; phylum Arthropoda; class Insecta; order Coleoptera; family Chrysomelidae; genus Chrysolina; species Chrysolina haemoptera. Next base: position 24,089,343 of record OY282600.1, on the reverse strand, counting down.
TTTATTATTCCAATATCGTCACAACTCAGTGGGACGTACGTCTTTTCAGGGTCTTTGATGTTTTGTTTGTTCTTCATTAGCCAGTTTATTAATGTTTCATGTTGGTATTTTTGTTTGTGTTGTTCTCTTTCTATTTCTTTTGCCGTCTCTTTTGCGAGCTTCTTTTCTTTGTCTTTTCCTTCAGCTATTTTCTTGGCTCTCTCTTGATTTTTGCTACGAGTTTCCTCTTCGCGTAATCTTTGTAGTTCTATATTTTTCCGTTTAGTTTCCTCTTCAAGAAGTCTATGATTCTCTAGTTCTTGTTGGTGTTTTACTTCTTCTATCATTCTTAGTCTTTCTGCTTCTTTTCGTTGAACTTCCTTTTTAGCTCCTTCTTCCCTTTCTAAGTCTATACGTAATGTTTCTTCGTATAATCTTTTTCTCAGTTCATTTTTCCTTGTTTCCTCTTCAATAATTTTTCTTTCTATCTCTTTTTGTTGAGCTTCCTCTTCCAGTTTTCTTTGGATCTCAGCTTTCTCTTTACTGGCTTTCTTGCGATCTTTTTCCTCTCTGTCATGCAGTAGTTTGAAATTTTCGCTCTGCTCTTTGGCAAGATCTGTAATTAGGTTGGAATATTGATCATATATTTCCATGCTAGATTTGAATAATAGCTCTTCATACTCAAGTGGCATCCTTTCGGCTCCTAAGTATTCATATCTTTCATCTAAGATATCCGTATAGCTATTAAAAAATTTTATAGCTTTTTCTTCCGGTTCAATGTTTTTAGGGAGTTTTCCGACAAAGTCGTCAAATTCCCAAAAATTTATGTTGGGTACTTTTTCCTCTAAGCCATTGCCTTTTTGGATTTTAATTTGCTCTATAGCTTTCTTACGGTTCTCTTCGTATATTTTCCTCTCAGATTGCTTTCTTCGTATCTTCGCTTTTTTGCTATTGTCGTGTATTTTTGCATATTCATTTATTAATAAATTTTTAGCAAATTTATACTTTTGATATGTCATATTATCATGTTTCTTTAAATATTTCTCGTAAAAACGAGGGATTCTTTCTGTGCCGTATACATCGATTCTGTCATTCGATATATCCATGTATGTTTTAAGGATATAATCCGATTTTTCTTTTACATCTGTTTCGGAGTCATATGGATCTGGGTATTTCTTCTTGATATTTTTCCGAAATTCATCGTATGGAATATGGGGAATGGTTTCCTCAGTTCCACTACTTCCTTCGGTTTCATCGTATAAATTATAATATGCCTCTTCCTGGTCCTCTAACCAAGGACCTTGCTGATATTTTCCCTCAGGAATTGAGTCTTCGTGTCCGGAACTCATTTTGCGTGAAGGTATTTTCAGGTGGGCGTGGTTAATAGCTCCGCCTAGTTCTCTTCGATATACTGAACACAGAGTTCAGGTGATTTGAGTATATCAAATTTTTGATTTTTCAGAACGGAGGACTGGACGATTTCCAAAACTTCGCACAGGATCTCAGCTACTCAATCCACCGAGATCACTGCACTTAGAAATGGAAAAAGTCACTCACTTTGTCTTCGTACTATGTATTCTTGATGGAACACTTATTTAATGATGTCACTATATGTGGAATATAAAAGATTCCAAGCATATATGTTGTTACGGTTGATATTATTTACTGTTTTGAATTAAGATTTGATACGCATGCGCAGTCAAATTCTCAGGAGAGCACACGTCCGCTTCGTACGGCTGCCAGACGTGTACTGCAAGCCAGGTGCACTTTACCATTACGCCACGGGACCATATATGGTTTTGAGTGACAACTGGTGTAATAAACATTTTCTAAAATTTTATTTGAAAATTTACAAATAAATAATGACAGATAGTACTAACCAATATAAAATGTATAAGAGCAATGTATGTTGGGTTGCATATAATCAAATCGTTGATTAATAGAAAATCATTCATTAACAGGGGTCATTAATCAACGATTTTGAGTGCGTTAAAATACATCATAAATGAACGGTCGACGGAAATAGTTATTTAACGAACAAGTGTATTAATAAGGGCGATTAACAATCGAGATATTTTAACGCGTGAGCGGAGCGAGCGCGTTAATGTTTGAGATTGTTAATCGCCATTTTAATTCTCGAGTTTGTTACAAAACTTTTCCGTCGACAGAAGTTTTCAAAAATAGAGATATCTTATTTTCAATGTTTATTTATTTAACGTTACGATAAAAAACAATCACTATTTCCTATTTATATTAACTCTACTCAAAGATAGTTTAATTTTTCTCAGTGGTAGTTTTATTTTATTTTTTATTATTTATTTTCAAATTGAAATAAAGAAAAAAAAATTTACCCTCGGTGGGTTTTGAACTCTCGACCTCAGTGTTGCAAGCCAGGTGCACTTTACCATTACGCCACGGGACCATATATGGTTTTGAGTGACAACTGGTGTAATAAACATTTTCTAAAATTTTATTTGAAAATTGACAAATAAATAATGACAGATAGTACTAACCAATATAAAATGTATAAGAGCAATGTATGTTGGGTTGCATATAATCAAATCGTTGATTAATAGAAAATCATTCATTAACAGGGGTCATTAATCAACGATTTTGAGTGCGTTAAAATACATCATAAATGAACGGTCGACGGAAAAAGTTATTTAACGAACAAGTGTATTAATAAGGGCGATTAACAATCGAGATATTTTAACGCGTGAGCGGAGCGAGCGCGTTAATGTTTGAGATTGTTAATCGCCATTTTAATTCTCGAGTTTGTTACAAAACTTTTCCGTCGACAGAAGTTTTCAAAAATAGAGATGTCTTATTTTCAATGTTTATTTATTTAACGTTACGATAAAAAACAATCACTATTTCCTATTTATATTAACTCTACTCAAAGATAGTTTAATTTTTCTCAGTGGTAGTTTTATTTTATTTTTTATTATTTATTTTCAAATTGAAATAAAGAAAAAAAATTTACCCTCGGTGGGTTTTGAACTCTCGACTTCAGTGTTGCAAGCCAGGTGCACTTTACCATTACGCCACGGGACCATATATGGTTTTGAGTGACAACTGGTGTAATAAACATTTTCTAAAATTTTATTTGAAAATTTACAAATAAATAATGACAGATAGTACTAACCAATATAAAATGTATAAGAGCAATGTATGTTGGGTTGCATATAATCAAATTGTTGATTAATAGAAAATCATTCATTAACAGGGGTCATTAATCAACGATTTTGAGTGCGTTAAAATACATCATAAATGAACGGTCGACGGAAAAATATGTTACACAAAGACAGACATGTGAAAGGTAGGGCATACACCGACAAATCAAGGAGCAATGATGCGGTAGAGAAATGGACGAAAACTGATTCCAGTCACCAACACACAAGCTCCACCAGATACGACAGCGAAAACCCAAACTTTGACCTCACAATACTTAGGCTAAAAATACAAGTCAATGATCAGACAATTCATTCAGTACTAATGTGGTTATCGATTTTAATGAGTCGAAATTAATATCGCATATTCCAGAAATACGATTAAAGTTTTGGCACATAATAGTTATAGGACTCTGAAGCGTGATATTGGTACGTGAATTACTGACATGAAATGTAACACTACGTCTGGACTCTAAACGGAGAACAAACCACTTGATTTCATGCAAGAGATATGGACAATCGATGTTGTTATGAGAATTAATTTGTAAAGAAATGAAACAGCAGCGATAATTCGCCTGCTTGCCAGAGAGATAACATCAAATCTATTTAAATAAATACTGTTATCTAGTCCTCTAGCTGGATAATTATTGTCCTCACGAAATACTAAATATTTCAGAAATCTTCTCTTAACAGATTCGATAACTTTAGAATGACATTCGTAAATAGGGTTCCAAATCATTGACCCGTATTCTAATTTTGAGCGTACTAATGAAAAGTAAAGTATTTTCAGTGTTTCAGTGTTTTCGAATCCATGAGAATTTCTGATAACGAAACCGAGAACTTTGAGGAAGAGAAGAGAAGAGGAGAGAAGAGAAGTGTATATGAATCATTTCACGCTGTTCATGAATTAGTCTTCCTAAATATCCTTCGACAATGACAAATAGTCTACTATTTTCTTTTATTCATCTCGAGTAATTTGTATTTTGGGACAATTCAATTCGACCATATGAACATTAATAATCAGAATAATGAAGAAAATAGACAGGTGACACGATTTTTCTTTATTTCAAATCGATATATTGTCGTCCTATATATAATTCGTGGTATGATTAAATACCTATAATTTTTTGAATATCAATTCATTGGCAATCCCAATCCAAGAAAATACAACTCGTCCTGCGGACTCGTTGTATTTTCAGCTTTGGGATTGCAATTCATTAATATTCCAAAAAATTATCGGTAATAATCATACCACTTATTATATTACGCCTGAAAATAATAATCGGTTATTTGTCATGGTCTTGTGATATCGCACCTACGATGCGTGGTGAATTTTCAGTCGTGCGGACTCGTTGTATTTTCAGCTTTGGGATTGCAATTCATTAATATTCAAAAAAATTATCGGTAATAATCATACCACTTATTATATTACGCCTGAAAATAATAGTCGGTTATTTGTCATGGTCTTGTGATATCGCACCTACGATGCGTGGTGAATTTTCAGTCGAGGGGTCAAAATATGCGCATTCAAGTGCTATAGCGACACACCAAATTTGAAATCTGTATCTTTAAAACTATCGAAAAATTGGGGGGCATACCTCACCTCGTGGTCACCCGGTATATTCACTATTATTTCTGAATGCAAGATGTGATTGGAAACAAAAATGACATACATAGTCATTCATAGGAATTTCGATTCTGTGTCTTTCATTCATTCACTAAGGCATGCGAATGTAAAGAAGATTCCGAGATAAAGGAAAGAGAACTGAAAAAATATTTCCAATCTTTCCGAAGCTGTGAAGTTCTGATGGAAATCCTCTCACGCCTCAATATTTACTTTATATAAGTAGTAAAGTTTATTTTAGTGTCGAGTTGTGCTCGAATCTGTAACAATGGATTACTTTTATGTTTATAATTCTGGCGATTCATACTTAACAAAAGGACTTCCTTTCGGAATAAGAATAAGAGGAAGCTTTTGTACTTAAGATTATATTTTACTGCTGCACCCTCGAACCAACTTAGACAAAGTTATTTAAAGTTAGCTGAACGAAAACATTCCTTACATCGAGTTTGGAAGGCAATTATCGGATTTATTACAGATTGTGAATAGGAACAATGCAGCCATTCAAGATGATCTCCTCCATATAGCTTATGAAACTATAGAATTTGTATTAGGAAGTTGGGAACGGAATTTTTTTTTTCTAGAACTGTCAAAGAAGTCCACTTTTTTTGTGTGGTTTGTGTGCGTAAAGTATTACAATATTTCACTATCAACATACGATTTCATTATTAAACGGAAAAGCGTGAAAAAAGTGTACTTTCTTTAACGGCTGTTGCTAGGCAACCGACAGTTTCATGCAACAATAGTGACAGATCCGAATAATAACGAAATCCTGTCATAAAGCCAGTGCTCATTATCTTTGGCAACTAATAACCTATAAATATCTGATGTACAAATATTTCGCCAATAATATTCTTACTATTGAATAAGTAAGTATTATTAAAATTCCAAACTATCGCGACGAAAATATTCAAAATAATAGCATATACCTCTAAGGAACTATTGGACCTAATCTACACTAGGTAATCCAAGGTAGCTATGGCTGTTTGGCCGTCAGAAACTAGTTGACAACAATAATTATTAATGAAATTTGTGAAATTGGGCATCTATCTAGATAACAAATTCTTGATAACTATAAAATATTTAATTTAAGTGATGTAGATTGAACGGAGAAAATCGTGGATAGTGTAAATATGAGATTTCCTTGACATAGTTCAAAGAAAGAAAAAGGTATTCGTTGCTTCACGAGGATTGTTTATTTATTTTGAATACAAATCTAAGAAAATGAAAAGTTACTTCGATGGACTAGTTATTCGAAAGTCAAGTCAACATTAATAATAATAATATTGACCTCGATGAATATATTATTTTAATATTCACTTCAAATTTTCCATTTTGCGGGATAGTGTGAAGAGAAAGAGATTTCGACTATGTCGAAATCATTTGTTCCATTTGTTTGAAACTCAACTCTCCGGCATACTGTTCGAACTTTGTTCTAATAATGAATAAATAAAAATATGCCAAATTCATTTCATATTTGCAAAAAAATATAAATTGGTTATTTTTTTTAAAGTTGTAGAAAAAATACTGTATGAAACTCGTGAGTAAAGTGTTTCTTTTACTCGAAAAAAAAGTATCACTTCACTCACTTGATACATAAATTATTATTTTCTACGAACACAAAGAAATATGCCTATTTTATGTGCTTTATCGATCAAGGAACTAAGCTGATTGTAAACACTTTTTCATTTCTACATCGCGAGCTGTACTGTAATGATCATTTCAGTATACAGGATATTTCATTTCCCACGACTTTTATTACCTACTAGACTGTCATTTTTATGATCATAAATAATATATGATCGAATCAAGTTTGTTAACAATCTATTCACATCAGTGTTCACAAAATTCGTTTAAAAAAATAATATTGGCACCGCTAATTTCAATATGAAGATTAATGACAATCGAATTCTATATTTTCGAATAGTTGGCACGAAGCACGAATCACGAATACGAATACAAGATACGAAATTTGATAATTTATTCGTAATCTTGATAGAGTTTTCTTTGGTAGCGTATTTTTGGAAAACGAAACGTTCCCATTAGACTAGTCAGTAGGAGATTTGAGCCGGTTCTGGGCCTCCCCCCACCACTATGACGTCATCAGTGACCTTGACCTATGACCTATGACCTCGACCTATGACCTTGACCCATGACCTTGACCTTGACCTATGACCTTGACCTATGACCTCGACCTATGACCTCGACCTAGGACTTGACCTAGGACTTGGGCTTGCCCTTAGCCTTGACCATGATGTATATTGTTGGGAGGTGTTCAGGGTTTGTGTTTGACATTGAGATTATAATGACTTGGATTTTTTTTCATACACGGACAAGTACTTTTTCCAAGTACTTAATTTATTTTTCTTACCTCAATGTCTTCCATGTCCTTCATGTATACTTACTCTGCCATTGTGTATGACCCTTATGTGTGGAGTACACATACAAATCTATACCGAAGTATAGAGAGGGTACAACACGTCTGCACACCACGGAGATCCAGTCAGATATGTGAACTCTGATTACTCTCCAGTGATGTATACCTTGCGATGGTGGTGGGAGGAGGGGTCGCGTGACGCTATGCGCATCCACCCTCGCTCTCGATAGGGTGGGTTGGATCCGCGCTGACGTCACACACCCATACGCTGCGGTGACTCATCGACTACTATTTACTCTCCGCCCTCTATCGATGCGATGCAAACTCGCGCATGGTGGGGGCTTTGTATCATACATGTTTCATAAGTCTGTGGTGGGGGGTGGTTCACTATCTATTATAAAAGAAGTTGGTATGGTGATATGAAATCAGAAGTTGTATACCTAGCAGTCGAGCAGTCAGCAAGAGTAGTGAAGTTATTCAGTGCCTACACAGTGAGAGAGATCAGTGAGTGTGTTTTTCTATTGAAAATTATTTATATTTTCCATATATATTATCATCATGTCAGTTCCAAAAGTAGATTTACAAAAAATCAATTCTATAATTAAACAAGAGATGGAAGTGTTAGAGCAAAAAGTAATATCATCTTTGCCACTGAATGAAGCTTACCCAATTAAGACGATGTCAGTTTGTTCTACCCGGTTTGGTAAATCCATTTTATTGATACTACTTGATGTAAGCAATGATACATTATTCAAAACATGGCTGCCAAAACGCGTTTCAGAACAATTTACCGATGATGATGTAGCATGCATCAATTCATCAGGTGGTAAATATACAGTAGCATATTTGGGTCAGAGTCCACAAAGCTTTGCCGGCATGAAAACGAGATCGTTGGTCAAATTTGATCTCACTGAATAATTGTAATATATAATTTCCACTTGTCATATCTTCTAATTCTGATTCTTTTATATTATAGGTGATAATTGTAAGGAAAATATAAAAACTTTTCATACATTGTTAAACACACTCTTCGGTGGAGACATCATCAAAAGTCTAATGTGAGTAGTACTGATTATTTTTGTAGCATTCTTATTTCAATAATTTCTCTTTGATCATAGCTTCATTTTTGAAAAATGTGGATGATGTATGCAAGTCAACACTGGACCGAAGCCATAGACATCTCTTCCGCCGTTGAAAGGTTAACTTCTGAGTTGCGTGCTTTGAGCGAGGATGCTCACCACGCCACCATTTATGACCTGAGCGTATGCTATGATGAAGAAAGGATCCAACACTGTATGCGTGATTACGAGAACTACAAAAAGGGTGTGGATCTCTGCGAGAAATATACAGATGGTTCTTTCGATCTACATCACCTCTGCGACGCAATGATTGAATGTGAGCTGAAAAGATTTCTCCACCGCCTCCTACCATACCTACCTGAAGACATCATCAAAAAGTACCAACTGGATGATGATGATAGTGAAATCGAAGAAGGAGAAAATTATGATGAAGATGAAGAAGAAGTTATATTAGATTGTTTGTACATACCTAAGACTATTTGAATTCTAAGCTAATGATATTTGAATAAAAAAACATAAAAATTTTTTACACATGTTTTATTTACCTATTTCTCTTTTACATGAATAAAGAAAGAAAAATGAAAAAAATGTGTGTGTGTGTGTCTTCATCAATATCTGCAGTGAACTGAACCATCCAATGCATTGTATGTCAAAAATGTATCATGCAGAATGAGTGCATATACTTTGGTGTTGGCTGGGAAGTTGACTTTCCTAGTTTCAAACTCGAGCTTAATATCAATAGTTGATGATTTTGTGGCATTCGGCTGATGTGAACAATCAATGATGAATAGTGGATTTTGTCGAAATTGACCAATGTCCATGAGAGGTTCACTCATATCTTTATCATAATAACTTCGTTGAAAGTTCTCATAGGCATAATAAGCCGAAGTATCGAGTTTTTTATCGAAATCCAAATTCCAACGTTCATATGGGTATACTTCAGAGTTCAAGTGCAAGTAAAAGGAACGTATGTGAAATATCTTGCAGTTTACAGGCTTGTAAATTGTACATGCTTCAAAAACTCTGCATGGGCAATTTACAAGCATATATTTTTGACCCTTGCTTGTGTTTATAAACTGCTAACAGTTCACATACGTTCCTATTCAAAAGAGATATTTTCTTTAGTTCAGAAGTATTAACTTTGTTAATACTGGAGGAATTTAACATGAAGGGTCAAAAACCCTGGGTGGGCACCCATGTATCTGAATCTTGGCGTATCCACCAGCCATTGAAGTGCAGAATGTTTTGATTAGGGGCAATGCATTGAACCGCTTTTCAGATATTTTGCTGCGATTTTTTTTATATATTTTTTTGGAAATATATGATCATTGCGAAAGTTTTTCATCATAGAACTTTTTTGAAATTCCCACTTATGAGTGAGATATGATTTTTTTAAATATTGATATCGAGATTTTGTTGTAAAATTTATTTCAAGTATAACCTACAATTTTATATTTTTTCTTGGAAGATATGATCATTTTTAATGTTTTTGACCAACAAACTTTTTCTTTATTATCATTCATTAGTGAGATATAATTTTTAAAAATAAGTAGGAGTAGGAGATCTGAGCCGGTTCTGGACCTACCCCCACCATCATAACTTTCAACCAGCAAATTATTTCGCGGTTCGATTCGCGGCCGCGAATTTAATCGCAGTTCGATTCGCGGCCGCGAATTTAATCGCGTTTTGATTCGCGCTCGCGAATCAAAACAGCGGTCAAGGTCTCGAATCCGCGGATTCGTCCGTAGGTCTATTATTTTGAATTTTTCACTTTCTTGATGTCCAACACTTCTTTTTCCTATGAAGTTTGTGAAGGTAACTCCTGGGAGGGAGGGATATCTACTCCCTCTCCTTCTATGGTGGTTTGTTGTCATGTTCATTGTGCGCATGTACCAGTCGACTTGTTTGAATAAAACTTAGAGTCGCATTAACATCAGCACCATTTCTGTCCACATCCCATTGATATCACACATTCCTACGAGCTAAATATGAACTCATTACCAAATTTGTCTGCTGAAGAAGAAGCAATGCCATGTATTGCAACAAATGATGACTTTGGTTTTGAAGATATTCCGGTATATCACTTGTCATCCCAAGAAGGTTTCATCGATGAATATAACATTGATGATTATCTGAAGATGGGAGATATACCGGAACCTTCAGAAAGTGTTGATCCAACCCTTTCACAATTGTCACTACCAAAATGCCCGTCACTTCTCTCTCCTCTTAGTGTCGATACGAAAGCGAAACCATCTAGGAGAAAGTGTGCATCTACTGCTTCAAATCCCAAGAAAACAAGTAAGGGTGTACGGAAACCCCGTAAGAAGAAAGTAGATGACACCTTCAAGAATGTGATAGGTGATTTGGAAGATGTATCGCTTCATTCTTTTGGTCCACTGCAGCGTTGTGGAGACATGCTTAAGAAAGCGAAATGCAGCATCGTAAAATCGAGAGCTATCATCGTCAAATGCGATGACGATGTTCGAAGAGGTAGCATGGACGACGAGGTGGTTCTTCAGAAGCTCGATGCAAAGATTGTATCATCGAAGGCTGAACTGATCAAAATGTGTGAAGATGCAGATAAACTCCGTTTCAAAATCACACAGAAGAATCAGTCCGCCCTTTGTTTGAAAATGCAAGCTGAGATTGAGCTTCAGGAGACCACTAAACTTTTTGATATGGTAGCATCTGTACGTGATAAGTGGCGAAAAGAGTTTGATCACGCATTCCAATCTGATAGTGATTAGCTCTGAGGATTATGAAATGTTATCAATGTTGTGAGTTGAAATGAAAAACTTTTTCAAAAATCTATGAAGTGGGGAGGAGTATGCAGATTATTTCGGTTTTGGCATACACTGGGCGTTGCGTTTGGTTGGGGCAACGTTCACCACTTCATGATTTATTCATTTTGAAAAAAAACTCAAAAATAGTTCTATATTTTCTATAGTTTATTAATAATCTTACAGCTTAGTGAGAATAATAAGTAATACAATTTCATTCAAATATTAAACCATAGCACTTTTGTGTAACCATGAATTCTTTCCGCTTGGAAGGCCTAACCACTTAATGTATAGTTTATTTCCTTTCCTCCTCAACACTTTTTCAACTAGGTATACGTCAGGATTTTGCGTTTTCAATAATTCTTCTCCATAAAAACATCCTCTAATCGGGCTCCCATCCATGTCTTCAAGAATATAAGTTATGGGGTATGTTTGGTTAATTTTAACAATTTTGAATAGTTCTGTTGTGTAATTGGCAGTGTAACCCTTTTCGAAAATATTCTTGTACTTGCTTATACGTACAATATCATTCATTCGAAATTTGGAAATACTTTGTTTTCTTCGAGGGATTACTTTGGAACTTTTGAATTTCAGTTTTGTTGCTGGCATAACATCGATTGGTTTCATACCAATTGTACGATGCACCTTATTGTTATATTTGCTTGTTATGATTGGAAGAATATTCAACCATTTGTTGTGTCCCATCGCTGAAAATTCTCTATAAAGCCACGTCTTTATTGTTCGAATTACTCTTTCAGCTATGGCCGCCTTCATGGTGCTGAATGTTGAATAATGGTTGATCTTATATTTTCGCATCAAAAATGAAAAAGAACTATTGAAAAATTCTGATCCTTGATCGCTTTGTAGATGTTTCGGGGAATAGTTGGCTTCTTTCAGCACATCTTCCATTGCATTGGTTACAGCACTACCTGTTTTATTTTTAATCGGCTTCGTCCATAGATATTTCGAGTAGCAATCAATGACCACAAGAACATATCGATATCCTTTGTTATGTTTAGCATAAGGTTGTAATTCGGCAAGATCTATTTGCCACAGATCTGCAAAACCTTTGACGGTGGTGGTTCTTCTGATGAAATTACGTCTTGCCGGCTTATGTAACTCATTGACAACTTGTCGTTTGACATCACTTATTTCATTATCCATCTCCTCGCAATCACTTATTTGTTTTCATTCAGACAAACAATTTGACAATGTTACGGCATCATATAATGAGAACAAACTGATCATTTTTGCTGATGTATTAGATTATTATACCTTCCTCACGTAATTCTTCAATTATGGAAATTATTTCATTATCATGTCCAGTGTGTCCAGCTGACTTTGAAGATATCAATAGCCGCAAACGAGCGACTAACTCCTTGGGTGAATTCCAGTAAACATAATTCGCAGGTTTGGGATCATACATTTTCTGCATTTTCATTCGATGGAACCCTTCACCTTTTTTTGTCCTACTTCTGGTCGTCTGATAATGTGATAAGTTTAGTATAGGTTTAATAACTTCACGGAATTTTTTAGATTTCGGGTGTTTGAAACCATTTCGCAGTAGATGTTGTTTGTAAGGTGCATTTGTTAGCCTCAATATTTTAGCATATGTATGACGAACTTCATCATCATCATCAACTTCAGGTGGGTTTTTCAAAAAAATCATGTTGTATAACTCCAGACTACTTGGGAATTCATGTGTTCGTGTTTTATTTTTGTTCCAAAATAATATATTTCCATCACTGAAACGTACATTGTGACTCCCCATTTTCAGTTTTTGTGTAGTAGGATCTAACCGTATGCCAAATATTCTGTCATAAGCTGCATTCTTAGTTTTGACATTTTCCAAATGTCTTTTCAAAACATCTCCAGTATTGTCTTCAAAATTATCAAATACGGACTTTTCATCTTTTCCGAATTCTTTGATGGTATCTGTCTCACTGTCAACAGATGATAATTCACTACTATATGATGAATTATTTCCCACTGAAGTACTCCTAACTTTTATTGGAGTAGACTGAGAATTCACTTGCTTCATCGAAAACGTCGGCTGTGGTGGCTGTGGTTTCGTGGTAGCAGCAGCTGAAGAAAGAACATTTAATGGCTTCATTATGGGATCATAGAGTTTTTCAAGCGCCATTCGATTTTCAATAAGTCCACTCTTGATAGAGTTAAATTTCTGCCGTACAGCTTCTGTTGTCTCAACAAGTTGGCGTTTCAAATTCAATTCATTGTTTTTATCTTCAACTACTTTATCATTTTTTGTCTTCATTTTGCTTCACAAGAGAGAGAATACACTGAAGTAACCTCTATGCAATTCAGCGATCGATTGAATGCGTATTGTATTATCATGGATATATAAAACTATCGAACCCCATGCGATATCTACCTTCATGCATTTTTCTATCCTTATCAATGACCAAAAATCCATATTGATCCTCCCAACATTTAACACACATCAATTGGAATTGCTTAAATGTTACATCGGGTGACACGTGATCCGAATAAATATGGTGTAGATTCGTTTCATCTTGCTTGAACATTACGATAAAGTTGGTATTATCTCGCACTAACTGTTTGGGCACTCGTGAATATGTTTGAGCAAGATAAAAACAGTCAACATCTTTATGACGTCCCATACAGAAATATGATCTTATAATATCCTGTTTTTCACATATTACATCATCGAAAATGAAAACAGAATTTGGTTTGGCATCGGATGGTTCCACTATTTCTGCATTATTACTGAATGTATAAAATCCCAACCCCTTGATGGGTTCCAATACATTTCGTAGGAATTGATATTTGGGTTGATTGAGTGATTTCGAATAGAGATAAACATTTGTGAATCGCAGTCCTTGTGGATGTGTTAAAAGAGAGATCATGGCATTCGTCTTTCCACAATTCGATGGTCCGATAATGAGTCCTCGAACAGATGATGGAAGTAGTGGACCATGCCGCAACACTTTCTGTCCATTCAATCCACAACCGAATTTTTCATCTAGATTATCTACAGCAAACTTTTCTTTCTGCTTCACAATGCGCATCGTACCGTGGTTGGAGACTATGTAAGCGATGATATGCTGTGAACATTTCATTTAAATGAGTACCATCAAACGATACGGATGTGTTCGTAGTGGATGCAGAAAAAGCGGTCGTGGATTCGTTAATAATTTAATAAACAAATTGCCGTTCGAATTACATTTACCCGGAGGATATCAGTATTGTGGACCCGGTACAAAATTGGAAAAACGTTTAGCCCGCAAAGATCCTGGAATCAATAAATTGGATATTGCATGCAAACAACACGATATTCAATATTTGAATCATCTAACTGATCTCACAGCGAGACATAGAGCAGACAAAGAACTCGAATACGCAGCTTGGAACAGGGTTAAATCGAAGGACGCTGGTATTAAGGAAAGAATAGCTGCCCTACTCGTTACCAACATTATGAAATCAAAGAGACGTTTCGGTATGGGTTGTAGTAGTACTACTGTGAAGACAAAGAAGAGGAATCAACCGAAGAAAAAGAAGAGAAATCAACCGAAGAAGAAGAAAAATAATCTCATAAAAATCGCCTTTGGTTCTGGGGTGGTTCATAAAGTGCGGAATGTACTGAAAAAAGCTGGGGGTGAGCAATTTGTGACGAATAATTTGAAAAAAGCCACCGTAGTGGCATTGCATGCAGCACGTAAATACCTCAAAGCTGCCGGTGGAAAGAAAACGATCCGCACGCCTCGCATAATTCCAATACCTAAAGTCGGAGGGATTCTACCATTGATACCAATTTTTGCTGGATTGTCTGCGCTCGGAAGTTTAGCTGGTGCTGTTGCAGGCATCACCAGAGCTGTGAATTCAGCAAAAGCAAGCAGAACCGCCCTGATCGAAGCGAATCGTCATAATAGGAAAATGGAAAGTGTGGCATTGGGTAAAAGTGGTAGTGGTATATACCTTAAACCTTACCGTAAAGGACTCGGACTCTATTTGAAACCATACAATCCAAAAAACTAGTTGATTCCCTACCTCGAAAACCTCTCACCGACATCGATCTCACTTATTATGCCAAGAAAATGAAAATTGCATACTTTCGCGGTATTTTCATGCGTGATACATTACCCACTAGAGGTCCACGACACCGCGAGACCGCCATTGTCAATTTAGATGGAATAAGAGGATCGGGAACACATTGGGTGGCATACAGCAAATGTGGGAAAGACATTACATACTTTGATAGTTTTGGAAATCTACCCCCACCAATAGAGTTGATTCAATACTTCCAGAAATGTTCGAAAGTGAAAATTCTATATAACTATGATCGCCAGCAGAAGTTCAACACAGTTTTCTGCGGTCACTTGTGCCTGAAGTTTCTCTCTGAATTATTATAGAATGGATAAAACTCCAGCAATGACTCGAGAGGCTATTAGGACGATGGGATTATCACTCAAAATGTATTCAAAATATCGGACCTTGACAAGAATGGATCGAGTGATGCTTGCAAATATGCCGAAGGAAGTGATACTCGCATGCGCTGCACATGAGATTGCTTCTGTTTGGGAAAAGTTACCTAAAAGTCTACAAGATGATGTTGATATAATGAAATATAGATATTGCAATGACCACCACAATCTTGACGGCGAAAGCGTTTCAGATTCTGATGTGAATGATGGTCCTATACCTCGAAAAATATTCTGCTGTTATTGCAATATAAAGGATATGAATATTGGTGCTAATAAAAATGAAATGGATATTGATGAACCATCTCCGAAAAAGCGTAGGTTGTCCCGAGTGTGTTGTAGACAACAATAAATTGAAGTGAAATCCATAAAATGTATCAGTCATGTCACGGAAGTTCGAACTACAAGCTGTCGGGACGAGTGTCTTGAGTGCAGACTTTTTCCCACCCGTTGAATTGGATAGAAACAGTCGTTATGGATTGGGACTTTTAGGATTCTATGGATGCAACACAGTAAATAATATAACTGAAAAAAACAATGTGATCAGTTTTAGAATCAGTGATATAAGTTCACCAATACTTCAGAAGTACACAATTGAAATTCCATGTGGTGCCTATGAAATAGATGAGATCAATGCAGTTATTCAGAAACATATCATGTTTCGATTGTTTCATGGGAAAAATCAAAACGATACCAATGCAGATGATATATTCTACCTACATGCCAATAATAATACTTTCAAATGTGAGATGCGATCAAAATATGAAATTGATCTAACTCATCCGAATTCCATAGCAAAGATGATGGGTTTTAATTTTGATAGATTTCAACCGAATCAGATACACGAATCCTCACATCCGATAAATATAACAACTGTGAGACTAATCCGCTTAGATTGCAACATTATATCTGGTTCATACATAAACAATGAAGAATCCCACATTCTTTTTTCATTCGATATCGATGTGGAGCCTGGATTCAATCTCACAAAAGAACCACACAAGATTATATATATGCCCATCAGTCCAGAAGGTCGTCAGTTGATTCACAACATCACAGTGCGTATTTTGGATCATAATAATAATCTCATTGATTTTGGAAGTGCAGAAGAGATTGTTATAATTTTGGAATTGAAAAAAATCTAATAACTATTATGGGTTTTTGTTATAATAGACAGAATCGACAAGGATTTGAAAACATTCCACAAATAGCTAAAAAGGAAGGTTCGAATAGAAAAAGGCTCATTCCAAAAGTGTACGCTAAACAGTTAGCACACCACACTGCTCTCTCGCTGAGAGATCTCAAATTTTTGAAATCAATTGGACTGAAAGTAAGGAACAATGGTGCTCGAAACAAATAGTGAAAAGTTGAATATATTTGACGAGCCGATGCTCGATCATTCCCTCACAAGTTTACATGAGCATACATATAAACCATATGGATCACCATTGTTTAGGAATTCAGATGAAATTCGAATTGCAATCAATAATCAAGACGTTATACTTGACATTGCTGAGAGTTTCATTTATATAGAGGGTAAATTCACACCTAAAGATGAAACAAAATTATGTTATCTCTCGAATAATGCAATCGCCTTCCTTTTTGATGAAATTCGCTACGAAATGGGTGGTGAACAAGTTGCTGTGGTCAGGAAGCCGGGGATAACATCTACAATGAAGAATATGATATCATTTGGACAATCGCATGCTAACACTTTATTGACAACTGGATGGGGACTTTCGGAAACTAAACAGGATATCTTGGATACAACTAGTCACGTATTCAGTGGTAAATTACCACTGAAATATTTGATGGGTTTCGCTGAAGATTACAACAAAAGTATCTTGAATGCCAAACAAGAAATGATTTTAATAATCGCTCGATCCTTCAAGAACTCATATATTGGTGAGGTTGATGCTGATTTGGAAATCAATAAAATTGAGTGGAAAATAAGACACATAGTGCCAGAAGATAAGCACAAGCTCAAACTTTTAAATAGAATCAACAAAAGCGGTCTGAATGCTAAAATCAAGTTGGCTTATCGCATGTGGGATCTCTATGAACTTCCATCACTACGTGGCACGTCTTCAGACATATGGGCTATCAAGACAACCAACGCCCTTGAAACACCTCGTTACATCATCATTGGATTCCAAAGCACTACCACTTCTGAAGACAGGACAAAGGACATCACTAAATTCACAACTGCTGATATCAATAACATTCGTGTGTACTTGAACTCTGAAGTATACCCATATGAACGTTGGAATTTGGATTTCGATAAAAAACTCGATACTTCGGCTTATTATGCCTATGAGAACTTTCAACGAAGTTATTATGATAAAGATATGAGTGAACCTCTCATGGACATTGGTCAATTTCGACAAAATCCACTATTCATCATTGATTGTTCACATCAGCCGAATGCCACAAAATCATCAACTATTGATATTAAGCTCGAGTTTGAAACTAGGAAAGTCAACTTCCCAGCCAACACCAAAGTATATGCACTCATTCTGCATGATACATTTTTGACATACAATGCATTGGATGGTTCAGTTCACTGCAGATATTGATGAAGACACACACACACACATTTTTTTCATTTTTCTTTCTTTATTCATGTAAAAGAGAAATAGGTAAATAAAACATGTGTAAAAAATTTTTATGTTTTTTTATTCAAATATCATTAGCTTAGAATTCAAATAGTCTTAGGTATGTACAAACAATCTAATATAACTTCTTCTTCATCTTCATCATAATTTTCTCCTTCTTCGATTTCACTATCATCATCATCCAGTTGGTACTTTTTGATGATGTCTTCAGGTAGGTATGGTAGGAGGCGGTGGAGAAATCTTTTCAGCTCACATTCAATCATTGCGTCGCAGAGGTGATGTAGATCGAAAGAACCATCTGTATATTTCTCGCAGAGATCCACACCCTTTTTGTAGTTCTCGTAATCACGCATACAGTGTTGGATCCTTTCTTCATCATAGCATACGCTCAGGTCATAAATGGTGGCGTGGTGAGCATCCTCGCTCAAAGCACGCAACTCAGAAGTTAACCTTTCAACGGCGGAAGAGATGTCTATGGCTTCGGTCCAGTGTTGACTTGCATACATCATCCACATTTTTCAAAAATGAAGCTATGATCAAAGAGAAATTATTGAAATAAGAATGCTACAAAAATAATCAGTACTACTCACATTAGACTTTTGATGATGTCTCCACCGAAGAGTGTGTTTAACAATGTATGAAAAGTTTTTATATTTTCCTTACAATTATCACCTATAATATAAAAGAATCAGAATTAGAAGATATGACAAGTGGAAATTATATATTACAATTATTCAGTGAGATCAAATTTGACCAACGATCTCGTTTTCATGCCGGCAAAGCTTTGTGGACTCTGACCCAAATATGCTACTGTATATTTACCACCTGATGAATTGATGCATGCTACATCATCATCGGTAAATTGTTCTGAAACGCGTTTTGGCAGCCATGTTTTGAATAATGTATCATTGCTTACATCAAGTAGTATCAATAAAATGGATTTACCAAACCGGGTAGAACAAACTGACATCGTCTTAATTGGGTAAGCTTCATTCAGTGGCAAAGATGATATTACTTTTTGCTCTAACACTTCCATCTCTTGTTTAATTATAGAATTGATTTTTTGTAAATCTACTTTTGGAACTGACATGATGATAATATATATGGAAAATATAAATAATTTTCAATAGAAAAACACACTCACTGATCTCTCTCACTGTGTAGGCACTGAATAACTTCACTACTCTTGCTGACTGCTCGACTGCTAGGTATACAACTTCTGATTTCATATCACCATACCAACTTCTTTTATAATAGATAGTGAACCACCCCCCACCACAGACTTATGAAACATGTATGATACAAAGCCCCCACCATGCGCGAGTTTGCATCGCATCGATAGAGGGCGGAGAGTAAATAGTAGTCGATGAGTCACCGCAGCGTATGGGTGTGTGACGTCAGCGCGGATCCAACCCACCCTATCGAGAGCGAGGGTGGATGCGCATAGCGTCACGCGACCCCTCCTCCCACCACCATCGCAAGGTATACATCACTGGAGAGTAATCAGAGTTCACATATCTGACTGGATCTCCGTGGTGTGCAGACGTGTTGTACCCTCTCTATACTTCGGTATAGATTTGTATGTGTACTCCACACATAAGGGTCATACACAATGGCAGAGTAAGTATACATGAAGGACATGGAAGACATTGAGGTAAGAAAAATAAATTAAGTACTTGGAAAAAGTACTTGTCCGTGTATGAAAAAAAATCCAAGTCATTATAATCTCAATGTCAAACACAAACCCTGAACACCTCCCAACAATATACATCATGGTCAAGGCTAAGGGCAAGCCCAAGTCCTAGGTCAAGTCCTAGGTCGAGGTCATAGGTCGAGGTCATAGGTCAAGGTCATAGGTCAAGGTCAAGGTCATGGGTCAAGGTCATAGGTCGAGGTCATAGGTCATAGGTCAAGGTCACTGATGACGTCATAGTGGTGGGGGGAGGCCCAGAACCGGCTCAAATCTCCTACTCTAGTCACTTTCAGATTTACGTTTCCTTTTTAAACTCATGTCTGGATTAGTTCAATTTCTATTTGAGTTCTTTGAATCTATGTCACATATGTCAATGGTCACTGTCACTTGTCAATAGTGTCATTGGCATACATTGTCAATTTAAATTTCTTTTCCACTTCCGCTTCAACATTCAGACAGATATGATGTAGTATCCCATATCTTTATCTTTAATAATCCTTAAACAGGATGAAAATTATTCAATTTTAAATATGTTTTATATTTTGTAACATTTTAATTTGGTCAATGGACATGATGTTTTTATATGGCTTCTTGTACACCTGACGAGTAAGTAACCTCACTTTTCACAACTTTCAAATTTCAAAAATTTTCAATTTTATCAAATTCATTTTCAATCATTACTTACTTGCAGGTACGCACTGATGATGACATAACAGTCGAAAGCGCTTTGCTACAATTTTTAAACTAAAAATATTTTGCACGAAATACAAAGTTTCTTCCTTCAACAATATACTATTGCCTTTCACTTCCTGTCTGTGATTTGCAACATAGAAGATACAACAATGATTTTTGGAACTTTATTTTCCTCTAAAAAGGGATTTTAGACCAAATGCAAATCAAATAACCACACTTAAAATATTTTTCCGTCGACCGTTCATTTATGATGTATTTTAACGCACTAAAAATCGTTAATTAATGACCCCTGTTAATGAATGATTTTCTATTAATCAACGATTTGATTATATGCAACCCAACATACTTTGCTCTTATACATTTTATATTGGTTAGTACTATCTGTCATTATTTATTTGTCAATTTCCAAATAAAATTTCAGAGATTCTTCAATACAGCAGTAGTTGTCACATAAAATCAAAGAAGTCAGCCATCCCCACAAACTCGATAGCTACCGACCCATTTCGCTCTCGAGCGTGATCGCTAAAGTCACCGAGAAGATCCTCCTGAGGCGACTGTTGAGTCTCGAGGGGAAACTCAAAATGATCCCCGCTGAGCAATTCGGCTTCAGACAAGGTCACAGTACCACGTCGCAGGTCGTAAGGATTGTTCACGGGGTGAAAGAGGCAGCCCAACGTGGACTCAACACAGTTATGGTCCTGCTGGACATGAAAGAAGCCTTCGACTCGGTATGGGTGGAAGGTCTTATCTCTAAAATGCTGGGTGCAGGCATGCCCTCCTACCTAGTAAAATTGGTGAATTATTTCCTTGTTGGGAGGACGTTTATGGTGCGAGTAAATAATACTCGCTCCGCAGAGTTCCCGATTGAAGCAGGTGTCCCGCAGGGTTCATGTTTGTCCCCACATCTGTATTCGCTACATACGTATGATCTCCCTCTGTGCGAGAGACCGGATATGGGCACGGCGGTCTACGCTGATGACACCGCCATCTTTGCCCATTCCTTCTCAAGCGCCGCTGCCCAATACAGGATCCAAGTCCACTTGGATAGGAAGATCATACCGTATTTGGCGGTTAACAAGATTGAGGTCAATCCGGCTAAGTCGGAGACGATCAACTTCACGAAAAAGTATACTCACTCAAAACTTTATCGGAAGTTGAGAGTCAATGACGAGGCCGTTGATAATGTGAGCCACGCGAGGTACCTGGGGGTACACCTGGACAAGCGACTCAATTTCGGACGTCATATCACCCTTGCTATCCAGAGGGCGGGAGCTGCGTTAAAACGCACCTATCCTCTGATAGCAAGGGGCTCGAAACTCTCATTAGAGAATAAATTGTTTATCTATAAGCAGCTAATAAGACCTACAATGACGTACGCTTGTCCGGTGTTCTGCAGCCTTAAGCCAACTCCACTGGCGAGATTGGATAGGATGCAGAACAAAGTACTCCGTATTATCACCGGTAGCAGACGATACCTTCGATTGGAAGCTCTTGGGGGCTTGCAGGCGTCGACTCGATCCCGACAGTAATAAACAACTTGTCTTACAAGTTCTATAAGTACATGCTCGATAAAAGTCCCCTCACCAGGGAAATCACCAAGCTCAGAGTGTATGATAATGAGCCCCGCAAGCACGGCGGGCTCATTTATCAAGCGCTCGATATCTTCAAAGAACGAAGGGATGAACCGGTTCCATAGGGAACCAAATCGAAAGTATAACTGAAACGTAGAGTACCTCGACCCGGTTTTTCACTTCAGCCTTTTCCGGGATTCAGCCTTGAAACAACCAGCCTCATAACCTGCAAAGAGCAATATCTGCATAGAATAAAAATTAACAACACGCATGAGCTTTGCAGGAGGCGTGTATCATGCCGAACTACAACCGTGATGTAATGAAATGTCTGGCCAACGTTACCACCAGCGCGGACGGACTACAGCGCCCTCTCGCGGGGGTGGCTATGTTCGCTCAGCAAGGCGCTCTTCTGCTACCCTGATCGGAGCAGAAGAGATGCTAATTTTGCTCTTCCCGTCCTTCCCCTAACCCCCTGGGTTATGTAGAGCGAGAATGATACATTAATTGACATGTCAGTACTCATGAAATGTACATATGTGACAATTTAAAATAAAAACCTTTTTAGTTAGTTAGTTAGTTAGTTAGTCAGCGATCCGAGAGTAGATACTGAGGTCGATAGTTCAAACCCACACGAGGGCAATTTTTTTTTTTTAACAGATTGATAGGGTGGTCCATTGAAACAAAATGGTGACATACTCCGGGGGTGCATTAGGGGAAGTAACATTGAAAGTGCATTTGTCCAAATGTGTCCCCCTTTAAACTATTGTTGGCGTGTTTTTTATTTTTCCTGAAAATCATTGTTCTAAAAGTTATTCAGGTTGGCTCATTTTCTACTCAAATTATTTGTAGCTTCCGAACTATAAGCTTTAGACCATATATAGGGTTATCCATTGAAAAATGGTGACATGCTCTGGGGGCGCGATAGGAGAAGTAACATCAAATGTGAATATGTCAAAATATGTCACTCTTTAAACTATTGTTGACGTGTTTTTTTATTTTTCATGAAAATCATTGTTCCAAAAGTTATTCAGGTTGGCTCGTTTTCTACTCAAATTATTTGTAGCTTCCGAACTATAAGCTTTAGACCATATATAGGAAGACCCAATTAAAAAATGATGACATGCTCTGGGGGTGCGATAGGGGAAGCAACATCAAATATGAATTTGTCAAAACGTGTCACCCTCTAAACTATTGTTGACGTGTTTTTTAATTTTTCCTGAGATTCATTGTTCGAATAGTAATTCAGATTGGCTCGTTTTCTATTCAAATTATCTGTAGCTTCCGAACTATAACCTTTAAACCATATATATGGTGACCCATTGAAAAAAATGGGGTCATGCTCCGGGGGTGCGATAGGGGTAGTAACATCAAATATGAATTTGTCAAAATGTGTCCCCTTCTGAACTATTGTTGACGTGTTTTTTATTTTTCCTGAAAATCATTGTTCTAAAAGTTATTCAGGTTGGCTCGTTTTCTACCAAGATTAGCTCCCGAACTATAAGCTTAAGACCATATATAGGGTTATCCATTGAAAAATGGTGACATGCTCTGGGGGCGCGATAGGAGAAGTAACATCAAATGTGAATATGTCAAAATATGTCACTCTTTAAACTATTCTTGACGTGTTTTTTTATTGTTTCTGGAAGTCATTGTTCCAAAAGTTATTCGGATTGGCTCGTTTTCTACTCAAATTATTTGTAGCTTCTGAACTATAAGCTTTAGACCATATATAGTGTGACCCATTAAAAAAATGGTGACATGCTCCGGGGGTGCGATAGGGGAAGTAACATCAAATGTGAATTTGTAAAAATGTGTCCCCCTCCAAACTATTGTTGACGTGTTTTTTTATTTTTCATGAAAATCGTTGTTCCAAAAGTTATTCAGGTTGGATCGTTTTTTACTCAAATTAGCTCCCGAACTATAAGCTTTAGACCATATATAGGGTGATCCATTGAAAAAATGGTGACATGCTCCGGGGGTGCGATAGGGGAAGTAACATCAAATGTGAATTTGTCAAAATGTGCCCCCCTCTAAACAATTGTTGACATGTTTTTTTATTTTTCCTGAAAATCATTGTTCCAAAAGTTATTCAGGTTGGCTCGTTTTCTACTCAAATTAGCTCCCGAACTATAAGCTTTAGACCATATATTGGGTGATCCATTAAAAAAATGGTGACATGCTCCGGGGGTGCGATAGGGGAAGTAACATCAAATGTGAATTTGTCGAAATGTGTCCCCTCTAAACAATTGTTGACGTTTTTTTATTTTTCCTGAAAATCATTGTTCCAAAAGTTATTCAGGTTGGCTCGTTTTCTACTCAAATTATTTGTAGCTTCCGAAGTATAAGTTTCAGACCATATATAGGGTGACCCATTAAAAAAATTGTGACATGCTCTGGGGGTGCGATAAGGGAAGTAACATCAAATGTGAATTCGTCAAAATGTGTCCCCCTCTAAACAATTGTTGACGTATTTTTTTATTTTTTCTGAAAGTCATTCCGGTTTTTCCCGCTTTTCTCCGGTTCTAATTATACGATGGGATCGTTTGACCCGTCATTCTCTTCGAAATTCCATTCTCTACAGTTCATCCCTTTGCACCGTTAAAGCACTGCTTCAATAGTTTCCATTTTACAATAAAAAAACTAAAACAAACGCGATTTTTTGTTATTTATTGTTTATAACAAATTGAAAAATGGCATTTTCGAGTAGAGGACATGGTGG
Organism: Chrysolina haemoptera; assembly: GCA_958298965.1. Taxonomy (NCBI): domain Eukaryota; kingdom Metazoa; phylum Arthropoda; class Insecta; order Coleoptera; family Chrysomelidae; genus Chrysolina; species Chrysolina haemoptera. Next base: position 24,064,586 of record OY282600.1, on the reverse strand, counting down.
GAATAAACTACGGTCTTTTCGTCAAGGACAATATCACTATTGCTTGGCCTAACTGAAGGTGTTCCTGTCTTGCCTCCTTAGCACAATAACAATAGTTCCTATAGTCCAAGAAACGAGGAAGCGGCCCAATGTTAAAAGTGCGAAAATTAATATCTGAAAAATAAAAATATTAGCGTATAGGAAATTTAAATTCAGGAAGAGTTTTCATCTCATGCGACTAGATCCTGATTACCGAACATAACCTAAAAAATTGGCAAAGTTGCGAAAAGCGGTTTTTTTGGTAATTAAAAAACTAAGGCTCCGATCGAAAAAAGTTGAATCATGAAATTGTAGGTATTGAAAAGATCTATCAATCAGGTCGATTTTAATTTTTGATATAATTGATACTTTTCGAATTACATCGGAAAAACAGTGAAAAATCGGGTTTATTATAACTGTTTAATTGTAAGGTATTTAAACTTGTTACTTACTGTTATGTGTAGCCTTTGTGTAGCTAAAATAGTAATTTACGTAACAAGTCCGGAAAACACTGTTTTTTTGGACGAGTGGACAAGATTCTAGGACGAGCGTAGCGAGTCCTGGAAGTCTGCGGGTCCAAAAAAACTGTTTTCGGACGTGTACACAGTTTTTTCGGCAACCGTGTAGAATAACAAATCGAGACACATTTATTTTTTATATTTCTTTGTAGAAGAAAATTTCGAAAATTTCAATTCTTATTTGTATTGAATATCGAAATGCGAACAGAAGATAGGTACTAACAGAAACATTCTAATTCTTATTTATATGAATATTTATATTGAAATTCGAGCATATCCCGGAAAGTACGTACTTCCCGGACTAGTCCGGGAAGTCATACTTTCTCAAAGAAAAATCGTCCGGGAAGTAGGTACTTCCCTATTGCTTGGACTACTAAGAATTTCTCTTGAGAGCAGTCACGATTGGGGAATCATATCAATATCCAATCCTGCCGGGAATTACCGGGTATAATGAGCTTTCAAAATACCATCAACAGTTCAATAGGCGCCTTCTCGATAACCGCCATCTGTTGCTGGTGGCATTCTAAAGTTATTCAATTTTGCCAGGGCATGTAATCTCAAATGGGAGATTTATACTTATTGCTTGACAACGTTCTGATAATAATATCACAAGATGTTTCAAATGGCCATTGCTTTAGGGGATGTTAAGGGAAGATGGAGACATTGCAAACGAACATCGCTGAATGATTGCGACACGGTGGTTTTTACAGAAGATTCATCGGTTTAGGCTACGGTTATAGTGGATGCGTGTCTGTTTTTTTTCAAAAAAAAAGGTTTATTGTCTAACAGGAGTAATCCCAATTACAAGACAAATATAAGGTTTACAGCTATGAATAAGTATAAGTATAGTAGAATACAAAAATAGCATATAAAATCAGTAGAATAATAACTATATAATACACACAATGATACATACAAACAATAATAAAATAATACATAGATTATAGAATTCTAATTGAATTGGCAGTGCAGAGAGTTGAACACAGTGTAGATATTTCTTCAACATTGACAGGATGAGGAGAGGTTGTAATTAGATTGTAATTAGACCTGCATATTAATTAATTTGTTACGAATTTTATACTTAAAGTATACAAATGGAACCACAAAAATGTCACATTCTGAATAGAAACTATTATAAATTTCACAGATGTTATAAACTGGGGATTTTATTAAAACATTGATTCTTGGTAGAGGCAAATAGAAGCAAGTTTCGTTTCTACTATTTAGTCTCGGTACGTGAAAATCAAGCTGAGATAACAATTCTGGGCAGTCTATAAGATTATGAATCAATTTATATATGAAGATACAAGCATAAAAGGTTCTTCTGTTTTCTAAGGATAAGAGGGAGAATCTATTTAGCAACACTCTATTATCAATTCCTTGGGATGGGTATACTCCATCCAGTTTGTATGCCATGTATTTCATAAAAACTCTTTGACAAGATTCGAGTTGTTGCACATGCACCTTGTATATAGGTGACCAGAGTAGGGAGCCATATTCCAAACGGGATCGGACATATGCATTAAAAAGTGTTATAAAACATTCTTGATTTTGAAAGTCTTTACACGTCCTGAAAATAAGTCCAAGCATTCTTTTTGCAGAAGACGTAATTTGATTAATTTGTGATGTAAAGCTAAGTTTCTGATCGAATATGATGCCCAAATCTTTAGTTTCTGTACTTTGTTCTAATACGATATCATTTATTGCATAGTCAAACTGTATATTGTTGTACCTATTTGAGGGTATATTTCATAAATTTACATTTTTGAATATTCAGTGGAAGCTTGTTTAGTATGCACCATTCATGTATTGAATTAAGTTCATTCTGTAGAGTAAGACAGTCGTCTGTTGTTGCAATAAGTCTGAAAATCTTCAAATCATCAGCAAAGAGTAATATGTTACTAGAAATATTTGAATTGATATCATTTATAAATAAAGAGAATAGAAGAGGAGCTAGGTTACTTCCTTAAGGAGCGCTTTGAGCGTTTTGAGAAACTGATGATATTAATTTTTCAACATCCACATTTTCTATTTTCTTATTTTTCTGACGACTTCGTACGAAATCTGATGAAAGATTCGCAAGCACTATAACTGCAGTGATAACTTATTATGTTTTTGATTCATTCGTATGAGTTCTGACGTGTTTGTCTGAACTCATCCACTATAACCAAACAAAAATCGCTCTTAGCTCTTAGCTACAAAATTAGTAGAATAAACCTGCAGGGTCATATAGCTCAGTGGTTGGGACCGTGGCGTTCAAAGACATTGATGCTGCTGGTCGTGGAGGTTCAAATTCTATCGACTACGGAATTTTATGCTGATGACCCGAGAAAGTGCTAGGAATCGCACCTTAAAAGGTAAGACCTCGGTTAATCCTTGGCTCGCACAAGTTTCGACTTTTGAAGGCTGCCGTTCGGAAGGGGACGGCAGCTGGTTAACGTGAAAAATAGTTTCAACAACAACAACAAATAGTGATATTTTCAGGGGTAATATAATAAGTGGTATGATTATTACCGATAATTTTTTGGAATATTAATGAATTGCAATCCCAAAGCTGAAAATACAACGAGTCCGCAGGACGAGTTGTATTTTCTTGCATTGGGATTGCCAATGAATTGATATTCCAAAAAACTATAGGTTTTTAATCATACCACGAATTATATTTAGGACGACAATATATCGATTTGAAATAAAGAAAAATCGTGTCACCTGCTAATTGATGCTTTACTTCTAGCCGTATTCAACGGAATACTCTTTTCCACGGCCTCATCTATGATACCAATGGACATTTGTCCCCAAAGATCGCTCATATTGATAAATAAAGATAACTAGTCAAATACGTCATAAATTTGACATTTATAATTTAAATCATTATTTTCACTTGACAGATAGTAAAACAAAAACTAAGCAGGTTTATCACCGTTAAAATACAGCGACAAGCTATATTTTTACTGTAGTTCCGATTCTACTGGCTGAATTTCAAAATATGAAATCTGGTTGTTAAGCAAGGAAATATATTGTCGTGAATATTTATCAAAAGTGGTGGGTTTTCTCCAACAACACGTCACTTGTTGATATTTGAAAAATGAAGTCAATTTTATTTCAATTTTTATTTTTGATCTAGAATGCCATGGATCGTGTGAATCGCTTCATTCTATTCGATCAAGTAACTTGGAAAACATACGTGTTTGAGGCTCATGACGTCACAGTCGTTTAAAGAATTATTCAAAAGTTGCAAATATTATCATTAGTCCATTGATGTTCTAAATTTTCAAAAGACCTCCTCCTTGACAGCAAAGTTCAACTTTTTCAAAGTTACCACATGAAAAAAATTTGACAACTTGGGATTATACTGGTCAGTCTTGGTCTTGGTCTCGAAAAATAAATGTAGTCTTGGTCTTGGTCTTGATGTTTCAAAATCAAGACGAGACTGGCTAAATCTTGGTCTTGATAGTTTTGGTCTTGGCCTTGATAGTCTTGGTCTTCGATAAAAATGCGTCTAGAGTCTATGAGTTCCTAGCTTCAATTAATCTGCATTTCGTTTAATTGATATTGATACCGAGATATCATAAAGTATGCCAGATGCCAGAGTCGAGGACTTTTTGAATAATTTTCCCGAAAGTTAAAAAAAAATTCATTATTACATACAATTGTTCCTACAATCCTACTTTTATGTACTTATTTTTTGCCTGAATACGTATGTACCCATTTACAAAACTGTATCTATATTTTTCAATGAATAAATATATTATTTACCTTCACGTGATGTTTTTAAATATAAATATAAGCAATATACAGGGTGAGTTGATGAAGGTGCGGCAATAGGCGGTTGAAAATTGCAAAATCTCGCTTTTCTACTCTTATTATTTCAAAAACAGTTGAAGTTAGGTATAGAATATTAATAAATTAGATAACCAAAAATTCAAATAGGTATGCATAAATAAAATAAAAAATCGTTGCTAAGTTTAGCCGGAAGTGACACAACGCAGTATCAAAAATATTTTCGAAAATATCAGATTCAAATCAAATAACTTTTGTATTACATTTTTTTTATCTTCAACAGTAGGAGTTATGGACCACTGCGACCTTACAACATACACCTTTTTGTTGTAAACTGTAAAACTGGAATACTGAATTTGATAAATATGTTTTCGTTTTTGAGTAAACAAAATTGAATTGAAATAAAATGTCATAATATTTTCCATGGGAGAGAGTCTTGGTGTTGATCTTGGTCTCAAAAGTCAAGTCTTGGTCCTGGTCTTGAAAGATTTATTAAGTCTAGGTCTCGGTCTCGCGGTCTCGGTCTCGATCTCGGTCTCGGTCTCGATCTCGGTCTCGGTCTCGGTCTCGGTCTCGGTCTCGGTCTCGGTCTCGGTCTCGGTCTCGGTCTCGGTCTCGGTCTCGGTCTCGGTCTCGATCTCGGTCTCGGTCTCGGTCTCGGTCTCGGTCTTGGTCTCGGTCTCGATCTCGGTATTGTATCAGGACCAAGACCAGACCAAGACTAATCTCTTGGTCTCGCGAAGCCCTAGGTGGTGCTCCATTTTGTTGAAAATAAATATTTTCAAGGAAGATGCTCTTCCAAAATATCATCAATCGTTCCACCGTTAGCGGTCCCATCGAGACTGACGCGTCGAGCTCAGTCCTCACATTCATATCTCGTCACTTTGGAGTCACGCCGAATAACAATTTCCTAGGGCTCGTTTTCCACCGAACGGCAAAGCTTTGGAACTCGCTGCCTCGGGAGGTGTTTCTTGAGGCATTCAGCCTTCTAGTCCGGTGACAGGGAGGGTTTTCGTAGCCGATGAAGCGCGACGGAATTACCCAAGTTATTCTTATGTATTTTGGCCTGCTAAATCCAAATTTTCAGAGTGATAAGCTGTGAAAGCATCCGGAAAATTTTTATGGGGGATTTTCTGAAGGAAATCGAAAAATCCATTTTTTCGAAAAACAAATAAAGTTATAATATTTTGCATAAAATTCTCTACAAAAAAGGTATCTACGAGTTTTTCTTGAAAATGCACCTTTTTCCAGTAAAACGTGCTCGAAATTCGAAAAAATCGAATTTTCTCAATTTTCAGTGCTCTCTCATTCAGTCACATAATGATATTTTCAGGATCACTTTTTCTCTAAATTATTTATATATGTCTCGACTATGAATCTCAGAAGAGACATTTTTGAAAAAGTCATTCGTGTGGATTTTCCGGCACTGAATTTCCCGATACTTTTACCTTGCATGGAACCGTCATTTAAGTGGAGAATCACCCGGTATAACGAGTTTGCTGAAAAATTTTGTGCTAGGGAAACTATTTCCTGCTTTCGTCCCGAAAATTAATGAAAAATGAATGATTTTTCAAGGTAGTTCCGTTATAATAAAAATTGGTGTTTTTTTCAAATGAATTTTCATAAATACTGTAATTAAAAATTTCACAGTATCGAAGGAATAATGAAAAAGATAGAGCATATGGGAATGCTGAAGCCAATTTCAGCTACTGAAAGAATGCGGCTATTATGCCAGCGGCAAATGACTGAGAATGAGAGAAATGTAGATGAGGAAATTTTCACTACGATGATTCGATAAAAGACCATTCTGAAAGACAAGAGTTCCAGTTTCGATAGGGTACAGCAGAAGCAGACTGAAAATTATTCAGATTTTCACAATGGGATGGAGAACAAAATGTGCGATCTCTGAATCAATTTTTCACCAGGCGAAAATACACTTTCACATGCTAATCGAAGGTAGTTTGGAATTCAATATTTCAAAGAGATAGACTCGCTTCCTGGAGATGATTCTTACATCGAACGCTTATTGGATATACTTCATAGGTCAGGTCACGTTTGGAGTGAATTGTTGTCAACTTTTTATAACGCAATCAATTTCATTGTTGATTAATTGTAAGAATATACCCTCAGCGAGTATCCAACAGAAAACAACCACTTCCCCCTACCACCATTGCACCGACGAAGTCGAAATCCCCTTCTCTCCTCACTATACCCAAAAGTGATTGAATTTATTGGATTATTTGAACAAGAATTGCTTTTTTGCAATGCCATAAAATACGTGTGATGTTTAAGGGGGGAGGGGGTCGAGTCAAATCTCTCGTTGGAGAGAGGGAGGGTCTCGGCAAATATCACGCAATTTTTATTCTGATTGAAACAAAAAAAATTATGCTATTTTGGTCCATTTAATACAGATTGTACACGCTTGAGATTTAATCTCGCGTAATCGTAATGCGATTACAATGACCAGAAGTTCTGCAGCCCACGCCGGAGTGATCTGCATATGATTCTTCACGACCTCTATTGCCCAAGTGTACGTGATGATTTAGAGAAAAGATGCTGCAGTACATACAGTATTTACTCTGCATCTAGCAAGAGCTGCAGATCACAGGCGAGCAGCCCACATTGCACCAGCTAAACAAGCACGTATGTTCCGCAAAGTGCGACCCTCACGGATTGTCACAAGACGAGCTGATGAGTTACTGTGCGCAAGCGCCAACGGCTTAGAGTGGCTAGATCAGAACGAAGTTGAAGGAGCAGATGATTTTACTGAAAATCATATGGACATGTTGGTTCCAATAGTCTATCTTGAGACCGCGCATCATTCTCCATGGACTGAATTAGAGTAGATATTCTTTTTTTAATCACAGTAGTTACGATTTAAGTATTCTCAATCAATCAATCAAAATATGCTTTATTGTCCGAAGATTTACATCTTATTGACAAAGTCTTGTAAAAATAAAAATTAAATAAAATCAGGTATATATATAAATAAACACATTTCACACAACAACTTAAGTATAGTTATAGTACAACATATTAAAATTTTAAATTAACTCTAATGATCACTCATGTTTTTATTGAGGAAATCTTGAACGTCATAAAATACCTCATCCACAAGAATATCTTTCATTGACTTTCTGAATGAAGTGATGGAATCAATGATTTTGACACTTGCTGGAAGATGGTTATAAAATTTAGCAGCATTGTAAATGATTGAGTTTTTTATTAAATTGGAAGATGGAATGGGTAGCCTTAAGTAGTTATTTGAATTGTGTCGTACGTTAATTTGTTTTTATGTACCAAACATACGATTTCAAGAATGAAGAGAGATGGAATCGTGAGGAGTTTCTGCTTTTTGAATAAGTCTTTACAGGATACTCGAGGTCCAACTCCGCAAATATAGCGAACAGCACGTTTCTGAAGAGTAAAAATCATGTTGAAGCGTTGTTTATTGCAAGTTCCCCAGAAAGGGATACCATACCTGACATGTGACTCAAATAGTGCGTGATATACTACTTTCGCAATTGTTACACCCAATTCATTTGAAATAACACGCAGAGCATAGCACGCCGTGGACAGCTTTTTACTCAGAAAGCAAATATGATTTTCAAAATTGAGGTTACTGTCTAAATGAATCCCTAGGAAGGTGTTGATATTGTTAGCTGAAATGATATCATTCCCCATGGGAATGTCTGGTATATTGCATTGAAATGATAGAAGACTAGTTTTGTTAGTGTTGAATGAAAGCAGATTCGCATTACACCAGTTCCTCACAGCAGTTATTTCCCGAGACATTTTGCTTAAAAGATTATTTGAATTTTGATCATGCCATAAGATCGTTGTGTCGTCTGCAAAAATAGTGAATACACCCTCAGTCTTGATATTTGCAAGGTCATTAAAATATAACAAAAACAGGATAGGTCCAAGGACAGACCCCTGTGGTACACCATGTTTGATCAAACCAATATCGGAATAGTTATTAGCTTTCACAATTTGAGTTCGTTGACTCAAATAAGACTCGATCCAGGCATGACTTTGGTCTCTGAACCCATAAAGTTGGAGCTTAAGCAGCAGTATTCGGTGATTAACACAGTCAAATGCTTTTGACAGATCACAAAACACTGCAGCGCTCGCTTGTTTCGAATTCAGATTTGAATATACATTCCTCAAAAAGTGAAAAATAGCATCTCCAGTGCTTTTGCTAGGTTGAAAACCAAATTGCTGAGGATGCAGAATTTTGTGGAGAGCCAAGAAATCCATCAATCTATTTTTTACTAATTTTTCGATTAATTTTCCTAGGGTTGGAATTAACGAGATTATTATTCAATTTTAAATATGTTTTATATTTTGTAACATTTTAATTTGGTCCATGGACATGATGTTTTTATATGGCTTCTTGTACACCTGACGAGTAAGTAACCTCACTTTTCATAACTTTCAAATTTCAAAAATTTTCAATTTTATCAAATTCATTTTCAATCATTACTTACTTGCAGGTACGCACTGATGATGACTTAACAGTCGAAAGCGCTTTGCTACAATTTTTAAAATAAAAATATTTTGCACGAAATACAAAGTTTCTTCCTTCAAGTATATTGAAGCGTGCACACAGCTTGACAATTTCACTTGAATGATACATCGTGACGAGTTAAAACTGTTTAGGTATATGATAAATCATTGTAACAGAGCACTGAGGATGAATTTGATCAAAATTGAAATGTAAAAAAAAATTATTTTTTCTGCAAATGTCAAAAAAAGTTCACTTTTTTGTGTGGTTTGTGTGTGTAAAGTATTACAATATTTCACTATCATCATACGATTTCATTATTAAACGGAAAAGCGTAAAAAAAGTGCACTTTTTTCAACGGCTGTTGCTGGGCAACCGACAGTTTCATGCAACAACAGTGACAGATAATAACAAAATTCTCTTATAAAGCCAGTTCTCATTTTCTTTGGCAACTAATAACCTATAAATATCTGATATACAAATTGTTTCACCAATAATATTCTTAGCATTCTTACTATTAAATAAGTATTATCAAAATTCCAAACTATCACGCCGAATATATTCAGGGGTAATATAATAAGTGGTATGATTATTACCGATAATTTTTTGGAATATGAATGAATTGCAATCCCAAAGCTGAAAATACAACGAATCCGCAGGACGAGTTCTATTTTCTTGCATTGCGATTGCCAATGAATTGATATTCCAAAAAATTATAGGTTTTTAATCATACCACGAATTATATTTAGGACGACAATACTTATATCGATTTGAAATAAAGAAAAATCCTGTCACCTGGTAATTGATGCTTTACTTCTAGCCGTAAAGCATCATTTATCCCCAACGATCGCTCATATTGATAAATAAAGATAACTAGTCAAAACACATAAATTTGACGTTTATAATTTAAATCATTATTTTCACTTGACAGATAATAAAACAAAAACTAAGCAGGTTTATCACCGTGAAAATACAGCGACAAGCTATATTTTCACTGTAGTTCCGATTCTATTGGCTGAATTTCAAAATTTGAAATCCACTGATTGGTTGTTAAGCAAGAAAATATATTGTCAGAATAATAGCATATACCTCTAATAAGGAACTATTGGACCTAATCTACACTAGGTAATCCAAGGTAGCTATGGCTGTTTGGCTGTCAGAAACTAGTTGACAACAATAATTAATGAAATTTGTGAAATTGGGCATGTATCCAGATAACGAATTCTTGATAACTATAAATTTAATTTAAGTAGAAATGAAAAGTGATGAAGATTGAATAGAGAAAATCGTGGATAGTGCAAATCTGAGATTTCCTTGACATAGTTCAAAGAAAGAAAAAGGTATTCGTTGCTTCACGAGGATTGTTTATTTATTTTGAATACAAATCTAAGAAAATGAAAAGTTACTTCGATGGACTAGTTATTCGAAAGTCAAGTCAACATTAATAATAATAATATTGACCTCGATGAATATGTTATTCTAATATTCGCTTCAAATTTTCCATTTTGCGGGATAGTATGAAGAGAAAGGGATTTCGACTCTGTAGAAACTATTCGGTTCATTTGTTTGAAACTCAACTCTTCGGCATACTCTTCGAACTCTGTTCGAATAATGAATCAATAAAAATATGTCAAATTCATTTCATATTTGCAAAAAAATATGTATTAGTTTTTTTTTGACAGTTGTAGAAAAAATGCTGTATGAAGCTCGTGAGAAAAGTGTTTTTTATACTCGTAGGAATGCCGCACTCCGCCTAAAACGTCGTGCGTCAACATGTCCTACTCGTAAAAAAAAAGTATCACTTTACTCACTTGATACATAAATTACTATTATGCAAGATATTAGTTTTTGGATTGATGGTTTTGTTATATCATTTGTATTGGTCACAGGTTACTCGATGAATTTTAATATTATTTTAATCTGTAAAAGAAAGATCTACCGTAATATTTTTAAGTTTGTTGACAAAAGTTTCTTCGAGACCAAATATTGTGCGGTATCAAATTAATGGTAAAAAAAATGCTTTATTTTTACCCGACGAGCCATTATGTTGCCATTTGAAAAAAAATGGTAAACATAATTTAAAAATTAAATGTTACCCTACAGAAGCATTTTAACCGAACACCGTAAAGTTTCCCATTACTTTAGGACTAAAATTAATAATTTGAACCTATTCAAAGCCCTCTAAATTCAAAAATAAATTTAAAAATTTAATAATTTTTTTTTGCAAAAAGTAACAAATGATACACGGTTGTATTCAGAATGTTATATGAAGACGAAAAAAATTGAAAATATACCGGGTGTCTCATTTAAAAATCGAAAGTTTATATCACTTCCGGTGAGACCGGAAGTTGTATGAAGATGAGTCACTTGTCAAAAATGCACTTTAATGTATTTTATAGATCCTCCAAATTTAATTGTAATAACTTCAGAAACAAAAAAGTTATAGGGGTGAGCCACCTTCCGTGGACACCTGGTATATGACGTTTGACTTGCGCAGGCTGCTATACTGAGTCTACTGTACAAGTGTTTATCCAGTTTCATTATTATAATAAGTTAGTTCAAAAACCAATACAAAAATTACTGTAATTATACAGGGTGTTCCTTAAAGACATGCTAATATTTGAGGGGGTGATTCTTTGACTTATTTTAAGAAAAAAACTTTCTATAAACGTATGTCCTAAAAGTCCTAACTTTTGAGATACAGGGTGATAAAGTTTTGAAAAAAAATCAGTTTTTTAATAATAACTGAGATAATATTGTAGACGTTTTTATAAAATTTGGTACATGTCTTCTATGCATCAAGATGCATTTTTTAATGCACAAACATTTTCATTTTCTCAACCAGTGGCGTCCGTACGGGTTTTGCATTGAATATTTTTGGAGAAAAAAATACTACGCCACTGCTTTCTCCTGAAAAAAAATACTTTTGAGATCCTCATTTATTTTGAGCAAATTTAATCTCTTGTGTTTCCTTTGTCCGCCGCATGGTTTTCGATTAAAAAAATAAAAATCGTTTCATTTCAGGATCAATTCTTCAAAAATCTGATGTGGTGTGGAAATGATTGTGCATCGACTCAAAACAAATAAAGGGATCAGATTTGTTCCAAAATGAATGAGAATCAAAAAAATTTGGATTTCAGCTTGTACAAAAACGAATTTCATTTTATTTTATAAAAGTAAGTTTAAATGAACGGATCAAATTCATTAATTATTGACAATACTAACACTGATTATAAAAATTGTTGGAAATGGCCACCTTCACTTAATAGGCATGCTTCCGCCCGTCTACGCATGGAATTACGCACACGTTGAAATATTCCCGGCGTATTTCGAATAGTTTCACACGAGGCAACTATTCGCTCTCTTAAATCTTCTAAAGTATTAACGGGAGTTTTATACACTAGAGTTTCAAGGTGCCCCCATAAACAGAAATCTAAACTGTTGAGATCAGGGGATCTTGCTGGCCATTGCTGAGGTCCTCCGCTTTCAGTCGATGCACAAACATTTCCACACCGCATCAGATTTTTGAAGAATTGATCCTGAAATGAAACGATTTTTATTTTTTTAATCGAAAACCATGCGGCGGACAAAGAAAACTCAAGAGATTAAATTTGCTCAAAAATAAATGAGGATCTCAAAAGTATTTTTTTTCAGGAGAAAGCAGTGGCGTAGTATTTTTTTCTCCAAAAATATTCAATGCAAAACCCGTACGGACGCCACTGGTTGAGAAAATGAAAATGTTTGTGCATTAAAAAATGCACCTTGATGCATAGAAGACATGTACCAAATTTTATAAAAACGTCTACAATATTATCTCAGTTATTATTAAAAAACGGATTTTTTTTCAAAACTTTATCACCCTGTATCTCAAAAGTTAGGACTTTTAGGACATACGTTTATAGAAAGTTTTTTCCTTAAAATAAGTCAAAGAATCACCCCCTCAAATATTAGCATGTCTTTAAGGAACACCCTGTATTTTTGACATATAATATTCTGTCATCTAGGTATAAGCTTTGTTTCAAGTTTCAAGTCTCTAGATTTCAAATTTCAAGTTTTTCGCTCATCAGAAAATTCATTTAAAATTGATTGCAAAGCTTGTAACTAATGTCAGTATAAAAAAACGGACAAGAAATGAATGAAGTAAATGGAAACGTGGTAATGAACGGTCGCCTATCTGAAAGCTGGACATTTGCTCCAATTTTCTTCCAGGATAAATAAAGTTTCGCTGTGAGTGGTTATAATTGAATTAGAAGGAATTCCAATAATTTGTTGAGCCCCATAGGTTCCAAACTGCTAGTTTTCCAATTAGCTATCCACATAAAAAAGTTTATGGTTCGTTGAGGCCATTTTAGTTTATTTCATTCAGAGCTGTGCCGAGCACTGACGAAAGGGTGCTTCGAACACTAAGCTCTAAGCACTCTTGAAAAGTGCTCCGAAATCTCGAGCACTAAGCACTTTTATTTATGAAATGCTCGCGATTACTAAGCATTTTCTAAAAGTCATTCCAGTCAGGGAGCACTAAGCACTTTCCAGACTGTTAGATACTGGAGTTAATGAAACTTAATCAAACACGTAAGATTTTCACAAATAATAATATATCGTGACATGTTTCGCTACACTGTCGCATTTTCAAGCAGTTATTATAATAACCGCTTGGAAAACTACAGTGTACACTGAAAAAAATGTGGTACGTTATATCAATAAATGCCGTTTTTTACCTCTCCGTTCATTGGCAAAATACATTTTTCATCATGGCAATGAATGAATATTCACTGACTTTTGTAGGTATTTATTGATACAACGAATTCGAGTTTATTGAGATCAAAGATGATCGTTTCTTACATTTATGAACAGTTTTCGTTGCTCCTGCGGAAAAGTTTATTGAGGTGAGGAAAGGGTTACACTGAGATCAATGATGATCTAATTTCAGACCTATGGACATATTTCGTTACGGCTTTGAAAAAGATTATTGAAATGAAGAAAAAAGTACATTGGAACAATGTATATTATTTCATGAAAAAAATGTGGTACATAATATCAATGAATACCGTTTATTACCTTTACGTTCATTGGCACAATTAACTTTTCATCGTGATAATGATTAAACATTCACTGATGTACGAAGGTATTTATTGATACAATGAATTCAAGTTCATTGAGATCAAAGTTGATGGTTTTTTATATTTTTGAACAGGTTTCGTTGCTGCTATGGAAAAGTTCATTGAGGTAATGAAAGGGGTACACTGAATCCATTTGAAATTGTTCATTATATCAATGAACGTAATTAATGGTCCCAGAGATTATTTTATTGTTGCAATGAATCCAAGTTTATCGAAATCAATGATAATCTATTTTCAGATCTACACACAGGTTTTATTGGGGCTATGGAAAGATCATAGAAGGTGTAACGAAGTTACTAAGTCCCAGTTATGTTAGGCAGATAGAGGCAAACTTTTTCCTCCCATTCTATAGCTCCGTAATTAATATGTTCATGAAAATAATAATAAGCCTTATGTCGAACCAAGCCATGTCGTGTTTAAATATACTCATAAATTTTGCCGGCATCTGTTCAGCCGAATCCTCGCATAGAAATCTCCGTTGCAGCGCCTCCACTAGAGGGACCACTCCGCACGACTTCGTTGTTTACACAGAGCCGGTTAACTTAAGCAGACAGAAGCGATCGTTGAAGCATCTTCTCAGGTAGCACAGACTACAGAGACATCCGAAGAGCTCCGAAAGGAGCCAGCCGAAATAAAAGATAACTTGGAGATACGCCTTCCAATTAGGATTGTGATGTTCTGATGAATGCATGTTAATTATTTTGCATATCTTTCGGACACTCACTGTATGCTCAATATCAGTGGGAGGCCTTCATTGCATTTACGAATAATATGCAATGATTGAATAAATACCACTTATTCGAATGATAAACAAAATAATTAGTTCAATGTGTGAAAGCATCACGAGAATAAACTGAAACATAGATTTAATGTATATCAATTATTGAATCAAGGAATAACCGATACTTAATAATCACCGTTCATTGGATTGATAAAAAATATCCATCGTCGAACTAATCTGAATCATTATATCAATCATACAACATTTATTCAAAAAATGGACAATAATAACCAATCTGATGAATACAGTTTCATCAGTTGAACGGATACAATTCATTGCTTGATCATGATATCAATGAAAGCATTCATTGATATTATTAAGATCCGTATTCATAGTATGGATAACCAGTGGTACATTGACATAACGATTGCGTTCATTGTACCAATATTGATAAAAATATTCATTGAGTCTATGAACTTTTTCATTGTATTCAGGTACCAATTTTTTTCTGTGTAGCGAAATATGTCTATAATTAATATAATATCATTTGTTGAAATCTTATCGTGTTAAATCAAGTTTCAGTAACTCACGTTCCTAACAGTCTACGAAGTCCTATAGATTTAATCAACAACCGTCAGTTGAAAACTTAGTGTTTTCTGATGGATTTTCGACCCAATTATTCCTATTGTATAGGATTATGGCAATAAGCGTCGTCCTGGTAGTGCAGTACATCTTGTTTCTCTAAAAACTTAATTTACTTTTTACATAATATCTAAAATGGCATTCAGCGTACCACGATAAATGATCAATTAATCACATATTCCACAATCTGTATTTAATGAATTTTTTAAAGATATCACCCTAACAACTCCATTTTTTAAGTACATTGTCAGGGTTACTGTAACAGTGGTTAAAAATCCTGAGAGACTAGGTCGTTATTGACCTGTCAATTGAAACTGTTATGATAAAATATATATCTAACTTAAAAAACATACCATTTTGTGGTTGAAATATGAATTTTTAAAGAACGTACGGTATATGTAAAGCATTTATGAACTCCTCGAAACAATTGTTTTTTAAACAGTCGTTTCGCAACGCTGCACTCGTTACTGAAAGTACGTTTATAACTCTGCTAACATAATATACTATTTTGAAATAGAATTGCTGAAATCAACAATTTGATTCCAATAAAATAGAAATATTGATTGAATGTTTGGTTTTGTGGTTTTCTTGACATCGTTTTTTGAGTGTTTAACCTCGGACCACTCTCAAGGGTTCAACTATAGCAGGTATGCGTGATGATCTTCCTTTATTCGGAAATTGAAACCGATTCATCAAAAACCAATCATGTGTAATTCTTTCCTGGTTTCGCGTGTACGATTTGAAAGAAAACGACGGCGTAGGGGTTAAAATAATTAAAACAGCTAGAAGATAGGTTCCTTCGATTTATTGTTGCTGTCTAGAAAATAGTATGCAATCTCTTTCATCGGAGGTGAGTTATTGGAGGTGAGTTGATGATGGTGATTTTGGAAAACACCACGAGAATTCATTTCTGGTGTATTAAAAATAAAGGACCCCCACGAAAACACATATAAAATTGGCTCTCGGTCAAATTGGCTGAAATTGTATTATGTTATCATGGGATGTTTAATTATGAAAATGTGCGCGTTTAAATAACTTTGTATGTGTCGTTTCTGAGATATAAGCAGCCAAAATTCGAAAAAAAGTCGGAGTTGAGTAGGGTTGACGAAGGAAAAAATTGTTTAGTTAGTCGAAATAAGACAAATTCAGGATGAAAATGTATTAATCGGAACTCGTTAAACATGTCCAATTATAACGTTATTATCATAGTTTCAGTCTATTCCAGGGTATAGAAACATATTTTGTTTCTTGATGACTCTCTCTGTTTGAAATATGGATTTTTAATATTTTGGAACCCTTATACTGAAAAAAAAAAGTTGGTCACTTACAATGTTTTTATTCAATATCTCAATGTTCCCTCAATTTGGACCTAACTTCACTCTCACTATTATGAAAGTGTTGACTATTGAGTATGAATGTTTGGTAAACTTTGTATGTCGCGTTTCTCTTCAACCCTCATATATCAACCCCTATTAAGCTTTAAAAAATGCACGAATAAACCTGATATTATGACGCGTGTAAAAAAAATGTAATACACAGGCATTTAAATAAAATATACAATTATGAATTTTTTTATGCACTAGCCGATTTATTTTAATAACTATAAGAAACACATTTCAATAATTCTTTTTTTGGAAAAATTCCAATTACACCACTGGATTTGCTACATTTTCAAATGATTCAAATGTGAATTACGTGAAATGCGCCAATCAATAGAAAAGTTATAAGGGAATGAAATTTGAAAAATATGCCGTTTAATCAACCCACCGATTCAATTTCAAAACTTTTATCAGAATTTTGACTACACCACTGCATTCAGGGAGTCTTGAAATATTACTGACTGTAATTCCATCGAAATCTGTTGATAAATAAAGAAAATAAAAAATTATGAGAGAAAATGACATTTTCCTGAAATTTCATTAACATATTTTTCAAATTTTATTATCTTATGATATTCTTATTTATGAACAGATATCGATGAAATTGTGGCCAATGATATTTCGAGACTCCCTGTATCCAGTGGCGTAGTCAAAGTTCTGATAAAAGTTTTGAAATTGAATTGGTGGGTTCAATAAATGGTATATTTTTTAAATTTTCCTCCCTTATAACCTTGTTATTGATTGACGCATTTCAACGTAATCAACATATGAAGCATTTCAAAATATCGCGAATCCAGTGGTGTAGTTAGATTTTTCTAAAGAAATCGCTAGTTATTTTTTTTAATTTTTGACCTTGAAAAATAAGATTAGTTGGCCTGGAAATGGAGATTTATTCATGAAATTTTGTGTCCTAGTAGACTTTTTGAATGTCTGCCTGATGAAAAAAAAATCATTGAAATCGGTTGGAAAATGTACATTTTATAAGGGTGCTTCGGTCTTAAGTGGGTCAGAATGTATACAGGGTGTCCCAGAATAAAGGGGACAAACTCCGAGGGTAGAATCCTCACTTCATTTTCTGAAAGTTCCACAAAAATATACCCTAAAATGAGTATTAACCGAGTAACAGGGTGTTGAATGCATTTTTTCTAATGAAATTTGGTATGTCACTTAACAGCATTCAGTTTCATATTTCAAGGTGAATCATGTGTTTGTAACTCTGAACAGGGGCGTACGGCAGGTGGGTACCCCTATTCGTCCCTCCCCAACTTTCACGCAACTGGATTAATATCGATTTCGTCTTCTTTTTCTTAATCCCCAATATTTCCTAGACAAAAAAGGAATACGTTTCGTTTCACAAATATCAACGGTTTTTGAGATATTTGAAGTTGAATAAATGTGTGCATATCAAAATCTTTACTATTTTTGAAAGGAATGTGAAGGTAACTATTTATAACATTTTAACCAACATATTCCATACCTTGCAATGAGTATAAATTCAAATATTTCGAAAATTGTTTGTTGATTTTGTTCACAAAAATTTCCCGATATTTAAAATTTACATCGCCACTAACAATAATAACTAATGAGTATCCGTATCACATACGCACCCACTTATTTAACTTCAAATATCTCGAAAACCGTTGATATTTGTGAAACGAAACGTATTCCTTTTTTGTATAGGAAATATTGGGGATTAAGAAAAAGAAGACGAAATCGATATTAATCCAGTGGCGTGAAAGTTGGGGAGGGGCGAATAGGGGTACCCACCTGCAGTACGCCCCTGTTTAGAGTTTCAAACACATGATTCACCTTGAAATAGGTAATCCCAAATTTTATTAGGTAAAGTTAAGCCGTTATGGAGTTATTCTGGAAAATATATATTTTTTTTGGATCACTTTCAACACCCTGTAGCTCGGTTAATACTCATTTTATGGTATATGTTTATTGAAACTCTCAGCCTTGAAATGAAGTAAGGATTCTACCCTCGGAGTTTGTCCCCTTTATTCTGGGACACCCTGTATATGAAATAAGTCGATATTTAATTATTTCTTCATTTGCTTTGGAGATGAATGTTAAGAATTCTGATCTTCTCATAGCGGTTGACAGAAAATGATTTTGAATTGAGAATGTGTGATTTCTTTGATCACAAATTGATAACGCATGGGTAGAGATCCAAAAATCCAACTTTAGAGAATGAGAAATACCAAATTCATTGGAACTGCTCGTTTGTGACATTTAAGAATAAGTTGTAATATGTGGATTCGACGTTAATTTATTTCCATTCCCAATCATTTTGTTTTCAAACACTACGACCTGCTGTTTATTCTCCTCTACAACAAAATTCATTCAGAGTATCTCCGTTCTGATCCATCCATAACATTTTCAATCCAGTCACGACTATCCTTGTTTATGAAGAACATTATTCAGCGTTAGCGTTGCATTCTGATAATCGAATGCATCCTTATCTGTAGGATAGTCGGCTATTCCGTCACAGTTTGGATCATGCATTCATCGTAGAACACGATTCAAATCATCCATTGTGGGATACGATGTCGAACTGTGTCATAGACAATGCCGCCGAATCAATATTGTAAGGAAGACCTTGCGTGTTGATTATCGGCCGAGAATAAGCTACTCTGCATTCGTGAATGAAAGACGCTTGAAAGGACCCCGCACGAAAACACATGTAAAATTGGCTCTCGGTCATATTGGATAAAATTTTATTGTGTTATAGTGGGATGGATAGGTAATTAGGAAAATGTACGAGTTCAAATGATTTTGTATGTGTCGTTTCTGAGATATAAGCAGCCAAAGTTCGAGAAAACGTCGGAGTTGTGTAGGGTTGACAAAAGAAAAAATTGTTTTGTTAGTCGAAATAAGACAAATTCAGGATGAAAATGTATTTATCGGAACTCGTTTAACATGTCTAATTATAACGTTATTAATGAAAGTACATTAGGGTGTATACAAGGCATAATCAAAAATATCGTTTTTCAGGATTTTTTTGCTAACACTAGTCCTGAACCAACAATTTATATTATGGTAGAATATCATAGTTTCAGTCTATTCTAGGGGATAAAAACATGTTTTGTTTCTTGATGACTGTCTCCGTTTGGAATATGAATTTTTAATATTTTGGATTATACATGTTTTATCGCTTAGAATAGATTGAAACTATGATATTCTATCAAAATATAAATTATTGGTTCAGAACTAGTGTCCTAATAAACGATTTTATGACTGTGCCCTGTATAAACCCTAATGTTCTTTCATTTATAACTTTTTAATTGGACATGTTAACAAGTTCCGATGAATACATTTTCATCCTGAATTTGTCTTATTTCGACTATCAAAACAGTTTTTTCCTTCGTCAACTCTATCTAACTTCGACGTTTTTTTCGAACTTTGGCTGCTTATATCTCAGAAAAGACACATACAAAATCATTTAAACTCGCACATTATCCATCCCACTATAACATAATACAATTGCAGCCAATTTGACCGAGAGCCAATTTTACATGTGTTTTCGTGTGGGGTCCTTTCATCAAAATAGTACATCCGACTAAAAACATAGGATTTGAGTCAGTTTCACTACTCGAGGACAATTTTTTTTGCTTCTGTGACGAATCTCACAATGAGATCTATCTTCAGTTTCGAAAAATCGCGAAAGTCAGAGAAAGTATTTTGAAATTTTATTTTAAAATCTTCAAATCATTGGTATGTAGAATATTTAGCCCATCTCAAAATAATGTTCTATGGCGTTTGGAAAATTTAAAATTAGTAATTACCTGAACATTTTGACTAAATATATTGGTACTTAGGATGGGGTAGTGTTGGGTAATAAGGCCTACTTAACTTTTGTACGTTTTTTTACTTTCATATTTCATTCATAAATTCCAAAAGTTGATGAGGTGATCATTTGTCATATTTTTCGCTATGTTAACAATAATATCCGTCTGCTTTAAAAACTTGGTAACCAAAATAAGGCAAATAATAAATACTTGCATGTTCGTGTGATACTACGAAAGCGCAGGAGGGCCAGGTTTTTTTCATCACTTCGACTTTAAAGTCAAAATTTCGGGAAAAAAGTCGACATTAATGTCGAAATTTCGACATTTTTCTAATATCAAAATTTATTCACTTCGACTTTATTGTCGAAATTTCGAGAAAAAAGTCAAAATTTGGACTTTATTATTATTATTGTTGAAATTTCGCTTGTCAAGATGACACTGGCAAATGTCTGGTAATAGTTATTTACCTAACAAGTGCGGAACCTAACCTAACCTAACTATCTAACCTAACCTAACTTAACCTAACAAGTGCGGAAAGTAGTACTTTTCCGCACGCGACGGCAGTTGCACGAACGACGCGGAGCGGAGTTCGGGCAAGCCGTTAGGGACAGAAAATACATTTTCCGTAAGAGTTAGGTACAATATTTTTCCTACGAGTGTTTTTGTCCATCTTATTAATGAAAAAACAAGGTTTTTAATAAACAAGTTTTTATAATAATGCTACAAAATGACTAATAAGACAGAATAGTTACATATATCATTTAGTTAGTCCTAAATATCATTATTTTCAAAAATACAAAAATCGTGCGGAAAAGTAAAAATCGTACGGAAAAGTAACTTTTCCGAACGATTTTAAATCGTACGGAAAAGTACAACTTTCAAAACGAAAAATCGTGCGGGAAAGTTTTTAGAACATTCGAGGGTTTTTTTCTCATGAACGTCAATTCGTTTGACAGTTTATAAACATTTAAGTTCTAAAAATTGTAATCCTGTATTTCATGAACAACATCCATCGTAGAAAACATAGCATTTCCTACTCGAGATGAAATACGATTTTTTCGTTCGTAAGATTGCCAAACTCGCTCGCACAGCATACAAACAACTAAGTACGATATGTCTCTGTATTAAGACTAAAGTGGCAAGTAATTTTTGATGAAAATATACAAGTGGTGCATATTGAAAAAAAAACAGGAGTAGTTTTCAAAGGTAGCAAACTTAAATGAAGTTTTTTGAACTCCACTAGAAGGGTATTGGAATGCCAATCACGAGAAATTTTGATATGCTTTTTTATTTTCTCTAATAAGCAAGATATTTCATATAAATAATACCGTGCAAGACTACAAATAAGAACACAGAAAACGTTTTTTTTTTTACAATATTTCTGCCATGGGATCACTTCACTCTTTAATGTATTCGGAACATGTTGAAACAGTTATTGAAACGGAGATGAAAGTATGACCTCATAAGTCTTTTTGCTTACTTCTGGCTATTTCAGAAATTATTAAGGAAAGCGATATGAGACATACTAAGGTACGTTCTTTTTTTTCAGTTGAAATGCTTCGTTAGACAGTACCAAGAAAGAAACGCACTAGTTACGATGCCACCATCATACGTCGGGTTGATATTACTCCTTCAACTACTGAACTTCCAGGAAGTTATATCCAAACGCACCAGGTCCGTCTCAGATGAGAATTTGAACACCAGCTCTGACTCTCAAAGTCACAATGTTTCAAACCTGACCGTCAATTTCATCCCAAAACTCATCGGTGACGCTGAAGATGATACTCTTCTTACCGCTCGAAGACTAGACTTCTTCCTCAACTCCACCAATACATCATCACTGGACGAAGATCTGGATGAACCCACCACCGACGAAATCTTGGACTTCATCTATCCAAGGTCCTGGACCTGGGCTTTGATATTCTTCCACTGTGTGGTGTTTGTGGTGGGACTTGTCGGGAACTGTTTGGTTTGTGTTGCGGTCTATAGAAACCATAGCATGCGGACAGTGACGAACTATTTCATAGTGAACTTGGCCATGGCAGACTTTCTGGTGATATTGTTTTGTCTTCCGCCTTCTGTCGTTTGGGATGTCACCAGCACTTGGTGGTTTGGAGCAGCGATGTGCAAAATTGTGCTGTACTTACAGGTATGTTATTCACATGTACATTCTGGGGAAACGAGTGCAATCATTCATTCTTCGAATGAAGTGTCACATATTAATTATTTATTGTATTCACATCCAGCAGGCTTGAGAGCCTCTCCCAGAGATTTAAATAATTATCAATAGCTGAACTTGATAATTCTCACTTATAATCTCCCTAGTGCTTGAATTATTGCCGGAAATTTTTCGAGTACATGAATTTTCTTAAAAAATTCATGTACGAGATAAATTTCCAGCAATTAATTCAAGCACGCGGGGGATTCGGTAAGAAAATTTCACACCAAAATATATTAAATTAATGGTTAATTCAACTGACTTGTAGATTATTCTGAGAGAAAACAAGTTGTAACATCAGTGGGCCATGAATGGTTTTTGTTGATATAATGACAGTTATGCGTTGGTATTAGTGGCGGTGTTTGTATGTGAGAAAGGAAAATTCATTTTGCGACATTTTCAACCTAAAATTGCATTGCACATCACGCAGAACCAAAATAGTTTTGACTGGTCCATGCGGATTGTCTATTGGGAAGTGATGTGGAAAGGAATTGTTGCAAATTTCAGCCGAGTATTCACGAAAAGATAAGTTGAATAAAATTGTTTCAAATATTAAGTTCATCAAGTCAAGCATAGATAGATTTGATTGATATACATTTTTTACCGATGGACCTATTCATCGTTGAAATGCAAGTTCTCAAAATATTTTCAGACACATTCGAAATATTTAGTGAATATATAATTATGAAATATTATCTCCTTTCATATGAAAAATAACATTCCATTTGTACATAAAAGCAAAATGTTAACTATCACATGTCAAATATTTGACAGAAAAATTTCTACTTATTAATTTCGCCTAGGGTACCCAGGAGGATAAAAATTTCTGGAAATTTTTTGGGTTGCCATGGCAACTAAATAAAAACCAATTTTTTGATTGGCTGAAAGAGTGAGGTGTGAAATTTTCTACGGAATGTTTTCAGAATTCAATTGAATATAGCATATTTGAAATGTGCAGATCAAAAAAATAATTGGATGAAGAAAAGGTTTGTATTTCGTGCAGAAATTAATTTATAAAATAATAGCAAAGCGCTTTCGACTATAAAGTCATCATCAGTGCATACCTGTAAGTAAGTGACATGAAATAGAATTTAGGAAATTTTTAATAATGAGAATTTTGAAAATTGAAAAATTACTAACTCGTCAGCTGTACAAGAGCCAGGCCATAAAAATATCATGTCTCCAGAGGACCATGTAAATATTTAAAAACAGGACATCATATGAATAACATTTAAAAAAATCCTTATTCCAGGATTAACCTAGATAAAGGTTTCAACAGACAGAGTAACACATGTCTGCTGAAGCTTAATGCCTAACGCCTAACTAAGTAAATGAAAATTGACATTGTGTCAAAAGTTCACAATGACAATGAAGTATGGCATGGAACAATATCTATAGATATAATGATCTGTGTTATGAAAATTGGTAAATGACAAATTAGTCAAATTTTGAGAAAGTTTCGACAGGCAGAGTAACACATGTCTGCTGAAGCTTTGTTTTGAAAGTTGATAAATGACAAATTAGTCAAATTTTGTGATTTAATCATGAAAATGTTTCAAGGTGACAGAACCAAAAATACAAAAGTTTTTTTAGTCTAATGAGAACTTATAAACTTTAAAACGTCAGCACTAAGTTTACCAAAGAAACATGATTGTTATTTTAGTTCGAAAATATTAATAGGAAATTCATAAAACCTGTTGTGGAATCATCTGCGACTGAAAGACAAAGTTTAGTCGCTATTTTCCATCGTTCAAGATAACCTCATGAAAATTGAAAAATGAACAATGTGATTGTTATTATTATTATTAGTTCAGCATCCTGGGGAACTTAAGATCGTGAGATAAGTCTGATGAGAACTTTCCCAATCTCAAAAGTAACAAAAAGGGTAACCAAGATGATGAACCTATACAAGCAAATTTTTAAAAAAATTTCAAAAATTGATTTGTGAGTCTATTTATAGTTCTGTTGATCTAAACCCAAGGAGATATGACAAACCGGGAGAAAAGTCTAATGAGAACTTCAACCTGACGAGCACAGAACCAGGCTTAAGACACAGTATCTTGGGATTTTGTGAAACCAATCCTATACTCAGGATCATGGGACATGTCTAATGAGAACCTTCCCAATCCCCAAAGCGCCAAAAAGGTAGCCCAAAACCAAGAGGCACTACAAACAGAAAAGATAAAAAAAATAAATTGTTTCTTATTTACTCAATTCAGTAGTTCTATCAATCAAAACCAAAAAAATTGCTGAAGTCTAATGAGAATTTGACCTTCCCTTCTAATCACTTCACTTTGATTTTCAAATTTGCCATAATTATCATTGTTCAGAGATAGGATGTCCACATACCTGAATTCTGCTGAAATCACGTATACGTCGATGATTCTAGATGAAAGGAAAACTAAATTGGTGATTATTGATAATGAATGAGTTCCTTTTAACATCCTAACTCACCAACACCTTGCAAACTCCGATGTATGCAAGTTTTGAAACTAATATCAGAATTCCTGGGAAAAGCGGTATCCCGATATGCAGATGTGAACGTGTGTCCTGGGTAGCTCAGTTAGTTGAAGCACAGACTGTAGCAATGTGGAGGTCGCAGGTTCAATCCCTGCTTAGGATGAATATTTTTCTTGGAATTCAATATGTCTGACCGCCGCGAATCATTGCATATTTATAGTCAGACGCTATTCACTTCACTTTGATTTTAAAATTTTGTCTAATTAACATTGGTTAGAGATCAGAGATACAAACGTGTGTACTCGGTAGCTCAGTTGGCCATAGCACAAACTATAGCGATGTAGAGGTCGGAGGTTCGATCCCCGCTTGACGTGACTATTTTTTCTGGAATTAAATTTGTTTGCTGAACGCCGCGATTCATTGTATATTTAAATTCAGACGCTACTCACTTCACTTTCATTTTCAACTTTGGACTAATCAACATTGTTTAGAGACAAAACACCTAAAATATCGTAACAAATTCACCACGATTCAGTGGAATGAAAATTGAACAAAAGTTTAATTAATTCAATTGATTTAGATACAATATTTTAAACAAGAGATGTCTGAATTATGTGTTACTTATTTAATTCTATCAGGTGTTTCTTGTAGGGTACATGAAAATATTTTTCGATACATTCAAAAGTTTTAAGGGTTGAAATAAAGCAACTCCACTTTGCTAGTGACAGTGAATTAATATTGTCTTCAAATACCAAAATTACCGCTCTTAATGAAATATTTATCGAATTCAGTATCTACTCAAAGACATTCTTTGTTTAACCGTTAATTAATTACAAATGAAAAGTTCCGTGGAATTCACAGTAAACTCACTACTTGGCACGGAATTGTGGCAGTGAATTCCGTGAAAATTCCAAAACTCAGTTACACCCAACAAAATTCCTTAATCATTGTAATTCGTTCTGCCTGTAATATGAGACGATTACGATCTGATGATAATGGCTTGTCGCAAATCAGCAGTGATTTGTCGAGAAACTTATGAGCTATCACACTGAGAGAAGTGATTAATGGCGTTTTATGTTACGACTCAGCCAAAGCCCATCATCGTTTTTCTTGTCATAAAAACCTTATAAATCCTGAATGAAACATAAATTATCTTGATCATTGCGCTCAAAGTACAGTTATGTGCACAAAGAAGTCGTACAAGGTTTGTATGATCTAAACCTGCCTATGATGTTCCAGATTTCATTAAAAAGTAATACACTTACATATTTGGAACTTTTGTGCAGTTTCAGACTTTATTATATTAGGAAAAAAGCATGCTTTATTTTGTATTGTTTGTATATTGAAATGATTATTTATTATTACACAAAATGGAATAAATTAACTACCTAACATCATAACAAATAACTCCATAATGAAGCTTTATCAAAGCTTTATTAATATTTGGTCATAGCTCCATCATTTTCTATCACTTTGTTCAGTCTATTTCGTATCGAAGAATAAAGATTTCTTATCAGATCGGGATCATTGGCTATTTCGTCCCACGTTTCTTCTATGAAGTTCGTCAACTCAGCACTTGTGTTTGGTCGGAAGTTAACTCTGTAGATTCTTTAGTCATAAGACCCCAGACATTTTCCATAATATTAATGTCGGGACTTTTTGCGGGCCACATTATTCGCTCTATATTTTGTTATCCAAACCATTGTGTTATGATTGCTGCAGTGTGAACCGGGCAATTATCTTCTTGGTATATAAAATTTTGATCGGGAAAATGTTCTGAAACACTTGGTAACATAATATTTTCCAAAATATTGCATACGTAACAGCGTTAAATCTTTCATCAACAATCCAGCATACGCCCAATCCTCGAGAGCTTAACCAAGCCCAAACATTTACCGAAAATCTACCGGATTTCTCTGAATTATTAACAAATTTTTCATTAAACCTTGTTCCTCTAGGCCTGTACACTCTTAACTGTCCATTGAAGCATGACTGGAAAACTTTTTCATCGGTAAATACTACACTATTCGTTTTCGCGTAAAATGTTATTCAAGGCGAAAATAACTCTGACCTGTTTATGTTCGTTTCCCAGTTTTACCTTTTTGGCAGCAACAAAGTTTTTTAGATGCGATTTTTTAATTCTACGACTTGCTGTCGATCTTGATGCAGGATATGCTGTATGTCGAATAGCATTCCGCGCTACTTCAAGATTGTCTTCCAAATACCGCAAGAGTGCATTATCTTGTTCTTGCGTAGTTGTTTTGTGTCTTCCAGTTGGCTTTCTTCTATTCACGTTACCTTCGGTCTCCCTCTGTGCTTTATGTTTTGCACGGTCTTCTTATTCACGTTTGTAATATGGGCTATATCTCTTATGGGCATACCATCTTGTAAATAAACAATTATTTGATATCTTTTAAAATTATCTAGCTGAGGCATTGCACTAACTGTACTAGAAAAATGTTAAGTGCGCGTTACTGACAAAATTAGTTTGAATTTTGACACTACTTGTCAAAGTCGATAAAAAGTTCAATTAAGATTGACAAGCCTGACTCACAATATCTTATAACCGCTGTACGACTTTTTTATGCACAGAACTGTACGTCGTAAAACACAATTGTTTCTATTGTATGTGTGAAGAGTATTTTCACGCTACATTTGCCTCCAATGGCAATAGATATTAAGGTAGCCGTTTAATGTCACGCATTCTTAGTCCCTTTTGCAAGGCGAATCGGTGAAATTTGAAAAATACAATAAATTTGAAACATATTGGAGTACTTGTTGAATTTATAAAATTATTTTTTTAAACACATTCGTGTACAGTAGTAGTTCGAAAGAAAAAAATTGTGACGGACCTGCTACACTCGATATCACAATAAAAAAACGAAAAACAGAAAAAGACTGTTAATTTCCAACTGATAGAACATTCCCTCGAAATGTAGCAAAAGATATACTAATGCTAATTAAAGAAAATCGTAAATACGTCAACTTCCAAACTAGAAAAGACATTTTGCCAGGGCCATTTGGCATTAACATCTAAACTTCGAGACGTACGCTACCAATTATAGGAAAAGGGCTCAGGACGAATTTTACATGGATGACATCGGTATGGGAATTATTGAAAACAGAAGACAAATAACTTGGTATCATCTTTTATCTAATTCAGTTTCGAAAAGTCAGGTTTTACATGACGTTTGTGAGTTATGAAACGGCAGTTTTTTCAAAACTGTCACTTGAGATAAGTGAAAATGAGTTGTGTAATATTCATTAACCAACTAGTTGTGTAATGAAATAGAATAAGAAACAGGATTTGCTGCGTCATATCTAACTTTAGATTTTTGTGGTATTAATAATTCATTTTATGCTTTATTTGCCGATTCTTGTGTATCAGACGCTATTTCGTCGGAACAACTACTCATTTTTGACATAAGTCTGACACGTTTAATATTGCTTATTAAATATTCATTCGGACAAGTGCCAATGCTACTGTTCCAGATCAGGAGAAAACCATTGTATTATATTCATGAAATGACATCTTTAGATAAAATTTTGTAGGAAATACGTTATGAAAAGATTCATTTGCTCGACTCGCATAATTTGCAAAATTCACTCACTCCGTTCGCTCGTTTTGGCAAATATTACACTCATCGAACAATATCGGTCTTTTCATAACTGATTACGTAAATAACTATTACAGTCTCTAACTGCTGGAGCATCAGTAGCCATCTTGAATCACATCACCTCAAAGTATTTCTTCTCTTCTTTTCGGTTAGTATTGAAGACAAATACCACCTTTGAATCTGAGTCAAGAATGTAGTTCGTAACCAAGTCAATACTTGATGGTTGAGGATTATTTATATAGGAAAAAATTGTAATATTTGCAGAAAAAAATCATTGAGAAGTTATTGATATTGTAAGTGCACGTCATTCTAAAATAAATAGCCAACAGTCTTCCGTGAGCGGAATCATCTCAAATTTTGATTGAAACAAACAATATCAGCTACAAGATGCTGTTGAGTTATCCATGAACGTCATCTCTGATACAGTATTTTTTCTTCATTGATGGAGTGAATTAAATCAGGATAATACTCTCTTCCGAAAAGTTTACATTGTGATCTTAGCTGACTGAATTTTCCATAGCTTGAAGGAATCCTTGTGCTCTTGTGAATCGAGAGAAACACCTCCAATACATATAACAGTTGAGTAACTGACGTAAAGAATCGCGTGCTCTGGTATCTGCATCAGGTCAAAAACATCCAAGGGAGAAAAAGGCACTTTACTCCCAAGTAATATATATTATTTCTTCTCCTATCCACTTAATGAACCTTTTTTTGTAAATGTAAAACGCATCTCAACTGCTTTCGTCTAAAACGGACCTATACTTGCATGATGGGAAGTATAGGCAATACAGTCATGTCCATCTGAGAAGCTGCGGTGGTGCAATGGCTAGCGTCTTGGGCTTGGCACCTGACGAATGCCATCATCAAGTGGGGGTGTTACCCAGATTGTCTGAAGAAGGCACTGGTGATACCTATTCTGAAACCTGGTAAGGATGGCCGCAAACTCGATAGCTACCGACCCATTCCACTCTTGAGCGTGATCGCTGAAGTGATCGAGAAGATCCTTCTGAGACGGTTGTTGAGTCTCGAGGAGAAACTCAAAATGATCCCCGCCGAACAATTCGGCTTCAGACAAGGTCACAGTACGACCTCACAAGTCGTAAGAATTGTTCACGGGGTGAAAGAGGAAGCCCAACGTGGACTCACCACTGTTATGGTCCTGCTTGATGTGAAAAAAGCTTTCGACTCCGTATGGGTAGAGGGTCTTATCTCTAAATTCTTACCTTATTGGGAGGACTTTTGTGGTGCGTGTAAATAACACTCGCTCCGCGGAGTTCCCGATCGAAGCAGGTGTCCCGCAGGGTTCATGTTTATCCCCGCATCTGTACTCCCTACATACCTATGATCTTCCTCAGTGCGAGAGGTCGGATATGGGCACGACTGTGTATGCAGATGACACAGCCATTTTCGTCCATTCCTTTTCCAGCGCCGCTGCCGAGTATAGGATAGGAAGATCATAGCGTATCTAGAGGAGAACAAGATCGAGGTTAATCCGGCCAAGTCGGAGACGATCAACTTCACGAAAAAGTACACCCACTCAAAGCTTTACCGGAAGTTGAGAATCAATGACGAGGCCGTTGAGAACGTGAACCATGCCAGATACCTGGGGGTGCACCTGGACAAGCGTCTCAATTTCGGGCGTCATATCACCCTGGCTATCCAGAGGGCTGCGCACCTACCCTCTGATAGCCAGAGGCTCTAAACTCTCAACAGAGAACAAACTGCTCATCTACAAGCAACTTGTAAGACCAACTATGACGTACGCTTGTCTGTTGTTCTGTAGCCTTTGGCGAGATTGGATAGGATGCAGAACAAAGTACTCCTTATCATCACCGGTAGCAGACGATACCTTTGATTGGAAGCTCTTAGGGAGCTTGCAGGCGTCGACTCGATCCCGTATAAGTACATGCTCAACAAGAGCGCTCTCACCAGAGACATCACTAAGCTCAGAGTGTATGATAATGAGCCCCGCAAACACGGCGGGCTCATATATCAAGCGCTTGATATCTTTCAAGGACGCAGGGAAGAACCAAATCGATAGTATGATTAAAACGTAGAGTACCTCGACCCGGTTTTTTGCTGCAGCCTTTTCCGGGATTCAACATTGAAACAACCAGCCTCATAAACTGCATAAAGCAATATCTGCATTGAATGCCATTGAACAACACGCATAAGCTTTGCATGAGGCGTGTATCATGCCGAGTTACTACCGTTGTATAATGAAAAGTCCGGCCAGCGTTACCATCAGCGCGGGCGGACTACAGCGCCCTTTCGCGGGGGTGGCTATGTTCGCTTGGCAAGGCGCTCTTCTACTCTTTTGATCGGAAGTATAGGAGACGCTACTTTTGTGCCCATTCTTCCGTCTTTCCCCTAACCCCCTGGGGTACGAAGTTCAGAAGAAATGAAATTGTCTTGTCATTTACCATGAAATGTCAAATTTTGATAATTTATAATAAAAATCTTTTCAGTTAGTGAGTTAGTTAGTTAGTCTTGGGCTTGTAATGCGAAGGTCCCGGGTTCAGCTCCTGGCAATTGCAACTTTTTTTTTTACTTTATTTCACTTTTTTCTTGTTAGAGATTTGAATTATTGGACAAATTTACATAGCTTATACATTTCGGATTGCTATCGAGTGATTCTCTCATAAGTAACGTTATGTACCTATTTAAATGAAGTGTCGATCATTTTTTTCTAAGAGCTGTGCTTGGAGAAAAAATAATGTGTGTATTTCGAGCACAAAGTGTTACTGTCGTTCTCCAAAGATTGTTGTTTTTGTCGAGCGACAATCAATATCTTTGCGATCTAAATACCCAAATAGCTATTAAAGAACTAAAGTAGAAGTAACATTCATGTTTGATTTTTACCAGAATACAGGATATTTAAGATGTTCTAGAAATTACAGAAAAAATTTGATTATAATAGATTCACAAGTTTCATCCTTTACAACTTACTTGAAATGAGGGGGAGGAAAAGTATGAGTTTCCTCCCTGGTTTGAGGGAGGAAAGTGTGTTTTCTATAGGGGTAAAAGGAAAACATGTTTTCGTGATTGATGATACTCATTCATAATTATCAAAACCCCGAGCATGTCGAATCAGTAATTGTAGTTATTTTTTATTAATTATACCCTCATATCCTTATGAAAAACCCTGTGTGCTCCCTACAAGACTACACTCTGAGTGGAACAGAAAAAATATCAATTGACCCCCTTTTTCTTACACCACTGCTGACCTCCTGAATAGGATGGATACATGAGATTGGAGTTTGTTTACGGCAGTCAATTTTCCGGGTTACTTACTGGAGGAGAAAATAGAATGGAGAATTTGAAGGAAAACTGCTGAAAGCTTTACGATCGCGTTATATGATTTGGAACTCGTTTAGATCCTGATGAGGATTCTATCGCCATTTTTTCATGCGATTCAAGAATTATATGGAAATATTCCACTTTCTCCACGAAGAAAACTAATGAAACCAGTTCATTGTAGAGAGATAGTACCCAATGGGCACACGGACGTTGGAAAAACGTTGTGAAATGGTTGAAAACGCGACGTCGGAAATAAGTTTTCAACTAACATTTTATAAAGGAAAAAATGTCGCGCGAAACAACGTTATTTTAAACCAAATAAATGTGTGAATTAAACGTTGCTCATTATCTTTATATTGCCGTTTTCAATCACGCTTATTAATCGTCAGGAATACTTGATGAAACAACGTTGTTTTTGACCAAATAAATATGGGAACGAAACGTTGCTCATTATTGTTTTATTTTCGTTTTCAATAAAGCTTATTGAACGTCAACAATAATGAATGAATGAACGTTAAAAATACACCTTCGTTCAACGTTGATTCAAACAAAAAACTCTGTATATTTGAAAACGTTTCACATAGGTAGTTTCAAAACTTCGAATTCAACTCAGCAGGAAATCTATTGTTTGTTAACGACATGCTCGGCTCAAGTGGAGCCAAGTCAAAATTATTTGAAATTATTTCAATGAAACAAACTATTATGAACCTACTTGAATGCTGGAATTTGCGGATTTATAATATGTTGCATTCAATTGAAATCCTTGCAAATCTGCAGGCCGTTCATAGTAAGTGTCCTGAAATTCACATGAAAAAAAACATAAATTATGACTAGTTGAAACAAAGACACATTTATTCAAATTTTTTACTTCCATTCCATTGAAAATAATAATTTTTATTAATTAATTTTTAAAAACAATTTTTTCTTTTCAGAGCTCATGCTAAGCATAGCATATTTCAGCCAGTCTTTCACAGTCTTATAAATTTTCTATTCGTTTATTTCTTTGGCATAATTGGCATAGTTTTTCTTTGATGTTTATACAATAATAAGAGAATAAAAAGAGAATTAATAACACTTTACGACAAAAAATATCACTCGTTTGGGAATGAAGTTTAAAAAACGTATTAAAAACATTGATATATAAATCGCATAAAACGTGTTCGGTTAACGTTTTTTTTCAAAATCACATTAACGTTAGAGAATCGTGTATTTTGAATGAAAATATTCACGTATTTCCTATACGACATTATAACGTAAGTTTTTAACGTAGAAACCACGTTGAAACCACGTCTCCAAACAGTTTTCTAACGTTGAAGATAACGACTAATTTTCAACGTTGAATATTGAAGTTAGGAAATAACGTACCTACTATAGACATTTGGGAATGAAGGATGAGAAACGTATTATAAACATTGGTAAATGAATCGCATGAAATGTGTTCAGTAAACGTTTTTTGTTTTAATTGAAATAACGTTTGAGAACTAGTATTTTGAATAAAAAATATTAACGTGTTTGCTACACGACATTTTGACGTCAGTTTTCAACGTAGTGTTAGAGGAGCACCGTTGAAAACACGTCTCCAAAACGTATGTTTTCAACGTTAAAGATTACAACCAATTTTCAACGGTGAAATTTTCAACCTGAAACGTTTATATTCACGTTGATGACACGTTTAAATAATGTGCGCTCATTGGGCAACGTTGTTGGAAAACTTTCTGTTATCTTTTTCTTTCACTAACTGTGAGGAAAACTGATGAATCGTGTTGAAGAAAACGTTAGTTTGCCGTGAGTACTTTACCAATTCGATGAAAAATTGTTTGATAACAATGTATAATGAACTTCAGCAATATACGGTTTGGAAACGATGGTCAAAAACATATATTTTACGTTTTTCTATTGATAACAGTGACAGAATCGCGTTGAAGAAACCTTAATTCAAAAAGTTAAACCAACGTTGCAAATATACGTTAGTTTATTGTAAGTTCTTCATCGATTCGATGATAAATAGTTAATAAACAATGTATAATACACGTTGGTACACGACAAATGAGGAACGTTGTTGACAAAGATTTGTTTCACGTTTTCCCCTTACCTTCTGAGAGAAATTAGTGAAAAAATAACGTTTGGGAAACGATTATTCTATAAGATGAATCAACATTTTAGATAAACGTTTTATAAAAGCATACTTTCAACATATCGTCAGAAAACATGGTTTGAATAACATTACATACACGATTAGCTTTAACGTTGAAAATTTCAACTGACTTTCAACTTTGAACTTAACAAAAAACTTTTATTCAACCAATTATACGTGAACTAAACGTTGGGTAGCCATTGATTGAAATTAAAAAAAAAAAGTGTTCTTTAGTTATTGTGAAATAACTTTTTCAGATAGGTAAGTTCAGAATACGACACGTTACTGATAAAATGAAATAATTTCGTGAACTTGTGAACTTATAATGTGAAATTGATTTATTTGCCATTCTACGCTCAGATAGATTTCTTTGTACCTATATTTTGAACACTACAAACATTAGTGGTTGTTTCATCAAACCGATACATGTCCAATGTTCCTAATTGCAGAAAACACAATAATTGCAGGAGCTCCTTGTAACCAAATAGCAGAATTTTTTTTGGTTTCGTATTAGTTATTTTTGTGTTGGTTCCCACGGAAAGAAAAAACCTGTATTGTTCGGAGAACATCGTGAGAACAGAGGAAAAGTAGGAACATTAGGTAGCTCCCAATCAATTATAAATGTGCCACAACGTGTAAAGATAGCAAGGCACAAAATTATGGCGTCTAGCTATAAGACGGAGGTTTCGCAAGGAATCTCTGGCGACAAAGAAATTGGAGATATCTAATGCAAATATCGCGGTTCCCCCATATCTTTAGATAGCTTTCGAGTATATGAGACATAGCAAGCAGGTCACCAATTGATCCCTAATACTGGAAACATCATTGTCGATCATTGATAATTACTAAGCATTTTAGATATTCCATGAGCTCGAGGTTGGTGGCTTTTTTCATGACTTTCGAGCTGACAGATACCAGTGCGATAGGTCTGAAGTTGCTGAGTGGATCTCCTTCCCTTGCTGGAGGACTGGTACAACTCTCGCAATCTCCCAGTTCGACGGAAATATACCTAAATTCAAATAAAGCTCGAAAAATTTGCAAAGAACTGGTGTTAGTTCGCGAGCACATTTCTTGAGAACGATTGCCGGAATTCCGTCAGATCTAAAAGGTATTGAGACTCAGCAAAATATGTTGGATGGTTCGTTGGCAGGAGATAATTCCTGGTATATGAATGTCAATGGTAATGATGGAAGGTTTTTTCTCCAATGGATCCAGCGAAGAATTTGCAGTTAACATGTTGGCAAAGATATTGACTTTTTCCTGAGCGTTCGTTGCCAGTGTTCCGTCTTCCTTGGCTAGGGCAGGAAATGAGCTTGGCGTTATGGGCCTATTTCGAGAATTCAATTGTCTCTTTGCAAACGTTTCTTACTTCAACGGATTCCGATCTGTCCTCAGTGCCCTGATTTTTCAACCACCAACGGTATGCTGTCTGCTTGAAAGCGACAGCTCTGGATCAGTGTTTCTACTAATCCAGGGTGTGTCAGATGATTTTCTTGACGTGTTAGGTATATGTACAGGTCAATTCAAATTCGACCCATACCATTGGGATCTCCTAAACTACAGTAGATACGTCGAAGCTTAAATTGGGGCAAAGTTGCGTTTTTTTGTGCTTAACAAAATACTGTTTTGAAACTTGGAAAATTCCGAGTATTTCCGGAAATATCGGGAAAAAACTGAAAATCGGAATTTTCGTTTTTATTTTTTTCTATCGTTATTTGACAACATGGCTGAAAACCAAAAGTACATTCTCATTGATACTTTTTCTTAGCTACACGTTTTCATGTTCAGATTTACTATCCGACGTTTCGTCTTTTGGAATTCATCATCAACTTTTTTTTCTGTTATGGGCGCTATATTGTTTTTTTATACAGAAAAATAGTGATTCTCATTCTGATTTCATTGATGTATAATTTGTTATGATTTGCTCTTCTGAAACCACAGATAATAATAAAAAACAACTTCATCTGAGATGGTCATGACTCCATCGAAAAATTTTGTTTAATAAACACTAGTTGTCAGAACTCATTAAACATCATAAGTTTGCACAAATACTTCAGTCGACATGTCCTTATTCTCAAATGAAGAAAAACGAGATATGTTGAAACTTTATTATGAATTTGATAGGAATATTACGAAAACAGCACAAATTTATTTTCAATTATATCCGGAAAGACAACAGCCGGATAGAACATTATTCGGAATTTTGGGCAAACACTTGGCTGAGTACGGTGTGTTTCCAAAAACAAGAATAAGAAAAAGTATCAATGAGAATGTACTTTTGGTTTTGTGCTATGTTGTCAAATAACGATAGAAAAAAATAAAAACGAAAATTCCAATTTTCAGTTTTTTCCCGATATTTCCGGAAATACTCGGAATTTTTCAAGTTTCAAAACAGTATTTTGTTAAGCACAAAAAACGCAACTTTGCCCCAATTTAAAAGCTTCGCCGTATCTCCTGTAGTTTAGGAGATCCCAATGGTGGGGGTCGAATTTGAATTGCCCTGTATATGTTTGCATCCTTAGCACTATGATTTCAGAAATTGTCTCGGCGGGTTGTGTTGGATCTCCACAGGAGAAACACACCATTTTCCATAAAAATGCTGGGAAAAACTTTCGTAGAACATCCCAGTCTGCTGAATTGTAGGGCTATATGATATGAATTATAGTTGTGCTGCTCGATGGTGAAGAAAAGGAGAAAAAAGTGTTGATGAGGTTGTGGTCGGAATTCTCAAGTGGAGCACAAACATTCGTACTGATGGATCAGGATTGGTGATGAGAAAAGATAAAATGTATTGGTACTCTGGTTGTTGACATCATTGTACACACATGTATGTAGATGAACTAGTTGCTCTAGGCCATAATAGGTGATCTCAAATGCCCTCATCTGTAGGATGGTTTTGATAGATAAAGTGTTATTTTTATTATCACCCAATATTCAGTTCTCATTCACTTATCACTTATATTATATTTTTCATTCTGTATTCTTCCATGTTTTCGTTTTTCTCTCTATCATTGTCGTTCTATATTATTCACACTATTGCCATACCGTCCATACCATTAGTTGACTTAGGATTGTAGGTTAGTTTTAGAGTGAAGACAATCACCACCTTCGAATCCGAACCGATAATGGAGTTCGAAACTAGTAAAAATCATATGGATTATATTGGTGGAGTTCAGTTGTGTTTCTGTTTAAGCAAGAATATTTTTTTTTTTTTGGCAAGGTAATTTTCAAATTTTCGATGGTGTGTCATCTCGAGTACCCTTCGCCCAGAAATCCAAATGGAAAGGATTTTTTTTCCAGAGAATTTCACTCCAGTAGACTAATTCAGCATAACTGTTGAACTGAGACCTGAAAATAGAAGTGGGAAGGAAAAAAGTAACCAGAAATCATCGACCGAACACTGAAGTATGGAACAATTCATTTCGCAGCACCTGTAGTCGATATCGTGGTATTGTGGTATTTTGGTATTGGTATTGGTAAGTATGGATGGTGACTGATGCGCTTCGATTAGATCTATTGTGCCCCATCTTCTTCTGCTACCACAAGGTGTTCTTGTTTACATCAGCCCTTCAAGTCTCAATTGCTTCAGGAATTTTAGAATTTTGAGGGGATTGTGATATTTCACCCACAGTCAGTTGGTATGATCCCAGTATATTCAATCTTTTATGGTGTACAGCGTAACACTCCATCAATATATGGTGGGTGTTTATGGATGTTCTCCACAGAATCTGCAGGTGCAGTCCTCCTCTTAGCCTGATGGTGTTAGGTGTTCTTTGAGTCTGCAATGCCCCGTTAGAAATCCCGTTGTCTTTATATCAGTTTTGCTGAGGTTAATCAGTGTTTTCGATCTTGCAGCCCTGGAAGTTTCAGCCAGTATGTTGCTCTCATTTCTTCTCCAGCTTTATTGAGTTCTTCTTGGAAGTAAGATTTTCCAAGTCTGTAGCATGGTTCTGGCTCGATCAATGGCGTTGATGCGCCTTTTCGTGCCAGGGTGTCTTCTTGTCCGTTACCATCCACTTCGACGTGCCCAGGCAGAGGAGGGTCACCTTGTTGTTCTTGCCTAGATCATTAAGTTTGTCTAGGTATTTGATGGCTGCTTGACTATCAGATAGGATCCCGATTTCCTTATTACAGTATTTCCTGTTGAGGCTGAACTGAATTCACCTTTCTATGGTGTGAATTTCCGCTTGAAAAATGCTGGAAAATTGGCCCATGGGTTCCGAGTATTTGGTGCGAGTCCCAAAGACTCCTGCTCCAGTTCCCTCGGGAGTTTTGGACCCGGCCGTGTATGTTATGGTATTCATTCCCAGTGCTCGAATGTATTATATGTTCCATTCTCGCTTAGTGTGTAGTTCCGATCCGAAAATTTTTCCGAAGCTAAATTTCCTGGTCATTTCGTCAATTGGGAGATCGGCAAGGTGTGCACAGTCGGTGCACCCATTGTGGTATTTTACTGGGAGATGGTGGAGACCATCTACCAGCTATTGTTATTCTTTCATTCGCCTCTTATGACAGGCTGAATTAACCATGGGGCTATTCCTAGTCTCACCCCAAAGAGACTAAATAGTAGAATATCGGTTGGCAACGACTATCGTTAGTCATAAAATGTTGATAAAACAATGAATTATTCACATTTAGATGCAAACCTCTACGGATTAATGATTCATATAACATTCATGTTCATTTGAGGTAAAAGACTCAAATGTTGAAACTATGGTATTCATACCATCTACCTCCTGTATACAGTGACCGGCAAATTTATGGCAACAAATGGAAAAAGAGTTTATTTCAAATTTCACAGGAAATTTTATTCTTCATAAAGGTACCAGCATCTTCCCAAACTCAAATTGCACTATCCACATTTCAATTATATCCTTTCGTATACGAGGGAGGTGAAAAAAATTGAAAGTGGCCCAAGAGTAAAGTACCTTTATTTTTCAAAAAACACAAAAAAGTTATTCAAAGCAAAGACCTAAAATTTAGAGAGTGTTCCAAATTTGAATTCACAGCCTCCTATTCCGAAAACAAGGTTTCACTGATTTTCTCCTTTTTTATCTCACCCGCCCTATGTATTATGAGGATTTGTAATATCAGAGTAGGCTCATCATTGAATATTATCTAGACGACCGGATTAACTCAAGTTTCGCCCAACTGTCATCTAAAAAATTGCATTGATCGTACTTGATGCTGACAAAACCTCGTTTATTGTGGCCATTCAGAAAAAAACAAGTATTTTTCGAAATCAGCTACAACAAACGACATCTGCAGTTCAAAATCAATTGAAAGCAATCCAACTGTATTGTAACCAACGTGAAAAGACAGGTCGTAACAATTGTAAATATGACTATACAATGATCTGTGAAGATTAGAAGGCAACTCGGAACAACTTCATTCTTAATTCACTTTTAATGAAGAAATATCCAGAAAGCAAACTCCATACTATACATAATAAAAATCGGAGCTCCTATTGTATCACTCGATGTGTCTTCCTTCATTTTGAATGCACCTGATGGTTCTTCTATGCATTTCGTAGTGTACGTTTCTGAGCATTTGCGGGGTGATCATTAGACAACAATTTCTTATTATATCCTCCAAATGTTCAATATCCCTAAATGGCCGTTGTCTATAGACTTTCTCCTTGAGGTACCCCCACAAAAAAAATCCATAGGAGTTGGGTCCGGGGATCTAGCAGGCCACGGATTGTTTGAGTATCGCCCTATCCACTTATTCGGGAATTCCGTATTCAGCCATGCTCTAACCCCTTGAGTTGAGTGGATAGATGCACCATCCTGTTGAAAAAACATGTTGGCTCTGACAAGGAATGGAATGATGTCAAGGTAATCGGATAAAAACGTGTTTAACATTTCCAAATACCTTTCTGCATTCTAATTTTGTCGAAAAAACACTGGACCCACAATCTTATCATCCAAAATTCCACACCAGACGTTTATTTTGAAATTAAATTGATCCTTACATTCGATTCTGAAATGTGGATTTTCATCTGCCTACCATCTACAATTTTGTGAACTTACTGTACCATTCGATGTGAAAGTTGCTTCATCAGAGTACATTATTTTTGTGGAGAAATTATTATCTTTTTCAACTTCGCCTTGGAACCAGAAAGCAAAATACAAACGTGCATCAAAGCCTCTTTCTTTGAGTGTATGAACGAATTTCGGTTTGTATGGTG
This sequence comes from Chrysolina haemoptera, assembly GCA_958298965.1. Taxonomy (NCBI): domain Eukaryota; kingdom Metazoa; phylum Arthropoda; class Insecta; order Coleoptera; family Chrysomelidae; genus Chrysolina; species Chrysolina haemoptera. Next base: position 24,024,191 of record OY282600.1, on the reverse strand, counting down.
TGAATTTGTTCGTTTTCAAGACTCTTCTAATTGACCGTTCGGAGAAACCAATCTTTTTTTGCCTTTGAGATACCGGAAGTCTCGGATCCTCCACAACAGATAAAACAATATTCAGGGCAGCGTCTTCATCTACATTAAAATTTCCTTGGTGTGGTATTTTATGTTTGTTCTCAACTGACCCAGTATTCTTGAACTTTTTTACAATTTTTGCCACCGTTGCATAATGGAGATTTCTATTTGGATGCTTCTCATTGAATATATTTGAAGTTTAGCGACAAGTTCGATAGTTGTCACCGTATATTAAAACTATTTCAATTCTTTCTTGGAGATTAAGGTGTGCAGCGATTGTAACAACACAGAAATGAAATGTCAAGATAATGTTTACCTACTATTTTACCAATGCTTTTCAAAGACAACTTTGCGTATTATACCAATTTTCTGTTCACTGTAGAGCTTCGTTTTGATAATAAACGATCATTTACGGTTACCATTCATTTGGGAGACATGTTTTCACGTTGGTTACAATACAGTTGGATTGCTTTCAATTGATTTTGAACTGCAGATGTCGTTTGTTGTAGCTGATTTCGAAAAATACTTGTTTTTTTCTGAATGGCCACAATAAATGAGGTTTTGTGAAGTACGAATAATGCAATTTTCTAGATGACAGTTGGGCGAAACTTAAGTTTATCAGGTCGTCTAGATATTATTCAATGATGAGTCTACTCTGATATTACAAATCCTCATAATACATAGGGCGGGTGAGATAAAAAAAGGAGAAAATCAGTGAAACCTTGTTTTCGGAATAGGAGGCTGTGAATTCAAATTTGGAACACTCTCTAAATTTTAAGTCTTTGCTTTGAATAACTTTTTTGTGTTTTTTGAAAAATAAAGGTACTTTACTCTTGGGCCACTTTCAATTTTTTTCACCTCCCTCGTATACGAAACGATATAATTGAAATGTGGATAGTGCAATTTGAGTTTGGGAAGATGCTGGTACCTTTATGAAGAATAAAATTTTCTGTGAAATTTGAAATAAACTTTTTTGCATTTGTTGCCATAAATCTGCCGGTCACTGTATGATAGACAGAGAGATATATAAACAAAGCAAGTTGAATTAAAGCCTAAAAAAAGGATGAAAGCCTGTCTGCATAATTGCTTGAACTCACGCGGTTTTTCGCTAGCAGTTTTACATATCACAATCCCGAAACTTTTTGCATAGTCTGTTCCCTACCGGATTGTTTTTCAATTTTCAAATCCGATCAGCGTCCTGACGTCACGAAGTGAATTTTTAATGCTAATCGTGTTTGATTCATTCAACTATCTCGCATGGGAACGTTGAGGTGAATTCGAACTTTGTAATCAGCATACATTGACGGGTGATTAGTCAAATGAGGATTCACTGGTGGAATTGTATGCTATCGGCAAGCGAGCATTGTTCATGTGAATATTATGTTAACCATTACTTGAATAATGAGATAATGGTGTCACAGTGGTATCGTTAGGCTGATATTCCATTTGAAGAGGATTTTCTGTAAGCAATAATTGAACTGACAATGATGGGATACTGCTTTGTGTATACAGGGTCGTTGATTTGTATGGAAACGGCCTATTAGTTCCTTAAGTAAGATAGCTAGCGAAAAATATTAAAATACAAAAGTTTTAGAGTTTTTCAAAATCCATTATATTAACGAAAAATCAGGTATACAGGATCAGTCAAAAAGTCAGGACGAAACAAAGTTGCTTTTTCTCTAATGGGATACCCATTTCAATTCTGCTCGAAATTCTGAACAAAATTGATATAGCACATCATTTCCTAAATTGAACCGTTTTCGGGATATCGAATTTTGAAAATAACTTTCTAACAAAGTATCAAAAAATGTTTTAGTCTATCAAGTTCATAGTCCATCAAGTTACCTTTGTGAGTTTTCAGCTCCATAACAACGCCGCTTCGTTCTTTTGTCCAGCAGTGATGATCTTGACAACACATGTCAAAAATAGATTTAGTTTCAAAAATATTGCAGCTTTTTCCTGAAACTGGAGGTGTCAAAGATCGACCAAAAAGTTGAAGACCAGTAAGCGTTACAAATGAAGAAAATTCTTTGAATGTCATGTTTTTTTGTCATGTTGTTTTGTAATCTGGAAACTTCGATTAAGAATTGACCACAATCTTCTGAAATTGTACTACTATGCATACGTTTATTCAACTATGAAAAATGGAATTCTAGCCTGGGGCAACAGTTCTAGGTCTAATTCAACAGAAAAATATTGTACGTAACATGATGTTCAAACCTAGGATGTTTTTCTGTCGCCAGTTGTTTAAACAACTTGAGCTTTTAACGTTCCCTTCTCTCTTCATTTATAATTGTATTATATATATATAAAAAACACCCAGCTAAGAATAGCTGGGTCTCGTGAAAATATTGTACACAACTTAAGGCAAAACTTCAATATCAATATACCATCCCACCGTTTATCAACTGTGGCTAGCAGTCCGTTGGTTTTGCCAATCAAATTATACAACCACTTACCCGCTAGGCTTAAAATATTATCAAATGTGAATAAATTCAAATATGAAGCTCGAAAACTTTTAGTTAACGGGGTTTTTTATTCGTTTCAGAATATTTGTGTTGTAACCTGGTATAACCACCTTTACAAGTACACTTTTATATACTGTCGTTTACATACTTTTTTATTCTCTGTTTTTCGACTCTATACACTGTTCTTTATATACATTATTTTATATTATATTATTATATATTTATATACTGTACTGTTCGTTTTTCAACAGATTGTATAAAATTGACTTGACAATATCCTATACTTATGTATGTATAAGTCTGATTGGAAATAAAGAAATTGAATTGAATTGAATTGTTAGATGTGGTGGAAAATCCAATAAATTTGGCACAACAGAGGGCATTGAATCATAACATGAGTCGATATTCCATTCAAAAAATTTGCAAACTGCAAAAACTCCATCCATATAAAATTCATTTGGTACAAGAATTGAGTGAAGACGATTTTGATCGTAGAATGTCAACTTTGTCAACCACATATTGTTTTCTGACGAATCTACATTTTGTTTAAACGGGCACGTAAATCGACACAACTGTAGGTATTGGTCTGACCAAAATCCACATTGGATGGAGGAAGTTCACACTCAACGGCCACAAAAAGCTAATGTATGGTGTGGCATTCTTGGTGGACACATCATAAAACCCTATTTTATAAACGGAAATTTGAACTCTGAACGATATTTATTACTTTTACAACAGCATATTATTCCAGAGCTTAGACGATTATTCCCGATAACAACAATCCCAATTTGCCGGCAGAGCAAATATGGTTTTAACAAGATGGAGCTCCTCCACATTTTGGACGTGTAGTACGGGCATATCTAGATGAGACTTTTGCTGATAAATGGATTGGACGCAGGGGATCAATTGAATGGCCAGCTAGGTCACCCGATATGACCCCACTTGACTTTTTTCTATGGGGTCACATAAAAAATGTAGTCTACATGTTACGAGTACAAACTAGGTTTGAGGCTATCAATACGCATCTAGTAAAGTTCGATGCCGAAACAAGAGCGCTTCAATTCTAATCATTTTATACTACTCGAAAATTTACATATTGGCGAATAGTCTATGACCCGAAATCATCGGAGGTGCATTGTGAGTTGTATAGATCTGATTTCCCTTAATGAATCAATCGATCATCGAGTGATATTTGTTGCCAAGACCGTGCCTGAGGGTATTGCTAATTTTCGCGAGGAATTGTCGTTTTGTATGTTTTCCCTGGGTTTGGTAAAATCCAAGAATTTTGTGTTTCATCTTCAATGAATGTGTGTCATGAACTCAAACCCTTTTTGGTGTGTTACTTGAATTTTCTTGTCGATGTTTATCTATTCATACCCCCTGGAAAAGATACGTCCCTGGTGATTGCCTATTGGGCAGACTCGAATTATTTGTGTCTTCATTTCGTTCTTTCCGGTGTGTTACTGAGTAAAGCACGTTCCTTCCCGAAATTTTGGGGATCAAAACTCAGTAATTTATTCATGCAAGCTAAGTTTTTGTGATTTGGTGTCAGGAAATTCCTTGAGATATTCTGTGAGGATATTTCCGTGAGTGCCACTTAGTCTGCCACGACGTTGTCGGATATTTTCCACCGGAATACGCAAATCGAATAACCACTGTCCCAGCCAAAAGGACAGCTTCAGCCAAGCCACCCTTCAACTACGTAAGTCGATTTTTATGTCCAATTCTGGGAGTTACTAGGGGCTGTCGTTTGAGAAACAGGCAGTTATTTTTCTTTTCTTCGTAGGGCTTTTTCCTTTCACCCCCGACGTCCAGAGGTTGCTACCAACCCTCTTTTAGACGTCCTAGTATACATGGATGACGGTGAATTTCATGCCGCCCTGGTTTAGCAATTTTTTTTTTCCCGGATATATGGTTACTGGATGGTTAATGTGCCGTATCCTTTCCCCGTACATCTCTGAGTATACGACTGGAGGAAACCATCATCCCTTAGAGTTGGACCTCGCTGGAGAAGCACCGGGAACAGCTAAGTCTTTTCATCCTCAGTGCCTCAATATTTTTTTTTGTATTTCTCGCCTTAAATTTTTTTTTTACCTATATTCATCCCTTTGAAAAGTAATGATATACATGTGTAGATATTAATTACTAAGAATGATTCTCATGATTTCATGAATTATTTACCGGATTTTGTTCATATTCAAATGAGATCTCACTTGGGTACCCGCGAATATTATATGAATATTATATTTAAATTTCTCTAATAAATAGTATTGGAATCCCATAGTGGGGAAAACTTAGATCATCCATCTAATATTTGCTTTCATTATCATGGTCAATATACCTATTTGAGTAAGTGGACGAATGTGTTTCAATTGGACAAGGGAACAGCCTGCAGCCTATCAAAACCATCTATACAGAGAACCCACGCGAGCTAGTCAGCCGTGTTTCAGTGATAAGAAAGTTTTACAAGGGGGACCACTGGAGCACGATAAATCTATTTCTTATTATTTCGTCTCAGGGTAAGAACAAACCCTGATAATTAATACCTTTATTAAAAATTGTTACTTTAAATAGCAAAGCCCCCAAGTAGGTAATATACAAAAATAGGCCGCCAAATATCGAAGAGTTGCAAGAAAGAATAAGGTATTGAATTTCTACCATTCCTCCTCACATGCTTTTTAGATTCACCACAAACTTTTGTTCAGTGAGTTCATTACTGTAAGGAGGTATTTGGTAAACACTTTGAGCACCTTATTAAATAGAAATCCAAAGAAAAATGTATTTATTACAACTTGTTTTCTCTCTTTTTCTCCTGGCATAACTATTGTTTTCATAAAATGTTAAATATCCTGGACATTCATTGAAAAATACGTTTTTTGCACTTCCGGGACTAAAATGTATATTTCAGTTCCTAGGGAGATAAAGTTGCATTTCAAATCTCTAGGGACATAAAGTAAAAATCAAACATTACCGCAGCTACACTATCAATAACTAGGACAAAAATTAGGAAATATTCCATTATAAATCTTTATTGATTGAATTAAGATTGTATGTGATATTAACATTATCAAAATTGATGAAACTAAATAGGCGATTATTTGTATTTGATTAGTGAATAGAGGAAAGTGAAGAGATGTCATGTTCTTGACGTATCGGTTAATGTCAACATTAACTGAAATGACACTGAATTGAAAAAGTTTGTTGACACCGTTGCTATGACGTTACCTACCGAGTAATCCAAGTACCATGTTTATATAACTCATCAAAATAATTAGTTGCATTATTATTGAAATTTATAATACTGGGAAGTGCAAAAAATAGCGTATATGCCGCAGGACTAAAGTGATATTTTATCCCTTACGTGATTATAGAACATCACGTGCAGGATACAAACATTCACTTTAGTCCCTTGCTATATAATATACTATTATCGTTTCATGCATTTTTATCAACCCTGAACAATTACGCTTTTTTAATTTTCTGTAAAAAAATTATAATTAAATTGTAATCATATGCACATACTCCACCCTGTGTGACTTTCATAATAAATATCCATAATTTCGTGCTTTTTTTCAATAAATTTGAGAGTAGTAAAAAGTAATTTTCAAAATTTGATATATCGAAAACGGTTGAATTTAGGAAATGATGTGCTATATCAATTTTGTTCAGAATTTCAAGCAGAATTGATATGTGGAATAATATACAGAGTGTCCCATTAGAGAAAAAGAAACTTTTTTCCTCCTGACTTTTTAACTGATACTTAATATTTCGTTAATATAATGGATTTTGAAAAACCCTAAAACTGTTGTATTTCAGTATCAAGAGATAATCCGTTTCCATTTCCATACATATCAGCTTTTGAACCGGTTACGGATAGCACACGATTCATGGGTTTTAATCTGACACTGAATCCAATAGAAAAGATTTGTGGCATACAGGTAATTCTTCAAGAGTACTTCAAGAAAAAAATTGTTCTTCATGCAACGGGAAGTGGGGAAAATTTCCTGGAAAATTCTGTATGTCCCTTGTTTCTGATCGAAAATTCATAAACTTAACGGTGTTTTGAAAAAAAAAATTTCAACAATTATCATATACCGGGTGTCCACGGAAGGTGGCTCGCCCCTATAACTTTTATAACTTTTTAGGTTTTGAGGATATTGGAATGAAATTTGAAGGATGTATATAATACATAAAACTGCATTTTTTGACAAGTGACTCGGCTTCAAGCAACTTTCGGTCTTACCGGAAGTGATTTTCAAATGAGACAACCGGTATATCTTCACTTTTTTGTCTCCCTATGACATTGTCAATACAACCATGTATCTATATTGAAAAGGGGAACATTCTCCATGAAAATTGAAAAAGGAAAAATGTGATTTATTGTAATATCTAACAGAAAACAACTACTTCCCTGGCAGAAGCCAAGCTGGACATTGAACTACATCTGATAGATATTGTGAAAAGACTCTAACTGAAAAGAAAAGAAAAAATCTGAAAGTGAAAATTCGCATTTTCATTCAGATAGTTGATTTTTTTTCAATTTTCTCTAGTTTTCATTGAAAAAAATCATTAAATAAATGAGATAAATGAGATAATGTTATTAAAAAATATCACTCACAGAAATCATTCATTTCATTGAGGCAAGGTTCGCTTCTCTCTCATTCAATCCCCAATACATTTTGCTCGACGAAAATCTATTTCGCTTTGCCAAGCTCTTCAGGAGGATTCATATTTTTGAACTAAAATCAAAAACCATATATCATTTGTCAGTTTTTATAACCAAACATTTTTTAAATTTTGAAATTCATTTTTGAATATAGAGGACTATAAATACGTTCAAATTATCAATTTTAGTCCTAAAGTTTTCGGAAAAATACAACTTTACGTTTTTCGGTTGAAATGCATCTGCTGGGTGAAATTTAATTTTTAAATTATTACTATTTTTTTTTTCAAATGAAAATATAGTAGCTCGTTGGGTCAGAAGAGAAGCATTTCATTACAATCAATTTGATACCGCACACTATTAAGACTCGAAGAAACTTTGGTCAACAAACTTAAAAATATTACGGTAGATCTTTTTTTGAGATTAAAATGATATAAAAATTCATTTAATAATTGAATTTTACACAGCAGATGCATTTTAACCGAAAACCGTAAAATTGTATTTTTCCCCATACCTACTTTAGGACTAAAATTGATAATTTGAACGTATTATGGATACTCCTCTAGATTTAAAATTAAATATCGAAATAAAAAAAAATGGTCACAAAAAGTAACAAGTTGTGACTACATGATTGTATTCAGAATGTCATATGGAAATGAAAAAGATGAAAATATACCAGGTGTAAGTGTTCGATTGTGCATGTCCGACCACCCATTTTTTTTTTGTATTCTAATAATCAACTGTCATCCCATATGTTGGGTACTTTTTGACGGCACTGTATGTCTATCAAACATCCCCCGATCCCATGGCTATACATAGTTATCGTTCGGTTAACACAAAAACCACAATTTTACCGAAACTCCGTTACTTGGAAATGGAAAACGTGATTGGTTTAATTATCAAATCACTAGAGAATAATTTGAAAACTAATGTATAGTTCAAACACATTCTCCCAAATTGTAATTTCTAGAGTGGACCCAGTCAGATTCTAACTATGCCACTCGAAAGTTCAGGATTCGATTCATAATCAATAATTAAAGTGGAACTAAGAACTTCGCTTTGTTCAGGGTCGTTAAGACATTCTAGAATAACCTAAGTGAATCATATTTCCAACATTTCAAAAAGCTGTAAACATTGCGCATTTGAAATTGAAAGTGCAAGGCGGAAATTACAATACAAAGGATACCGCACACTTCAGTATATAGAGAATCGTCGAATCGACTGAATTTTTGATATGTTGTAGCATTGTTTAAATAAGGGGGATAGTTAGTCAATGCCTGTGGAATTGGTATTGGAGCCAAACGTGAGTGCCATCTAGCGTAAATATTTTCTAACATGAATATATGACGTCATTTCAGTGCTGTACTGATGCGCCCACTATAAGAAATGTGGACATTGAGAGGAACTACAAAAATATTGTAGGTTTCTACACGTAAACAAAACATTTCCTAAAGTTTCATTCTTTGCAATTTCAACAAATCTTCATACATGTTTATACCATTTATTTTAAAGCAGTGGAAGCAGAGTTGGACTTGCCTAACATGAAGAAGTTTTGAGAGCTATTTTGTTTGAACTTTTTATTGGATATTTTTCAGTCGAGCAAATTGTCTCTGTTAATTATTGAAAGTACAGTATTATTGAAAGTACAGTATATTTCAGGATTGAGTGACTATTTTTGTACTTATACAGTTCTTTTTGCAAATGAACCTTAACACGGATAAATTACACACAAACCTAACCTGAGCAAGATAACCTGGTCATCAAATTTCACTAACTTCTTCAGTGTGTTCAGCGATGTCTTGTACTGTCTCTGGGATATATTGTAAAATATTACTAGTTCACACAGGGGCACAGGGGAGTGCGATGTAGCTAAGCACATCTTTGAAGAAATCGCGCTGGTCATATAAGGGATTGGAATTCACAGATTCCCATAACTAAACTGGTAGCAGCGAGCAATAACGCAAGCAAAGTAGCTTTTGTAAATATGCTTCTGGATGAATTTACTGCAAATGTATCATCACTCAGGCACGGATCCAAAGAAGAGTCACTCATGAGAGATTTTAAGAGATTTTTTAATATTGATATCTTGAAATTTAATATTTCCTACTTCATACGGAGGAGGTTCGTTTTATGTAAAAATGACTCATGAATAATAATATGAAGTATTTTTTCTGAAATACACCGAAATATATAATCTGAGAAAGCTGTTTAATATGGCATGAAAGGTGTTATCGAATACGAAATATAAAATCAAGATTATTATGTTCTACGGTTTCGGCTTTCAATGTGTGTAAATTCATTTTAAATGAATGGGTACAGTGAAAGTAATACTTCACAAAGATTTTTTACACAATACTAACATTTAATGCTAACAGCTGTTTCGACACACTTAACTGGCTCAGAAGATGACTCAGTGTGTCGAAACAGCTGTTAGCATTAAATGTTAGTATTGTGTAAAAAATCTTTGTGAAGTATTACTTTCACTCTACCCATTCATTCAAGATTATTAGTTCACATATATATGATACGTGTAGTGTTATTTGCTTAGGTTATTTCCAATTTCTATGTCGAAAGTCAAAACAAATCTGCCAAAAACTTCGTTGGGATGACATTTGCTATATTGATACAGGGAATGTACGGTATGTCCATCACCATTCTGTGAAGAGGTAGGTACCCATGTGCGGTCTATTACGATATGGTTTTGATTAACATATTAACATCCAAAGAATGATGTCAAAAAAAACAAAAAAAAACAAACATCCAATCAATATTCTTATTGTATTTGAATAAAATTTTTGTTCAAAATGGCATGTTGTGTAACAAGTGTTATAAACGTCCTTTCAGTAATTCAATCACGAGTACAGCCTAGCGAAACGTAAAAAGTATCCCGAGGAGTTTATAAGCGCTTTACGATCTTTTTTCTCATAACAAAGTAATTATAACAATTTCAATTATGAACAGTTCAAGACCTACTCAGTAGGATTTTTAACCACTAACACAAAACATTAATCCTAACGATATACATATTTAAAATACGGAGATGTTAAGGTATTATTAAAAAAAAAGTTGATTTAGAAACATAATAGCTTTATTCGTTTGCATAGAGGTGTAGCACTTTCCTGCACCTGGTGTAATTTACAGTAGTATAAATTATACTACACTACACCTTGATGCAAACGAATAAACCTATTGTGTCATTACACTAGACTACACTACACCGACACCGACACCGACACCGACACCGACACCGACACCGACACCGACACCGACACCGACACCGACACCGACACCGACACCGACACCGACACCGACACCGACACCGACACCGACACCGACACCGACACCGACACCGACACCGACACCGACACCGACACCGACACCGACACCGACACCGACACCGACACCGACACCGACACCGACACCGACACCGACACCGACACCGACACCGACACCGACACCGACACCGACACCGACACCGACACCGACACCGACCCCGACACCGACCCCGACCCCGACCCCGACCCCGACCCCGACCCCGACCCCGACCCCGACCCCGACCCCGACCCCGACCCCGACCCCGACACGACACGACACGACACGGACCCCGACACGGACCCCGACCCCGACCCCGACCCCGACCCCGACCCCGACCCCGACCCCGACCCCGACCCCGACCCCGACCCCGACCCCGACCCCGACCCCGACCCCGACCCCGACCCCGACCCCGACCCCGACCCCGACCCCGACCCGACACGACACGACACGACACGACACGACACGACCCCGACACGACACGACACGACACGACCCCGACACGACACGACACGACACGACACGACACGACACGACACGACACCGACACGACACGACACGACACGACACGACACGACACGACACGACACGACACGACACGACACGACACGACACGACACGACACGACACGACACGACACGACACTACACTACACTACACTACACGACGAAGAAACCTATTGTGAATCTGTGAAAATAGCGCGGTAAGCTGAATACACTACACTACACTACACTACACTACACTACACTACACTACACTACACTACACTACACTACACTACACTACACTACACTACACTACACTACACTACACTACACTACACTACACTACACTACACTACACTACACTACACTACACTACACCACACCACACCACACCACACCACACCACACCACACCACACCACACCACACCACAACACACCACACCACACTATACTATACTATACTATACTACACTATACTACACTACACTACACTACACGACGAAGAAACCTATTGTGAATCTGTGAAAATAGCGCGGTAAGCTGAATACACTACACTACACTACACTACACTACACTACACTACACTACACTACACTACACTACACTACACTACACTACACTACACTACACTACACTACACTACACTACACTACACTACACTACACTACACTACACTACACTACACTACACTACACTACACTACACTACACTACACTACACTACACTACACTACACTACACTACACTACACTACACTACACTACACTACACTACACTACACTACACTACACTACACTACACTACACTACACTACACTACACTACACTACACTACACTACACTACACTACACTACACTACACTACACTACACTACACTACACTACACTACATTACACTACACTACACTACACTACACTACACTACACTACACTACACTACACTACACTACACTACACTACACTACACTACACTACACTACACTACACTACACTAGACTACACTACACTACACTACACTACACTACACTACACTACACGACGAATAAACCTATTGTGAATCTGTGAAAATAGCGCGGTAAGCTGAATACGTATACGAAAAAATTTGATATCTGATGTATTTGAGATTTGAGAACATGCAGAACTTTTTATGAGGAATAAATTTTTTCCTAAAATGAATAATAATATGGTTCCAACTTGGTGGGACAAATTGTATATCATATTGTTTTTTTTTAGGTGATCTCACTCAATCAACAGATCGTGGAGGGTTGATTTTTTTCAATGTCGTATCCCAGGTCGTGTAATCTATGGTATAACATAACCGGCGCCAAACTCACTTCAGTTTTGGATTCTTGTTTGAGTCATCAATCAAACAGGAACGATCGATGAAAGCATGAAGCGCGGCAAAACTGAGAAACAAAAGAGTCAGTTCATTTTCAGTAATTGATTTGAAAGCAAGTCTCCGGAAAAGAAATCCATTGTAAATTGTCGACACAGGAGGTTAAACGAGATTTCAAAGAACTTTCATTATTTTATATCAGCAGACTCTCGCTGTGATGTTTGTAATCAACAAATCAGTTGTTGAGCTGGCACAGTGTTAATTTTCAATCAGTTTCTCAGGGAACCTTCAATTCAATCAGTGTGAGATTAAGTCAGAGATTTGCCAAATAAGGACGTCTTGCACAGAATCTTGTATAGATAGTCGTTTGGGTACTTCAGGTAATTAAATCATGTCGATCTGTCTGGTTGTGCGTACTTAAAGACCTCAAAAGTTGAATTTGTTTTGCCATTTACAAAACAATTCCTACATTTATAAAAAAATGTATGGTTCTAGACTATCACCACAAGTTATCTTGAACCTACATTGAACATAATTTTGAAATACTTCATGTTGAAAATAAAGGAACGAAATCAAATCTGTTGAAATGTTTGGAAATTATTAAATGGAAGAATTCTCAGAATTTGATTAACGACCAAACAGATTTTGATTATTTCCCTCTTTTGAGTTTATTTGGCAAAATCCAAAAAAAAATTAAGTATATTGGTCAGGAAGACAATTGACACAAAAAAGGTAGCATAGCATAGCTTCAAACTCCTAAGTCAGATCATTAATTGAAACCGCAGCACCTCACTATCCCTCAGAGTTCTTCATCATACCATCGTCCTGAAAGGAAAGGATAGTTAACTCACTTGGGCTATTTGAACTATGTTCTAATCAGTACAAATTCAAATCCTACATTATAATCAGTATAAATGCAAACCACGTAGGTTAAAAAGGGTACTTACCTTCAATAATTATATTGTCAACCTCAAGTATACTTTGGGTGCATCGTTAGCTGTTTGCTAACGGTGCTATAATTCTGTTAATACCTCTATCGCCTACGGTTGAAGTAGCTACTGTACAAAGTACCAATAGACCTCCTACTTGTAATATTATCGATACTTTGTCTTATGTATTCTTTTAACCCAGCATCCCTCTCCGACTGAAGCTTTGTTCGGGACAATATTATAAAGAACTCTATTGCTACCCTCCTGCTACCTTACTCGCAGCCCAGAGCGTAGCACTATCATCCCCCTAACTTTTTCAGACAAGAATTTGATTCAAGTGAAACCCCCTTCAGAGAGGGCTTTTGATCTCATATACAGTGCTAATTAGTTTCTGGAAATCGATTCACTAGTTGCAGTACAGTAACCACAGATCGTATCACTTTGAAACCCGGCTCATGACTTCTTGACATCATGGATTTTTAGAAAAAAAATTGTTTACAAAAAAATCAGGAGTGGAACCAAAAAAAATTTTAGTTAAACATATTATAATTTTTGTTTGCTGATGTTTCGGAAAGTATAAGATTTATCAAGAAACAATTTCAACAAGGTGAAAGATAATTCTTCACAAGAAATATACTTAGTAATTTCTCACAAAATGCGCTCGTTTGTTCAGAAAACCTGATTGAATTCCGACATCAAATGTCAGGCTCACCTTAAGTATATTTTAAAATTAAAGTAGAAGAAAAAGAAAGAGTGCATATGGTTCCTGAAGACTTCTACATCCTCATGCATATATAACATGTGAGTATTTGACTACCTAAAATGTGTTTTGTCCCACTTCACATAACCCTTCTACGATATTTACGGAGGATCCAAAAGTCATGGATATTTTAGTTGATATGAAATAATTACACTAAAGCAGGAATCAGTCCCCTCTTTGGACCATATGCAACGATTTAAAACTAGTGAGACAAGTCTCACTTACACATGCCAAAAAAAAAAGTGGGTTTAACTCCTGGCTCAGTTTTCAACTCACCCATAATCCCGGCATTTTCTTCAGTAAATATTGAAAATAATCGCTCATACACATCCTACATGAAAAATGAAGTATGTGATTTCAAGAATGAAGTTTGCACTTCGCAGAACATGTTATTAATAAAGATCATGTAATGGACTTCAATAATCCAAAAATATTGGCAATAGAGAAAAATTATCAAAAAAGAATGTTTTTGGAGATGGTTGAAATTAGTAAAAATAACCTTACAATGAACAAAAGAGCTGAAATTGAGGGTCTCAGCCAAATGTATACATACCATTTAAAATTGTAAAATTCACGAACTCTTAATTAATAACAACAATAAAGTAAATTATCTATATACATATATACCTTTATCCTATTTTTCTATATTACTATTTGTGCTAGTTACTTTTAGTAACAAAATATCACCCTGTATTATGATAAACTTGAAAGGTAGATGCCAAATTAATATTTCACTTTGAAATTTAATTTTTTTCTTGGACATTCATCTGGAAATTTTCTTGATTTCAGTATATAATTGCTTCAAATTTCATCTCACGATGTGAATGTTTTATAATTAAGTATTTTTATGTTTTACTTTAAAAACTTTGTAGATATCTTGTAAAATGGATAAAAGTCATCCGAAAGCTCAGATATACCAAAGAAAATTCTTTGAGTTGTGGCCATCTGTCTGACTGCATCCCCAATAAAAGAATTATCTCTACTAGACCAGTCATTATACTCACGCTTTTTATATATATATATAATAATATATACATAATATATATATATAATATATATATATATACATACATATATATATATATACATATATATATATATATATATGCGGGATATGAATAAGCGATTATTTTCAACATTTAGTGAAGAGAATGCCGATTTTATGAAATGAGGCAGGAGCAAAACTAAGTTTTTGTTTTGGCATGTATAAGTGGGACCTGTCATACTACTTCAAAATTGTTGCTGAAAGTCCAAAGAGGGTATGGGTTGCTGCTTCAGTATAATAATTCCATATTTACTAAATTATTCCTGATTTTTGGATCATCCGCAAACATCTCCGTGAAGTGCGACAAAACACATTTTAGATACTCAAATACTCGCATATTATATTTGCTTCTCCTTCTTCGATCATTTTTAGCAGAGTTATGACCAATCAAATATTCGGCTCCGCCAGAACTTGCAGCGGCGTGTAAAGGTGAACCAGAAATTAAATGTCGGCGTTCAATCACGTTTTATGAGAATACGATCGCATATCATACGAAATTACTAGGAATAACTTTTGACGAAAATTGAATTGTTTTTCACCCTGTTGAATTGTTTTTTCGATAAATCATATACTTTCCAAGATTACAGCAAAAATCTATTTATATATTTTTGAACGAAAAAAAAATTATGTTCCACCCCTGGAATTTTGGTAAACAATTCTTTTTCGTGTTTATCATGGTTCCAACTACTAGCATACTAAGTTTGGTGGTGCTACAATCGATTCTTGTCTCAAAACCCAATCGTACTGGATTATAAGAAAATAGGGAGGGAGATATTATACCTAAAACAAAAAAAAAATAGTATGTTGCTCTGATTTTCTTAATATTATCCGATTCTTCTTATTGTATATAGCACGGTAGACTAAATAGGATACTACAGTCGGGTTAAGTGCATTCTCAGTTATTTATCGAGTTTTCGAAACTAAATTAGTTTTCCATCATGATACAAGTAGTGATGCAGAATTGGAGTTAATAGTCAGTATGAGTTTCCATTGCACAAACAATTATCACTGAACTTGAAACAACAAAATTTTGCATATAAACGTAAATGAGTTCACGGCATTAATGGCTCACATAATATCAATACAAATGTGAATACAAAACCCATTAAGGCTTCTGATGGTTTATTGAATAATTACTGCCATCAAAACCATACTTTTACAAACGTCATATTATGTTAACATCATTGCAATAAAAACAGTTTTGCCTGCACAAGCATCAGTAGAGGATATCTAATGAAATACTAAAATCACTATGAGAAGAGAACAATGTTAATGTCAAAGGACACTGCACACTTTTATAGGGAAAGGGGCCCTCTGTCGAATCGGCTGAATTTTTGATATGTTGTAGTCCAAGTCATTCCAAACAAAAAGTCCAATGAGCATAACTTTTTCTATAGGCTAGTTTTGACGCTAGAGGGCGTTGAAATTTTAAATCTTTTCCCTATTGTTAAACAACAAAAAAAGTTACCCTGAATAATTTTCACTATTCTGAGTAATCAAGATCTAAACATTCATCAATATAAGATAGTATTAGAAGTATTTTTCGTTGGTGTCATAACAGATGGTCAATTATACAGTGTGTTCCATCTAGTATGAACAAACTAATAGTTCGAGTTGATGCTGAAACTCAAGGAGGATGTTATAAAAATAGGTCTAATTAATTTATATTCGATTATTTTATTGATGCTCAAGGAATATGATGGAGAAACTCCTCCTGGCGGGTCAACTAAGCCTCCATTCACACATTTAGCATAAGTATAATATGGAGACAATGATGGGCTATAATTCAATATATTAAGTATATGTTACATTTAACGTACCTTTCGAACCTAGTATAGTTGACCCTAATGAAGCACCGTCGAATTAACCCTAATAATAATTTACAGGGTGTTTCATTTTGGAACATATCGATGTAGTTGATTCACAGTTGTTATTTCATAGTATTTCGATGGCGAAATTTTACTCTCATCCTCCATAGACACGGAGTATCAATACGTTCCTCAAATCCTGCCTTTTATCTTGTTCATGAGATTGGGGTTTATTAATTTCATCGGTTTCTTCGTCCTCCATTGTATTCACACTCATAACATTTGAATCTCACTGCAAAATTATACGCCATATTCAAACTTTACATTGACATGAAGTCACAAACAATCAAAACATTGCTCAATGGAAACATTTTTGTTTTTTTTTTCTGTAGTGAAGGGATGCACTGTTTTCATATTATCCAGTACCCCATTCTTGAAAATAATGTTTTCAAAACGAAGCTAAACTATAATATTTTCATAATGCGTCAAAGTTCAATTTCCCGAATACTGTTGTGATATCGAAATAAAAATGAAAGTTAACCAGACAGCAGGATCCAGAACAAGAATTGGTTGCCTCATATACAGGGCAATACGAAAAAATAGGGTTGGATGGTGGAACGCATTAAATTAAAATGAAATAATAATTATAACATCTTCGTTACCTTCATTCACTTGGGGGCTACAACCAAAAATGACTACATGGCTTTACGCCAGAGTTATCAGACCCATTATAACGTATGGGGGAAGGGGGGCCTCCCATCAATGAGGAAATCGCTGTCTACACGGACGGCTCCAAAACGGATGAAGGTGCAGGAGCCGGCATTTACGGAACCAAGCCGAAGATGAAAATCTCACTGAGCTTGGGCAAACATGCGACGATATTTCAAGCGGAAATCGTTGCAATACACCATTGTGCACAAGAGCTAATGAGGCACGATTTTTCACGAAAAAACATTGCCATATACTCAGATAGCCAAGCTGCGATAAAAGCAGTCAACTCAATGCAAATTACCTCAAAACTTGTTTGGGACTGCATAGAAGCCCTAAAAGAGCTGGGCAGTCAGAACAGACTGACACTAGCCTGGGTACCAGCACACACAGGTTATAGAGGCAATGAAGAGGCCGATACACTAGCCCGAGAAGGAGCAAGTAAGGCCCTGAATGGCACAGAACCGTATTTCGGTATAGCAAAAGCTGTACTAAAAACAAACACCAAATCATGGATTCAACAGAATTCTCAAGAATGGTGGAACAATGCACCAGGGATGAGACAGGCCAAAGAGTTTATCAAACAACCGCAGCCAACATTCACAGACTATCTACTAAGCCAGAAGAGGAACACTACTAGAATAGTAGTAGGACTTCTCACAGGGCACTGTAGGCTCAACAAACATATGAGTACAATAGGCCTGGCAGAAGAAATGCTATGCAGGTTCTGTCAGGAAGAAGAGGAAACATCAGTACACATACTATGCCACTGCGAGGGCTGTCAAGGCAAAGGTTTCTAACGCTGGGAGAAGAAAAACCAAGAGATCCCAGATTCATGGGAGTTCTAAAAACTAGCCTGTGGAGTCTCGTAAAGATGACAGGGCTAGACAAAGAACTCTAAATGATCTCGAGGACAAACACAATAGATCTGAAAAGGTCGCGGTGTAGAGGCTTGTAGCACGAAAGTCCCTAATATATAATCTATAATCTATAATCTACCTTCATTCACCTCTCTACTACTATTATTTGTCTCTGAATCAGTTGGATGTTACGAATTTTTGGTCGAAATAAGTCCATTCGCAAATGTAAAAATCCCTGACGTTACAATGATAGATTCAGAAAGAATTTTTTCTACGGCTATTTTATTGACATTTTTTTAATATTTCTTGTTCTTTCTCATGCCTTCAAATTATACAGGATTGTCGAAAAATATTTTTCAATAAGTACGGAACTTTTTGAATTTAACTATCGCTTTCTTTTAAAACGAACACTCGGTATAGTTTTCAACTTTGTGATGTAGAAAACGGCGTAGAATAAAATTCATAAAGAGTTTTTGATTGTAGATCCCTAAGGCGATTTGTAACCATTTTCGAATTACTGAAGTTTAGAAATTGTAAGTAGCTGGAACACATTGTATAATTGACCAAATGTAACAACTCCAAAGAACAATACTTGAAAAAGTATCTCATATTGATGAATGTTTACATCTTGATTAATCAGAATGCTGATAATTATCAAGGATAACGTTTTGTATTGTAAAACAATGTAGAACAAATGAAGGTTTTCATGGGCCTCTAGCTCCAAAACTAGCCTAAAGAAAAAGTTGTGCCCATTGGACTTTTTGTTTGGAATGACTTGGACTACAACATATCAAAAATTCAGCCGATCCGACAGGGGGCCACTTTCCCTATTAAAGTGTGTGGTATCCTTTACGCAGCCTCCGAGTATTATAGGGGTTAAAAACAACTACGGAATTTCTTACTCTACGGCAAACTAGGTGTTATCTCTATGTTCTATCTTGGAACCACTTCCTCCAGTTTTCTCTGCCGTGGACTCTACACACGAATACCACACCAAAAAATAATATAGCAATTAAAAAAATACTATTTTTATGATAGAAAAAGGTATTTTTTAAAATAAGTGGTTATTGTTGTTGATCGAAATAAAGACTGAATACTTTACCTTGACCCTTGTGTAACCTAGTCACTGATAACCATTCCAAAACTTCATGAAAATCTAGCTAGAAGGACTCAAATTTTGGTATCCGAAGGATTCACAGGTCATCCCGCTGCAGCTTTCGAACAGTCACAAGAATCTGCAGATACCAGCCACAGTCAGTTGTTAAAAGTATAATTTTATATTTCCAAACATTCAGTACATGCTAAAGTCCACCTTTGAGTAGTTTTTTTCAAAGAAATAAGCAAAAATATTATGTTTGGACAAGTGACATAACCTCACAAATTGAGAGGAAAAAATAGTCAACAGGGACATAAAGAGGATCATATAAAAACTCAAGAGCAACAATAAGAGATAATTTTAGCAAGTTATTTTAGTCATAGTTAGAATTTAAGTTTTGTACATAATTAGGTGCGATTCATCAGGTGAGCCATACCAAACGTTTCGAACGAGTTTTTCAAAAACATTTCAAAAATCAAGTGCGCCTTGAAAGGGATATTTCGCGAGTTAAATTACGGGAGAAGAGATAATCTTTGGTTTTTAGAAGGATCGGGGAAAAAATCGCCGGTAGAACAAGACCAGGAACGAGTCCACAGTAGAAATTTTTTAAAATTATTAGTAAAAATTAAAATAAAAACAGTTCCAATCTTTCCAAAAATTTGCTACGAGTATCTAGTAAAAATAGAGAACACTACATACCTAAATAGAAGCTGATTTCTACAAGAAACACCCACAGAAGAATCCTGATTCAGAACTTCTGGAATAAGCGAGATTCCTGAATTAGTTAGTTGTAATATCAACTAAGAAGAATAACATCACAGAAACACGAGCATTCCACAAAAACTTTTGAAATTAACTCCGAATTTCCAAGTGTGTAATAACGAATCACAAACTATTTTCTTTTTAAAGAGCGAACTTTCATTAATTTTAGAACACTAAAACTTTAATTCATGAATTCACGTAATTTTTGTAGTAAAGTTTGAAAAATAAATATTATATAACCTCCAAAATCTCCTGTGACCGAGATATTTTTGGGGTACACTTCCAACAACAATTTTATAAGAACACACAATGCTTCCAGTAATTATTATTTTTGTGTCTATTTGATAGATCATGTGATATACAGCGTGATTTATGTGGGCCGTGCATTAGAAGTTTTTCAACTTGCAGTTGGACTAGAAACTTGAAATTTGGTATGCTGTCATAATTGATCATGTGCGTTCTACCTCAAATGTTTTCAGTCCTACAACTATACAGGGTATGCCAAAAGTCGGTACCAACTTTCTTATTTTAAATGGAAACCTAATATTTTTTTGTCACGGTTCGATTGGCCTTCTGATTATGACTTCAGACAACATAAGTTATGTTCACTTATCTATCACAGTTTTTGAGATATGTCCATTTTTCTGAAAAAAATTACGGCTGTAGTAGTTTACGAAAACACGTGTAGCCCGCAAACGGTTCAAAATTAGGAAACCAAATTTATGGAGCAGTTAGCTGGTAGTCCAGGCTAACACCTGATGTCCCATCGACGGTCCCATTTTGTACCATATGGGCGCAGGCGATTTTTGAATGTCGCAATATAAAATTGTCAAAAACTCAATTTTTTCAAATGGCACCTACCATTTTTTTTTAAACCATTCGAAAGAAAATTGAATTTTAGGATGAGTTATTTCAGCATTCCCTATACCCAAGTTCAACCTCTATCGAGTTATTCAATAAAAATCAAGAAATGCCTTATCTTGCAGAATGATTATGTGTGTATGCCATGGAAACAAAAGAAAATTGTAATAATTTAATCAAAAATATTGAACAATATTGACAGAACTCTAGCGTAAATGTTCAATATGAACACCATTGTTGTTCAAACATTCTATTATTCTAGTTTCAATAGATTGCGTAGCACGTCTGACTTCGTTGGGATCGAGACTGTCAAAAGTCTGTATTATTCTAAGTCTCAACTCATCTATATTGTGAACTGGTGAAGAATAGACCAAATCTTTTACCCTACCCCAAATATAAAAATCTAAAGGGGTAAGATCTGGAGATCTTGCAGGCCAGAGAAAGGGTCCTCGATTTCCCCACCAACGGTCCTCGAACATGGATGTCAATGTGGTAAACACAGTTCGTGTATTGTGCGGTGGTGCCCCATCCATCTGGTACCATGAACGTGCAGCTCTAGCCAGTGGCAAATTGTCAAGAAATGTTTCTATTACGTTTTGAAGAATTTCTACATATCTGTCACTATTCAGATTTTCATCGTACATAAAGTAGCGTACCTCTTGGTTCATTACCAAACAAAACACATTTATTCGAAATTGAACTTGATTTTCAACTTCGAACACCATATGTGGATTTTCAGAAGCCCAAAAATGTCGATTGCGCCTATTGTAAACTCCCTGCTGACAAAACTTTGCCTCATCAGTCCAAATTATGTTGTCTAAAAATCCGGCGTGCTCTTGTATTTTGAGTAATAAGTCCTCGTAAAAGTTTACTCTACGGGGAAAGTCACCTGGGTGTAATTTTTGCAATCGTATAAATTTGAAAGGATGTAGCTTATGGCGGTGTAAAATGGTTTGTATTGCAGAGTATGAAAATCCCAATTCCAAAGACGCCGTTCGTATTGAGGCTTGAGGATATGCTTGAAAATACCCGAGAATGGTAATTTGATTATCGTCATTGCCAGTTAGTGGTTTGACTCTCGTAACGGGTCTAGCCACCTTCCCAAAATGTATAAAATTAGTTTTCAATCGTGAGAACTTGCCCCGTGTCATCCTCGGTAAGTTTGGATATTTCAAATTAAACTCTCGGACAGTTCGCTGCACATTTTTTTGACACATGCCGTGGATAACAAACAAGTCAAACACAACTTCGTTTGTATAATTTTCCATATTCCAATCAACTTTATTTAAGAATTAGTACGACTCGTTTTTACTTTGACAGAATAGCACCTTCTTGTTTACATCAGTTGTTTTTTGTTTTCATGGCATACTTGAATAAACACATAAGCATTCGACAGGATAAGGCATTTCTTGATTTTTATTGAATAACTCGATAGAGGTGGAACTTGGGTATAGGAAATGCTGAAATAACTCATCCTAAAATTCAATTTTCTTTCGAATAGGTTTAAAAAAAATGGTAGGTGCCATTTGAAAAAATTGAGTTTTTGACAATTTTATATTGCGACATTCAAAAATCGCCTGCGCCCATATGGTACAAAATGGGACCGTCGATGGGACATCAGGTGTTAGCCTGGACTACCAGCTAACTGCTCCATAAATTTGGTTTCCTAATTTTGAACCGTTTGCGGGCTACACGTGTTTTCGTAAACTACTACAGCCGTAATTTTTTTCAGAAAAATGGACATATCTCAAAAACTGTGATAGATAAGTAAACATAACTTAGGTTGTCTGAAGTCATAATCAGAAGGCCAATCGAACCATGACAAAAAAATATTAGGTTTCCATTTAAAATAAGAAAGTTGGTACCGACTTTTGGCATACCCTGAATAGTTGTAGGACTGAAAACATTTGAGGTAGAACGCACATGATCAATTATGACAGCATATCAAATTTCAAGTTTCTAGTCCAACTGCAAGTTAAAAAACTTCTAATGCACGGCCTACGTAAATCACGCTGTATATGTAGAGAAATGTGAAGGCATTACAGGCTGGGAAAGAACATTTCGATAAAATCCGAAAACACGTCAAGTTTGTTTTCAGGGGGGCACATTTTGACGTAACAAGCAAAGTATAACCTTCAACACCCTAAGTAGGGATGTCACTCCAACCAAGTCGCGAACAATTTTTCCAGAGGCATGTTTGTCAGGATGCCGTTGGTTAAACAACTCCGCGACCCGATTTCCACATTCATCGTTTTTGAAAAAAAGCTCAATGATTTCCACTCTGTCTGCAATTGAATACACCATAATAATAAATTTTAAAGTCAACAATTCGTAAACGCTTCAACCACAACAGGTATCTAGCAACTACTTGACCTTATTCAAACGTGAAGAAATGAATCCTATTAATTTTTTACTCTCTAAAATGAGCCTAAAAAAATCTGTGCATCAGCAGAAACAGCCAATTCATTTGAAGGAACTTATTGCAATAAAGTACAATTGAACCGATTTTTGTATTTTTCGTCCCACATGATGGTTGGAGTTTCAACGCTTCATATTTTCTGAAAGAGTAGATCGATTTGAAAAATCTAAGCAGCACTGTATAGGGCATGACAAGCCCCTTCTAAAGACGTATCGCTTGACCCTCCTTCCCATTCGAAAAAAAATTTGGGGTGACACCCCTACTTAGGGGGTTGAAGGTTTTACTATGCTTGTCACGTCAAAATGTGTCCCCCTGACAAACAAACTTGATCTGTTTTCGGATTTTATCGAAAAGTTCTTTCCCAGCCTGTAATGCCTTGCGGTACGTTTTCGATGGGCCACCCTGTATGTATCGGCAATTGTCTGAAAGTTTATACAATTATTCCAATATTTATTGAGCCTGTATGTTCGGCTGTGTATACACTGCTATTGGTACCCTAATAATGTTCCTAGTCGACTTGATAGGCATAAGTCGAGGTTAGAGCAAAATCTATGTTCGACTGGTAATAGCGCTTGCTATGAATTTAAATCTTTTTGCACTATACTTTTCGACTGTGCCAGTCTGCCCTGCCCTCCGCAAGTACTTGTCGTTTAAAACCATAGGTGTCAAGCGAATGCTACTTGTTATTGTTCCACGCAGATTCCTGAGTATTTCACGTTTTATTAGGTTCGGTCGATTCGAACCAAATTTCTGTCCAGAATCAATGCGGTGCTAAATACACATCTACACCGAGTAAGAACACACCATTCGGATACGCTATACAAAAAAGAGGTTTTTGTACAACTGACATTAAAAATGACGTTTTTAATTCATTGACACATGAACTAAAAACTGACGTTTTCACAAAATCACTTTTAACACTAGTGTTAAAAGTACTTTTAATACTAGTGTTAAAAGTAAAATGACAGATGAGATGATGGATACTCAGTAATATAGATCTCTCTAATAGAAACACTTTAATCAGATATTAATACTATTATAACAATCAGAATCAAAATTACTTATAAATATGTATTTGGCAATTTGTACAATTTGTGATATTAACTGACGAAGTAACTGCAGAAGCTTCATCGCCAATCAATGATGGTGCTATTATTGAAGTGGGATGATCAAATAATGCTGGGAGAGAACTAGAACTTATACCAGGAAACATTTTATCAGCTATTTTATTTTTATTTTCAATGGAATCCTCGATATAACCCTCAGCTACAGTTGAGGACTTCCACCCGCCATGTCGTTTTATTGTAGTCAAATTTGCTCCTGAATTCGCTAACAGAGATGCTGAAGATCTTCGAAAGCAATGGCCGGTAAACTGCTGCGGATCTGGTAATTTCAGAAATTCAGCAATAGTGGAAGGCATCTTCCCAAAAGTATTTATTCCAACTGGTTGAATAGTGCATTTGTAGTTAGAGTAATTCAGGAAAAATCGACGGTGAGTAACAGAAGTTGGGCGTAATACAGCATATTCACGGTAATAATTCACGTAGTGTCCAACGATGCAAAAACTTCTTTGAATGTTGGTTTTGGTATCCGAAATATGAATTAGTAATGACTGTATAGTTTCTTCAATGTCATCTACGCTCAATTTGCAGAGTTCTTCACGACGGCACGCTCCAAATAATCCAAAAATGGTTGCCACTTTAATCATAAGATATTTGGTATCGGGAGCTTCATTTAAAAATCTGCCAATCTGTTCCCTTGTCAGAATTTTCGATTTTTTCGGACGGTATCCGACACTTTTTCGTTTCAAAAATGCGACTAATTTATGGTTTTTACTTATATCCACGTTTTCCTTGATTTTCAGTTCAGCTTTTATCATAGAGAAAATTAGAAAAAACCAATATACATATATAAATAAATGATTACTTTTGATAGTACACAATAATAATAATTTTTAACAAATACAATAAAAGAGTTGATATATATCTATAGAATATCACGACGTGATTCTATGTATGCTATCAGTTTGTTTTTAAAAAGTTG
The DNA here is from genome assembly GCA_958298965.1 of Chrysolina haemoptera. Classification (NCBI taxonomy): domain Eukaryota; kingdom Metazoa; phylum Arthropoda; class Insecta; order Coleoptera; family Chrysomelidae; genus Chrysolina; species Chrysolina haemoptera. The sequence goes on along the minus strand of OY282600.1, from coordinate 23,998,568 downwards.
GAGAGTTACAGTGTTTTTCACGTCCCTTGGTAGATTATTGAAATCATTGAGACCTTTAAAAAATAAGCTTCTCATTGAAGAATGGTATCGAGTCCTGTTTATATGGAAAATGTTGGAGTTTCTTGTATCGTAATGATGGATTTCGTTATTATAGGTGATGAAAACATTGAAGTAAGATGGAAGCATATTTTTTGACAGTTTGTAAATTAGAACCATGGTGTTTAAGAACAATTTATTTCTCACTGAAAACCAATTTAATGTTTCCAACATAGAGTTTATAGGGGTGTACCGGTTGCATCTTAATATTATTCTCATGCCTCGGTTTTGTAATTTTTGCAAGTTATCTTTGTGTTGGTTGTTTAGAAGATAAAGCAATGAAGCACAGTAATCAAAATGAGGCTGGATTATAGTACTGTATACTGTTGTTCTTCCAAATAACGTCAATTGAGGAGCTAATCTTGAAAAGAAAAAAAGTTTTTTGGATATTTTTTTAGTAATATAATCACAGTGATCATTCAATTCTAGACAGTCGTCAATAATAAAACCTAAGTACTTGAAATTTTTCACAAACTCTACGGACTGATTTTCAATTTCAATTTGGAGTTGCTCAAACCTTACATTTGCAACTTTTTGTTTAGTCCCCAACACCATAGCTTTACTTTTGTTGCCATTCACTTTTAATTTATTAATTTTTAAATATATTTCAATGTTTTTCAGTGCTTCATTAACGCGATTAACAGTTGCATCTAATTCTGCACCATAGCAGGCAATAAGAGTATCATCTGCATATAGATTTATAAAATCAAAACCATCAACATAATTTATATCGTTTATATAAATAATAAATAACAATGGGCCTAGCACGCTACCTTGAGGTACTCCAATGTCATTTTTAATTTCATCCGACATGTATTCACCAATTTTGGTTTTTTGAAGTCTGTTTTCTAAATAAGTTTCAATCCATTTAAGGACCATACCTCCTATTCCATAGTATTGTAATTTTTTTATCATAATTTCACGATCAATTGTTTCAAATGCCCTCTTTAAATCCAAAAAAATTGCCACAATATAGTTTTTATCATCAATTATTTTTCTCCAGTTTGATATAGTGAACTGTAGCGCTGTTTCACATGAATGTTGTTGCCGGAATCCAGATTGATTTCCCAAGAAAAGATTATTATTATTAAAATATGTTGATAGTTGATTGTGTACTATTATTTCAAGGACTTTTTCAATGGGTGGTAAAGTATTTATGGGTCGCAAATGAACAGCTTCCGTGGGATTATTTATTTTTGGAACAGGTACAATTGTACTCAATTTTAATTTTTCAGGAAAAATGCCAGACTCTAATGAAGTATTTATTAAGTTTAGGATTGTAAAACCTATAGTGTAGAATGTCTGTTTTAGAAACCTAGTGCTCAATACCTCTGTAAGAGAACCTTTATTTTTTAGTGAAAATATAATAGATTTGAGATCACTTATTGAAATAGGGAGGAAAGTTGTTAATTCTGTCTGAATTGTTTCATAATTGTCACAAGACCAATCTGTAGGTTTATCAATAGATTCTGATATTTCAATTATACTGTTAATAAAATAGTGATTTAGTTTATTTGCACCTTCAAGGTCGTTTCTAGCTAAAAAACGAGTGTGATCATTTGATAAATTTATACTTTTGATGTCTATTGCAGGTTTTTCTCCTTTTATTAAAATTTTCAGTGTTTTCCACATCTCCTTAGAATCATGTTTATTTTCATCAATTTTACCCTCGTAGTATAGCAATTTTTTGGTTTTGAGTAAATTTACTACCCTATTCCTTTTCCCTTTAAATTCTTCCCAGTGCCTATCTTTATTAATTATTGACGTTATGTAAGAGTGTTAGTTAAAAATATCTCGATTTCATCAAGTGCACTTATGATTTCAGTAGGTCTGGCTTCCACAAAGAAAAATATTCCACTTTCACAAATTTTCCGAGTCAAAATTCAGAGTTGCAAGTATATTCGTAAGGTAATCGCGAGTGTGGGGATGAGATAATTGGATTAAAGGATAATCCCAGCCGGTGAAAGTCCGCTGATCAGGCAACGGATATGCGTTTTTCATATAATAGAATAGCACCCTGCTCAGTGAAATATCAAAGCAATTTCAGGTTAATTTTTCATTTCGAACGCTTATAATCATGTAGGTATTATTAGAAAAAAAATTATTTACCAAAAAATCAGAGGTGGAACCTAAAAAATCATTCATTTAAAGAATATATATATATATATTTTTTTGTTGTTATTTCAGAAAATATAAGATTTATCAAAAATCGATTTTGATAGGTTGAAGGATAATTCAATTCTGCACAAGAATGATTTTCAGTCATACCCTATCAAATACGCTCGTTTTCTCAACGTGGTTTAACGCTGACGTCACATTTCATGCTCGCGCTAACCCGCCACTGCAAGTTCAGGCAGGGCCGAAAATTAGATTCGTCATAACTTTGCTGAAAATTATAGTAGGAGGAAAAGAAAAAGTACATATTGTTCCTTAAGACTTCCACTTCCTTAGGCAAATATAACATGTGAGTATCTAAGTACCTAAAATGTCTTTTGTAACACTTCACATAACCCTACGGAGGATCCGAAAGTCGTGGATATTTTAGTTGATATGAAATTATTTTACTGAAGCAGGAATCAGTGCCCTCTTTGGACCATATGCAACGATTTAAGACTAGTGCTACTTATACATGCCAAGAAAAAACTGGGTTTTACTTCTGCCTCAGTTTTCAACTCACCCATAATCCCGGCCATTTCTTCAGTAAATGTTGAAAATAATCCTTCATACACATCCTACGTAAAAATACAGTATGTGATTTCAAGCTTGAGGTTTGCACTTCACAATAGTGTTATTAAATATATACAGTGTGGAAAGTCTAACTGGAACAAATTCTGTAACTTGATAAATAAAGGTTTATCGCAAAATTCCTGAAACACATCAATTTTTATTTTCAATGGGGCATATTACAAAGAGATTTGTTTAATTTTTAATCATCTGAGGGGTTGCAGCCACCCCCAACTTTTTTTTTAAATGGAAGGGTGGGTTGATTAATCTCTTATTTGAAAGTTTGTTCAAGTGCAAATATAATTCCATTTTTTTTGTTACTGTTTATAAGCAATGTGTCGGAAAAAAATGAAATACGGAAATAGTTACTGAAATTATACGGTCCGCGTACGCACCTGACTACGACGTACAGTATAAGATTTTTTGCTGTGTATAGGTACACTGTTTCTTACCTGAAAAGCCCAATAAAAAAGGTTTATGCCATTAAACCTAACGACATCGACGAGCTCCAACAAAGAATCAGGGACGAAATTAGGCAAGTAACGCCGGTTGTGTTACAAAATGTTCGGAATGCTACTTATCGATTGGGATATTGTCAGCAACAAGGTGGAGGGCAGTTTGAACATTTATTGCATTAAAGTAATTTCAGTAACTATGTTCCAATTTAATTTTTTTTCTGACACATTGCAAAAAAATATGGAATTGTATTTGCAATTGACCAATCTGTCAAATAAAAAATCAATACCTACCCTTCCTTTAAAAAAAAAATAGTTGGGGGTGCCTGCAACCCCCCAGATAATTAAAAAGATAAACAAATGTCTTTGTAATATGCCCCATTGAAAATGAAAATTGATGAGTGTCAGAAATTTTTCGATGAACTGTTTTTTATCAAGTTACAGAATTTGTTTCAGTTAGACTTTCTACACTGTATATGCAGGATATGAATAAGCGGTTATTTTCAACATTCAGTGAAGAGAATGCCGATTTTATGGGTAAGTTGAAAATGAGGCTAGAGTAAAACAAAATGGTTGCATATAGTCCAAAGAGGGTATGGGTTGCTGCTTCAGTAAAATAATTCCATATGCATATAAAGTAGAACCAACAATCTAGTAAGGTTGTAAATCAATATTAGCCGACGACCCTCATTATTACCCATTGTTCGGAATACAGATAAGCAATGAAAGTGTGTGTCCCTTAAAATATTCCCAGGTCCGGATTCAAATATCGCATGAAATAGTTTGGCATTTTAATAACAGTAGGCTCTTAATTTTTTGGCTTCTGTTGACAGTTTTGTATTTGAATATATTTGGTAATAAAAAATCTCCTGAGTTGATTTAAAACCCTTGGTAATGATATGTTTAAATGTGTGTAAGTAATAAAATTTACTTACCTGGCTACCTGACATTTGGTACTAATGGACTATTAACAAGATTATAGCAATGGTCTATTTCAGAAATGAAAGGGAGAAAGCTAAACAACATTTAGTCATTACCTAATATTCTGTTGTCAGTTGTGTCTATTCGAATTTTGTGTCTTGAAAAATGTGGCGTCCGTGTGCTCATCCTGAAGCTAGTACTTCAACTACTGGTGGTCGTTGTACCACTAGTCGACAAATGTTACACGCTCATGGAAAACAAATTATATTAAATGTTTATACTTCCCTTCTGGAACGTGGAATGTCCAAGGATCAAGCTGGGCGAGAAAGTGCTTCTTTAACAAAAACACCGTATTCCACACAAAATAGTAAGTAACCCTATTTTAAAAAGAAAGAAACGAAAAGACTCAGGTGGTTCAAGGAAACTAGAGAGAAGAACAGTATATGCCTTATATAAAGAGCAAATTGTGCCTACATTAGATAGTTTAATGCAACGGCTAAAAAATAATGAAACAGGTATACAGAGTTGCAAAGAGACTTTGAGGACGTCTCTATTACGAAACGGATTTCAATTTAGAAAACTCAGTAGTGGCAGAAACATCATAATGGAATCTGCGCGCCTCAAGAAATGGAGATTTGAATATTTATTGGCTACAAACGAGTTTAGTGAATGTGGTAGAACGATAGTTTATTTGGATGAAACTTGGGTCGATACACACGATATTCCAAAAAAAGTTGGGTAGACTCATCTGACTTGTGCCAAACTAATGCGGCGTCTAATAACGGAAAACGCATTACGATAATTCACGCAGGAACAGAAAGTGGTTTTATACCAAATGCGTTGTCTTTATCGGCAAAGAATATTAAGGACTCTAGATAATTCTCAATTATAATCAAGCTATTTTTCTTAACCCAATATCATTACACCTATTTATTTACATACAATACAAAATTGAATGGTTAGGGCAGGTACAACTCTTCGTAATATGGACGGCCTGACCGCCTGCTGATATCTCAAGTGGTTGGTGATTAATGTCCTTCTTATAATTCTCGTTATACTTTACTAAATTCTTCATGATTTTCGGATGGGTGACAAGAAGCTCTTGCAAAAACGAAAACATATTTTATCATTGCACTAAAGCTCTCTAATAGCCATTTATTCGAAAGGATCCTCTTGTGAGAGTTCTAAAATAATGTACCGCCATTTTGTTTTGGAGCAATATTTTTGTTTGAAATTTTGTTGTCGTATAGAGAATTGAAAGAAAGTACCTTATGTACTACAATTTCACCAAAAAAAATTTCAAATGAAAATTCCTCTCCGTTCAAAAGTTAACAGGTGGGGGGGGTTACTTTATGGACAGACTGTATAAATCAGGTGACCTTCATACACGTGGGATCGAGTCTGGGATCAAAACTGACGCATCATTATGTAGAATATGAACGTGATGCAGGATACAGGAATAGTTTATTCAGAAATGCTGCGAAGACGTTACTTAATTTTCAATTTGAAGTTATTGTGAACTTGGATTCCGTGTAAAGCGATATGAGAACTATAAGCTATGGAAAGTATTACCCTGAGTTTTTGTTCGAATTCTAAAATGAAAGTATAGCGAGTCGGACTATATATTCACAATGTTTATTGCTATTTTCTTTGTTCTCCTAGTCCATGAAGACTTCAACAATTTGGAAAGTTTCACTATTACTTTTCTGCTTGACTGGATCCTGAATCCAGTGGCACGCCTGTTTGATTCTGGTGTATTAACAACCTGAATATCCATTAACATACCCTGGAGTACATTTATTGGAGAAACCAAAGAATTATTACTCCCAGGTCGATACCGCGACCGATATTGGATTCCATTTTGCACATACTCGTGCAATAACACTTTTGGATTTCCGATGGCCGTTACTTGATGAAGATCCATAATATGCAGGGTGTTGACAAACTTCGGAAGGAGATTCCGTACAAGTAAATGAAAAACTTCAAGGGAACAGAAAGATGTTAAATGAAATAACATTGACCATTCCTGTCTCATAATACCTCAGTAACGGCGGAAAAAAAAATCTGAAGGATTGAACAAGGCTTGACTCTGAAAGAAGAAGGACCCTGTGAATTATTTGAGAAATAAATTGTTTTGTATCGTGCGTACTATTGAATGAGTTGTACTTGCCTGATTTGAACTGATTATTGTCGAAAATGTCGAAGTTAACTCCAAAAAATCTTGAAAAAAATTTATTTTGATCACCCTGTATCTCGAAAACCAAGCAGTTTGAGACATGTTTACATGGAATTTTCGTCCTGAAAACTTTCAAAGAATCCGAATACAAACCCGAGAGGGTAGGCGCGTGGGTCATTGATATCTCAAGCCAAGCAACGCTGTGCGAAGTTATGGTTTGGATGGAGACCTACAGACGACTTTCTAGATCTATTCTCCTCGAATCGTGCTAGGAATCGCACGTTAATAGGTAAGACCTCGTTAATCCTTAGCTCACACAAGTTTCGACTTTTCGATATAAGGGGACGACAGCAGGTTAACGAATAAAAAACAATTAAACAATTTTAATTTTTTGAGAATATCTACTTTTCCAATTTCTTTATGTTATGTGATAGTGGAAAATGTTTGAATTAATATTTTCATTGTAGCTCCTGAATCACGCAAGTAAATGAAAAACTTTATGAGAACGAAAAGATGATAAATGAAACAGCATTGATTATTCCTGTTTCGTAATATGTCAGTGACAGAAAAAATTCTGAAGGGTCGAACAAGGCTTGACTCTAAAAAAAGAGGGCCCTGTGAATAATTTGAGAAATGAATCATTTCGTATGGTGCGTGCTATTAAATGGAGTGTACTTGCCGATTTGAACTGATTATTGTCGAAAATGTCGGAAACAATGTATTTTTATCACCCTGTATTTCGAAAACCAAACCGTTTTGGGACATTTGTTTATATGAATTTTTCGTCCTGGTCACTTTCAAAGAATCACCTCCAGAAGTTTGTCAACGTACTCAAACACCCTGTATAATAATTTGTAATTATGAAATCTGTGTTTTTTTTTTTCAGATATTTTTTACGGTGGTTGTTAATAACTCATAATATGTAACTACCGTTGTCGTTGCTTGATGGGGATTATTAAAATTGGATCCCACCACTTCGAAATATTTCTCCTCTGGAATATAGTTTTTCGGTACATACTTCCCGGACGATTTTTCTTTGAGAAAGTATCACTTCCCGGACTAGAAAATATTTATATAAATAAAAATTAGAATGTTTCTGTTAGTACCTATCTTCTGTTAGCATTTCGATATTTCATACAAACAAGAATTAAAATGTTCGAAATTTTCTTCTACAAAGAAATATAAAAAATAAATGTGTCTCAATATGTTATTCTACACGGTAGCCGAAAAAATTGTGTACGCAACACTTCCGAAAACAATTTTTCCGGACTTGTTACGTAAATTACTATTTATTCTGGTCCATTTCACAATCCTTCAGCGTATATCTGTTTACAGGATCAGTCTGCCTGCTGGTCTGCCCTTCCGGTTCAACATTTGCAATAATTTTTTCAGACACTTGCTAGCATCCGATTGAACTGGAAATTTGAACACGTATTGGTAACTGATAACAAACATACAATAATTGATAAATATAAATGAAAAAATTAACTGTTTCTACCTCCAAAGTTTAGGATTCCAACGATTTCGTATATCAAAATAAAATATGATGTTCAGAAAGATCGGACCCCTTCTCTTCGGGAAGAAAAAAACTGCGAATTTCGTGAAAGTAAAATCGGAAAAATCCGTTATAGTACATTAACCACAGACAAATGTAAGCCACAAGTGAAAAATGAATCGTAGCACTTTGAAACTCGGCACATGACTTCCTGACATCATGTATTGTTAGAAAAAAATTTCTTTACCAAAAAAATCGGGGGTTGAACCCAAAAACAATTCATTTAAAAAAATTATAATTTTTTTTGCTGTTGTTTCGGAAAGTATAAGATTTATCAAGAAACAATTTCAACGAGGCGGAAGATAATTCAATTCTCCACAAGAAATATAGCTAGTAATTTCTCACAAAATGCGCTCGTTTCGCTATCTAATTTCAGGCTTGCGTTAAGCCGCCACTGTCATTTCTGGCAGGGCCAAAATATTGATTTGTCATAACTTTGCTAAAAATTATAGTAGAAGGAAAGAAAAAAGCGTATATTGTTCCTGAAAACTTCTACGTCCTCATGCAAATATAACATGTGAGTATCTCAGTACCAAAAATGTGTTCATCCCACTTCACATAACCCTTCTATGATATTTACGGAGGATCGAAAGTCATGGATATTTCAGTTGATATGAAATAATTATACTGAAGCAGAAATCAGTACCCTCTTTGGACCATATGCAACGATTTTGGACTATTGGGTTCCACTCATAATCCTGGCAATTTCTTCAGTAAATTATTATTATTCGTTTATTTATTTAGCTTTGCTAATATTATATACAGTTATAACAATAATATCTAATCACACATATACATATAGGTTACTTAACATATAGAAATATAAAAATATATAATCACATGTAAAAATATGAAAATTGGGAAGTATAAAATATAAAAATTGTAAAGAACCGTAGTAGGAGCAGAAGGTAGCATGTATAAAGCAGAAGGTACAATAATATATACATAAAGTACATGACCATCATCTATTCTATAAGTTTCAAAATCAGCAACGATATGTATCATGACATTTGAGTCTTTAAAATGAATTCACGGATGTTTCTTTTAAAAACATTGATGTTCGTAGACAATCTGATGGATTTTGGTAAACTATTGTAGGCCATAACTCCCGCATCAAAAATGCTTTTCTTTGTACACATTAAATTTGTTTGGTTTATGTGAATATTATTTTTTTGACGAGTATTATAAGAATGAATATTGTGACGAAATTGTAAATTTACTGACAGGTACTCAGGAAGCATATTATTGATCAGCTTATATAAGAACACTAAGGTTCGAAATTTGATTAAATTTAGATGTTGTTGCATCCGGTCTATGCTTTCATATCTGTTACAATTCAAGAGAAAACGCATACACCGATTTTGTAATATTTGCATTTTTTTAAGGTCGGTATCTTTGCACATGAATAGTATAGACGAACAATATTCAAAATGAGGTTTGATTATACTGTTGTATATAAGAAATTTGGTATACTGGGATAAGGTTTTACCAATCCTATAGGCAGAACCAATTTTTTTTGAGATTTTTTTCGAAATATAGTCAACATGGTCACTAAAAGTGAGTTTATCATCTATAACGATACCTAAATATTTCATACTTTTCACTTGTTCAAGATTGTTGCCATCAAACTGAACGTTAAAGTTGAAAGTTAATGTTGAAAATAATCGCCATACACATCCTACATAAAAAATTATGAATGTGATTTCAAGCTTGAGGTTTGCACTTTACAATACTGTCAATAAACATATATTCAGGTTATGAATAAGCGATTATTTTCAATACCAACATTTACCTAGAAAAAAAATAAGAAGAACAAACAGATAAGAATAATACAGGTCAGCAAGAGAAAGAACAGAATATTGAAGTAAAGTACATATTATTGTAAGTAAACTCATTGATTCATCACGAAAGATCGGAGCCTCAAGACGTTCCAGATATAGTTTGCTATGACCTTGGCAGATTTTGGGGTAATATTATCAGGAGAATGGATAAGGTTGTCAAGGCTGATTAGCGAGTCGGAATTTTGGGGTTTCATCGCACAATAAATTGGACACTCAAACAAAATATGTTCTATAGTTTTTAGCTCGTTCATTTGCCTCGGATCTATTCTATATGTGGAGCCATTCAGTGTGAATTTAATAATGTATTTATTACAAAGACGGAGTTGTGCAATGGTTCTTTTGACTTGGATGGGTAAATTGAGACTTAAGAAATCTTGGTTTGACCTGCTGACTCTGAAAAAACAATGGAGAGAAAGAAACGTAGCATGGCTTGAGAGTGAAACATCTTGTTGAAATAGTTTTTTCTGGAATTTGAGTAATATAATTTTTTTATGACTTGTTATGGGACCAAATTCCGGGTAAGTTTGAAGAAGTGAAGAGATTTTTCAATTGAAGTGTCTAGTTCTACTTTTCGTCACAGTTGTCAAGTGTGAGCTGTTTTTTGAGACAGATCGAGTTTCATCCATGTTCAGTATTCTGGATATCCAATTCAGACATAGTTTTAGAACATTGTAAATCAATTTCACTCGACCAGTTTCTAGCCTAACCACAAAGTCAGGTGACGTAATAGGCAACAGTAAGATTCTTTTGAGGAAAACCATCTCAACACGCTCCAACATTTCAGCATATCTAAGACCCCCCACACGGCAACACAACTGAACATAACACTCACAACTAGGTTATCAAAAAGTTTCATTTTGCATTTCCAAGAATCAGTTTTGGTTTTGGAAATAACAGGAAGTATAGCCCCTATTGCCTGTTTACCTTTTACCACCGATTTGGTTGTCATTTCTTTGAAGAGACTGGAAGATACAAATGAGACACCAAGGTAAGAGTACTTGGAGGTAATCTCGACTTTCTTGTTTTCGAATAGAAATTTTGAAGATTCGTCAACTCTAAAACCACCTTGTGAGAAACACATGATTTTAGTTTTCTCGGTGTTAACTGTTAACTCATTGACACAGGTGTAATTTTCAAGTATGGTTAGTTTTTTAGCGAGGTCAATTTGAGATTCAGCAAGTATTACAAGGTCATCGGCATAAGATAGCAACAACATGTCGTTTTTACTATCAATACTGATTCGGCGAGCCCCTTTGTCTGAAAAAAAATTATCCAGGTCCGATATGAATAAATTGAAAAGAAGGGGACTCAAGGACTCTCCCTGTAAAACACCAGTGGTAACATCAAAGGATTTTACCTTTAACTTTTAGTGAAGCATTCTCGTATAGGTTTTTGATGACCATAATTATGCGAGAGGAAACCCCAAGAGAGAACAGTTTCTGCCATAACAAATTATGAGTAATAGAATCAAAGGCTCGCTTAAAATCTACGAACAGAGCAAATATTTTTTTTTTTGTGACGTATATGAAGTTGTATGATGGAGGACAGCACAAAAACGTTGTCAATAAAACCACGATTTTCACCGAATCCCGATTGAGATTCGGGGATAAATCATATACTTTCCAAGATTACAGCAAAAATTTATTTATTTATTTTTAAACGAAACAAAAAGGTGTTTCGTGTTTATCAACTACTAGCACACCAAGTTTGGTGTTGCTACAATCGATTCCTGTCTCAAAACCCAATCGTACTGGATTATATATTAATTTATTGTATTTATTTTTCTTCTATTTCAGAGCGTTTCTGTCACTGTATCCGTCCTGACGCTGACATTCATATCAGTCGATCGATGGTACGCAATCTGCTACCCTTTGAAGTTCAAGTCGACCACTGGTAGAGCCAAGACAGCGATCGCGATTATCTGGATTGTGGCTTTGGCGTGTGGTAAGTTTAAATTGAATAAATAGCTCCTTTCGGTTCGGGAGAAAAGTTCAGAGGACTATACACGGTTTACTGTTGTTTGATCTTGTTAGATTGCAGAGGTTCTTCAATAATACTAATAATAATCTGGATTCAATGCATTCGAAATAAATATTTTCATTATTGCAAGCTTTCAGTTAACTTTGAGGTTAACTTGCATCGTTCGTATCTTTATGTCTTTCCGGTTCAAAATTTGCGATGCATTTTTCAAGCACTTTGTCGGGACAACCACGACAGTAAAATTTTAACGTTCCGCTTCGATATCAGGTAATCCCCGACAGTATCACGTTCCGGTTCGATGTCTGGTTGGCCCCGACACTGGTTTTTGTCGAAGTCACTACTTTTATTTCAAGAATTTTCGCCGGAGAGTAGCCTAGTTACTTTGGCAATAAAGTTCAGCAATTTTTTTTTTTATTTTTTTAGGAACGAAGTAGATCACAGAATTGAGTAAAATAAGTATTTTTTTTTTGGATTCTAGCACTGGTCTGGCCCAGGCAATAATTCATAACTTCCTCATTATGAATTCTGCCTATTTAATATTTCAGTATGACAATCACAATCAGTTGAGAAAAGAAACCACATATTCGGAATAATTTTTCCGGGCGTCCAGGGCCGGCTTCACTCCAGCAATAAATTTAAACTTCCTTATTGGGAACTTTGCCAGTTTCATATTTCGTGGTAACAATCAAGATCGGTTGAGGAAAGAATCCACATCTTCAGAATAATTTTTCCGGGCGTCCAGTGCCGGCTTCTCTCAAGCAATAAATCCTAACTTCCTTATTAGGAACTCTGCCAGTTTCATATTCCAGGGTTACATTGAGGATCTATTGATAAAAAAATCCACATTTTCCGAATAATTTTTCCGGGTGTCCAGGCCCAGCTTCACTCCAGCAATAAATCCTAACTTCCTTATGAGGAAGTCTGCCAGTTTCATATTCCAGAGTAAAAATCAGGATGGGTTGAGAAAGTAATTGACATAATCGGAACAATTTTTCCGGTCGTCCAGGGCCGGCTTCACTCCAGCAATAAATCTTAACTTCCTTATTAGGAACTCTGTCAGTTTCATATTACAGGGTCACAATCGGAATCGTTGAGAAGAGGATCCACGTGTTCGCAATAATTTTTCCGGGCGTCCAGGGCCGGCTTCTCTCCAGCAATAAATTATAATTTCCTTATTAGGAACTCTGCCAGTTTTATATTTTGGGGTTACAATAAGGATCGGTTGAGAAAAAAATCCACATGTTCAAGATCGGTTGAGAAAGAGATCCACATGTTCAGAATAATTTTTTCGGGCGTCCAGGGCCGGCTTCACTCCAGCATTTAATCTCAACTTCCTTATTAGGAATTCTGCCAGTTTTATATTCCAGCATAACAAAGATAATTGTTCACGAATATAATTCACATGTTCAATATTTTTTCCGGACTTCATTCTCTTTGTTATGCTGTAATATGAAACTGGCAGAGTTCCTTATAAGGAAGTTAAGATTTATTGCTGGACTGAAGCCGGCCCTGGACGCCCGGAAAAAATATTCTGAATATGTGATTTCTTTTCTCAACTGATTGGGATTGTTATACTGAAATATGGAATTGGCAGAATTCATGATGAGGAAGTTATGAATTATTGTCTGGGCCATACCGGTCCTGGAAACGTGAAAAACTATTACCAGTGCTAGAATCCAAAGAAAAATACTTATTTTGCTCAATTCTGTGATCTTCTTCGTTCCTAAGAAAATTTTAAAAATTTTTGCTGAACTTTATTGCCAAAGTAACTAGGCTTCATTATACAGCAAATTGTCATTCATTTGGATGGGGAAGACCACCTGAGGGCGCGTTTCGTGGTTACTGGTTTTTGCCGCTCGTCAGTGACAGGGTAGGTCGGACAACATTAAAGTCGTACTGCCCCAGCCCAATGAATTACAATCCACTGTCTAACTAATATTTCCTCGCAAATGAAGCAGCGACTTACAGTATAAGTCAGTCGCAGCGCCACGCGCGGTGAAACCAATAAGCAATCATCGTAGCAAAGTCCAGCCAAATGAAGGATAATTTGCTGTATAATTACAGTAAGCAATTACAACTGTGTCTTGGAAGAACGTTGCACAAATATCTGTCAGATGTAATTCAGTGTCCGTCGTGGTATTAGCCAGGGAAGTAGTTGTTTTCTGTCAGATTTTTGCCTCATATTTTCCACATGATGGAAATATTTGGAAAGACTTCGACAAATTTAATGTTGTCTGACCCTCCCTGTCACTGACGAGAGGCAAGAACCCCAGCCAAATACCAAATGAATGATAATTTGCTGTATAGTTACAATAAGCAATTGTAACTGAGTCTAAGCGCGACGGGATCAACCAAGTCATTCTTATGTATTTTGACCCGCTGAATCCGAGTTTCGAGGGTGATAAGCCGTGAAAGCATCCGGAAAATCTTTATGGACGATTTTCCGAGGGAAATCGAAAAATTCATTTTTTCCAAAAACAGATGATGTCATGATATTTTGCATAAAATTCTCTACAAAAAAGGTATCAAGAAAGTTTTCTTGAAAATGCACCGTTTTCCAGTAAAAGGTGCTCGAAATTCGAAAAAATGCTATTTTCTTAATTTTCAGTGCTCTCTCATTCAGACACATAATGATATTTTTAGGATCACCTTTTCTCAAATTATTCATATATATCTCGATTTCCCGATACTTTTAACTTGCATGGAATCGGAATTTTTTTAATCGCGAATTCTTTATAGTGTCAATCAAAACGTGTTCAGCACATCATTTTTCATGATCAAAAAAGCATTTCAGTAGCGGAAAAACGAAAAATTTTACCTAAAGGTGAAAGAATTTTCCGAGGAAAATCGAAAAATTATTTTTTCTCGAAAACAAATAACGCTTCAATATACTCCATAAAATTCTCTACAAAAAAAGTTTTCACAAATTTTTCTTCAAAATGCACCGTTTTTGAGTAAAATGTGCTCGAAATTCGATAAAAATGCGATTTTCTCAATTTTCTCAATTTTCTGTACTCTCTCATTCAGTCACATAATGATATTTTTAGGATCACCTTTTCTCAAATTATTCATATATATCTCGATTATGAATAACAGAAAAAGTCATTCGTGTGGATTTTCCGGCACTGAATTTCCCGATACTTTTAACTTGCATGGAATCGGAATTTTTTTATTCGCGAATTCCTTATAGTGTCAATCAATACGTGTTCAGCACATCATTTTTCATGATCAAAAAAGCATTTCAGTAGCGGAAAAACGGAAAATTTTACCTAAAGGTGAAAGAATTTTCCGAGGAAAATCGAAAAATTCATTTTTCTCGAAAACAAATAACGCTTCAATATACTCCATAAAATTCTCTACAAAAAAAGTTTTCACAAATTTTTCTTTAAAATGCACCGTTTTTGAGTAAAATGTGCTCGAAATTCGATAAAAATGCGATTTTCTCAATTTTCTGTGCTATCTCATTCAGTCACATAATGATATTTTCACACGAATCTACACGAATGATTTTTTCAAGAATGCTTCTCCTGTTATTCATAGTCGAGATATATATGAATGATTTGGGAAAAGGTGATCCTGAAAATATCGTTATGTGACGGAATGAGAGGGCACAGAAAATTGAGAAAATCGCATTTTTTTGAATTTCGAGCACATTTTACTCGAGAACGTTGCATTATAAAGAAAAAAAAATTTTTGAAACCTTTTTCGTAGAGAATTTCATAGAGTATATAAAAGCGTTATTTGTTTTTGGAAAAAATTGATTTTTCGATTTTCCTCGGGAAATTCTTTTACTTTTGAGCAAAATTTTCCGTTTTTCCGCTACTGAAATGCTTTGTGATCATGGAAAAATATGTGCTGAACCCGTTTTTATTGACACTATAGGAAATTTATCCACTATGTGAGCTTCGCGAATAAAAAAATGCCGCTTCCATGAAGATAAAAGTATCGGGAAATTCAGTGCCGGAAAATCCACACGAATGACTTTTACAAGAATGTCTCCCCTGTTATTCATAGTCGAGATATATATAAATGATTTGGGAAAAGGTGAACCTGAAAATATCATTATGTGATTTAATGAGAGAGCACTGAAAATTGAGAAAATCGAATTTTTTCGAATTTCGAGCACGTTTTACTGGAAAACGGTGCATTTTCAAGAAAAACTTGTAGATACCTTTTTTGTAGAGAATTTTACGCAAAATATTATGACATCATTTGTTTTTGAAAAAAATGGATTTTTTGATTTCCCTCGAAAAATCGTCCATAAAAATTTTCCGGATGCTTTCACGGCTTATCGCCCTCAAAATTCGGATTCAGCGGGTCAAAATACATAAGAATAACTTGGGTGATCCCGTCGCGCTTCATCGGCTACGAAAACCCTCCCTGCCACCGGACTATATTATACTCATGATGCAGAAATAATAGATTGGATATGATAAACGTTTCCGAGTGCACGTGATGCACTTTCAACGTCACGGCATTCGTTGAGCACGCACTGGCCATCATAATCGCTATTCTCGCTATATTTGAAAACACATTGCAACATATCCGTAATATCTATAATGAAACTATAGTTTAAATGATTTTCACATCAAAAGGGTTTACAAAACCACGACAATTGTTTCGCTTTACAAAAGGTTAGGTTGTATACCTAACCCTATTACCGTACCCTAATTAATTTTAGATAAGTATTTAAAGTAACATAGCAAATAAGTAATTTAGTGTATCTTTACCACTTGAAGAAGCTTTTGTAAAGCGAAACAATTGTTGTGGTTTTGTAAACCCTTTTGATGTGAAAATCATTTAAACTATAGTTTCATTATAGATATTAACATGGATTTTCATCAAGTATCGGCTATATCAATTCAAAATATCCGTAATAGTGAAATCTTTCTATTTCAATCAATCTTCAATTTATATGGAGTTAAAACCTAGAGGAACCTAATTCAACTCAAACTACCGAAACTTCATACAATATGTACGAAACGTGGATATTCTTTGTGGTCCTTTGTGACTCCACCAGAACAATGTAATATATCCAGCCCAGGCCGTAGAGACCGCAAAAGCTGTACACATCCGAGTACTTGTAAAACTAACTGCGCGGTTCCACGATTACGATGATTGCTCTCTGGTTGTCGTCAAACTTAATCAATTGAAGTTGGTCTTTCGAAACTGAAACGGCTTCTGGAGTTTGAATCTGGGAATTGGTTACATTGAAATGTGAATATTTTGGACTGAAAATTGTTATTATTGTATGAAGTTCTGAGACGACAAAATGCACTCTAGATGAGTTTGTTATTGTTGTTGGAATGGTTGGTATAAAACGTGTTCCTAGACCAGTTGCACGGTTGAAGATCTCTTGGTCCAATAGGAATCTTCAAGATATTACGATTTCATATGATACGGCACTATGAGCGCTAGGTTCAGAAATGGCTATGTTTATACTAGAGGCGAAAGAAAAGCTCACGCTGAAGTCAGTTTATCTAAATATGGAACATCTTATATACAGTGACCGCCAAAAAGTATATACCATATGGGAAAAAAGTTTATTATTAGAGTATCAGAAAAAAGATTCTTGGGAAAAGTTTGTGCATGTCCTATAACCTAAAAATCTATTTTGACACATGTCACGTGATCGCTGGTATGGCGGCAAATTGAGAAAAATTACTATGAAAAGGCAAAAAGTGGAGTAAAATGGCAAGATATAAAAAAAAGTTATTTGAAAAAGTTGCTTAAAATTAAATTTTATATACATACACAGAGTTTGAAAAGATAATGAGAGAAAATTGAAAATAGCAATTTTTTTTATATTTTCCTAGCTGTATAAAAATATGAAATTATCATCCTATGAATAGCTTGACCATACTGAAACATTCGTATTTCAATGATAATGACAAAACTTTCTCATTTTCTTTACACCAGTGAGCACTAAATTAAAAAAATTGGATTTTGTTAAAACCCTGGCTGTTACATTGGTTAGTATCTAACAGTTATATCAGAATTTCACGACCATTGTGATGACATGACACTCCAGAAACATAGTGTTTTCCAGATTATAATCTAGTTTCGATGATAATCGTGCCAGAGTGTTTCACTTCGCATGCAATGTTGAAAACTCTAGCCTCTTTGATTTGACGCACTATTTTTAAGATTATGTGCGTAGTGAAACGTTCGTGCACGATTATAATCAAAAATTGATTATAATCGAAAAACCACGATATTCTTGGATTTCCCTATCATCGCAATAATAGTGAAATTGTGATATAACTGTTAGATACAAACCAATGTAACAGCAAGGGTTCTGACAAAATTCAATTTTTTTAATTTAGTGCCCTCTTGTGTAGGAAAATGAGAAAGTTTTGTTATTATCATCGGAATACAAATATTTCAGTATGGTCAAGCTATTCATGAGGAAATAATTTGATATTTTTCTACAGCTAGAAAAATATTTAAAAAAAAATGCTATTTTCAATATTCTCACATTATCTTCTCGAACTTTGTATATGTCTATAAGATTAGATTCTAAGCAACTTTTTCAAATAACATTTTTCGATATCTTGCCATTTTACCCGACTTTTTGCCTTTTCATAGTAATTTTTTTCATTTTGCCGCCATACCAGCGATCACGTGACATGTGTCAAAATCGATTTTTAGGTTATCGGACATGCACAAACTTTTTTCAAGAATCTTTTTTCCAATACTCTAATAATAAACTTTTTTCCCATATGGTACATACTTTTTGGCGGTCACTGTATAATTTTTTATTTTTCGTGAAATTAATAATTGAATGTTTTACATTCGTTGCATACTTTTTTGGGACACACTGCATTGAATTTTCATAGCCTTCTATAACACTGATGGTGCTCTTTCTGTACATTGCGCCAAAAATTTTCCCGCTGTACCATTACACTTCCAGACTATTACTCACATTTCATGAGATCTCCCATTATCGCTATCATGAATTTGTATTTCTTTGCAGAAATTCCAGAACCAATATACCTGACGGCAATTCCATATAAGGACACCTTTGTTTACTTCACACAATGCGGTCCCACATGGTCCACAGAAACAGATACATGGTTCATGATCGTGAAAATGGTCTGTTTCTATCTGATTCCACTACTCTTCATGTCAGTGGCTTACATCCAAATTATCCGAGTGCTATGGAAATCCGGAAATGCCCCACACCAAGCAATGGGTAAGTAATAGACCACAAGCCCAGGCACATTTACAGGGGGTGATTTTATACACCACGAGTCATATACAGCGACCGCCAAAAAGTATGTACTATATGGGAAAAAAGTTTATTATTAGAGTATTGGAGAAAATATTCTTGGGAAAAGTTTGTGCTTGTCCGATAACCTAAAAATCGATTTTGACACATGTCGCGTAATCGCTGGTATACAAAGTTTCAGAAAATAGTGTGAGAATATTGAAAATGGCAATTTTTTTTAAATATTTTTCTAGCTGTAGTAAAATGACAAATTATTTTCTTATGAATAGCTTGATCATACTGAAATATTTGTATTCCGATGATAATAACAAAACTTACTCATTTTCTCCACACCAGAGAGCACTAATTTAAAAAAAATTAATTTTGTCAGAACCCTCGCTGTTACAATGGTTCGTATCTAACAGTTAAAACACTATTCCACTATTATTGCGATGATAGGGAAATCCAAAAATATCGTTTTTTTTTTTTCGTTTATAATCAATTTTTGATGATAATCGTGCACGAACGTTTCACTTCGCACATAATCTCAAAAATGTGCGTCAAATTAAAGAGGGTAGAGTTTTCAACATTGCATGCGAAGTGAAACGCTCTGGCACGATTATCATCGAAACTTGATTATAATCTGGAAAACACCATGTTTCTGGAGTGTCATGTCATCACAATAGTCGTGGAATTCTGATATAACTGTTAGATAGGAACCAATGTAACAGCCAGGGTTTTAACAAAATCCAATTTTTTTAATTTAGTGCTCACTGTTGTAGACAAAATGAGAAAGTTTTGTCATTATCATTGAAATACAAATGTTTCGGTATGGTCAAGCTATTCATAGGACAATAATATGATATTTTTATATAGCTAGGAAAATATTAAAAAAAAAATTGCTATTTTCAATTTTCTCTCATTATCTTTTCAAACTTCATATATGTGAATAAAATTTAATTCTAAGCAACTTTTTTAAATAACTTTTTTTGATATCTTGCCATTTTACTCCACTTTTTGTCTTTTCATAGTAATTTTTTTCAATTTGCCGCCATACCAGCGATCACGTGACATGTGTCAAAATCGATTTTTAGGTTATCGGACATGCACAAACTTTTCCCAAGAATCTTTTTTCCAATACTCTAATAATAAACTTTTTTCCCATATGGTACATACTTTTTGGCGGTCACTGTATAATGTTGAAGTACTGGTCGAGAAACAAACGTTAGGTACTATGCCGTCAATTTTACGCGGTACAGGTGAGTGTACAGGTGAGTTGAAATGTCGTCAAAAAGGGGGTACTTTTTGATTAAAAGTACTTCAAGCACTTGCTGCCACACGATTGTACAAAAATTTTGAACACGTATCAAAAAAACCGATGACAATACAATAATTGAAAAAAAAAATTACCCCCGTGCCTGCTAGAAATTGAAAAAATACTCCGATGGTTCCGGAATTTGAAAGTTAGTTACGGCGGATAAAAATAATGTCGGTCGAACCGCCTCCTTCTTTAAAAAATGCGAAAACTCGCAAGAATATAATCCGTAAACATCGTGAAAAACATATAGATTTATCGAATACTTTAAAAACAACTTTACTCCCTAACCCCGAGGGGAAAACCGCTGGGGAATTTTGGTATACATGCCGTGGGTGTCAGTAGTATTAGTTGGGTATCACACAGTTACAAAAGAGTTGTTAATTTCAACAATATCTAGTTTTGTTAAAAAAAATTGCTAGAATCAACAACAATTAATCGGGAATCCACTATTCAATCCGGCTGTTGTTAAATTTATTAATATTTTTATTTCAATATTTTGCCAATATTTTCACAATATTGTACCAATATTGTCCCAATATGGGTGTGCTACTTGGGAAACCTTATAGTTTTGACAGTTCAAAGGTAAACAACGTTTTATCAAGGACTAGGCAGTTTTATCAGTATAAAACCGAAAGATTGACCAGAATAACACGCTGCTATTGGTTGAAATACCAAAAACGTCACATTTTGACATGTGAAAAAAATTATCATTATAATTATGTGTACACTACAGCCAGTACCAGTGCTATGACCATCATTTTCCTCATTTTCGTCACTACGTTATTAGATTCCTGAAGGGTCGCCATACTTGGTACAAATGACCGGAAATTTTGTCACATCTACAGTTCTATCAGTTTCAGATTCATGTTATGAAATAGTCATCGATTTCGAGCCAACTACACCTTATGTACTCTCTCCCCAATGAATATCCTGAATGTTCTCGCCGGAGTTGACGGTTGTGATACATGTAAAATTGGTTCCAACCAAGACACAGACGAGTCTTATAGTAGTTGTACAAAACGAGCAGCCGTAGCTGAATAATGCTTCGGAATATTTCAATCGAAATTGAGTTCTTGTCAAGATAGACGACACTACTTTCAACTGAGTCACCCTCGGTTATTTGTTGTTGTCGGCTTCTTACTTCATTTCCTCTGCTACAAATGGTATGAATAGCAGGTGACAAGGAAACCATTATTTCCAACCCATTTAACAGAGGCGCTATATCTCTGCCAATGGGCAGTAAACGACCTCGCATAGTCAAAGAGAATTATACCAAACGGAGTGTAGGAAAGAGTTTATTTCGGTTGATTTCAACATAAGGTAGTATTGTAGTAAATAAGGCCCGGTGGTTAATACGGCCCACCGTCATTTTCCTTGAGGACCGGTAACTGATAACAAATCCGGCAATATAGTAAGTTGAAGCTACACGGAAAGATCGTTGAGTTTAGTCCACCATCAACAATATTAGGTGTATTTGTAGCAGGAATTCATCAAGCCAAGTAGCTTAAAGTTTTTCTTAAATACTTGACTTCAAAACTCAAGCTTTTGAAAATTTTATATTTGACTCGATTTACGAACTACCTGACTTGATGTCAAGTACAATCAAACTAGAAAAACAAGATGTCCTGCAATACCAGGACCACGTTTATTGCCATAATCCTATACAATAGGAAAGATTGGGTCGAAAATCCATCAGAAAACAAATACTTTCCTGGCTGATACCACGACGAACGTTGAATTACAATCAAACTAGTTGACATTACTTGATAGCGATCCGTGAAATGCACACCAAAGCGTTAAAATAGGGGATTCAGCAGGTTACAGCAAGAAGGCCCCCGATTGCTCGATAATGACGTGCTGTTAAATAGTAGAGCAGCGTTGATCAAGGTTGAACAGTGGCGGCTAGAGAATAATCATTGTTTATGTCTGATTTAAGTGATTTGTCCGTAATGGAAACAGAACCTCTTCAAAGCAATGGCTCAGAATATATCGTAGATGAAAAAGTGTCAGAATTTGATGACATCGAAACAGAAGTAGAAAGTGCAGGGTTGGCGACATCAAAGCCCAAACGAGTTGAAGTTAATAAAAGTATAAAGTTTCTTAGTATTGTTGAAAATATTTATTTTTATTTTTTTTATCATAGTTTTATTCAATTTCTACCGCATTTGATTGATAAGAATGATCTGTATACATATACAGTGAGACCCACTGAAGAACAGAGCACCCTTATAAAACCTACAATTTTCAACCGATTGAAATGATTTTTTTTATTAGGTAGGCATTCAAAAAGTCTACTAGGACACCAAATTTTATGATTAAATATCCATTTCCAGGGTCAACTAATCCAATTTTTCAAGGTCAAAAATCTAAAAAAATTACTAGCGATCATATTTATTCGATGTTATATTATAGGATCACTTTCAGCATACCTAGCAATAGGAGATTGAAATGAAATAGCAAGCTATATTCTGAACTGCCCCCTTTCTTCATTCAAATGCTTGTAAACACACAAAAAAAATAGTTAACTTATCACTGATGGTGATTATGAACTAATTGTAGGCCACAAGCTAACACTTGAGATGATAGTGACCTTTTTATTTACGATATGTTCGCAGTGATATAGCTTCTGATGAAGGGGGTTGGTGAGGTTGAAATATTTGTATCTGTGAGCTATCCACTGAACGTGAGCACGTAAAGTTTACACTATGATTTCGAAAGAACTAGGAAATTCGTTTATAAACACTGTCTAGAAGATAGCCCTGTATGAAGGCGTATGAAGTATAAAGATGAAAAAAATATGTATATAGAAATCTCGTGAATTCGCAAACAAAAATCATGCATCTTATCTGTAAATATCTGGAGGTTCCGATGTCCTATAGCGGCTATTCAAACTTCAATCTCGGGTTCCGTATCCCAAAATAAATGTACACTTCCCAAGGTCCCCAAATATCTTCAACTGCGATCGTTCCAACGAGCGGTTAGCCCCATACAAAGACCCTAAAATGATTATTGCTCACAGAATGCGCCAGAGTGAATAATGGCATAAATATGACATACCTCTTTGATGGAGGGTCTTCGGTAACAATAAACGTAAAGCAGGAAATAGCAACGTTATCCTGTGGTGGAAGGTGTTACCTGAAAGAATGATTTGCTTTCGAATCGCAGAAACTGAATAGGAATACAAATTACTAACAGATACGTGGAGATGACGTGAACGAACCTAAATCCCTCAACGGTACTAGTTTCACAGGTCTAACTACACAAGTTACTCACAACGAAGAACTAGTTTTACATAAGTTTCACGAAGAAAAATCCCAAAAATGGAAGAACGAAATAATCAGTGAATCGTTCGTCACCTACCTTCGAGAAAAATATCTAAATTTTTATCGCCGCATATCCAGCTCAGGTCCAAAAAAAAACTATTGAACTACCTACGGTCGAGTACACCTTTTTGTACGGTATTCGATATCTCAACTTCCCAGCCTTCAAATGAAGATCACAGGGTGATTCGTCTATTTCGGAGAACCTTGAAAATTTGAGTGTTGTAACGCAAAACTAGCCGTTACAACAGTCCAGTAGAACATGAAAGTGAAATGAAAAATCCTGTACGATCATTACAGTACAGCTCGCGACATAGAAATGAAAAAGTGTTCACAATCGGCCTACTTCCTTGATCGATATAGCGCATAAAATGGGCATATTTCCACGTGTTCGTAGAAAAAAACGTTATACTCACGAAACTCAGCTATATCCGGAACTCAATGGACATTATTCCAACCGCCGGCGCCATATGCACTTTTGTGGAATCATGTAGGATTCATGTAACCGCAATTCACGTTACAGAAATAAAATTATATTTTATTGGCCTACATGGTACATTAAATTTTGAAAATTGGAGATATTGCAGTGAAGGGAATCCTCACAGGGTAATTACTGATTACTCCAGAGAGTGAACGTGTGGGCCGAGGTTATTAACTACAGGTTCTTTTTGCATTTAGTATTCAAAGAATATCACACAGGAAAAAGAAACCTGTGGTCCGAAAGTCCTCCATGACTTTTTGCTTCTTAAGATTTCCTTTGCTTTTCAAAACCGGAAGTGTGTATAGATGGACCTCAAAAGTAATAAAAATGAGACGAAAACAGATGTGGGTGGCTGAGAGGGATGAGCTCATATTCGACTGCCAAGTCTGGTGCACGATCTGATTGCAATTCACTTTTACTCATATTAATCCAGTACGACTGGGTTTTGAGACGAGGATCGATTGTAGCACCACCAAACTGGGTATGCTAGCAGTCGAAATCATGATAAACACGAAAAAAAATTGTTTACCAAAATTCCAGGGGTGGAACAAGTTTTTTCTTTTTTCGTTTTGAAATGGATAAATAGATTTTGCTGTAATCTTGAAAAATGGTATATCGAGAAAACAACTCAACAAGGTGAATCACAATTCAATTTTCCACAAAAATTATTCATTCCTATGAAATGCGATCGTTTTCTCAGAAAAAGTGATTTAAGGCCGACATCAAATTTCATGAGGAAACAAACAATATTATTGCAAATTTTTCAAGAAATTCGTAGAAACCGATCGTCTTGATCATATTCCAGGAACTAAGTGTCCTAATATCAAACATAAAGTGACGTTGACTACAACAATTTTCACGCTTACCCTCCGCTGAAAGTTCTGGCAGAGCAAATAATCGATTGGTCATAACTATGCTGGAAATGATCGGAGAATGAAAAGGAAAAGTTCATATCGTTTCTGAAGACTCCTACCTTCTCATGCAAATTTAATACGCGAGTATTTGACTACCTAAAATGTGTTTTGTCGCTCTTCACGGAGATGTTTGCGGATGATCCGAAAATCATGAATAATTCAATAAATATGAAATTATTTTACTGAAGCAGCAACCCATATCCTCTTTGGATTATATGCAAAAACCACAAACCAAAAACCGCTGAGAATATTGTTTACTAATTCCCAAAAATCGTAAGTTATGCCTTTAATACCCAAGTAATTTTCGAGTAATACGCAGTTCCTGAGTTTGAATGCGACATACTCTATATTTTGGAGCAAAGGAAACCAATCTCAGCCATGTCACTGGGATTTATTCTTTTATGAATTCTATAAGCAACGACCATTGGGGACCGTTTCATTTCAAGTTGTTTTATGTGTACTTTTCTTGTCAGGCTGATTTATTGTAGAGCGGAAAAATGGCTTTGCAAAAATTAAAATGCGTGGCAAAAAACGAAGATAATTACAACAGTAATGAGAACATATTTTCATTATGGTGTTAATAAAAATTCCACTCTTTTGTGTGAAAGATGAGTTATAATTTGATGTCGTTCGTAATTGGAATAGTGCTTACCTGTGCATTTGATCTTAGTTAAGAAATGTTATATTTCTTTTTTTATTTTCACTTTTTAAAGGAATTGATAAACTTCCTTTTATAAAAAACACCACAACTTCTTTGAGATATGCATTGTTAAACCGTCAGCTAGTGACAGATTTAGGTGCCCCATTTTCGCATACAAGCCTCGAATAGGGTTGAAAAGTATATCGATTTGGAGTAAAATGAAGATATTTTTACGAGTGGCTCCTGGGGATAACATACCGAGAATTCGATTTTTCAGAACAGTGCTTATTTGTTGCCCCCGTGTTTCTATTGACGGTACGAAACTACAGAGGATGATACGTTAAGTCGTTTTGGAAAAAAAGTTTTCATGAACATATGTTCGGAGTTGCTTTTTTTCTGAGATACAGGGCATTGATTTTTTTTTTCAAACGCCTTCGTATCTCAGAAATGAAGCAACTCCGGACATATGTTCATAGGAACTTTTTTTCTTAAGACGACCTAACAACTCACCCTCTGTAGAATCGTACCGTAAATAGAAACACGAGGGAAACAAATAAGCACTGTTCTGAAAAAACGAATTCTCGGTATGTTATCCCCAGGAGCCACCCGTAAAAATATCTTCATTTTACTCCAAATCGATATACTTTTCAACCCTATTCGAGTCTTATATGCGAAAATGGGGCACCTAAATCTGTCACTAGCTGACGGTCTATGTGACCGAGGAGGAAACCGCTGAGAAAATTGTGCACACTAATTCCCAAAAATTGTAAGTAATGCCGTTAATACCCAAGTTATTCCCGAGAAATACCCAAGTAATTCCCGAGTAATACCCCTCACGTAATGCCAGTAATGCCCGTAAGAAAAATAACTTTTTTTTTTCATTGCATAATTCGGATTACGCTCCTGCTCTCTAATTTTTCAGACACTTCCAATTCCCATGTTTTCACGACCTTTTTTTTGCTCTTTACTAATTATTATTGTGCAGTAATTTTTCTCTCACTCCGATACCCCGAATAATTCCTGTAATACCCATGTAATAATCGAGTAATGCCCAATAATTCCCAAGTATTGCCACTAATTCCCAACTAATACCCGAGTAATGCCCCTAAATCCCGAGTAATGCCACTTACTTCCAAATTATACTCAAGTAATGCCCAATTCCTGAGTAATGCCACTAATACCCAAGACATCCACACCAACATTCCCCAGCGGTTTCCCCCTCGTCCCATTTATACATGCCAAAAAAAATTTGTTTTACTCCTGCCTCATATTCAACTCACCCATAAAACCGGTATTCTCTTCAGTAAATAATGAAAATAATCGCTTATTCATATCCCGCATATATGTTTGATACCACTGTTGTGAAGTGCAAACCTCAAGCTTGAAATCACATACTTCATTTTTTATGTAGGATGTGTATGAGCGATTATGCGATTATTTTCCACATTTCCTGAAGAAACTGCCGGGATTATGGGTAAAATGAAAACTGAGGCAAGAGTAAAATCCAGTTTTTTCATTGTGATGTATAAGTGAGACTTGTCTCACTAGTCTAGAATCGTTGCATATGGTTCAGAGAGGGTACTGATTCCTGCTTCAGTATAATTATTTCACAACAACTGAAATATCCATGACTTTCGGATCCTCCATAAATATCGTAGAAGGGTTATGTGAAGTGGGACAAAACACATTTTGGGTACTCACATACTCACATATTATAATCGCATGAGGAAGTAGAAGTCTTCATGAATGATATAAACTTTTTCTTCTACTATAATTTTTAGCAAAGTTATGACAAATATAATTTTCGGACCTGCCTGAAATTGTAGTGGCGTATTAACGCCAGCCTGAAATCTGATATCGGTTTTCTGAAAAAACGAGAGCATTTTGTGTATATTTCTTGTGGATAATTGAATTATCTTTCGCCTTGTTGAAATTGTTTCTTGATAAATCTTATACTTTCCGAAACATCAGCCGAAAAAATAATTGTGATTTTTTTAAATTAATTTTTGTTTGGTTCTACCCCTGATTTTTTTGTAAACAATTTTTTTCCAACAATACATGATGTCAAGAAGTCATGTGTCGAGTTTCAAAGTGCTACGATTCATTCTTCACTTGTGTCTTACATTTTTTGTATGTGGTTACTGTACTATTTGGCAATGCATTCACCAAATTTTCGAAGTTTCGAATATCTGGTGAATCCACTTATCATTATTTTTCAGTATATCGTGCGAAGAGTCAGTGAATTCGCCTAATCTTCGATTTTTAAATTTGGCGAAGGCACTTATAAGTTATCATTCTTCGATATATCGTGCAAAGAGTCAGTGAATTCGCCAAATATTCGATATTTTTTTAATTTGGTGAAGGCACTGTTATCACACTTCAAAGAGTAGACGGGAAATCAATCCTAGGGTGATAATTGGTCATCACACAAGGAAATAGCTTCCTTTCATAATATACCGTAAAATACTTATAGATTTAACTCACTCATTTTCTCTTCTCTGGTATTTTAACCACTGAAAATTATATCAGTGTTGTGCACCGAAAATTAAAATTTAGTGATCAGACGTGTGCCAGACATATATGGAAAATCAATTATCCTTATGTGTTTCTTTTTTTCAATTTCTCATTCATGGCATTTCAATACATTACAGGCAGGAACAATATATTAGTGAAAAATCAGAGCCATAATGTTTGCACGTTCTTATAAGGATGAAATAAGAGCGCCATCTTGTGAAAAAATACTCGCTTGCTGACGCATTTTTTCGATTATGGCAATCGACAGAATTGATATCGTTAGGAATCCGAAAAGAAATTCCCATAAGCCGGTTAGCTGTTGTGAATTTTTCATCATATGCCGACGGCCGACCGCAAAATTTTTATTTTTTGAGCTCAAAACTGACACAATTTTCAGCGGTTAAAATCACAGAAAAGAGAAAATGAGTCAGCAAAGTCTCATTTGTAATTTCGTTTTAATATGGCAACTCTTTGTTAACATTTTGAATGTCGAAAGTGTGAATATAAGAGTTCATATCGATACTAGTGTGAATATGAAAATCGTGGGTTCGAATTTATTCAGTATCTAATACATTCATATTTTTTCTGGAAATTGAAGAAAAATAAAAGAAAAACTAATAAATTTGATCGAAAGCCAGTGGAACGGATAACTTAATCGTCTGAAGTTTGGATTCAGGCAGTATCTACGCTACCGACTACCCGGCAACATAAACATGAATGTAGCAATTGCCTGTAACCGAACATACCCCTGTCTTATCTGTTCGTCTAAAATACTGCCATGTTAATCATCATATGTCTATCGGCTTCGTAGCTACGATGTCAGCTCCCTGCTTTTTTTCACATTTAGCCTTAGAATTCCATGACTTTGATGATCAAATCGTCGTTTTTCCCGTCACGGGAAAAATATAAGATTTTAGTTCTCGGTTTTTTGTCTACCTTTCGAGTTTAAATCTAATACTTTTTTCTCTTGTATAATTTTTTTGTTAAAATTGTTTTTTCCGTTATCCAGCTCCCGTCCCCTTACGAACGGCAGGATTAACGGAATTAATTAAAGGATTAACGAGGGCTTATCTTTTAACGTGCGATTCCTAGCACTTTTTTGGGCCATCAGATAAAAATCTGTAGTCGCTAGGATTCGAACCTAGCCGACCAGCAGTCAATAGTTTTGAACATGACAGTCTCAACCACTGAACTACTTGGCCCTTTCATGATTTCTTTGAAGAATAATGAATTCAAGGAATAAAAACATTAAAATAAACCCTTTTCGAAATAACGCCTTCGAATTTGCGGAATATGTTCCTTAAACTGGATCTGTTTCCAACAAACATGTTACATGACCCAGAACGTGACATCCCGTAGGGAAGTGAAACTTTTGAAGTTGCGGTTTCAGGACAATTCCATGCAGACCCAACTTTGCGCAAGAGGAAATTGTATAACGAAACTAATATCGTTAAAACAAATATACTCTGATTCTAGTGATTTTCTTGAGCCCAATCTGTATGCAATCCATACATAGTTCAGAAAATTGAGCACTTTGGTTAGCAATTTTTTCGTTCTACATCAAATTACTTGAAATTTTGACAGTAGATAGAGTTCGAAAGACGTCAAAAAGTCAGCATCCATTTTTTTACAGAATCAGGGCTTATTGTTTTCTGTAAGAATTGTACTTTCATATTATTATCGAATGAGTATATTGATTTTTTTTATTTCAAGGGTAAAAAAATTACTAAAAAAATGCACAATATTTTAAAATGTTTTTTAATAAATTCCTTAATTTTGTTTTTATAGAAATAATTTTAATGACAATAGATTCGTAGCATGATTTTACGCATTAAAAAAAATTATATTCCTACGCTCACTAGGAGCCAAGATAATTTTTTTATTTCAAAAAATCTTGAAGGCGTTATGATCATCGTACATTAGTCACCTTCATGGATATTAAGGTTGAATACCTATATTTTCAATATTATTAATTGATGAAGAAAGTGAGGCGTGCTGGCGAAAATCGCCTTAGCAGTAGCGGATGACGGAGTGGGGATAGCACTGAAAATTTATATCGTGCATTCAAAGAGGCTTGTGACTGAAAAATATTGAGTATCTCGGCTTCTGGACTATGCACAAAAATCCCTTCGTCCTTAATTTCGGGAAGCTAGGCGAGAAAAACACGAATATCATATTCACAAAATGATAAAATGACTCTATTATGTACAAAACATTTATGAAATTATCACAGAAAAAATATTCATATATTATTTTTTTAATTGTCCACTGAATCATTTGGCTGTTCTTCTTCTCCTCCTCCTCCTCCTCCTCCTCCTCCTCCTCCTCCTCCTCCTCCTCCTCCTCCTCCTCCTCCTCCTCCTCCTCCTCCTCCTCCTCCTCCTCCTCCTCCTCCTCCTCCTCCTCCTCCTCCTCCTCCTCCTCCTCCTCCTCCTCCTCCTCCTCCTCCTCCTCCTCCTCCTCCTCCTCCTCCTCCTCCTCCTCCTCCTCCTCCTCCTCCTCCTCCTCCTCCTCCTCCTCCTCCTCCTCCTCCTCCTCCTCCTCCTCCTCCTCCTCCTCCTCCTCCTCCTCCTCCTCCTCCTCCTCCTCCTCCTCCTCCTCCTCCTCCTCCTCCTCCTCCTCCTCCTCCTCCTCCTCCTCCTCCTCCTCCTCCTCCTCCTCCTCCTCCTCCTCCTCCTCCTCCTCCTCCTCCTCCTCCTCCTCCTCCTCCTCCTCCTCCTCCTCCTCCTCCTCCTCCTCCTCCTCCTCCTCCTCCTCCTCCTCCTCCTCCTCCTCCTCCTCCTCCTCCTCCTCCTCCTCCTCCTCCTCCTCCTCCTCCTCCTCCTCCTCCTCCTCCTCCTCCTCCTCCTCCTCCTCCTCCTCCTCCTCCTCCTCCTCCTCCTCCTCCTCCTCCTCCTCCTCCTCCTCCTCCTCCTCCTCCTCCTCCTCCTCCTCCTCCTCCTCCTCCTCCTCCTCCTCCTCCTCCTCCTCCTCCTCCTCCTCCTCCTCCTCCTCCTCCTCCTCCTCCTCCTCCTCCTCCTCCTCCTCCTCCTCCTCCTCCTCCTCCTCCTCCTCCTCCTCCTCCTCCTCCTCCTCCTCCTCCTCCTCCTCCTCCTCCTCCTCCTCCTCCTCCTCCTCCTCCTCCTCCTCCTCCTCCTCCTCCTCCTCCTCCTCCTCCTCCTCCTCCTCCTCCTCCTCCTCCTCCTCCTCCTCCACCTCCTCCTCCTCCTCCTCCTCCTCCTCCTCCTCCTCCTCCTCCTCCTCCTCCATACCTGTGTACCTGTGTACCTGTGTACATACTTTTGGTCGCGTCGTATCTCAGGAAGGATTTATCAAGTTTCCAGTCCAATCCCATACAGTCTCCACTTAATGATAACACATTCGAAATCATTTAACCAATTGAAATAACTCCAGGTAATCACGATAGAGCATGGAAATTACTCGATGAAATAATTGAAAATTGAGGTATCATGATTCATAATAAAATTTAAGAAAGTTTTGAACCCCCCTATTGCTGACATTGATATGATTTCATTCTAAAACATTCACGTTCACTGATCTACTTCGGCAAAGACTTTGGGGAATGGAATAGACTGATTAAATTCTTTTCTTGCACAAAATCTGAAAATAAAACCAGACGTGACTCGGAGCCTATCTGTCTGAATATTTTACTGACAATAAGTTTGAGGTTTAGGAGACACTCGAATTGAGTGAATTAGAATAAAATTGATCGAATTGAAATATTTATTTCCCATTCAAGTTTGGTCTCGAGTAGTGATAGTTCAGTCATTTGTGATTTATCTGAAGGACCGCATGGGATCTACAGCTGTGTATCTTCCCTGCCACTCAATATTGAAAATCGTTTCATGAAATAAAAAAAAAGCAATCCGTTCGAATTATTCGAATAGGTAGATCATATTTGTCTGGAAACGGTAAAGCAAGATTGGTATGAAATGTGACTAAAGATTACCGTGACATTTGGTGGATGCCCTAGATCATGGACGTATTAATTAACTCGACCTAGCTGTTGACATCCTGGTCTGAAGTCGTGAATGGTCACAATCTTTGGTCGTGATATTGAGTTGAGCATTGTCACATCGCGTAGGTGATAAGTCTTTATCATAGACAAAATTGTGTCACTGTACGTATTCCATTCGATAACAATTAAAAAATTAAGTATGGTGATGGTAACATTATCAAACAACTTACACCTGTAAGACTCACACATTTTGAAATCCAAACTATCAAAAAAAATCATTACTTGTATATTCAAATGGCTGTGTAAAGTTTGTTGTTTTTGATCGTTTATCAACGCTGTTGAAAATCATTGTTTATTACTTGTGCTTCGGACTTCCGCATCGTCTCAATGGTTGAAAGATTTCTACTTCTTTCAATTTTTCACTAAAATTGAAAGAATTCAATTTCAATTTCAATTTCAATTCTTCACTAAAACTGAAAGCAGTAGAAATCTTTCAACCATTAAGACGATGGAAGTCCGAAGCACAAGTAATCAAGTTACTACATCGTCTACAACCTTCAAAACATCATTGTTTATGTGAACTTATTTTGTTATTGCTTTTTTGTAGGATTATTTCATTGAAATAGTGTTTTTCGAACTTATTTGAGTGATATAGTGGCAGTGTAATAATAGACAGAGAGTAATAATGGTGCAAACTTGCTGGGTTTGCAAACAATCCATATGTTCCAACCCGAATATCAGATTCCATTCGTAAGTACCATAGGCGTTACAGTGGGTATGAATCTGTTTTCGCCGAACAAAATGAAATTATTATGTGTATTCAAACCTTTATATGTGGAAATAATGAAATAGACACCTCACGAAACATTTACTATTTCATTTGGTCATTTGGGTGATGCAATCAGAAAAAAAGATTGCGAAAAAGTCCAAGAAATGTTTAATCTAAATTTGAATTTATCTTTAGGTTTCCAGCTGATGTGACAGTAAAAGCGGCTTGGTTGAAGAAGTTGGGAATAAAATACTCAACTGAATGTGTTTCAAAGTCTGCTAGGGTTTGTTCCTTTCACTTCGAAGATGCAGCATTGGAGATAAAATCCAGTGTATGAATGGTATATTCCAAGAAAGTCAACTGCTTCAACGTCAGGGTAATTATTATCATTCATCAGAATTGTTATTTTCTATGAGTTTTTTCAGATAATAATAGATTTCTACTTAAAAAAAAAACAATATATTATATATTTTCCGATTGAACGATTTCAGAAAAAGGAAATCTTCAACTGATTCTACTGAAAGAGTCCCAAATACAGATTTTGAGAAAATTGTCAAAAATTCAAGCTCCCCACTGAAGAGGTGAGGATAAATTGAGAAAGGCATAATTCAAAAAGTGTTAACTCAAATTTTGCAACTTAGTTTTCACCTACTTGGTGTTTGACTTTAAAAACTGATGATTTGATAGATAATAATCTTTCAAGGTCAATTTCTTATATTCTGAGTTGAAAAAATATAAGGTACACAAATTCAGTGTTAAATATAATTAAGAAATTTGTTTCTTGAAATTACAGGAGAAAAAAAGATTCTGAAACGACTGATCTGGAAATTATCAGATGGTCACTGATGAACCAGTTTATGGGAAAGTTATAGGATCACCTTCTCCAGGCACCATGACTGCATCAGAAACTGAACTGATCGAAAAATTGATATCAGGAGAGAGAACAGGACAGAGTCCTGTGATTTTGCGAAAGAAAAAGTGAGCAGTAGTAGTTGGTGGCAGTATCAAATATATCTTAACGAGAAATTCTTGTACATGTATTTTTGCTAACGGCTTTAACGATTTGGATAAAAAATATTCAGATTAGGTCTGAAAAAACTTGATTCCACTAATAATAATAGTTAGAATGGTGTGAATTTTTAAATTCTATTTTCACCCACTTCAAGTATCATATCTGAAATTTGGCACACATATCAAGGACCTAGAATACAATTCAAACAAATTCCTCAATTTTATTTTATTGCGGTTTTTGTGACACCCTGTAGGTAGTTGATTTTTGAGACATTCTGGAAATAAATGTTGGTTCGATAATCTGTATTATGAATTTTGTTTGCATATTGTCGTAAATACATTAAAATATCGCATTTCTGAATTGGAATGTTATGTGTTGAAAATTGCTGTGAAATATTTATTCTTCACGATATTTATGTATGATAATATCGATATAAGAAAATGTATTTATTGAATATATAAATTACCATTTTTTAGTAATTTTATTTTTCCTTTTTTTGAGTCGTTTGTCTTCAGCTTTCCATTCATTGAAAAGGGAAGTCTTATTTTTTCATTCGGCAAATTTCATTAAACAAATTTTCTAAGATTCGATGATGATAAATAAACACTTATTATCTCAGCCAATTAAGTATTTCATGATATGTTGATATATGTCAAATGTGTTTTTCTATCTCACGAAGTCCCATAAGATGTATACTCTATCACTTTCGTTCATATTTTTATCATTATTTCAAAATCAGCATTTTTTTCTGGTAATTGAACCCTATTTTTATCAAATGCGTGAGCTCCTGTCGGTTGTGGGAAGGTCACAGTCTATCGCTACCTTCTCTCTTCCCCGCAGCCCGCGCGCCCACAAACTGAGCGACTTCAAAACGATCCGTGTTGTAGGTATGGCAATGCTGAGTCCATCTGTATTTGTAGGATATTATACGTCCATGCCCTAGATGCGATAAAGTGCCTCCACCATATGTCATGTGTGCCCTTATGCCCCTAGACTAGACTGAGACTAGAATGCTTGTTTGCGAGAAGTGTGAACAACGCGTACTATTTGTGTGAATTTTGACTGAAATAGTCGGTCGATTTGTCTTGTATTTGTTTTTAGATCGTATACACACAAAGATAAACTTTTTATCTCTGAGAGCCAGTTTAATTCATTTTGAGAAATTTATTACCTACTACATCTGTTACGAAATCCCCACATAGTACTAAGTAATCCATTTTGGTTTAGAGGTATTCTGCTGAGAAAATATTTACAGTGGTAGATCTAGGATATTGCTATAGGAAGAGAACAAAATTCAAACATGTAGTTTTGCTGTAATGACATGATGCTGAAGAAAGAGAGTAAAACTAAATTCTGCAGTTTCATTATCACTTGAAATTTTGTTTAGTTATGTCAACATATTGTCACGTCGGGGTTATAGCCCCCCATTCGCCCCCTAGCTGTATAGGGTGCTTAGTGATTATTATTATTGCTTGGTTTGCGAGAAGTTGAAACATTGTGCAACTGTAAATATGACTACCCTGGTATAGTGAAATGAAATAGTGAAAGTGAAATTCATTATTTATTGAAGTTATTAAACAAAACATGTGAGCAAATAAAATCCAAGTGAAATGAAACAACCAAGGTATAGTGAACAGATAAATGAAACAGCTAAAACCAATAAGAGTTATGTACATAAACTTAGACTTACTTTATAATCATCAAAAAGGGGATGAAATGCGTCAAACGGCCCATAATGATATAAACTGGAAGAACTATTTTCTGTGCCTACTTCAATACATAAAAATGACAAAAAAGTCACAATAAAAACAATAATTGCCATTGCGTATTGATGTACCGGAATGAAACCCAAAACCTGCTGTTGTTGGTTGGTGTACTTGCATTGAACTTTGCATTTACAGGAAATACTGTATTTCAATAAATGTAATAACTATGAAATTTTTACTATAGGATGAATATCATGTGAATGCTTTTCTATTTGAGATTTGATTAATAAAATTTTAATTTTGAAAAATGTTTTTATTGGGTGTTATTTCTTATACTTGACAATATCAGACTTCTAACTCAAGCCAATCACAGTGTGATAGCGCTGCACCACCACAAACTGTTTAGGACTTCACCATCTAAAATATTTAATTAGTATTGTTAACATAATATGTTAAATGTTTTATTTGAATTTTTTCTTAGAGACAGAGGATGTATTGCTATTTTCTCACTCGTGCAATAAACTTTCAATCTTGAACAAACCTTTTATTTACGGTAACTATATACCCGTGCCAATATCAGTTTTCAGTTGTCCAGTGGTAATAATATATTCCACGCTTAGCTGCTATATTCGTTTCAGAACGAGTTTTTCTAACATTATTTTTATGGATCCTGATCACTATTCACTATTTAATAACAATCATTTCAGCTAGAAATTGTTCTGCCAGTGAAGGAAAAATACACTGTGCCATCGACTCCTGGACTATTCACTGTTCCATTCGATTTTTAATTGGTAGCTCTATAACTCTCCAAATTGCACGGTAGTTTCGAAGTAATCGCCAGAAAGTCTCCATTATAAGGCACCAGTTAAAGTCGAATAACGACTAAAGGGGACGACATTTTTCTGAAGTATCAGCACACTGATGTGTATCTACTCAGTGAAATATCCGATGATAGTATACTATAGGGATGATGTTTACCTTATTTCGGATTTCAGTCAATATTATACTAGTTGAAAAATTCAACCAGAGCATATTCAATAGAAAATTACAGACCAAGTGTCTGATATTAGATTCTACGTTCTGTCATCCTCTGAGGACAACTCTCTACTGTATGATCTAGTTCTAAATTCAATTTTCCAAAAAAATTATTCCTAGTAATTTCTCATGAAATGCGCTCGTTTTCTCAGAAAACGTGATTGAACGCCGACATCAAATTTCAGGTTCACCCTTACTCGCCTCTGAACGTTCTGGCGGAGCCAAATATTTGATTGGTCATAACTGTGCTAAAAATGATCGGAGAAGGAAAAGGAAAAGTTCATATCGTTTCTGAAGACTCCTACCTTCTCATGCAAATATAATATGCGAGTATTTGAGTACATTAAATGTGTTTTGTCGCATTGCACGGAGATGTTTGCGGATGATCCAAAAATCATGAATAATTTAGTGGATATGGAAATATTACCCTAAAGCAGCAACCCATACCCTGTTTGGACTATATGCAACAATTTTAAAGTTAGTGTGACAGGTCCCACTTATACATGCCAAAAAAACTTTGTTTTACTCCTGCCTCATTTTCAACTCACCCATAAAACCGGCATTCTCTTCAGTAAATGTTGAAAATAATCGCTTATTCATATCCTGTATATATGATTAATAACATTATTGTGAAGTGCAAACCTCAAGCTTGAAATCACATACTTCATTTTTTATGTAGGATGTGTATGGGCGATTATTTTCAACATTTAGTGTAGAAATTGCCTGGATTATGGGTGAGTTGAAAACTGAGGCGCAGGAGTAAAACCCAGTTTTTCATTGGCATGTATAAGTGAGACTTGTCTCACTAGTCTAGAATCGTCGCATATGGTCCAAAGAGGGTACTGATTCCTGCTTCAGTATGATTATTTCATATTAACTAAAATATCCATGATTTTGGGATCCTCCGTAAATATCGTAGAAGGGTTATATAAAGTGGGATAAAACACATTTTGAGTACTCAGATACTCACATGTTATATTTGCATGAGGAAGTAGAAGTCTCCAGAAACAATATACACCTTTCCTTTTCCTTCTACTATAATTTTCAGCGAAGTTATGACAAATCTAATTTTCGGCCTTGCCAGATATGGAAGTGGCGGGTTAAGGCGAGCCTAAAATTTGATATCAGAATTCAATCAAGTTTTCTAAGAAAACAAGCGCATTTTGTGAGGAAATACTAGGAATATTTCTTGTGGAGAATTGAATTTTCTTTCACTTTGTTGAAATTCTTTCTTGATAAATCTTATACTTTCCGAAAAAACAGCAAAAAAATTCTACAACTCCACTTTCTATGTGTGGTTTGTGTGCGTAAAGTATTACAATATTTCACTATCAACATACGATTTCATTATTAAACGGAAAAGCGTAAAAAAGTGCACTTTTTTAACGGCTGTTGCTAGGCAACCGACAGTTTCATGCAACAACAGTGACAGATCCGAATAATAACGAAATCCTGTCATAAAGCCAGTTCTCATTTTCTTTGGCAACTAATAACCTATAAATATCTGATATACAAATGTTTCACCAATAATATTCTTAGCATTCTTACCATTGAATGAGTATTATCAAAATTCCAAACTATCGCGGCGAATATATATTCAGGGGTAATATAATAAGTGGTATGATTATTACCGATAATTTTTTGGAATATTAATGAATTGCAATCCCAACGTTGAAAATACAACGAGTCCTGCGGACTCGTTGTATTTTCTTGCATTGGAATTGCCAATGAATTGATATTCCAATTATAGGTTTTTAATCATACCACGAATTATATTTAGGACGACAATATATCGATTTGAAATAAAGAAAAATCGTGTCACCTGGTAATTGATGCTTTACTTCTAGCCGTATTTAACGGAATACTCTTTTCCACGGCCTCATCTATGATACCAATGGACATTTGTCCCCAACGATCGCTCATATTGATAAATAAAGATAACTAGTCAAAACACATAAATTTGACGTTTATAATTTAAATCATTATTTTCACTTGACAGATAGTAAAACAAAAACTAAGCAGGTTTATCACCGTGAAAATACAGCGACAAGCTATATTTTCACTGTAGTTCCGATTCTATTAGCTGAATTTCAAAATTTGAAATCCACTGATTGGTTTTTAAGCAAGGAAATATATTGTCAAAATAATAACATATATCTCTAAGCCACTATTGGACCTAATCTACACTAGGAAATCCAAGGTAGCTATGGCTGTTTGGCCGTCAGAAACTAGTTGACAACAATAATAAATGAAATTTGTGAAATTGGGCGTTTATCCAGATAACGAATTCTTGATAACTATAAATTTAATTTAAGTAGATTTAAGTAGAAAATCGTGGATAGTGCCAATATAAGATTTCCTTGACATAGTGCAAAGAAAGAAAAAGGTATTCGTAGCTTCACGAGAATTGTTCGATTATTTTGAAGACAAATCTAAGAAAATAAAAAGTTATTTCCGATGGACTAGCCATTCGAAAGTCAAGTCAACATTATTAATAATAATATTGACCTCGATGAATATGTTATTTCAATATTCGCTTCAAATTTTCCATTTTGCGGGATAGTGTGAAGCGAAAGGGATTTCGATTCTGTCGAAATTATTCGTTTCATTTGTTTGAAACTCAACTCTCTGGCATACTCTTCGAACTTTGTTCGAATGATGAATTAATGAAAATATGCCAAATTAATTTCATATTTGCAAAAAAATATGAATTGGTTATTTTTTTTGACACTTGTAGAAAAAATACTGTATGAAACTCGTGAGTAAATTATTTTTTTTACTCGTATGAACGCCGCACTCAGCCTACGGAGTCAATATTTCCTACTCTTAAAAAAAGTATCACTTTACTCACTTGATACATAAATTACTATTTTTTTTTTTAAGTTTTTTTGGGTTCCACCCCTGATATTTTGGTAAACATTTTTTTTTCTAACAATACATGATCTCAAGAAGTCATGTGCCAAATTTCAATGTGCTACGATTCAATTTTCACTTGTGGCTAACATATGTCTGTGATCACTGTACTAAAATACCACTCACTTTTGCTAGAATCTGTCACTCACTCGCGGCTTCGATAAATTATAATCAATAATTGTGGCCAGAGTGAACTGCTTCTTAACTCGAAAGCTCCTCACATGCCGGGCAAAATTCCAGCTGCGTGGAAGATCCCTCTCGACAGCGTTTTAATTACCCCGGAGTGATTGAAGTGCTCTCAGAGGAATTGTAACCGGATACATGATTTGGAAAATATATTCGTCTTTGTCTCCTGCCATCTCGTTTGTGCTTATTTCAGTGAACGGATACTATATCAAACTCAGAATTCAAAAAGTGAGTTATGTTCACGGCTGTATTTAATTTTTTTTTTGAGTTCGGTCTTTGCCCACCACGGCAGGACTTCATACATTATCGAGACCATCACTATCGCTGTATATAGCCAAAGAGATTGGTTGGTTTCCAGTCCTAAAGTTTTGTCAGAACACGTGGTCATCATCAGTGATGCATTTCCCCTTGTTAACACTTTTTGTAGATTGTTGTTCCAGGCGAGCTTCGAGTCTGAGCCCATGTATTTTGTCTCTTCTGACATCTGTATGACACCAACCAAGACTCAAAGAGATCTGTTGGTATCTAGGCTTCTCTTCCTGGTGGAAGAAACAATCGTGGTTTTTTATAGGTTGACCTCATACCCAGCGTCTGTATGTCTGTGAGGGCTGGTTGCATCAGATTCTATAACGGTTGTATTTCTACAAACGTTCAATTCAATTTTATCGTGAAACATGGCAACGTGAACAAAACACCAACTGAGATTGATAAATTAATTACATATTCCGTAATCTGTATTTGAATAATTTTTTAAAAAATATTACCATAAAAAATATGTGAACATGCGGCGATATTGGTCCAATATTTGAAAAATAATATTGGTCTAATATTCTCGATGCAATATTGGCCTCAAAATGTTAGGCGATATTAGTACAATATCGCTGTAGCACACTTACATTGGAATAATATTGGTAAAATATTGGCAAAATATTAAAACGTAATATTGGCGAGAAAAATTATAATTATTTCGGGATATTGGCACAATATTACTTGGACATTATACAAATGATATTAGTGAAATATTGAGGAAGCAATATTGGCCCCAAAATATTTGGGAATATTGATACAATATCTTAGTTCGAAAATATGAATAGGAAATTCATAAAATCTATTGTGGAATCATCTGCGACTGAAAGACAAACTTTAGTCGCTATTTTCCATCGTTCAAGATAACCTCTTGGGAGGTATTCATGTTGAAAAGGGGAATGTTCCCCTTTTCAACACGATACAATATCATTTGCATATATTGATAAAATATCCAAAGTGAATATGTTGCCTTGGAAAGATTGATGAAATATTTCCAGAAAATGTCGAATTATTTAAAAATTCTACAATTTTGTTTCTACTTCAATTTACCACTGATTAGATTGACTTATAACCGCATTGTGAGAAGCCTTATTTAATATATGTTACTATGATTCAGCTGTTGTTCCATATGTGGGACCACCTAGCGGTTTCTTACCCAAGTTTTATCATGAATAATTTCAATATTGTTTATTGAATATTCGGCCAATATTCAAATTTAAATCCTAGCGATAAATGTATTTTGAAATATTGTATCAATATTGTCTTTCAAATATTGGCGTGAGGTTTTCGTAACAATCTCAATCAATATAGGGTAATGTAATTTTTAGAATATGGATTAAATAATTTTCCGCCAAAGTGCTATCAAACTTGGATATACAATATTGTTTTTTATCTCTAAAATCGATATGAGAGTAATGTTAAAATCGCAATATTGGAGCTAGATGCTGGAAACAATATGTAGGCAATATCGCTCTATCGATGTCGTTGAAAATTATTGAACCAATATTGACCCAATATTTCATGAAACAGTATACATTCAGAACAGGTTGAGCCAATATTCCACCAATATTATTAATGAAATATTGTTTTTCAATATGAACCCACATTGGTTCAATATTATTTTCACATTTACAATATATCCATATTGGCCCGATATGAAAACAAGATTCAGCCCACATGAGGTGCAAGATCAATATCAAAATCATCACTATTACTAAGAGACATGAAAGCGAGCGCTTGCCTTGGAAATCAAACATCGATTTTCAATAGTTAACCGAACTATGAATTATAATCAAAACACCGGAATTCCGTGTGAAATTCATGTGTAACCACCAATTCCCAACCCACTAATAGGATAATATTCTAAGGAATACGCCAAAGGAACGATGAATATCTGCCAGTAAACTTCTAGATGAAGATTAACGGAACAAAGTAAGATGAACGCTGAAAGGAAGGAAATTGGAATACGAGAAATACACCTCTTAGGGTTGTGAAGCGAAATGAACGGGTGGAAGTAATAGTTTGAGAACATTTAGAATAACAGGATAAAGGAGGGAGATTCCAACATTTACCAAAACTGGGATGTTAGACTAGGCATTCGTGGAAAAATTTTCTTTCTTGACACTGACAGCTGAAATAATCTGTTTTTCAGTTTTCTAACTAATCCAGTACGCCGATTGGGTTTTGAGACGAGAATCGATTGTAGCACCACTACCAAGGTAGCACCTCATGTTGGCTGAATCTTGTTTTCATATTGGTCCAATATGGATATATTGTAAATGTAAAAATAATATTGAATTAATATGGGTTTATACTGGAAAAACAATATTTCATTAATAATATTGGTGGAATATTGGCTCAACCTGTTCTGAATGTATATTGATTCATGAAATATTGGGTCAATATTGGTTCAATAATTTTCACCTACATATTGTTTCCAACATCTAGCTCCAATATTGCGATTTTAACATTACTCTCATATCGAATTTAGAGATAAAAAACAATATAGTATATCCAAATTTGATAGCACATTGGTGGAATATTATTTAATACGTATTATAAAAATTATATTGACCCAATATTGATTGAGATTGTTACGAAAACCTTACGCCAATATTTGAAAGACAATATTGATACAATATTACAAAATACATTTATCACTAGGATTGAAATTTGAATATTGGCCGAATATTCGATAAACAATATTGAAATGAGTCATGATTAAAATTGGGTGAGAAACCGCTAGGTGGCCCCACATATGGAACAACAGCTGAATCATAGTAACATATATTAAATAAGCTTCTCAAAGTGCGTTTACAAGTCAATCTACTCAGTGGTAAATTGAAGTAGAAACGAAATTGTAGAATTTTTAAATTATTCGACATTTTCTGGAAATATTTCATCAATGTTTCCAAGGCAACATATTCACTTTGAATATTTTCCAATATATGCAAATGATATTGTATCAATACCCCTAAATATTTTGGGGCCAATATTGCTTCCTCAATATTTCACTAATATTATTTATATAATGTCCAAGTAATATTGTGCCAACATCCTGAAATAATTAATTGTATCTCTCCAATATTACGTTTAATATTATTCCAATGTAAATGTGCTACAGGGATATTGTACTAATATCGCCTAACATTTTGAGGCCAATATTGCTTCGAGAATATTAGACCAATATTATTTTTCAAATATTGGACCAATATCGCCGAATATTCTCATTTTTTTTTCTCGACAATATTATTATTTAAATATTTTGCCAATTTTTTCACAACATTGTACCAATATTGTCCCAACATGGGTGTGCTACTTGGGTTAATTTGGTCTGCTAGTTGTTGGAACCATGATAAACGAAAAAAAATTGTTTACCAAAATTCCATTCCAAATTTTTTATTTTTTTTTTATAAATAAATAGATTATTTTTTGTAATATTGGGAAGTATATGATTTATCGGAAAACCAATTCAACAAGGTGAACGATAATTCAATCCTCCACAA
Organism: Chrysolina haemoptera; assembly: GCA_958298965.1. Taxonomy (NCBI): domain Eukaryota; kingdom Metazoa; phylum Arthropoda; class Insecta; order Coleoptera; family Chrysomelidae; genus Chrysolina; species Chrysolina haemoptera. The sequence goes on along the minus strand of OY282600.1, from coordinate 23,955,032 downwards.
AAATTCTGGCGGAGCCTAATAGTTGATAGGTCATAAGTCGGCTAAAAATGATCGGAGAAGGAAAAGAAAAAGTTCATATCGTTTCTGGAGGTTCCTACCTTTTCATGCAAACATAATATGCGAGTATTTGTGTACATAAAATGTGTTTTGTCGCCCTTCACGGAAATGTTTGCGGATGCATAATTCACTAAATATGGAATTATTATACTGCATACCCTCTTTGGACTATATACAATAAGTTTAAAGTAGTGTGACAGGTCCCACTTATACATGCAAGAAAAAAAACTTTCTTGTACAACTGTCATTAAAAATTACGTTTTTAATTCATTGACACATGAACAAAAAACTGACGTTTTCACAAAATCACTTTCAACACTAGTGTTAAAAATACTTTTAACATTAGTGTTAAAAGTAAAATGACAGATGAGGTGATGGATACTCATTAATATAGATATCTCTAATAGAAACACTTCAATCAGATATCATAAACAGAACACCTACTCAAAAGGAATCAATTATATATAGTTCACACATGTATTTGGCCGTTTGCGCAATTGGTAATACTAATTCATTCTGCAGTTACAAACGAAGTAGTATTCAGTCCAACTGAAGAAGGTCCTTCATCACTGACAAATGATGATATTCATAAATAAAGTGCGTTGGAGTTTATTTGGCCCACATTTGTCTGTGGTTACTGTACTATATAATCCAGTAACGACAGACAAACTCGAGCAAAAAGTGAAGAATGAATTGTAGCACTCTGAAACTCGGCACATGACATCTCGACATCATGTATTATTGGAAAAAAAAATATTTACCAAAAAATCAGAGGTGGAACATAAAAAAATTTTCATTTAAAAAAAATATAATTTTTTTGGTTGTTAATTCAGAAAATTTAAGATTTATCAAAAATCGATTTCGATAGGTTGAGAGATAATTCAATTCTCCACAAGAATGATTTTCAGTAATACCGTATGAAATACACTCGTTTTCTCAAAAAATGTGGTTTAACATCGACGTCACATTTCATGCTCGCGCTATCCCACCACTGCGAGCAGGGCCGAAAATTAGATTTGTCATAACTTTGCTAAAAATTATAGTAAAAGAAAAAGAAAAAGTGTATATCGTTCCTGAAGACTTCTACTTTCTCATGCAAATATAACATGTGAGTATTGAGTACCTAAAATGTGTTTTGTCCCACTTCACATAACCCTTCCACGATATTTACTGAGGATCCAAAAGTCATGGATATTTTTGTTGATATAAAATAATTATACTGAAGCAGGAATCAGCACACTCTTTGGACTATATGCAACGATTTAAGACTAGTGAGACACGTCTCACTTAGACATACCAAAGAAAAAACTGGGTTTTACTCCTGCCTCAATTTTCAACTCACCCATAATCCCAGCTATTCCTTCAGTAAATGTTGAAAATAATCGCTCATACACATCATACATAAAAAATGAAGTATGTGATTTCAAGCTTGAGGTTTGCACTTCAAAACAGTGTTATTAAACATATACGCAGGTTATGAATAAGCGATTATTTTCAAAATTTACTGAAGATAATACCGATTTTATGGGTGAGTTGGCCTGATATTCGAGCGTACATACACCGGCCCTTCTGAATAACACTCTGTAGACTAACTAGGGAAGGAAATATAACTGCCCATAAAAATCGAGCGCCCTCAAGATCGCCCACTTTGTCACTAATACGAAATGTGTCTAATATTTTCTGCCACTGTGGCAATACTCATACTTTTATACGTTTTAATGGAAATGTCATCTTTATTTCAGATAAGGCGGGAAAGAGGTCAGGCCAGAATACATTCGCTATGAATATGAATGCATCCACCGAAGGGCAACTGAGATCGAGAAGGAAAGCTGCGAAAATGCTAGTCGCCGTCGTTGTGATGTTCGCATTTTGTTTTCTGCCCGTTCATCTGCTATCCGTTCTCAGGTAAGGGTTACTATAATATTTATATGAAAAATCTCCTAGATTTGCCAGTATAAAGTTTTTCAACAAACTTCCTGAATAGTCCAACCAATATAACAAAAATAAAGCCTGTTTTGCAAATTAATTCTAATAGTAAGCGACTTGCGCCATGACTTCGGGGATACTTTATAAATAACTAAAATCCAAATTGCAACTCAAAATTTTTTTTGTGCAATTGTTTAAACAATGATTATTAAAAAAAAGGGTCCTTTTTTTGTTTTTTGTAAATATCTCAAAAGGTACTGGACGAATGGCTTTACTCATAAAAGACCGTTTGTAGAGAATAAAAAAACTTACAAAATGGTTTTTGGAAAATCCCGATACGACCATTTTTCGCCGAGAAAAGCCGGAAAAACTCTTGAAAAAAGGCCCTCAATTTTCAATATTAAGAAATAATTTTTCGGGAAATGGTAGCTAATATCATGTACGTTGAGCTCCCGAAAGGTGGAAATTGTCGCTTCAATAGTTTTCCTACAATCGGGTTTTAAAAAAATTACAGCCATATTTTGCATGAATCGTCATATTACGGGAAATGGTCCGATTTGAATTTTTAAAGCGGAATTTTGAAGTTGAGGTTAAAAACTACTATTTTGTCTATCTCACATTTTCCCATAAGTTTGGAGAACATTGTTAAAAATGCTTCTGAACACAGCGCTTCGAGTGAAAATTCGTCGCCGAGTCGTGGAGGGGGCGCCGAGAAGCGACGTCTTCGCTGTATAGAAAAAAGCGCCTTGTGCACGCAACCGGTCTCTCACTTCTTCTCCGCTTCTCGGCGCCCCCTCCACTACTACCTTAGCACAACTCGGCGACGAATTTTCACTCGAAGCGCTGTGTTCAGAAGCATTTTTAACAATGTTCTCCAAACTTATGGGAAAATGTGAGATAGACAAATTGTAGTTTTCAACCTCAACTTCAAAATGCCGCTTTAAAAATTCAAATCGGACCATTTCCCGTAATATGACGCATAATGCAAAATATGGCTGTAATTTTTTTAAAACCCGATTGTAGGAAAACTATTGAAGCGATAATTTCCACCTTTCGTGGGCTCAACGTACATGATATTAGCTACCATTTCCCGAAAAATTATTTCTTAATATTGAAAATTGAGGTAGATACGAATTTTTGAAAAAAGGCCTTTTTTCAAGAGTTTTTCCGGCTTTTCTAGGCGAAAAATGGTCGTATCGGAATTTTCCAAAAACCATTTTGTAGGTTTTTTCATTCTCTACAAACGGTCTTTTATGAATAAAGCTATTCGTCCAGTACCTTTCGAGATATTTACAAAAAACCAAAAAAAGGACCCTTTTTTTTAATAATCATTGTTTAAACAATTGCACAAAAAAAAATTTAAGTTGCAATTTGGATTTTAGTTATTTATAAAGTATCCCCGAAGTCATGGCGCAAGTCGCTTACTGTTAGAATTAATTTCCACAAAAAATTTATATTGGTTGGTCTAGAACACATAAGAAAATATGGGTCTCAGACAATTGAAAACGACAGTGAAAAATATTACTCAGTTGAGGAATTGACCGCTGATAACATGTGTAATTTCATTCAATCAGATGTGTTAATATTCCAATACGTTATATATGTTGCAAAACTGTTTTTTTACCTCACTTAAATTCATTTTGCTACCATGTTTGAACTGTATGTTCTCCACTCTGTATTCCTAAGTGTTTTATTCCTTCAGAATAGGTAATCAATCGTCAGGACGAATTACTGAAAAAAATCCTATAAAAAAAAATGTTTAAAATTGTTTTTTCCGTTAACCAGCTGTCGTTCCCTTACGAACGGCAGCCCTCAAAAGTCGAAACTTGTGCGAGCCAAGGATTAACGAGGTCTTACCTTTTAAAGTGCGATTCCTAGCACTTTCTCGGGCCATCAGATGAAAATCTGTAGTCGCTAAGGATCCGAACCTAGCCGACCAGCAGTCACTGAAAATCTCAACCACTGAGCTACATGACCCTATTGTTCCATTGATTTTTAAATGTAGATTAATTTTAAATATTTTAATTCAACACATGGTGTTTTCTGTCTCACTCTAAATTTAAATTATTTAACAATATGTGTGAATTGTAAGTCTCTACCCTGTATTCCTGAGGGTTATTGTTATTATTCCTATTGAATTTTTAAAAACTTTTTTTCTACGTTCATGCAAAATGCAAAACTTTATTGAACTATATTTGGTGGAAAAACTCTCTCTTTATTGCACTGAGTGCAATAAAGACTTTATTGCACTCATCTGTCATTCTACTATAGCGTTCTGTCATCATGACAGACATAAACTTTCAAATCGACGCCAAATTTAGCCCATTTTCTGTGAGATTGTATTACGTTTTAAATAGTTGCATGTTTTATCATATTCATTATATAATGCACTATGAAATTACCAGAAAATGCAATTTGTTAAAAATAAAATTATTTCCTTCGAATATCATCTGAATTACACAAAATGTTTTTGAATTACTTTTAGCAGATAGATTTGAACAATGTCTTCCTTACAGTTTAGTGCCACCTAAATGAAACATTTTCTGGTTTTTGCATGAACGTAGAAAAAATATTGTATGAAACTCGTGCAAAAAGAGTTTATTGCACTCGACGTGTTGTCCAACGAGGCCATCAGGTGAAATTGTCCAACGAGGCCATCAGGCCGAGTTGGACAACACGTCGAGTGCAATAAACACCCTACTTGTTGCATAAATAACTATTTATGCAACCTCTCCTGAATTTATCAGGTTAATATTAAGAGTTTTTTCTACATTCATGCAAAAAGCAAATCTTTATTGAACTATATATAATGGAAAAAGAAGTTCTTTATTGCACTCATCTATCATTCAACTTCAACGTTCTGTCATCATGACAAAACATAAATGTTCAAACCCACTACATATTTAGCAGATATTCTGTAAGATTGAAAAAACATTTAAAACAGTTACACATTTTATATTATTTTGTATTAATGTTAGCAGCCAGAGCTAAACAAACAATGCCTTCCCGAGAAAAACTCGATAATCAAAACTGATCCGCTTTGTTCTAAACCGCCTACCTATGACCACACCTCATGATAACATACGCCCTCACGGCTACTGTGATTTTGATTTTTATAATGCAACTGTGGCTATAGAAACGTCAGTCAAAAATTATTTCTGACAATTACAGAATTGAAAGTTTTTGAAATGAGTATTATTCATGGAAAATAGATGATAGTGATCTGTTCCAATGCAAATCGATAGAAATGATGAATTATTTGAGATGCCCTTTTCATTTTCCAACACCTAGTGCCGTCCTTAATAAATCATTTTTTTGCTTTTTGCATGAACGTAGAAAAAATGTTGTATGCAACTCGTGCAAAAAAATAAACACTTAATTTTTGCACTTGTGGTGAGACCGGAAGTTGCATGAAGCTCAGTCACTCGTCAAAAAATGCAGTTTTATGTATTATATAGATCCTTTGAATTTTATTCCAATATCTTCAAAAATGAAATGTTATAGGGGCGAGCCTCCTTCCGTGGACACCCGGTATATGTCAATATTTGCTACATACTCACTTATCCAAATTTGATGTTTCCAACAAAAGTACTTCCAATGAGAACTGATTGATTTTTGAAACAAGGACTCTTATGACAGCTACTATTTTCGAAAAATACAACAAAGCAAAAGGAATCAATAACGTCAATGGAAAACATCGAAGTGATGTATTATTTTTGTGGACAGGGCGGAAAGTTTCGAATGAGCAATCCTTTACAGGAGAGATCTTGGTTCTCAAGTTCCCATTTGTCGGATTCCATCCTGATATACTGCAATTGTTACAAGACAGATGTTGTTGGTTTAAACAGTCGGAGGTGGGTAATACAAATTGTAGATGGGAAAACGAAAATAAACGAATTTTGAGGTTATATACAACTTATGCGATATTTCAAAGCTTATCTCGATCCCTTGAATGATACTTTCAATCGATACAACGGAAACAAATTAGGATATCTTTTCGAGACATTAGATAGCAGCTTTTAGGATTAGTCGTGATTTATTACGGTAAACGGTTCTAAGTTTGTCTGCCGTTAATAAGCTACGTTTTTTTTGCCCGAGTGCGTATACCCTGATCCTGATATTAAAGTTTGTAGGGACTGGCTACTGCACGGTCCGACTGCTAACTAATTAAGCGTTCTGTGCCGCTCCGACCGTACAATAACATTTTTTTCGGGGCCGGTCCGACTCTACAGACAAGAAGAAGGCAAACTGAGTTGAAAATGCGTAAATTTGCTTTTTCGCTCGGACTTGACACATCAACAAAAAGCGTCTAACTCTTATACTTTGTATCCTTTGTTTCTTGTGAACTCTCAGTGATTTTTAATTGTATGAAAACTTATAGGAATCGCATAAATTTAGATAAGTAATTCCTGATCCAAACCATCACATACTGATCCCACTGTTTCCACAAAATACCCAATAATATTGAATACCAAATACCGAATTCCTGATACAGAACATCGAATCCTGAATTCATTTTCTTCATACAATACCGAATAAGATTGTAAATTGTGAATTCCCACACATTTCTCATACGTTGACAAGCTTGTGAATGAGCATAATATAATATCTTTGTGATCGAAAGTGGAATACCTCATCGAATCTTATAACAACCACAGTAGGGGGTTTATGCCAATCCTGGACCTCCCCCCACCACTGACCTTGAGAGTGACCTTGGAGAATAGCCTTCAGAGGTTCACTTGCCCAGTGAATGACCTTGAAAGTTGGTGATCTTGAGAGTTGGCGACCTTGACGATTTGTGACCTTGAGGGTTGGTGACCTTGAGGGTTGGTGACCTTGAGGGTTGGTGACCTTGCGGGATGGTGACCTTCGTGGTTAGTGACCTTGGTGGTTAGTGACCTTGAGGGTTGGTGACCTTGAGAGTTTCGATGACCCTGAGGAATGGTAACCTTGACATGTAACTAAAGGAAGCCATGAATACAAATGTCCTTGAGGGCAAGTGAACTTATCCCCTCTCTTCCACCTCAACCACTAATATAAAAAGAAACACGAGTTTCAGACCTCATGTTCCTTCTGAATAGCCGATAATCGAGCAAAATGTATACTTGCAATTGTGGAAAAAGTTTTACTCGCAGTGATAATCTACATCGCCATCAAGTGCAATCCTGTACAGCGGTGACAGGTGAGCCACCTAGTAAACGGTCTAAATTGAGCCCCATATCGCAAAACGATATGCAGTTCTGTGATTGTTGTAATAAACCAGTTCCAATGGGTCAGATGGTTTCACATCGAAGAACACTCGAACACAGATCTAATTCTTGCATTCAATTGGGTGAAGACGTGCAAATTATCAAAAGTGCTTTCAAATGTAGAATAGTTAGCTATAGGATTGGGAGCGGTAGTAACTATGTGGATTACAAAACATTTTTTGATGCATACAAACAGAAAATGATTTCATTATTGCAAGGTGTGTTGAAGATACATAGTGCGGTGAAAGTAAATATGGAACTATTCAGCTCACATATTCTGCAGACCCAGGAATTATCCGAGGTAAAGTGTTTCAATTCTCCGAACCAGATAGTTGACCAGTCCATGGATCTTAATGCTGTTTTGGATGAATTCATCGACACAATAACGGCACAAAGTACAGAATTCGAAGATCGTGACTCAGGTATATAAATTGCCCAAAAATCAATATTCATACCTTGAATGTAAAATCATTTCTATTGCAGGATGGAGCCTGAAGAAAATCATGTTCACAGAAATGAATGTGAACAAGTATAGCCCTCTTGGTGCGTGTTCCTATATAAAGCTGCCAGATTATATCGAGTCGAAAAAAGGTGTGGTGAATGTGCGAAATGAGTATAACTATTGTTTTGCATGGGCTGTGGTATCAGCACTTTACCCGGCGGATCGTAGGGTTTCCGAAGTGTCTTCTTATCCACCCTTTCAATCAGTGCTGAATGTATCAGGTATGGATTTTCCGATGAAATTAAGTGGAATTTCAAAATTCGAAGTTGCCAATGATTGCTCTATAAATGTATATGGGTTGGAAAAAAAATTTGAGGAATCTAAAATGAAATATGAAGTTTTAGGTCCACTACATTATTCACGACAACGACTCACCAGGCATGTTAATCTTTTACTTATCATTGATGAAACGGGAAAAAATCATTATTGTTGGATTAAGGATTTGTCAAAATTAGTTTCTAGCCAAATTTCTGCCAATGGTCATAAAAAATATTTTTGTGATGGTTGTTTATTATATTTTGCTAACGGAAAATCATTGACCCAGCATCAATTAAATGACTGCAATCATGTGTGTACAACCACACCTTCTGAAAAATTGAAAATCGACAAGTTCGGTAAATACATTCCTGAAAATATATTGAAATTTGTGAATATCGAAAAGCAGATGAAAGTTCCGTTTGTCGTTTATGCAGATTTTGAGTCAATTCTGAAACCAATTGATTCTTGTCAACCGAATCCAGATTGCTCTTACACCAACCGAACTCACATTCATGAACCATACTCGTTTGCATACTACATAAAATGTTCTTTCAATGAAAAATTCGACAAATTTGTTTCGTATCGAGGGGTCGATACTGCAAAAGTATTCGTCTCAAATATTCAAAACGATTTAAAGAATATATATCATAAACATCTAAAAAATGTTGTTCCAATGGGTCAATTATCTGAGACAGAAGAAAAAGAATTTTCTGATGCAAAGACTTGTGGCATATGTGATAATATATTCGAAGATGGTGATGTCAAAGTGAGAGATCATTGTCACCTGACCGGAAAAAAGAGATTTGGTGCAGCTCATTCTAAATGTAATTTGAACTTCAAACTTCCAAATTTTATACCAATTATTTGTCATAATATGAGCGGATATGATTGCCACTTATTCATCAAGGAATTATTCGACAAGGGCGATCGAGTTGATGTCATTCCACAAACCAAAGAAAAATACATTTCATTCACCAAACATCTTTTCACACACAGCTATTTGGGTAAAGATGGAAAATTGAAGAATAATTTCATGAAATTAAGGTTCATTGATAGCTATAAATTTCTTTCGGAGTCACTTCAGAATCTCGGTGCAAATTTAGTAGAAGATCAATTCATAGACACTAAAAAGTTTTTTCCGGATGTCGAAAAGTTTCAGTTGATGAAACATAAAGGTGTATTTCCATACAGTTTCGTAGATTGTATGGAAAAATTAGATATCACACATCTACCATCGAAAGAAGAATTTTATGATAACTTAAATGACGAACAAATTTCAGATGAATGCTATGATAGGGCACAACGGGTATGGAATTTATTTGAATGTCGAAGTTTGGGAGAATATTCAGATCTGTACTTGAAATCGGATGTTTTACTGTTAACTGATACATTTGAGAATTTTCGGAGAATTTGTTTGAACACTTATAAATTGGATCCTGCCCAATATTATACCGCCCCAGGTTTATCTTGGGACGCTATGTTGAGATACACAAAAGTTGAATTGGAGCTTTTGACTGATATTGACATGATACATTTTTTCAAGAAAGGTATACGTGGTGGAATAAGTCAATGTCGCAAACAATGAATATCTACCTAACTACGATGCCAAAAAAGACGTATCTTACATATCGTATTTGGATGCAACAAATTTGTATGGTCATAGCATGTCTCAACCTTTGCCCATTGGTGGATTCACCTGGTTGACACCCAGTGAAATACAGGATTTGGATGTGATGAGTATTTCTGCTGATTCTCCTTTTGGTTATGTTTTTGAAGTGGACATTCATTATCCAGAAGAATTACATGATTCTCATTCGGATTTACCTTTCCTAGTCGAAAGTATAATTCCACCAGGTTCAAAATCCAATATTTGCAAGTTGATACCGAACTTATCAGATAAAAAAAACTATATCGTTCATTATAGAACTCTTAAACAAGCTATAGAAAACGGATTGATGGTTATGAAAACACATAGGGTTTTGAAATTTCGGCAATCGTCATGGCTTAAGAAATATATCGATTTGAATACAAAAATGCGTAATAAAGCATTGAATAAATTCGAAAAACAATTTTTCAAGTTAATGAACAATGCCGTGTATGGAAAAACTCTGGAAAATGTGTAAAATAGAAGGGAAATTAAACTGGTTACTCATTGGGAGAATATAAAAAGGTCATTGGGGGCTAATTGTCTGATTTCCAACCCAAATTTCAAAACATGTTCAATATTTACAGAAAATTTTGTCGCTATTCATATGGGAAAAGTAAGAGTGTGTTACGATAAACCACTTTATTTGGGATTTAGTATATTGGATTTATCAAAAACAGTAATGTACGATTTTTACTACAAATGCATAAAAAGTAATTTTGGAAATGACGCTTCACTACTGTACACAGATACAGATTCTTTTATATTGAAAATAGCAAATAAAAACTTTTACGAATTCATGATCGAAAATATAGAAAGATTCGATACCTCCAATTATAACATCGGAAACGATTTTGGCATTCCTGTTACAAAACCCATTCTGGGGAATATGAAAGATGAATTTCCCAATGACCCCATTATCAGTTTTTATGGTACTGGGGCCAAAGCTTACTTTGTTCAGTCCGTTAAAAATGAATTGAAGAAAGCCAAAGGCGTCAAAAAGTCAGTCATTATCAAACAATTGCACGAAAGTGACTATAAAAATATTGTTGAGAAGGGTGGTTCAATACTTAGAAAAATGAATAGTTTCAAAAGTGATACCCACGACATATTTACTGAAATGAAAAATAAAGTCGCTTTGTCACACCATGACGACAAGCGGTTCATTATACCCAATACCACAAAAACATTGCCGTGGGGCCACAACGATATTGAATTTTATCAAACGGACCCCGAACAAAATCTGTTATGGTGTTCAAACATTGTGGAATCTGCGATTCATAATAATTCACAACCTGTCAACAATTTGGATTTGCTGATTTCATTACTGGAAGCAGAATAAGTCGAAGTAAGGGAACGCAAATCCTTAATTATCATTCAACAAATTTTATATTATTCATCCGATAGCGTGAAAAGGGAATATTCATCTACAATTGGCTATGAAACTGTTTTCACGAATATTTGAACCAATAATTTGATACGTTTCATATCATATATTTGAATTCCTTTTTTTTATGCCAACCTATATTTTGACATACAAGGTACTGAAAAACGGTTCCACTTATATGTTGGAGAATAATCCAGAAATATCTCATATCGGAAGAAAAAAAAAACACAATTTTCGAAGCATGAATATTCGATATTGAAATTACATTTCCGAATTGTTTCTACTCATATATGTTAATTTCATAGTGTAGCATAAAAATATTCAAAATTTATTGTATAGCATCCACATATTGAATGAATAGATATTTTCAATTTTAACGTGTATGTATAGACTGAATAGACATAATAAATAACATTCTTTCGTCTCGTTGTAGTCAACGTTTTGAAAAAACTGTACCGATGTACATTCCTTAGGTCCTTATCGACCATACTGTGTTTGAGTGGTCTAGTCTTGAAGAATGCGAGTTTATGCCGCATTCCTTATTTTGTCTAGCAGCAGGTAGCGAGGCGTGGGTACCTGTACCGCATTCCTTTGCTTTGAACGATCAGGGTGTATGAAGGTGACCCAAAAGAATTTGGCCTTGTAGTGGTCTCTTTTCAATATCTCTACCTGTGCGCAGGCTCTGTACAATTTCGGAGTAGGGGATGTGCGAGGTTACTCAAACTAGAGGGTGGCATGATGCATCATTGTACCCTGTTCTTCCCACTGGTAAAGTTGTGAGTCGTGCTTTTATTGATATTGTGAAAGAGTGGTGTGATTGGATAACCGAAATGAAAGGTAATAAAAGTCCCAATTCTCAGGATAGTGGAAAGTCGGTTGTTAGTATGCTGGCAACGTTAGCATATCTTAGTACAATTAATATTGAAAAAAATAAAGACGCGGTTAACGAAAAGACTAGAGACGCGGTTGATGATAAAAATAAAGATTCGGTTGCTGGTTGTTCGACTCAAAAAATAAATATATTAAGTGATGTTAGGATACAGAAACCCGAACAAACAGCAACCGACCAATCGAAATATTTGGATTTTGAACAAATTCACAGCACAGACATACCGAGTTTCCATTATTCCAGCTTATCGGTGGCAGATATGCAAGAATTCGGAGATGTAGAAATGGAAAAATATTTCGCGGACATCAAGGGCTTCACTCCACCTCTGTTACCATATGCCCCCTTATGTGAAGACATAAGCAACGATGAAGCGGGTCCTTCATCGTTGAATAAGTCTTCCAAAAGGAAAGAATTGACACCGGTAAACTCCCCCAAAAAACAAAGGATGTCTACCACAAAAAGTGACGAAGTTGAGTCCAACGAATTTCCGTTGCTGAGAGGACTACTCACAAGACCTCTGGCATCGAAACAATCCGTCGGTAGTCCGGGGGGGGTGTGGGGGGGGAGGGGAAATCAACTGCGCACAAGTCAGGTAACTGGTTTAGGTATGCGACCAAAACGGAACTTTTAGGAAAGTGACAGAGAAAAGTTATGCGCAGTGGGTGGCATTAACCATGCTACCATACATGTCTATGATTCTCTGTCATATATGCACTGAAAATGTTCTCCAGACTAGAAAACTGGATGCGCATAGGTTTTTTATTGAATATATAGGTGCGCAGTTGGATTCACTACTTCCGTTATGTATTATATTACATGGCTGCTGATAAAAATATCACAATTTTCAAAGAAATATTCCCTCTCCAACCAACTAAAATACTCAAGAAAGATATGAAGTGTATATGAGAGCATTTTTAACAACAGGGGAGTGTTCGAAAAATGAATTTTCATTACTACGCATTTCTGTAAGCTCCCGTTTGCGCATTAAACCAAAATGGAGCTATTTCAAAATGTGGGGTAAAAATGTATGCGCAGTTGAAGGTTTTGGTTATATTTTGATACAATTCATATACATCACAACGAGTTTTGGTTAAATACCAACTATAGCTAGAAATAATGGATGCGCACTAGTTTTTCATTAAACATTTTGATGCACAGATGGGCATGCCACTTTCATTTTAATACACTTTTTTATTAGAAAATATATATCTCCCTATTTGAAAGTATATTTTGAAGCTGAAATACACCCAGGAAAGCGAATATGTTTTATATGTGTGTCTGAAAATATGTTGCAATAGATATAAGAAATTTCAGAGTATTTAAAAAAATCTCACATGTTTAGTTAGTGACATCAGACATTTCCAAACACAGTTTCTTTGAAATGTACACGCTAGTAGTATTTATACCACTTGAATAATTTTTTTGAGCTATTATTCACTATAGAGCTATCGATCATCAAATGAATGAAACATATTTTCATTTAAAATATATATTTCAGTCTTTTTTTCCCTATTATTATGCTATACGTTATACAAATCTAATATAAACACCCCGACTCAAAGTCTAAAAGTCCAATCGCATGCCTCTTCCATTCGGATAACCTCTTCCCCGCCATCTTCTTCAGACAATTGCGCCGGACACCACCAATGGCTTTGATCTGGTAAATTTTCCCAGTCCAATTCAATTGTTGAACAATCGCTTATGTCATCCGGCGGTTCGTATTCCTGAACAGAAACACGAGCAACACTTCCACACCGATGCACATCACTGGAACTGTCTGCAGGGCCATATTCCAGTATTCGGAAATTTGCAGTCGATCTGTAAAATTATATTTTTTTAAAACTTGTATTGCAAAACAGGCAAGTGTCAATTAGGCGCACTTGACAAACAGTCATTCCACAAGCCACACAGTCGTAATCGGGAATATTATTGAAGTCCGTTTTATAATGCAGATCTACATTGTTATAATGTCCACTATCGACTAATTCACTGTACAGCATGAAGCACTTGTGGCATAGAACCTTACGATCCTCGGTGGTTGTTACTACCATCCAGCATGAAATTATCGAACAATACATATTTCTACCGACATCCCTCACACTGTTTATATTTTTGAACACGCACCTATATTCACCATCTACATCAGGGCCATCTTCGTACATCCCTTCATCCTCGCTAGAACCATCATCATCGATAGCGGCAACTGCAATAGCTCCTTCTGCCGCAACATCTGCTTCTTCAACAACTTCCACTGCTGCAACTTCTTCAGCTATGTCATCGTCCACTTCTGCATCTTCTTCGACATGATTTATATCGATAGCCACTAGGTCTCGTAACACACTCATTCTATCATTTTGTTGAGCTGCCATTTCAATACGAACTACTCTGATATTTCAATGAAACTGATGCAGAGGTGGTATTCGTCCTCTCCTTATATGGTTTTTCCAATACTGTGAGGGGATGAAGGTCATTTCAAATTCGAAGGTCACCCGTTGCTCGAAGGTCGTTTGAGATGCGAAGGTCGTTTGGTGTTCGAAGGTCACTACATATTCGAAGGTCACTACATATTCGACGGTCACTCCATATTCGAAGGTCACTCCATATTCGAAGGTCACTACATATTCGAAGGTCACTCCATATTCGAAGGTCATTCAGTGCTCGAATGTCATTTGAAAGTCACTCAACATGAAGGTCACTGGACTTCAAGGCCTTCGGAGGATACCTAGGTGGAGGGTATATCGGATTGTATATAATGAGGGTCGCTGAATGAGGTGGATCATTCTATGCGATTCTTTATAGCACACAAGTTTCATCATTTCTAGATATGTCGACATCAAGAGAGTGGGATTCTAAGCCAAAAATTGCAGTGTATCCATTAGTGATTGATAAAAATTTGTCATGTCATAACTGTGACATTGCATGGCCACCGAGTTTTATCAATACCTGCACTGGATTGTGTCAAGAGTGTGAAAGAATAAACCCTCCGAAGACTCCAAAAAAAGTGACAAAACGGTTCGGTTTATGGACGGAATGCCGAAAGTGTGGTGAAAGAATGGACACCACAAACTTTGGTATTATTAGAGAAGACTGTAGGGATTGCAGAGCAGAGGAGACCTTGGATTTCCAGCGATGTACGAATTGTGACAGCTACCAAACAGACTGTTGGAAAAACCTATGCGAACAGTGTCGAATGGGGTTGACATTATGTGAATGTGTCGGTTTTTTTTTCAAAGACAGAATAGACCATCTGCTCAAATGCTGGTGTTTGAACGAAGATCAGAGAGCCGAGCGGGAAGAGTTGAGGAAAACCCATGTGGTTCCAATAAGGAGATACATTTATGAAGTGATTGAACATCAATAAACACTTTGTATGACTAACGAAAAATAAAAAATTGCACCAAGTATTGTTCATTTTTTATTCATTTATAGTAATGAGAGAAACATTATATCAACGATTTCACTATAAATATATAACTCATAAAATTCACATATCGAATTAATATCAGTTTATGGCTACTTGATGAAAAAATACAGATATTCAATTATACTATCGAACTTTCATCAATCCATGAGTTTTTGTCGTTGGGAAACCCAAGCCATTTCACCATTACTTTCCCATGATTCCTCCTCAAAA
This sequence comes from Chrysolina haemoptera, assembly GCA_958298965.1. Lineage (NCBI taxonomy): Eukaryota > Metazoa > Arthropoda > Insecta > Coleoptera > Chrysomelidae > Chrysolina > Chrysolina haemoptera. Next base: position 23,939,485 of record OY282600.1, on the reverse strand, counting down.
TTTTTTCCACCAAGTAAATGTCGGGCTGCTTCGTTTTACTCAACTCCATTTCATAAAAACAGCCCTTTATTGGTTTCTTATCCATGTCTTCAAGCTCATAGGTTACAGGCATTGTACTATTTACCTTAACAATTTTAAAAAGTTCAGTTGTGAAATTTGCTGTATAACCTTTATCGAATATGCTCTTGTACTTGCTTATTCGAACTACGTCTCCTATTTTGAATTTACTTCTTTTATATTTCGCATGTATTTTGGCGTGTTTATACAAATTCAGTTTCGTGGATGATGTCACTTCAACGGGCTTCATTCCAATGCTGCTATGAATTTTATTGTTGTACTGATCCGTTATGTGCGGAAGAATTTTCAACCACTTGTGATGCCCTTGAACTGAAAACTCTTTATACAACCAACTTTTCAATGTCCTAATAACTCGTTCCGCAATTGCCGCTTTTTTAGTACTGAATGTCGAATAATGATTGATCAGATGTTTCGCCATCAACGAGGAAAATTTTGTATTATAAAATTCAGTGCCTTGGTCGGATTGCAAGTTCTTCGGTGTGTACTTTGCGTCTTTCAACACACTCTCCATTGCTGCGGTAACGGATTTTCCCGTTTTATTTTTCAGCGGTCTTGACCATACAAACTTTGAATAACAGTTTATTACGATGAGGATATATCTATAACCTTTATTTTCTTTTGCATACGGCTGCATCTCCATCAGATCCATCTGCCATAAATCTGAAAACCCTTTAATTATGGTCTTCCTTCGTGGAAAATTTCGTCGAGCTGGCTTATGCAGTTCCTCAACAACTTGCCTTTTAGCGGTACTCATTTCAACTCTCTATTACAGAAGTCGGTTCCCAGGAAGGCGGTAAAGCTAATTGCCCAGTCCTCCAGTGTTTAGGTGGAGCCTTGGTTGTTGACTGCTCTACTTTAACGATTCGCTTTTCTAAAGTATGGATTAACTGCTCCAGTTTGGAAATTTGCTCGATTGAGCTATCCGACTTCTTGCCGATGACAAATCTGAGTTCAGTAATTTTGGAATCAAAATATGCTCTCGCTTCACGAATTACTGATGATACTGATTCTTGCACAGCGGACAGGGTCAACTCCTTAGTCTCTTTTATGCGGTCATCAACATAGCCCTTAGTGGTAGCATCTTTCGTGTCGGAGGGTTCACCAATATTCCACAGACGTTTATTCTGAATATTATAATTTCCATCTGCTGTGAGGATGAATCCAACTCCTGATCTTCCAACAATCACCTTCACACCACCCCGTCTACGACCAAATTTGTCGATTGTGTTATTCATCGTTGGAATATCTTCAGAAGAATGAACATAATTCACACACTCAGGAAATAATATACATACACGTTCAGTAGATTAAACCCTCTTCGCGCAATTCTTCTATTATTGATAATATTTCATTATCATGCCCTGTATGTCCAGCCATTTTTGAACTCCAAAGGAGTCGAAGCCTGTCGATTAATTCATCCAAGCTATTCCAATAAATGTAACTTATGGGTTTGTTTCCACCAAATAGTTTTCGGGATGGTATTTTCATTATTCCAGCACCTCCTATAGAAAGGTTTTCCAATGTGTTGTCTACAGATAATAATGGCTTGATTATTTTTTGATATTTCTTCCATTTATTAGGCAATAAACCCTGTGCTTGGTCGTGATTTTTATACGCTGCTTTTGTTAATCTGAGTATGTCACCATATGTATTCAGTTCAGTAGCAGACATATTTCCCGGAGGTACTTTCATGAATATCAACTTGTATAAGTTGGATGTGCCTTGGTAAGTACCAATGGTCCTACCATCTTTACTGAATACAATTCTTCCTTCAATAAAGTCTACATTGGAATCGCCCATTTTTAGCTTATTCGTAATGGGGTCTAACCGGACACCGAATATCGTATCATATGAAGAATTTCCAGATAACAACTTTTGAATATGGCTGGAGACTTCCCCATTGCTGTCCGCTACCTTTGGTGATTCGGGGTCTGTGGTTACCATTGAGGATGATGGTGTATGCATTATCGATGTTTCTTCAGCATTAAATTTCACATCTTTGTCATCACTTTCCATAAAATTCAATTTTGGGAGCGGGGTACTACTCTCTATGGATTTGGTAAATTTTTTTGAGTGGCTCACCACCGGTAAAGGATTTATTTTGGACGTATTAGATGATATAGTTTTCAGTGGTTCGATTATTGGTTCATATATTTTTGAAAGCGCCACTTGGTCGCTTATGCGGTTATTTTTAATGTAATTAAATTTTTTTCGAACTGCCTCTGTTGCCTCAATTAATTTCCGTTTCAAATCTATTTCATCGCTTTTTTGTTCGTCCATAGTATTGACGTTTTGAATGCTAACGTATCACTGACCTGTTCAACTTCAGATTGAGCCAAATATCTAAAAAACATCAGAGATATATGAAATTGTCAAACCCTTTACGGTAACGACCTTCTTGTAGTTCTCTATCTTTGTCGATAACTAGAAATCCATATTTGTCATTCCAACATTTTGCACACATATCTTGAAACTGCTTAAACGTCATATCTGGCGATACATGATCAGAAAAAATGTGGTTGAGATTCATGTCATCCTGTTTGAATGTTACAATGAAATTTGAATTATCTCTGATCAATTGCTTCGGAACACGGGAATATGTTTGGGCTAGATAAAAACAGTCAACATTTTTATGGCGCCCCATACTAAAATATGCTCTAATAACATCTTGCTTTTCACACATAACATCATCAAAGATGAATACCGAATCAGGTTTAGCCTCTGATGGTTCTACTATTCCAGACGTGACATTTCCAAAAGTATAAAATCCCAATCCTTCAATCGGCTTCAACACTCCTCGTAAATACTCATATTTGGGTTGATATAGAGATTTTGAATAAACATACACATTCGCGAATCGCAATCCCAGTGGGTGAGTTAGTAAAGAAATCATCACATTTGTCTTCCCACAATTCGAAGGTCCAATAATGAGACCCCTAATTGATAATGGGAGGAGAGATCCATGGCGTCGTTCACTGTGCCTCCCCAGTCCATCATTTACTTTTTCGTCAAAATTATCGATTTTAAACTCTTGTTTCTGTTTCACAATGCGCATTGTACGACAGCTAGAGACTATATAAGTGCAGTGCTTCGCTGAATCTTTTATTTAAATGACAAAACTCAATCAGAACGGTTGTAAACGTAAACAAGTGGGCGGTAGAGGTTTGGTTAATTCTCTAATCAATAAACTACCTATTGAGTTGCATCTACCTGGTGGTTATCAGTACTGTGGTCCTGGAACAAGATTACATAAGAGGTTGGCAAGAGGAGATCCCGGCATAAATAAACTAGATTTTGCATGCAAGGAGCACGATATTGCTTATTCACTGAATTCGGATCTCAACAGTAGGCACAAGGCAGACCAGAAGCTTGAAGAAGCTGCTTGGAGCAGATTCAAAGACAAAAACGCTTCTCTTGGAGAGAAAGGTTCTGCTTGGTTGGTTACAAATATAATGAAGGGAAAGCGTCGATTTGGTATGGGATGCGAGTCAACTAAACCGTGTAAACAGGGAAATATTCGAGCTATGAGAAAAATTAAGAAGAAAAAAGCAAAAAATATTAGAAAGGTAGTAGCCTTCGGTTCTGGCATTGTAAGAAAGGTGCGAAATGTTTTACGTGAAGCAGGAGGAGGTAAAATTGTTGCAAATAATTTGAGAAAAGCCACCCAAATCGCGCTGAAAGCAGCCCGTAAATACACAAAAGAGGCAGGAGGAAAAAATAAAATTCGTACACCTCGGGTGATACCAATTCCCAAAGTTGGTGGACTTCTACCACTCATACCAATATTTGCTGGGTTATCAGCACTTGGCACTCTTACTGGAGCAGCAGCAGGTATAACTAAAGCAGTACAAGCAGCAAGAGCTAGTAGAGACCAGTTGAATGAGTCAAACCGCCACAATAAGTACATGGAAGCTATTGCTCTCGGTAAAAGTGGCAAAGGAATGTATTTGAAACCGTACCGCAAAGGTCTAGGATTATATTTGAAGCATCAGAATTCAAAAAACCTCTGAGTATGCCACCCCGGAGAGCTCTTTCTGACATTGACATCAAATTAATCGCTAAGAAAATGAAAATTACAAATTTTCGCGGTGTATTTATGCGTGACGATCTTCCACTTTCAGGACCGCATCGATGTGAATCCGCAGTAGTTAATTTAGATAGCCGATACGGCCCAGGAACACACTGGGTGGCATATAAAAAAAATGGAGGATCAGTGCAATACTATGACAGCTTTGGTGATTTACCTCCCCCCAAAGAACTAATTCGTTATTTTCACAGTGGACCAAAACCAGCTAGTGAAATTTGCTATAACTATGAGCGACACCAGCGGTTCAATACAGTGTGGTGTGGTCATTTGTGTCTGCAGTTTCTATACGGTAAGCCACTATGGACAAAACCCCTATCCAGGATAGAGAAAGCATAAAGAGGATGGCGCATTCATTAAATGCATATTCTGGACTACGTAGTTTGAATAAAATGAGTAAACAACAACTTTCTGATATGCCCAAAGAAGTGTTGATTGGATGTGCTGCTGGGGAAATTGCGGCAGTGTGGGATAAACTACCACCACACCTTCAAAATGATATTGATGTCTTGAAGTATCAGTACTGCCAGGAGCATTATAATGGTGTTGATACTTGCAGTTCATCTGATGTGAATGATGGACCAATACCCCGAAAAATATTTTGTTGCTACTGTAATGTGAAGGATGTAAATGTAGTAGCAAAAAATGATGTTGACACCCATTTAACATCACCACCAAAAAAGAGACGGATGCTGTATCATTTCTGTTTCCAGCAATAAAATGTCCTGGAATACTAACAATTGAACAGTCATGTCACGAACGTTCTCGCTATCAGGAGACTCAAGCGAGTTGAGCGCTAACTTTTACCCACCAGTTGAATTGGATACGAGTAGCAGTTATGGTTTGGGTTTACATGGTTTCTATTCCTACAATTCAATTTTCAATGTTACTGTGAAGAATAATGTGATCAGCTATTCAAAACGAATCAATTCTCCACCCATAACCATTAAAATTCCACCTGGCGCTTATGAAATTGATGAAATCAATAAAGTTATACAGCGATCCATTAGATCTAAAGAGAAACTGGCTGAAAATGTCACCGAAAAGAATATGGATGATGTGTTTCTTCTACATCCAAACAACAATACTCTGAAATGTGAAATGCGATCGAAATATTACATCAACCTCTTACATGAAAACTCTATCGCTGGTCTTTTAGGATTCGAGCCTAAGGTCTTTGGTATCGGTGAAACACATGAATCAACATTACCTGTGAATATCAATAATGTGAGAATAATCCGTATGGATTGTAACGTCACTTCTGGAGCGTATTTGAATGGTGAGGAATGTCACAGCATTTTCGAATTCGATATTGATGTCGAGCCAGGATACAAACTCACAAAGGAACCACGAAATATAATTTATATGCCAATCAAGCCCGAAGGCCGTCAGTATCTCGACAACATTACTCTGCGCATTTTGGACGATCGTGGGCATCTGATCGAGTTCAATGGTGAAAGAATAATTATAAAATTGGAGTTGAAAAAATTGTAATATTGACCTCTGCCAAGAAAATACAATGGGGTTTTGTTATAATGTCCGGCGATTGAAACCGAAACGGTGTATGTACAATGGGGTTGAGGATCATGCTGATATAAAGAAGAGAAAAATCATAAGCCGATTCATTTCACGTGAGCCCGTTAAACAATCAAGATATACCATCAGCTCTAGTAATCTAAACTTTCTGAAATCAATTGGCTTGAAGATCAGGAATACCAAGAAGAAATAAAATATGGCCGCTTTCACTACAAGCGATATGTTAGAAGTTTTTGAAGAGCCAATTTTCGATCATTCCCTGATTAGTTTGCATGAGCATACATATAAGCCGTATGGATCACCATATTATAAGAATTCGGACGAAATCAGAATTCCCATCAATTTTCAAGATCTAATTCTCGATATAGCAGATAGCTACATTTATATCGAGGGAAAATTCACACCTTCAGAGCCCAACAAACGATGTTATCTTTCCAATAATGCTCTGGCTTTCTTGTTTGATGAAATCCGCTACGAAATGGGTGGTGAACAAGTTGCAGTTGTACGAAAGCCAGGCATAACAACCACATTGAAAACTATGGTATCATTCGGAAAAACACATGAGAATAGTTTACTACCAATAGGTTGGGGTCTCAATCAGAATAAACAAGATATACTGGATCCTGCAAGTAATTTTTTCAGCGGCAAACTGCCCCTAAAATACATTATGGGATTCGCTGAAGATTACACCAAGGGTATTTTGAATGTTAAGCAGGAACTCATTCTGATTATAGCTCGATCCTTCAAAAATTCATTCATAGGCGAGGTCGATGCTGAACTAGAAATCACAAAAATAGAATGGAGAATCAGACATATTGTACCAGAAGATCGCCAGAAATTGAAGCTCTTGAACCGAATTAATAAAAATAGTAGTGCCAAAGTCAAAATGGCCTACCGTATGTGGGATCTTTATGAGTTACCATCACTTCGTGATACAGCTTCAGACATATGGGCTGTGAAAACTACCAATAGCCTCGAAAGGCCTCGATTCATCATTATCGGGTTCCAAGACACAGATCATTCCGAAAATATTTCAAAAGATGCGACGAAGTTTATTAATGCAAATATAAATAATATCCGTTTATATTTGAATTCTGAAGTATTTCCATACGAACGTTGGAATCTGGATTTCGATAAAAAATTGGACTCTTCAGCCTACTATGCTTACGAAAATTTCCAACGCAGTTACTACAACAAGCCTATGAGTGAACCAATGATGGATATTGGAAGCTTCCGGAATAATCCTCTTTTCGTCATCGATTGCTCCCATCAACCTGATGCCATGAAGTCATCCACCGTCGACATCAAAATTGAGTTCGAAACCCGAAAGACAAAATTTCCCGCCAACACGAAAGTATATGCACTTATACTACACGATGCCTATTTGAGCTATAGTGCACTCAATGGTTCAATTCAGATTGGATTATCATAATATTTTATTGATATGTATCTTATTTTTGATATTTTGAATGTATCATAATATAGTAGTAAATAAAAAAAAAATACTTTCAATGTTGTTTTTATTTATAAAATGAATATTAATATATGCATACTAAAAATAATTTTCTATGTAGACTGCAAAACTTCACCACTTTCACACACATTCCCTTCTTCTCCATCTGAGCTATACTCGTCTTTTCTCAGTTGATATTTTTCTGTTATATCTCCTGGTAAATATGCAATCAGGTCTGATAAAAATCTTCTCATTTCCGCTTCAATCATCTGCTTGCAATACTCATCCAAACTAATGAGTCCATAGGAATATTTGTTACACAACTTTACACCAAAGTCATATTTATTGCTGAGCTCCAAAACTCGTCGGACCTCCTCAACATCAAAACAAATGTTCATATCATAATTTGCCGAATGTAGTGCATCCCAACTCAAATCATTCAATTCACAACGCAATCTTTCAATTGCAGAATCTATATCTACAGCCTCTGTCCACAACTCGCTGGAATATTGCATCCACATCTTTGTATGGAAGTTCTGAAAAATAAATAGTGACTATCAGTTTCAAATCATTATCACAAGCTATACCATACTCACCTTACGTTTTGAGTAGGTGGATTAACAATATTTTATATTCTACCATGAATTTACATATTATAATTATACTTTTACTCTATCACATCGAACTTTACTAACGATCGGGTTTTCGCACCAGAAAATTCCTGAGAACTCTGCCCTATATATGTTATTACCACTTTGGACTTTGATGAATTTATCATTTGAATAATCTCATCTGTTAATTGCTCGGTGACTCGTTTCGGAAGCCATGATTTGAATTTGACATTATCTTCCAACAGAATTACCTGAATAGATTTACCATATCTTGTAGAATACATTGCCATTTTTTCAACTTTATAAGCTTTACCGATCGTTAGTGATGTTATAGGTCTGTGTTCTAGAGTTTCTATGTGTTGAATAGCAGAATTTATTTTTTCAAAATCAAATTTTAGGGTATCCATTTTCGAATATGTAGAAATTATGGTAGAAAACTATAAAATATTTTCACCTGAATTGCGATGTGTTCCTTTTGGTGCACTATAGTTCGATGCCAACTCGGAAAAACTGATTATGAAGGCTCACTCTGGTACTATGGGCGGTGCAAACTGAATTCGTAAGTATCTACTCTCTAGCTTTTATAGCAATCGTTGAAGGGAAGGGGTATATTTGAGGTTGAAATGAATGAAGATAGAAAAATATTCAAGGTCACTTCAACCGAATATGTCAATGCTAAATTCATTTCAATACACCCTCTTACTCAATAGTCTTCAAAGATATCGGTCTACAGTGAAGGTCAACCAATTGAACAGTCATCCACTCTCAAGCTCAACTGATCTCAAGGTTACACACTTTCAAGGTGGCCCATACTCAAATTCACCCTTCAAAATCCATGGTCACCAACTTTCAAGGTCATCAACCCCCAATGTCGACTACCCTCAAGGTCACCAACCACTAACCAGATCATCCTCTGAAGGTCATTCCCCAAGGTCACTCTCAAGGTCAGTGGTGGGGGGAGGTCCAGGATTGGCATAAACCCCCTACTAACCACTACCTCTGGATTACCGATACAGTGCTCTAACCAACTGAGCTAACGAGAAGACATGCATTCGACTGCATATCGGGCGACCGCTTCCTCCTAGAATTTTGATGTCAGATGTCCGACCACTAAACAAGGTTAGCCACACCCGACCCCTGCTGAATATCGCTACATGTCGACGATGCTAGGGCGATAGGTGAATAGTTTCTTAATGATCACTGAAAGCGAATGAGTTTCCAACCATCCTATAAATTTCCAACACCTCACAAACGCCCTAGTTTGTGGGTGGCACTACTAACATCTAACATCTAACTTCTAAATTCTAGGGTCTCCTGATATGCAGTGGAACGCATGTCTTCTCGTAAGCTAGGAAAAACCATAGTACCACGCAGGGCTGTACCAAAGCACAGTGCTTAGTGCTTGTGAAAATGCTCGAAGCACTGTGCTCCCGAGCACTCTCCTAATTCAGTGCTTAGTGCTCCGAAGTGTAGTGTAGTGTAGTGTAGTGTTGGGTAGTGTAGTGTAGTGTAGTGTAGTGTAGTGTAGTGTAGTGTAGTGTAGTGTAGTGTAGTGTAGTGTAGTGTAGTGTAGTGTAGTGTAGTGTAGTGTAGTGTAGTGTAGTGTAGTGTAGTGTAGTGTAGTGTAGTGTAGTGTAGTGTAGTGTAGTGTAGTGTAGTGTAGTGTAGTGTAGTGTAGTGTAGTGTAGTGTAGTGTAGTGTAGTGTAGTGTAGTGTAGTGTAGTGTAGTGTAGTGTAGTGTAGTGTAGTGTAGTGTAGTGTAGTGTAGTGTAGTGTAGTGTAGTGTAGTGTAGTGTAGTGTAGTGTAGTGTAGTGTAGTGTAGTGTAGTGTAGTGTAGTGTAGTGTAGTGTAGTGTAGTGTAGTGTAGTGTAGTGTAGTGTAGTGTAGTGTAGTGTAGTGTAGTGTAGTGTAGTGTAGTGTAGTGTAGTGTAGTGTAGTGTAGTGTAGTGTAGTGTAGTGTAGTGTAGTGTAGTGTAGTGTAGTGTAGTGTAGTGTAGTGTAGTGTAGTGTAGTGTAGTGTAGTGTAGTGTAGTGTAGTGTAGTGTAGTGTAGTGTCGTGTCGTGTCGTGTCGTGTCGTGTCGTGTCGTGTCGTGTCGTGTCGTGTCGTGTCGTGTCGTGTCGTGTCGTGTCGTGTCGTGTCGTGTCGTGTCGTGTCGTGTCGTGTCGTGTCGTGTCGTGTCGTGTCGTGTCGTGTCGTGTCGTGTCGTGTCGTGTCGTGTCGTGTCGTGTCGTGTCGTGTCGTGTCGTGTCGTGTCGTGTCGTGTCGTGTCGTGTCGTGTCGTGTCGTGTCGTGTCGTGTCGTGTCGTGTCGTGTCGTGTCGTGTCGTGTCGTGTCGTGTCGTGTCGTGTCGTGTCGTGTCGTGTCGTGTCGTGTCGTGTCGTGTCGTGTCGTGTCGTGTCGTGTCGTGTCGTGTCGTGTCGTGTCGTGTCGTGTCGTGTCGTGTCGTGTCGTGTCGTGTCGTGTCGTGTCGTGTCGTGTCGTGTCGTGTCGTGTCGTGTCGTTTCGTGTCGTGTCGTGTCGTGTCGTGTCGTGTCGTGTCGTGTCGTGTCGTGTCGTGCCGTGCCGTGCCGTGCCGTGCCGTGCCGTGCCGTGCCGTGCCGTGCCGTGCCGTGCCGTGCCGTGCCGTGCCGTGCCGTGCCGTGCCGTGCCGTGCCGTGCCGTGCCGTGCCGTGCCGTGCCGTGCCGTGCCGTGCCGTGCCGTGCCGTGCCGTGCCGTGCCGTGCCGTGCCGTGCCGTGCCGTGCCGTGCCGTGCCGTGCCGTGTCGTGTCGTGTCGTGTCGTGTCGTGTCGTGTCGTGTAGTGTAGTGTAGTGTAGTGTAGTGTAGTGTAGTGTAGTGTAGTGTAGTGTAGTGTAGTGTATCGTAGTGTAGTGTAGTGTAGTGTAGTGTAGTGTAGTATAGTGTAGTATAGTGAAGTGCAATGAAGTGCAGTGCAGTGCACATGAAGTCGCGGCATATGACACCCCGCGCGACCCCCCACCAAAAAATCAATTTTCTACGATAAGTACTGCGTATAGAAGATTACTGTCTTAAAATAAAGTACAATTTTGTCAGTTACTTTTCCTATCTAAAAAAATAAGTTCAAAATAATTGAATATTACTTCTTTTTTTCAAACTACGTTGACGTATCAGAGACCATCTGTCTCCGTTATCAAAACCATCAAAACAATTTTTTTTTTGTTATCGAGTTATTGTTATTTAAGTCACAAAAAGTCTTCAAAAAATGTCGTATGACATTTGCTATCTTGATACAGGGGATGTGCGGTATGTCAATTACCATTCTGTTATTTCAAACTTCTTTTGCCATATGCGGCCCATCACAAAAATTAACATTCAATCAATATTCCAATTTTATTGGTATCAAATTGTTGATTTTAGAAATTCTTTTTCCCCGATGTGCAATTTGGGTTCCGTACACAGTACGACATCGCAAGTTGTTAGAATTGTACACGGGGTGAAAGAGGCATCTCAACGTGGACGGACTCAAAACAGTTATTGTCCTGCTGGATATGAAAAAAGCCTTCGACTCGGTATGGGTTGAGGGTCTCATCTCCAAAATGCTGTTGGCAGGCATGCCCTCATATTTGGTAAGGTTGGTAAATTCTTACCTTGTTGGGAGGAAGTTTATGGTTCGTGTAAACAACACTCGCTCCGCGGAGTTTCCGATTGAAGCAGGTGTCCCACATGGTTCATGTTTATCCCCGCATCTTCACTCCCTACCTACTTATGATTTTCCTCAGTTCGAGAGACCGGATATGGGCACGGCCATGTATGCAGATGACACAGCCATATTTGCCCAATCCTTCTCGAGCGTCGCTGCCCAGTCAAGGATCCAAATTCATTTGGATAGGAGAATCATACCGTATTTGGCGGAGAATAAGAACGAGGTGAATCCGGCCAAGTCGGAGACGATCAATTTCACGAAAAGGTATACTCTTTCGAAGGTTAACCGGAAATTGAGAATCAAAGATGAGGCCGTTGAGAACGTGAACCATGCGAGATACCTGGGGGTACACTTGGACAAGCGTCTCAATTTCGGTCGCCACATAACCTTGGCTATTCAGAGGGGGGAGCTGCGTTAAAACGCACTTACCCTCTAATAGCCAGAGGCTCGAAACTGCCATTAGACAACAAAATCCTAATTTACAAACAGATTGTTCGGCCCGCAATGACGTACGCTTGTCCGGTGTTCTGCAGCCTAGCTCCTACTCCTTTAGCGAGACTGGACAGGATGCAGAACAAAGTACTCCGTATCATTACTGGTAGTAGACGATACCTTCGATTGGAAGCCCTTAGGGAGCTTGCAGGCGTCGACTCGATCCCGACAGTTATAAATAACTTATCTTATAAGTTTTATAAATACATGCTCGATAAAAGCCCTCTCACCAGAGACATCACCAGACTCAAGAGTGTATGATGATGATCCCCGCAAACACGGCGGGCTCATTTATCAGGCACTTGACATCTTTCACGAAAGAAGGGATGAAACGGTTCCGCAGGGAACTAAGTCGAAAGTATCACTAAAACGCGAAGTACCTTGACCCGGTTTTTTGCTTCAGCCTTTTCCGGGGTTCAACATCGAAATAAGTGGTCTCATAAACTGCATATAGCATTATCTACATTGAATACTCATTTGAACAACACGTATAAGCTATGCAGGAGGCGTGTACCTCACCGATTTACTCCCATGACATAATGAAAAGTCCGGCCCAGCGTTAACACCAGCGCGGGCGGACTACAGCGCCCCCTCGCGGGGGTGACTAGGTTCGCCTCAGCAAGGCGCTCTTCTGCTCCCCTGTTCGGGAGCGGAAGACTTGCTACTATTGTGCCCATGATTCCGTCCTTCCACTGATCCTCTGGGTTATGGAGTGCGGATATTATGATGTCATTATGCTTGATATGTTATTTATGGAATTCACAATAAAACCCCTATTTATTTATTTATTTATTTATTTCGAAACCATTGTCTGCTGGTCGACTAGGTTCGAATCCTAGCGAGTACAGATTTTTATCTGATGGCCCGAGAAAGTGCTAGGAATCGCACGGTGAAAGGTAAGACCTCGTTAATCCTTGGCTCGCACAAGTTTCGAATTTTGAGGGATGCCGATCGTAAGGGGACGACAGCTGGTTAACGGAAAAAATTATTTTAGCAATTTTTTTTAACTATAATTTCTGACGGCCAAACAGCCATAGCTACCTTGGATTACCTAGTGTAGATTAGGTCCAATAGTTCCTAAGAGGTATACGCTATTATTTTGAGTATATTTGCCGCGATAGTTTGGAATTTTGATAATAATTTTTCTAAGCAACTTCACTTAGCGCCCTAGGAGCTAAGTAACATGCATCAATATAGAAAATTACAAATATCTCGAAAACGATCACCTCCAGCATTGTTGAGAAAGTGTACCTTTTTTACTTGGAAAAGGTGTGGAAATGAGGTTTTTTCATGAAAAGTACCAAAAGTTTACTGTCAAAAATGTTAGGGCAATTTGAAATGAATAGTGACAGCGTACGCAGCGCCCTCTGGATGTAACATGAAAATTGATGCGAAATTATGATTTCCCACGCAAAAAAAAACCGGATACCAAATTTCGTGCAAATAACTTATTTCTTGCAAAAGTTATTTTCAAAAAGCGAAAAAAAAAATTCAATTTCAACACCCTGTATGTCCGAAACGAAGCATTTCCCGACACAAGTTTATATAGACTTTCTTTCTTAAAATTGTCTCAGGAATACGTTACTTGAATGTTTTAATGTACTTATGTTACCCCCTGCATATCAAAATGTGAGCAAAATTAGCCGAAAGCCATTTTACGTAGTAAATGTGCGGGGTCCTTACTCGACTTGAAGTTTTACATCAACGTTTTTAATATTTGATCGTTCCTTTCCTGGTAACTCAATATTTGTTGTTGTTCTCCATGAAACTGACATGAAACTAAATACCAATTTACTCTCGTATATCGTCAACATACTCACTCATTCAATTAATTCATTCCAGGCTAACAGTGAAGTTGACAAACAGCGAGATGAACAGGGCATTTTCTTTGATTTCGCACTGGCTATGCTACGCAAACAGCGCAGTCAACCCCATCATTTACAACTTTATGAGCGGTAAGTTATGTTTGAAGTGAAACAGCGTTTTTGATGAGGCACGAAAGCTTTTTGGTTTCGAAATAATTGAATCAGTTGCAATATTACATTTCGGTATAATTGAACAAAGAAATTGTTTATGGTGTAGCGGGAAAAATAGATTTCAAAGAGTTTTGTTTGATTGTGATGAACCTTAATACGAAGGCGTAGAAGGGCCAACAACAAAATATTTTTCAAAACATTTGGAATTACCACTTCGAAGTGACAATTGTAACTTTGAATTGGCAATTGTCACTTCGAATTGGCAATTATCACTTTGAATTGGCGATTGTCACTATGAACTGGCAATTGTCACTTTGAACTGGCAATTGCCACTTTGAACTGACAATTAGCACTTTGAACTGGCAATTGTAACTTCGAATTGGCACTTTGAACTGGTATGTTTCCTAACTGTTCACAAAAATCGACAAATTTTAAACGTGTAGCTTCATATGAGGTTGATTTCTTTGAAAATTTCATACCTCTACTTTTTAACCAATAAGATGCCTTAATTTTGACAAGTTACCATGGCAACTAAAAAAATTTCCGGAAATTTTTTCGTGGCGCCACGATATTTAAGTGGAAATTTTTTGACAGTTGAAAAGGTAAACATATGATCTACAACCATTAAACATTGTAGATATCTACCTGTGAATAATGCAAAATTTCTATAAGAATTAACATTATTATTTATTATTCGCTATGACGTTTTATTAAACAGAAAACACAAATTAGTTTAATTATTATGCATTAACAATTTATATTTCAAAAAACGTAGGATCTACAAACATAGTAAGATTTAAATGTTGCTTGAATTCTAACCCATCCTCTCTTCTTAATGGTGAATAGGAAGGTGACGAATTAATTAGATGTCTGTGTTTTAAGACATATATGTAGTATTTTGAAACAATTTTATTCAAATCTCTTTTACGCAAAAGGCCATATTTACTTGACATCTGCAGTAGGCTTTCTTGGATTTTCCTAAACAAACCATTCGACTCTAACGCTTCCTGATCGCAATCTTCCATTAAATTCGTTAAATATATTAATTTTGGATGACATATTTGCACTTGACTCAACTCTTTGCAATATTTATATTAAATAAATTGTACTTTTCGAAGCATTTCATTTTTCTCAAATTGTTTAACGCAAATGCTTGCAAGAAATGTTTTACATAAGAATATCTTTGTTTGCTGGTTACTATACAGTAACTCAATGTAATTTACCAATATAAACATCATCTGTCAAAAGCATGGCCGCCTATATCACGGCCACCTACTGCAACAAACCATGTTAATATTATATTTTTTACATTAGAAGTGTTATGGATTACTTTAACAAAAATACATTTCTACCACCTTTAGTGACCTAAAATTATGAAAGGGCGATAGACTGATCTAATACCCATCTGAGTTTTAGCATTTGGTGTAACTAAAGTTGGTAATATTTTTTATTTAACGAAACATGGTGGACTTGACAAGCAGTGAAATTAATTTAAAATGACAGATTGGATTAATAATTTTTTTCCAAATTATGGTGTGAAATTTTCTTACCGAATACCACGCAAGCTTAAATTATTCCTGGAAATATTTTAAGCTTGTTATATTATAAGTGAAAATTCGCTCTTGTTTAGATGTCATGGCAACCCAAAAATTTCCAGAAATTTTTCAGTTTTCCTCTTAACAGAATGCTACAAATACGTATCTGTCATTGTGTCAACAAAAACCATTCATGGCCCTATGATGTCATAACTTGTTTTGTCTTAGAATAATCTCCGAGTCAGATGAAATTACCATTGATTCAATCTATTTCTTGTAAAATTTTCTTGCCGAATTCCCCTCGTACATTAATTTTTTAAGAAATGGCTTTTCGTGAATTTGGCTGATTTTTTGGTATGTTGCAGTTCTTGATAAGCTGATCAAAAGTGCGGAAAGTATTACTTTTCCGCACGCGACGACAGTTGCACGAACGACGCGGAGCAGAGTTCGGGCAAGCCGTTAAGGGCGGAAAAGACATTTTCCGTAAGAGTTAGGTACAATATTTTTCCTACGTGTGTTTTTGTCCATCTTATTTATAAAAAAACAATGTTTTTAATAAACAAGTTTTTATAATAATGCTAGAATATGACTAATAAGACAGAATAGTTACATAGATCATTTAGTTAGTCCTAAATATCCTCATTTTCAACAATACAAAAATCGTGCGGAAAAATAAAAATCGTACAGAAAAGTAAAAATAGTGCAGAAAAGTAACTTTTCCTTACGATTTTAAATCGTACGAAAAAGTAAAACTTTCAAAACAAAAAATCGTGCGGAAAAATAATAACGAGTATAAATAATTTATATTTTCGGAAAATGTCATATTTCGGGTATTTTTTGAAGAGAAATGATAATAACCGATTCCAAATATATCTAATATGTTTTCTAAAATGTTCATATCAAGGCCCAGCGATCTGTAATGCCCTCATTACAGATAATGCCCTCATTACAGATCGCTGCAAAATGAAAAAATCTCAATGAAGTATTCTCATATATAACAATTGGTATCATTATTGATGTTATTTACATCTTATATTTGATTTGTTTCTCACAAATCTCGATAATCTAACAATGGGGTGCCAAGACATTTTCCTCAGAATGCATCTGGCATCATGAGAATATATCACAGTAAATTAGTGTTTAATATCATCAAAATTTGTTGTTCTTATTCTAAATCACCGTTCATAAACCAAACACATGGGGGTAACTTCAACGTTAGATATGTTAATAATTCATGTCATAAGTACTTGAAACAGCCTGGCAGCGAAATCTTTAACGCATCATGTATTTCTGTTTGTTACGGTATACAACATATGGAAGCTTACAAGATAATCCAATGAAATAATGGTTCGAATTTCATGGAAATTTTCGTGAAATTATCTCACTAACGAAATCCGGAGTCTCTTAGTTGAAAGCAAAGCAAACCGTTTTAGTCTTGATGTTTTACGTTTGGACTGGTGTGCCATATATGATAACAGAATTATTTTCGTAACCCATTTACGGCCAATTATGAAAACGGAAAGGGACAATAATGATTTTCTTCGTTGTCTTCGACATAACGTATTGTAATAAAAAAATTCTTAACTTTGTTCCTCTGATTTATTTACGCTTGTAAAATATAACTTCTAATTTCATGTCCACTAAATATAATCAATGATTTTTAAAGAGAAAGTGAATACAATGTAAACCACAGAACCCACCTGTATTGTCTACTATTTGACTGTTTGTTGCCAGCGTGTATTTATACAGCGTGTCCATAAAGTAACCCCCCTCCCCTGTTAAATTTTCAATGGGGTGGAATTTTTCTTTTTAAGTTTTTTTTTGGTGAAATGGCTGCCAGGCGCTATTTTGAAAGATTTTTTTAAATAGCATGGGGGTCGAGTAATACCTCATTCAAATTGTCTTTTGATTTTCTATACGACTGCAAAATTTCAGACAAAAATATTCATCCAAAACAAAATGGCGGCACATTATGTTAGAACATTTATACGCGATTTCTTTGAATAAATGGCTTTAAACGAGCTCAATTGAAATGAAAAAATATTTTTTGATATCTACAAATGTTCTCTGTTCCTCAGAATCGCATATGGGACATGATTTCTGATATTCAACAAAACGAGGTATTACACTACTTATCTACTTCTTTGATTTTTTTTTCTAATATGGCACCCATCTGCCATTTTCAGTGACAAGAAGCTCTTGCAGAAACGAAAAAATATTCCATCATTGCACTAAAGTTCTTTAATAGCCATTTATTCGAAAGGATCCTGTTGTGAGAGTTCTAAAGTAATGTAACGCCATTTTGTTTAAAAAAAAATATTAAGATAGATTTTTTTTATCATCGTCAAAAAGTAGCTTATGAACTACCATTCAACAAAAAAAAAATTTTAGAGAAAATTTTCACTCCGTTCAAAAGGTAACAAGGGGGTTACTTTATGGATAGACTGTATATCCAATAGTATACTCGAAATAACATAAAGCTTCTTTCAGAGCGATGAGTCTGAAGCAATGACTCATGCATCCTTTACGAGCAAGAGATAAGTGAATATCAGGGCCGGCTCCAGCTCGTTACATTAGTTACAGTTCGATAACCCCTTACATCAGCAGGTTATTGTGTGATGACCCATGGACGACATCACTTATTCATTGATGACATCTGCAAAGTCGGTTATAATTTTAAAATAAATACTTGCATGTAATTGTAATAATGCAATACTGATATTTTATACTTCCAAGTTGTAACTCTGTTCGGAAAAAAGGCTACTGAAACCCTTTTGTGTGAACGAGAAATATAATTGGCGCAGTCGGTAGGATAGTGGAAGAACCCTTAGAAGATCCTCATCATTTTCAAACGATTATTCACTATTCTAAAATCAAGTACTCCAAGAAGAATTCTTGCCGTACAAAAGAAAGCCTCTTCACTACCTTCCATCAAGAAGCCTAGTTGCAAGAAAAAAGCAATAAGAGTATTTTTGGTAAACGAGCCATCATCGCCATCTTGTAAGCACAAATAAACCCTTCTTTATCAATTCTAAATAATATTTTTCGTTCACCAACCTTAATTTCACAAACTGCTTCAAAAAAGATTACTCCTACTCCAATAATAATTGTTCCTCAAATACCCGTAGAAACTCACATCCCGTTAAGCATGGCCAACCAGTTCGACCTGAAGAATTTCTGGATTGTACTTGAATGCGATGGAAGTAATACCAGTTTATCAATGTATCTCTACAATGCTATTGAATGAATACTGGAAAACTGAAGATCCAGGAAGTTTCCAAAATCACATATCAATACAGAGACTACTCAACAAAGGCAGAGCAAAAGATGTTATCTCGGTTTATGGATGTAGCGATTGGAACAGCATCAGCATTCAGCATTCAGAACTGCGCTGACCAACGAAACGAAAATTCCTTGCCAAGACTAGAAAAAAGAAACAAGAAAATGGAAACTCCCATAACCTACAAGCCTTGCACCAAAATATATACAAGGAAAACTATAAAAAGAAACAAACTATCACCACCCTTCTCCCCAAAATCCATCCATAAAGACCATACAGTAACTTTTGAAGGAAGTAGTATATACTCAAAGTGGAGTTTCAATGTAACAGAAGTTAAGTAAAACTCAAAGTCGTCTCCACAATATACAGTGTGTCCCACTTTGAGCAGCCACACCCTCGTATTTTCTTGACAGTAAAGTGATTTCAAAATTTGTTTTTCATTACATATAGTACCCAGAAATATCTACCTTCAGGTTGATGAAACATTCGTATATCCATTTTCCACGGCTACCTACGACAAATTGAAAAGTGAAAAATTGGGAAAAACATACTAGGCATTTTTTTATCGCAAAAATAACACCAGGATCTGTTTCAGAACACCCTAAAACCCCCAAATCTCAGTGATAATTCATTAAAATATACAGGGTGTCATCTGTAACTAACAACATTTTTTATTTGTTATTCATCCGCAATGTTTGGTAGTTTTCGATTTTTTTCCTGAAATTTTCAAATAATGCTGTAGTGAATGTTCCAATATTACTTTTTCATGGCTACCTACGACCAAATTGAAAAGTGAAAAATGGGGAAAAATATACCAGGGATTTTTTTATCGCAAAAATAACACTAAGTTTTATCCCAGAACACTCTGAAAACCCCAAATAGCAGTTCTTAATTATTTAAAATATACAGGGTGTCACCTGTAACTGACATAGTATTGATTTTTATTCATCCGTAATGTTTAGTTGTATTCGAATTTTTCCATAATGACTAATTACTTAAGAATGTTCGAAAAATGTTATAGAAAATATTTAAATATTACTTTTTCATGGTTGGCTATGACCAGTCGAAAAGTGAAAAAGTGTGGAACACACATCAAGGAGTTTTGTAGCACAAACGTAACAGCGGATTCTGGTTCAGGAGACCCTAAAATTCCAAGGCCCCAATTCTTAAAACATAAAAATATACAGGGTGTTATCTAAAGCTGGCAGAATTGATAACGCTTATTTATTCGTAGCGTTTAGTTGATTCATAAAATTTCTTCTCGAGTCATAAAGTACTCAAAAACATTCAATTGATGCTGTACAAAATACCAAATATTACTTTTTGATGCCTAGATATGATCAGTTGAAAGTTGAATTATAAAGGAAAACATACTGAAGATTCTTTTGTCACCGAGCTAACATCAAATTCTGGTTTAGAACACCATGAAGGCCCCGGATCCTGTTGTTCGAATCATCTGTAAATGGAAACATGTCTAACCTTTATTAAATAAATTTTGTTGCTAGTTTTACAGGTGACAAGTTGTATATTTTATTTAGATTGTTTCGAACCACAATTTGGTTTTGTAATGAAAACAAGCTCTGAATTGTTTTCCAGTTTTCCTATTTCTGAATATTATAAATAAAAATATAATCATTTCTTTCACAAAAATAACACCGGATTCTCGTTCTCAACAAGCTTAACAAGATTTATGAATAAAAAGTGAGAGATGTACCATTTACAGGATGATATCCTGTATAATTTCATTACCCGGGCAACGAATTCTGAAGGTTTTGCGGTATATTCTGAACCAGTATATGTTGTCTCGGTAATAGAAGGATGTTTACCACAATTTTTCAATTTTCAACTGGTCATGATTATATAGCCATGGAAGTATAATATTCAGAAACAATTCAACATTACGGATAAATAAAAGTTATCTAATTTGCTAGCTACAGATGATACCCTGTATATTTTTAGATTTGAGTATTGAGGTAGTGATTTCAGGGTGTTCTGATCCAGAAATGTTTGTGCTTGAAGTATCCTTGATGTATTTTCCCCATTTTTTCGTCTCCTAACTCGTCATAGCAAGCCATGAAAAAGTAATATTTGGTTATTTTCTATAACAAATTGAAAATGTTGCTAGTCTGTAAGACACCCTGTATATTTTAATGAGATCTGGGGTATAAGCATGTTCCGAACCAGAATCTGATGTTAGTTTGTGAGTAAAAAACCTTTTAGTATATTTTTCCCAGTTTTTCACTTTTCAACTGGTCATAGCAAGCCATGAAAATGTAAAATTTGGATATTTCTTATACTCAGCATCAATTGAACACGTTCAGGCCCTTTGTGACAAAAAAATCGAAAGCAACCGATCATTTCGGATGAATGAAAATTAATAATGTTGCTAGTAACAGATGCCACCCTGTATATTTTAATGAATAAAGCACTTAGATCTAGGAGTTTTAGGGTGTTCTGAAACAGAATCTGCTGTTATTTTTGCGATAAAAAAATGCCTAGTATGTTTTTCCTAATTTTTCACTTTTCAGTTGGTCGTAGGTAGCCGTGGAAAATGGATATACGAATAGTTCATCAACCTCAAGTTAGATATTTTTGGGTACTATATGTTATGAAAAATTACTTTTGATATCACTGCACTTTCAAGAAAATACGAGGATGTGGCTGCTCAAAGTGGGACACACTGTATATATTTCAGCCCATTGGTAAGGGGAAGGCAAGAACTTGTCAAAGGGCTTGCGTCACATGAAATTCAAAAACATGTTTTCGAGCATGGTAATGCTCATCTTCAGTTGATGTAATACAGGGTTAAACTGAAACCAGTAAAAAACAATAATTACAATTATTGAAATAATATGAAACTAGAAATGGATAAACTTGAAATCAAAATGGATACTCACATGGCATAGAGACTTGAAGTAAAAACAATTTAAAATTTAAGATTAAATTAACTGGGGTGTGGCACAGGTTAGGGCCAACATCTACACGTTAGGGCGGAATGGTTGGTGACCATTCTAGTGGTATAACCACCATCAAAAACATAATTATAAATTTATTCATTCGTTGTTTGAAATACCGGACAAAAATATTCGTGTAGCGTTGAATGAAGAAGGAGAAACTGACTTGAAAAGGTCGATATTATAGATTTGATTTGAAAAGTGGTGTCCTCTATCGGAGAAAAGACCAAGTTGTTTCAGGAATGAAGTTGTGTCAAAAATAAATTAGTATAGAACGCAATGTTATGATAAAACCACATGAATAAGAGAGACGCACTACTGTGCGCCTCTCCTGTTACCCCACCATGTACCTAGGAAAAATATGGGACAGCAGTTTGACATGTTGGAGATGAGAGAAATTGTGATTGACTTTTCAATATGTTATCATTCGTTTTTGTACATAGTTATTCCTACACGACGAGTGATAACAATACCCAAGATGAAAACTTACCGATACTCTATAAGCTGCCTGTCTTTCAGCAGTCGTTTCAGCCTCTTTTTGAAAATACTCATCGTACACAATTATATTAAAGACATCTTGTAAATATCCCGGTGGAGTAAAAATAACAAGAACTGCTCTATTGCACGTTCTGAGGTCATTCATAGTTAAGCAAGTATTCAATTTTGCAGAAAGCTATTCAGGTGTGTTTTTTATCAGAACTTTGTGTGTTATTGAAAGTAGGTGAAGATTTAGATAACTTACTGACAACAAAACTAAAGTTTGGCTATGTTTTCGACTAGCAGATGAAAGCTATCGGTCACGAGTCGTTCGATAAACTTCGTATATGTGGCGCCTTTTTGGATAAATTGATTCTTGTTTATTATTTCTTCTGTCTGAAAAAAACTTCGAGCTGCTAGTATAAATTTCCCACTCGTGTGAAAAATTACACTTTCTGCACATGTAATGTAATGTACTTGCAGATTTTTATTTCCAAGATGCTATAACTTCTTTCACTCTGTGTGATAATACTTTTTTCCACCAATGAGCCACCCTGTATACCACCGCCCCATATTGTTTCTGAACAACCAAGTACCCAATTCATTTATTGTTCATCTTTTGTTGCAGGAAAATTTCGGAAAGAATTCCGAAGGGCTTTCGATTCCTGCTGTCAGCAGGAGCCTGGCGACAGCAACTACTATCACTACGGTGGAACGTTCTACAACAAAGATTCAGGATTCGCTTCTAGAACTCACTCTCGAACCGACCACGAAATCCACAGGCTGAACACCTTCAGAGATGGCGATTCGAAACTTTCGAGAAAAGGTACAAGGACTAGTGTGTTGCAAGTGGACATTTGAAAAGTGAGGTTCGCGTGTGACGAAACAAAAACATAGTGGTGATTCGTACCTTCGAATACCCATAAACCGGCCGCACACATGAAGGTCGATCCGCCAGTTTGAATCGCAACAGATAAGTCTAACGGTTCTATACGCCACGGTTAAAACCGTTGTCAACGACAAACGCACAACAAAACCCCTCGGTTCAATCTCAAACCGATAACCCGTCCCACCACAAACTGCGTGTTAGTGGTAAAACCCGCAGATTACCCTGCGTATCAGACTGAAAATGTGGAATAACGCTTTGGCCAAAATGACAAACACTACCTGATGAATCCGGGGTTTCGATCGGTTTCTTTCCACACCGGCAGATTGATCTCTGTGTGTGTGGCAACCTATTAGCTAGCCGGCCGCACACATGGCGGTTGATCCGCCAGTTTCAACCGCAACATATGGTTCTGACGGTTTTATACGCCACGGTTAAAACCGCTGTCAACCACTAACGTACAACAAAACTCTTCGTTTCAATCTTAAATCGATGACCCGTCACACCCAAAACTGCGTGTTAGTGACAAAACCCGCAGATGACTCCGCGTATCAAACTGAAAACTTGGAATTACGCTTTGGCCAAACTAACAAACAAATCCACACCTGTTTAATCTTTCACGTGCCTACCCACTACCTGATAATTACGGAGGTTCGATCCGTTTCCTCCAGATAATTCTGACGGTTTTATACGCCACGGTTAAAACCGCTGTCAGCCGCTAACGCACAACAAAACTCCGCAGATCAATCTCAAACTGATAACCCGTCATGTACAAAACGACGTGTTAGTGGGCAAAACCCGCAAATAACTCCGGTATCAAACTAAAAATTTGAAATTACGCTTTTGCCAAACTGACAAACAGATCCACACTAGTTTAATTTGACATGACCCTACCCACTACCTGATAAATACGGAGGTTCGATCGGTTTCTTTCCACACCGGCAGATTGATCTCTGTGTGTGTGGCAACCTATTAGCTAGCCGGCCTCACACATGGCGGTTGATCCGCCAGTTTCAACGGTTTTATACGCCACGGTTAAGACCGCTATCAACCGCTAACGTACAACAAAACCCCTCGTTTTAATCTTAAACCGATGACCCGTCACACCCAAAACTGCGTGATAGTGGCAAAACCCTCAGATGACTCCGCGTATCAAACTGAAAATTTAGAATTACGCTTTGGCCAAACCAACAAACAAATCCACACTTGTTTAATCTGGCATGTGCCTACCCCTTACCTGATAATTACGGAGGTTCGATCCGTTTCCTCCAGATAATTCTGACGGTTTTATACGCCACGGTTAAAACCGCTGTCAGCCGCTAACGCACAACAAAACTCCGCAGATCAATCTTAAACTGATAACCCGTCATGTACAAAACGACGTGTTAGTGGGAAAAACCCGCAAATAACTCCGGTATTAAACTAAAAATTTGAAATTACGCTTTCGCCAAACTGACAAACAGATCCACACTAGTGTATTCTGGTATGTGCCTACCCACTACCTGATAAATACGGAGGTTCGATCCGTTTCTTCCCAAACCGGGAAATCGATCTTTGTGTGTGTGGCAACCTATCAGCCGGTCACGCACATAAAGGTTGATCCGCCAGTTTGAACCGCAACAGATAATCCTGACGATTTTATTCGCCACGGTTGAGACCGCTGTCAACCGCTAACGCACAAAAAAACTCCGCGGATCAATCTTAAAGTGATGACCCGTCATATACAAAACAGCGTGTTAGTGGGCAAAAACCCGCAAATAACTCCGCGTATCAAACTAAAAATTTGGAATTACGCTTTTGTCAAACTGACAAACAGATCCACACTAGTGTATTCTGGTATGTGCCTACCCACTACCTGATAAATACGGAGGTTCGATCCGTTTCTTCCCAAACCGGGAAATCGATCTTTGTGTGTGTGCAAACCTATCAGCCGGTCACGCACATAAAGGTTGATCCGCCAGTTTGAACCGCAACAGATAATCCTGACGATTTTATTCGCCACGGTTGAGACCGCTGTCAACCGCTGACGCACAAAAAAACTCCGCGGATCAATCTTAAAGTAATGACCCGTCATATACAAAACAGCGTGTTAGTGGGCAAAAACCCGCAAATAACTCCGCGTATCAAACAAAAAATTTGGAATTACGCTTTTGTCAAACTGACAAACAAATCCGCACTAGTTTGAATCAGGCATGTGCCTACCCACTAACGGGCAGATAAATACGCAAGTTCGATCCGTTTTTTCCCAAACCGGCAGATCGATCTCTGTGTGTGTGGCAACCTATTAGCTGGTCACACACATAAACCACCAGTTTGAACCGCAACAGATAATTCTAACGGTTCTATACGCCACGGTTGAAACCGCTGTCAACTACTAACGCACAACAAAACCCCTCGGTTCAATCTTAAACCGATAACCCGTCCCACCAAAAACTGCGTGTTAGTGGTAAAACCCGCAGATTACCCTGCGTATCAGACTGAAAATGTGGAACAACGCTTTGGCCAAAATGACAAACAGATCCACACTAGTTTAATTTGACATGACCCTATCCACTACCTGATAAATACGGAGTTTCGATCGGTTTCTTTCCACACCGGCAGATTGATCTCTGTGTGTGTGGCAACCTATTAGCTAGCCGGCCGCACACATGGCGGTTGATTCGCCAGTTTCAACCGCAACATATGGTTCTGACGGTTTTATACGCCACGGTTAAGACCGCTGTCAACCACTAACGTACAACAAAACCCTTCGTTTCAATCTTAAACCGATGACCCGTCACACCCAAAACTGCGTGTTAGTGACAAAACCCGCAGATGACTCCGCGTATCAAACTGAAAACTTGGAATTACGCTTTGGCCAAACTAACAAACATATCCACACTTGTTTAATCTGGCATGTGCCTACCCACTTCCTGATAATTACGGAGGTTCGATCCGTTTCCTCCAGATAATTCTGACGGTTTTATATGCCACGGTTAAAACCGCTGTCAGCCGCTAACGCACAACAAAACTCCGCAGATCAATCTTGAACTGATAACCCGTCATGTACAAAACGACGTGTTAGTGGGCAAAACCCGCAAATAACTCCGGTATCAAACTAAAAATTTTAAATTACGCTTTTGCCAAACTGACAAACAGATCCACACTAGTTTAATTTGGTATGTCCCTACCCACTACCTGATAAATACGGAGGTTCGGTCGGTTTCTTTCCAAACCGGGATCGGCAGATTGATCTCTGTGTGTGTGGCAACCTATTAGCTAGCCGGCCGCACACATGGCGGTTGATCCGCCAGTTTCAACCGCAACATATGGTTCTGACTGTTTTATACGCCACGGTTAAGACCGCTATCAACCGCTAACGTACAACAAAATCCCTCGTTTCAATCTTAAACCGATGACCCGTCACACCCAGAACTGCGTGTTAGTGGCAAAACCCTCAGATGACTCCGCGTATCAAACTGAAAATTTAGAATTACGCTTTGGCCAAACCAACAAACAAATCCACACTTGTTTAATCTGGCATGTGCCTACCCCTTACCTGATAATTACGGAGGTTCGATCCGTGTCCTCCAGAAAATTCTGACGGTTTTATACGCCACGGTTAAAACCGCTGTCAGCCGCTTACGCACAACAAAACTCCGCAGATCAATCTTGAACTGATAACCCGTCATGTACAAAACGACGTGTTAGTGGGCAAAACCCGCAAATAACTCCGGTATCAAACTAAAAATTTGAAATTACTCTTTTGCCAAACTGATAAACAGATCCACACTAGTGTATTCTGGTATGTGCCTACCCACTACCTGATAAATACGGAGGTTCGATCCGTTTCTTCCCAAACCGGGAAATCGATCTTTGTGTGTGTGGCAACCTATCAGCCGGTCACGCACATAAAGGTTGATCCGCCAGTTTGAACCGCAACAGATAATCCTGACGATTTTATTCGCCACGGTTAAGACCGCTGTCAACCGCTAACGCACAAAAAACTCCGCTGATCAATCTTCAAATGATGACCCGTTTTATACAAAACAGCGTGTTAGAGGACAAATACCCGCAAATAACTCCGCGTATCAAACTAAAAATTTGGAATTGCGCTTTTGCCAAACTGACAAACAAATCCGCACTAGTTGAATTAGGCATGGCCAAACTAACAAACAAATCCACACTTGGTTAATCTGGCATGTGCCTACCCACTACCTGATAATTATCCGTTTCCTTCAAATAATTCTAACGGTTTTATACGCCACGGTTAAAACCGCTGTCAGCCGCTAACGCACAACAAAACGCCGCGGATCAATCTTAAACTGATAACCCGTCATATACACGTGTTAGTGGGCAAAGCGCAGATAACTCCGTGCATCGAACTGAAAGGTTGGAATTACGCTTTGGCGAAAGTTTGTTAGTGCACCGACAGTTTTCACTTGTGGTGCAAACTGACAGACAAATCCTTACTAGTCAAATCTGGCATGTGCTCTCCCACTAATGGATAGATGAATACGCAGGTTCGATACGTACCATTCCAAACCGGTAGGTCAATCCCTATGTGTGTATGGCCACGTAATATGTCCGTTAGTGGGTAGGTAGAGTTTTGTATGTGACGGGTCATACGTTTAAAGGTACACGTATAGTGGAGCGGTGAGGGTAGAGGCACGCGGTGAGGTAAGAGGGCGATTCAAATATCCTACTGTATTTAAAGTGAAAACACACATACCAAAGCTATAAGCGACGAGTTGCCGCAGAGAGGCATCTGGAGCGGGGAGTGTAGATTTATTTTAGGGATTTATTAGCGCGAGGCAGTCTGCGATTTAACTTGTTTCGTGGTTGGTACTACGTTGAAAAGAAAATGGAAAAGGAACGACTAATAAACTCTGTTTATAATGAAAGGCCAATAATGAATCAGTCGCACCCTGACCACAGAAGTTGATATACAGGGTGGCTCATCGAAAACGTACCGCAAGGCATTACAGGCTGGGAAAGAACATTTCGATAATCCGAAAACAGGTCAAGTAGGGGTGTCACCCCAACATTTTTTTCGAATGGGAAGGAGGATCGAGCGATACCTCTTTAGAAGGGGCTTGTCATGCCCTATACAGTGCTGCTTAGATTTTTCAAATCGATCTACTCTTTCAGAAAATATGGAGCGTTGAAACTCCAACCATCATGTGGGACGAAAGATACAAAAATCGGTTCAATTGTACTTTATTGCAATAAGTTCCATCAAATGAATTCGCTGTTTTTGCCGATGCACAGATTTTTTTAGGCTCATTTTAGAGAATAAAAAATTAATAGGATTCATTTCTTCACGTTTGAATTAGGTCAAGTAGTTGCTAGATACCTGTCGTGGTTGAAGTGTTTACGAATTGTTGACTTTAAAATTTATTATTATGGTGTATTCAATTGCAGACAGCATGGAAATCATCAAAAACGATGAATGTGGAAATCGGGTCGCGGAGTTGTTTAACCAACGGCATCCTGACAAACATGCCTCTGGAAAAATTGTTCGCGACTTGATGAAAAAATTTCGCGAAACAAGTTCAGTTCATAACAAAAAGAGAGAGCTTGAAAATCCAGTACTAAATGAACCTACGGAGATAGCAGTATTGGGGCAAGTTGCAGTTGATAGTACGCTAAGTGTGTCTCGTACCAGTGTCCAATGGGCATTGAAAAAATACAAATTCCATCACTACAAAATTCGCTTAGTGCACGAACTGAATTAAGACGACTTTGATCGTCGCTTGCAATTTTGCCAAATTATGAGTGAGCAAGCGTTACACAATGGTAATTTTCTATTCAATGTGTGTTTCTTCTTCCTACATAGTTTAATGAATCGCCACAATTGCCGGTACTGGGTTGACACCAATCCAAGGATTTTCCACGAGACACACACGCAACACCGCCAAAAGTTAAATATGTGGGCTGGTATTTTTGGAAATTCCATTGTAGGGCCTTTTTTCTTCCTGGAAATTTAACAGGTGATATGTACTTGGATTTACTACAAAATGCCATAGACCCAGCTCTAACAAATATAATTGAGAACGATCCCGCATACCATGAACAGGAACTGATTTTCCAACAAGACGGAGCTGCTCCTCATTATCTTCAAAATGTGAGCAATTATTTACATGACACATTTCCAGGACGATGGATAGGACTCAAGTCCTTTAGATTTTTTTTTTGTGGGGACACTTCAAAAGCCTTGTTTACAAAACACCACCGGACACATTAGAACAGTTGCAACGACGAATCATTAACGTATGTCGCGAAGTGACACCCCAAATGCTTCAGAATGTACGACAACGGTTTGAAAATAACTTATAGCACTGTATGCAGGTTGACGGATAGCAATTCGAACATTTACTTGACTAATAAATGAGTTTTGAAGTACAATTGAATCAATTTTTGCATTTTTCGTCACACATTATCGTTGGAGTTTCAACGCTCAATATTTTCTGAAAGAGTAGATCGATTTGAAAAATCTAAGCAGCACTGTATAGGGCATGACAAGCCCCTTCTAAAGAGGTATCGCTTGACCCTCCTTCCCATTTGAAAAAAATGTTAGGTGACACCCCTACTTAGGGGGTTGATGGTTTTACTATGCTTGTTACGTCAAAATGTGTCCCTCTGACAAACAAACTTGACCTGTTTTCGGATTTTATCGAAAAGTTCTTTCCCAGCCTGTAATGCCTTGCGGTACCTTTTCGATGGGCTACCCTGTATTTTAGACAGATTGTGTGCAGAAGTAGCTAAAGAATGCCAATCAACAGGTAGGTCAAAATATATTTTGTGTAATAAGTAAACATAAACAGAATTTGAGGAAAAATAAAATAAAATTTCGTCGTCACTGTCTGAAAACATGTCAACAACTGGAAAGCACAAACCACTGAAAATCCCGGCCCTCTTTGGTTATCTCTTTGAAATATCGCTTGTACTATATGCGTACGTCTCGCGCGGTACCGCTAGTATCGCCGCGTGCCTCTTCCCTTCTCGCTCCACTATATTTGCACCTTAAGGATTGAACCGCGAGGTTTTGTTGTGCCTTAGCCAGGAATCACACTGATCGACCAGGACCGACCGTCCGTGACCGTCCACCTAAGACCAAAAGTAGAAGTAGATCAATGAAAACTTTCAAAGTCACACTGAACGACCATCCACGACCGACCATTAGAATAATTTTGTAAATCTGACATTAATTTGACATTCGAAAGGTTATGTGAATTGTCTGTTAATTTATTGAAAATAAGTTAAATTCGTAATATCAATATTTTTGCAATTCCAAACAGACATTTTATTTTTCCGGTAGGAAATATACATATTTACATGAGTTTTGTTGAAGTCAAAAGTTCATCATAAATGTGTGTCAAAATGACATTACGTCATGATAGTGTGACACCGACCAAAATTTCCAGCATACTACAATTTCGAACATGGTCTTTGAAAAACGGTCGAGGACGGTCAATGACGATTATACAGTGTGAGTTGTGCGATAAAAATATACGTGTTGGAAATTTTGGACGTAGGTGGACGGTCGCGGACGGTCGGTCCTAGTCGATCAGTGTGATTCCTGGCTTAGTGGGCGCATAAAACCGTCCAGCTCATCTGTTACGGTTCAAACTGGCAGATCAACATCTATGAATGTGGCCGGCTATTAGATTAAATGACTAAGTGAAAAGACTATCGGACATTATGTTGTTATGTGTTAACGTTTTCCAAAATTAAATCAGTGTACTTGAAGAATCGTTGTTCTGAAACGAACGCAAAGAGAAATATTTAATAAAATATTCAGTTAGTTATATGTGTGACTACTTTTTAATTCGAACTGTACTCTCGTTTATTCTGGATATTGGTACCAAAAGTATTTCACTGGAGGTGGCTTTAAGGGTTCTGAAATGTCATCAATTCAAATGTACGATTCAAAGAGATGAACAACACGGATATCATGAATAAATAAAATTGTCGGTATGATTTAGAACAAAGTCACTATATTGTTATAAATATGATGGCAGTTCCTAACAGAAAACAAATACTTTCCTTACAGACATTCAACTATATCTTACATACAGTGCTGCTTTTAATAGTCCCCCCCTGTTAACTTTTGAACGGTTCGACGTAGAAACATAAAAAAAAAGTTTCGAGGGTTTCATCAATACTATTTTCTATTTAAATAAAAAAAAATGGTGATTGCCGACAGGGGGGGCAGGGGTCACATCAACTCAAAATTTTCAAATGACTGTCATTGAAAAGGAAATTCCATTCTCTTCACAACCATCTGAATTTTTTTGAATTTCGTCTATATTTTTTTTGCAATTCAAAATCGATATATCAAATATAAATGTGGATCTGAATACTACTCATACCTCGATAAATTTGAACGGTTTGATGTGGAACAATGAAATTTTTTTTAAGGGTATTACCGATACCACCTTTTGAGAGAAAAAACATTGCAATTACTCGACAGATGGCGCTGGGGGCACATCAACTCAAAAATTTCGAAAGGCATAAAAATTGAAATTGGGAAAACAATTATGAACAAAATTCAAAAATATTCAGATGGTTGTAAAGGAAACTAACTTCTCTTTTCAAAAATGTGACGCTTTAACCCCCATACCATTTAAAAATGTTGAGTTGATGGGCCCACCCGCGTCCCCTGTCGAACAGTCATCATATTTTTCATTTCAAAAAGTAGTATGAGTGAAACCCTCGAAACGGTTTTTTTCACGTTTTCACCATTCAAAAGTTAACAGGGGGGGGGCTATTAAAAGCCTTACTGTCATGAGAAGGGTGGGTCTAAGTTGCATCAAATAGTGGCAGTGAGTTTTTTTTTCACTGGTATGGGATGTAACTGAGAGGCAAAATCCAAGTTTTCAACCCCGTCAGTCCACTGGATCACTTTTAAAAATCCCAAAAACTTCTAAATTTTTGCACTTTTTTTAGTTTTATCCCATTTTGACCATGACGGAGCACGTTTTCGATGAAGAACATTGCATACATTTTCAAACAAAATTAAATTCGCTATAATACGAGTTAAGACTGAGAAAACAAAGAAAACGTACACAACATACACACACAACACACAGAAAACATACAAAACACACACAACAAACAAAATACACACAATGCACACACAAAACACACACGAAACAGAGACAGAACAAACACACAACACACAAAACACACAACACAAAAAACACACAACACAAAAAACACACAACACAAAAAACACACACAAAGCACACCCACTCAATACATACACAACAAACACACACAAAACACATACAAATCACAAACAAACCAAACACACAACACAGACTCAACATACACACTACACACATACAGAATATACGTAAAACAGACACAAAATACACACAAAACAGACACAAAATATACACAAAAACACACAAAATGCCCACAAAATGCACACAAAACACACTTAAAACACACACAAAATATACACAAAAAACACACAAAATACACACGAAACACACAAAACACACATAAAACACACATAAAAAATAAAAGAAATTATGATTTTTTTTGACACACACAACACACAAACACTAAACACAAAACACACATAAAACACATAAAAAATAAAAAAATTATGATTTTTTTTTGCCTTCAATATGTTTTATATGTGTACCCACACAAAACACACATAAAACACACACAAAACACACATAAAACACACACAAAACATACACAAAACACACACAAAATACACATAAAACACACATCAAAAAAAATATGATTTAATTTTTTTGCCTTCAATATGTTTTATATGTGTATTTTTTCGTCAAACTCCAGTTACGTCGCAATGTACTTGTGAGACTTATACTACATTTTAAGTGGGTACTGCTTTTCTGTATTAATTTTAACATGTCTGACGTTTGAAAATAATTTTTTGTTGTGATCGACCACTTTGACGCGTCAGACTGAAAACTCGCGAAAATAATATGTCAGACAATATAAAATGTTGATTTTGTAGGTTTCAATGAATGGATCTTAAGAAAATCAGCAGGTTACTAATAAATTTTCCCATAGTTGTTTTTCGATATAAATGCTGAAAATAGTTTACTTCTTCATCAAAACAAGAAATAAAAACTACCATAAGAATTTATAAAACTTCTATGGGTAATCTGACGGTTCTTGACAGCTGTGAAAACTATTTAAAGCTGAACAGCAGCCAACTAGTTTTTGTCTATATTTGTTGATTCTCTATGTAAATATATATAGTGTGGGCAAAGTGCTGTGGAAAATAATATTTCTCACAGTATGATCAAAACATGGTTTTAAAAGTAAGTAAGCCATGAAAAATACGCTACTTTTCATAGCAATTGTAGAAAAAAATATTATTTTCGAGTATTAGTTCAAGGTTTTCAGCTATTCCGAGCGAAAAAAGATGAAAGAGTATCTATCAGTAGATCTTTTGCCGATGGGCATAGACAGAATCCAATTTCCATTTCCAATTACAGTCCTAAATTACGGGGGAATCGCCCTTTTACAGCTTCGATAAAATCAGCTAAATGAATGTAAATGAAGAATATTAAGCTTTCGAGATGAATATCAGCGCTTTATTAATTCTTACCTCCAATCGATTGATACTCACTATGATTTTTAGATCACCCAAAAATAATTAGGTGTTCGTCAGTGAGATGTATCTTGCGTAAACCTCTTTTTTTCGTTTTAGTGCGGGCGCCACCCCATGTCACGTATGCCGATATATGTCCCCTCAGTTTTGTTGCGGGGCTTTGTAAAACACCTACATGTGTGAAGAAAAAAATTGGTCACATGGTCCAGATCACGGTAGTTTGGTCGACATATGTACAAATGGCCGCCAAATTGTTAAATTTTATATCTCCGTACCCAATAGGTATTTGTTTTACTAGGCATAAAAGCACAAGATTTAATGCCGCGGCTGGTGTTTCATAGCCGAGCGTAGCGAGGCTATGAAACCAGCCAAGGCATCAAATCTGCTTTTCTGTCGTGTGAAACATATAATTTTTTCTTCAAATTTGTTCCAATTCCACGCAAAATCGACTTTTTCATATTTAAATTGCGTTTCATTATCAATATCCAAATAACTAAATTATTTCATCAAAGGTAACTGGGCCCTGCGTTACTATGTTTACCGCTGATTACGTTTGTTGAATTTGTTTGTTTACTGTTTACTTTGTCATTGTCAATTTTGAAAAGTTGTCATGTTAGAAATGGATTTACTGCAAAGTGAGGAGGAATTGATGCAATTAACACCACCTGAGATAAGAGATCAGGCGCGAGATGTGGAATTTAACCTTTTACCGGAAAAATCAAGAACTGTATATGAACTCACATACAGCAGATTCATGGAATATAGACAGAAGAAAAATATAGGATCTTTCTCTGAAAATGTGCTGATTGTCTATTTTTCCGATCTTTCAAAGAAAATGAAGCCTTCAACGTTATGGTCTACCTATTCGATGTTGAAAGCTACCCTGAACATAAAAAATAACATTGATTTGGCAAAATACCTGAAGTTACGGGCTTTTTTGAAACGCTAGTCAGACGGTTTCCATGCAAAAAAATCCCGAATTTTTCAAAGAGAAGAAATCGAGAAATTTTTATCTGATGCCCCAGATGAACTGTATTTGTGTACGAAGGTAGGAATATATTGAAAATGATCTATTATGAATTAAAGAACTAATTTTCAATTTATATTTTAGGTTGTACTTATTGTTGCAGTCGCTGGGGCTTGTAGATGTGATGAGCTTTTGCAAATGAAAACAGATGATATAAATGATATGGGCGACAAATTTCTAATTATGCTACCAAATACTAAGACCAAAAGATCAAGATCTTTTGTAGTAACGGAATATTTAAACGTTTACAGAAATTTTGCAGCCTCCAGACCCTCGAATTTAAATAATCTTCTATAAGTATGCGAACGGTAAAGCACATCATCAATTCATTGGCATTCACAAATTCGGTAAAATGCCAGAAGAAATTGGTACTTTTCTGGGACTATCCCATGCGAAAGAGTATACCGGGCACTGCTTTGGCAGAACTTCGGCCACGTTGCTGGTGCATTCTGGTGGGGACATAACAATGTTGAAGCAACATAGCCGCTGTCGCGGAGGGCTATATTGAGGACTCGCTAGCCAATAAGTCGAACATCGGGAATAAAATATTTTCTGGCGTTTCCGGAGTATCAAGTGTTGATACTAAAGTTGTTAATTTTACTGGAAAGGAGGGAAGTGGACAGAGTTCAATTGTATTAAATAATTGTTCACAATTCACCATAAATATATCTAATACATAAAAATTTCGTGTTGTAGTTTGTAGTTTTAATGCAATAAAACCAGTTTGTTATCATCAGCATCATTTTGAGTTTTCTTAATGTCATTGTCAATTTTAATAACCAGTTTGATTTAAATTATTACTTGGAAGGTTGCCTAGCAACGAACTTTTTCTGCCTAGGCAGTAAAAGTGGTCTTTTTCTGCCTAGGCATTAAAAGTACAACTTCTAAGCCTGCCAAGTGTCATTAAAAGGCCGCTTTTAATGTCATTTGGAGAAAAACATATTTTGTGAATACTTTTTTGTAAAATTCTGTAGTTTTTGAAGTATACAGTATGTCTCACTTCTCATGGGAACGTAGATACACCGGTGATGAGTCTAAGTCTTGCCTAAGGTTTATCTGAATGACATACACTGCTCGCATTGGCGATGGAATAACCCAGTTTTGCTAAAAATATTATTAGAAAACAATATAGGCCACAAATTCAAACGAATTCGGAATCGGGATGCCAGTTTTACTACCAGTACAGATTTTCACTGAAAAATTTCCGGTTCTGAAAAACCCAATTTGTCTCACTTCTCATGGAAACACCCTCGTATCTTCTTCAAATTTCAGTATCGGTAGATATAGTGGCAATAATTTTAAATCTTGCCTGAGGTTAATCTAAGTGACATACACTGCTCACCAGGAGGTGTTTTCATGAGAAGTGAGAAAGATTGAATTTTTCAGAACCGATTTTTTTTATCTGTATTGGTAGTAAAATTGGTGTCCTGATTCCAAGTTCAATGGAATTTTAAGCCTATTTTGTCCCCTAATATAATTTTTGGCAAAACTGGGTGATTTCATCGCCTTTGGTGAGCAGTGTATGTCACTCAGATCAACCCCTGGCAAGATTTGGACTCATCGCCGGTATATCTACCGATCCTGAAATTCACAGAGATCCCCCAATACTTAATCCAATGATTTGGTTACCTCATCCCGATCTGCTTCAGTTGTTTTCGAGAAGTTCAAAAATTTTTGTTTCTGGAGGCACTAAGTTTACGCTCTCCTCTTAGTAAGAGGCAAAACACAGCCTTGTTAAAAAAAAATTTATTTCCCTCAACCGGGTGACACTTTCGAGCAACACTCAAGAGGCCATTACACGCCGTGAAGAGTGACGCGCCTGGCATGTGGAGTGCCACGCCGATCGCGTGCCTGGACGCTAGCGCTCTCACGGCCTGTTAATTGACAAGTCGGGTGTGGTTCGCGCCGCGCCGTGAACTGTGCACCCGAGTCTCGCCTCTCCGCACGCGGCGTGTTTCCTTTGAAATGTGTAAATTAACCGACAATCGACGGGACATGACACTCCGCCCGAATATTTTGAAAAAACCCTAAAATTTTGGATTTTAATATTTTTTGCTAGCTATTTAGGAAATAATCGACCGTTTCCATACATATCAGCGACCCTGTATGGCGACCTGACTAATGATCTGGACCATATGACCAAATATTTCCTATAGTCCTTCAGGTGTTTAACAGAGCTCTGCAACAAAACTGAGGGGACATATAACGGCACACGTGAAATATGGTAGCACCCAGATTACATACAGAGTGGTCCAACGAAAAGTATGCACCTAGCTTTTATCCTTTTTGTGGAATTGCAACCAAAAATGCTCGGACACGTGGAGTTTGTTTTTGAGGGAGACACATTTCAGATATATTTTGCAACTTGTGCCTTCAACCCCTCAGCGACGGGGTGTCACAACCCTAAAATTTTAAATGGAACGTGGGGTCGACTGATATATCATTTGAACGGGCACAAAATTATCTTCACAATGATACCCTATTTGTTGAAATTTACTGAAGCAGTTAATGCGAAAACGGCTTTAAGAACATGAACCCGATAATGTTGGTATCAATGAAAAATACAAATAAGTTTTGGTTACTAGGAATTAAAACATGTACAAGTAGTACTTAGTACGTTTCAATATTTGTTGCTTGTAATAGTGCTTTGTAAAAAAAAACAAGCTGTTAAATCGATTTATTGAAATGTTACTTCAACAAGTGTTGAAATTGTGACCCATTTGCTTCCATGCAATAATACAGACTTTGTTCAAATCTATGTCTAACATTTTGTAGCATATCAGGTGTTATGCTTCGGCACTCTGTTATAATCCGTTTATCTTTCAAGTGTCCCCATAGAAAAAAGTCCAAAGGCGATAAATCAGGTGACCTGGCAGGCCATTCCATTGGGCCTCTCCTGCCAATCCACTGCCCGGGGAACCGGTTATCTAAAAATTCTCGTAGAGGAACAAAATAGTGCGGAGGTGCTCTATCTTGCTGGAAATGAAGCCGATCAGCATTATGATTTTGGTCATCTTCTATTATTTGTGTGATGAAAGGATCAATTGCGTCTTCAAGCATGTTTAGGTAGATTTCACCATTTAAATTTCCAGAAATGAAATGTGGTCCTATGATATGACTTCCTAATATGCCACACCAGACGTTTATTTTTTGAGGGACCTAGGAATGAACCTCGCGGAATAAATATGGATTACTGTCATCCCAGTAACGGCAATGATGCCTATTCAAAGCTCCATTCAAATAAAATGTACACTCATCTTTAAAACAAATGTTACACATATCTGCAGTTTTTTTCTTACACTTATCTGCAGTCGTTTTCGATAAAATCACGCAAATGATAAATGGGGAATTTACTTGTGATAAAAAAAATTATCATTGAAATGTTGCTTTCGGCAAAATAAAATAATTTAGAAATGATTGTCGTTATCCTGATTCCTAGTAACCAAAACTGATTTGTATTTTTCATTAATACCAAAATTATCGGGTTAATTTTAGTTCGAAAATATGAATAGGAAATTCATAAAATCTATTGTGGAATCATCTGCGACTGAAAGACAAACTTTAGTCGCTATTTTCCATCGTTCAAGATAACCTCTTGGGAGGTATTCATGTTGAAAAGGGGGAACATTCTCGATGAAAATTGAAAAATGAAAAATGTGATTTATTTGTAATATCTAACAGAAAACAACTACTTCCCCGGCACAAGCCATGCTGGACATTGAACTACATCTGATAGATATTGTGAAAAGACTCTAACTGAAAGGGAAAGAAAAAATCTGAAAGTGAAAATTTGCATTTTCATTCAGATAGCTGACTTTTTTAATTCTTTCTAGTTTTCAAGGAAAACTAGAAAGAATTAATGAAAATGCAAATTTTCACTTTCAAATTTTTTCTTTCCTTTTCAGTTAGAGTCTTTTCACAATATCTATCAGATCTAGTTCAATGTCCAGCGTGGCTTTTGCCGGGGAAGTAGTTGTTTTCTGTTAGATATTACAAATAAATCACATTTTTCATTTTTCAATTTTCATCGAGAATGTTCCCCTTTTCAACATGAATATCGGGTTAATGTTCTTAAAGCCGTTTTGGCATTAACTGTTTCAGTAAATTTCAACAAATAGGGTATCATTGGAAAGATAATTTTATGCCCGTTCAAATGATATATCACTCGACCCCACGTTCCATTTAAAATTTTAGGGTTGTAACACCCCCTCGCTAGGGGGTTGAAGACACAAGTTGCAAAATATATCTAAAATGTGTCCCCCTCAAAGGCACACTTCACGTGTCCGAGTATATTTGCTATGAATTCCAAATAAAGGAGAAAAGCTAGGTGCATACTTTTCCTTGGACCACTCTGTATAAATTCTTCTCATAGCGTATAATATATCCTCAATTTTCAGTAATTCTCTGGTGACCTTGTCAGCAGGAAGTGCTTCACGGTTTTTCAGTTTCACATCAAACGGAATTATAATGAACCCTTACGCTTCAGGGGCATTCGAAGTGAATTTCCTAGTAAACAAAAATGTCACAATGTGTTCAAGTTTCATTAATCCTACTCTGTCAATCAATCCGAGCCGCGATATATAGCCGATCGTGTTCAACCCAATTCGTTTTGGGAAATTGATTTTTCCATTCGATTAGGCATACTAACTTGGGTATTTTTCCAATCGAATAGTAAGTGTTATTCATGACAACAAAATAATCATTTATTTATTCGATATTATTTTTCTGGAACACTGAGAAAAATAATCCGTTGTGAATACCGAAAGATATAGCCCGGGAGGCATTGTCACTTTGAAATAAGTCATAGTATGCAGGCTGGATTTTTTATTGTCATGTGACACTCATCACGGAATCAGTCTTCAGACCCTTGAGTATCGGTGGGTTGCACAGATACAGGGTGTTGAATATGAAAAATTAAATCTATTTTTTATTCATAACATCCACAGTTTTGGAAATTTTACAGTTTAATTCGAAGAAATGTTTTTGTTCAATAAGAGCTTTATTTTAATAGCGAAATTACATTTTTAGTTGCCACCAGTGGTGTACAAAAGGGGTATATTGGTCACTTTCGTCCCCTATTCTTTACGCCACTGGTAAAATCAGGAAAATTATTATTTTTTGATTTCTTCATTCACTTTTAAGTAAAAAATGTAGAATTGTTTGAACCCGCAAAAATAAATCGTTCTCAAGATAACTACGCTTTTATGAATACATACTAATAATGAAAAAATTGTTTTGCTGAGGTGAATTGTACAATCCAAATAACTGCTTCAAATTTGTACTGGTTATTCTACCAACAATATCAATGCTACTTTCACATGCATTTTTCCACAAAGCTGCTTTCTTGCAGAAATACATCAGGGTTTTGAAACTGTAAAATTATAAGGCATTTTTCTCCTAACTAATATACAGTGTATCTCACTTTTCATGGAAACACCCCCGTATCTTCCGTAATTATTCTAGAAGAACTACGTAAATTTCAGGATGAGTCTAAGCCTGTGGTTGATCTGAGTGAAATACAATGCTCGCCAGGAGCGATGGACTTACCCAGTTTTGCGATAAATTACATTAGGGGACAATATACTTAGGCTGAAAATTTCAACGGATTCGGAATCAGGACCACAATATTATTACCAGTACAGATTTTCGATGAAAAATTTTCACTTCTGAAAAACCCAGTTTGTCTTACTGTTCATGGAAACACCCCCGTTTCTTCCGTAACTAAGTCATGTTCCATTTGCTACCCTAATTAAAACTAATTATAGGTACGACACTGGCCGGCAAAGGGCTTATCGTAATCCAATAGTAACTTAGTGGGTAGAGTCTATACCTGCGCGATCGCTCTCCATCACGTTTGGAGCTTACAGTAACAGGTCCTACTTATACATGCCAAAATAAAAACTTTGTTTTACTCCTGCCTCATTTTCAACTCGCCCATAAAACCGGCATTCTCTTCAGTGAATGTTGAAAATAATCGGTTATTCATATCATGCATATATGTTCAATAACACTATTGTGAAGTGCAAACCACAGGCTTGAAATCACATACTTCATTTTTCTTGTAGGTTGTATAGTTATGAGCGATAATTTTCAACATTTACTGAAGAAATTGCCAGGATTATGGGTGAGTTAAAAACTAAAGCAGGAGTAAAACCCAATTATTTCATTGGCATGTCTAAGTGAGACGAGTCTCACTAGTCTAAAATCGTTGCATATGGTACAAAGAGGGTACTGATTCCTGCTCCAGTATAATTATTTCATATAGTATCAACTAAAATATCCATGATTTTCGGATCCTCCGTAAATATCGTAGAAGGGTTATGTGAAGTGGGATAAACCACATGTTGTGTACTTAGATACTCACGTATTATATTTGCATGAGGAAGTAGAAGTCTTCAGGAACGATGTACACTTTTTCTTTTCCTTCTACTATAATTTTTAGCAAAGTTATGATAAATTGCAGTGACAGTAGGTTTTCAATGTTTTTCCAAAAACTCTTTACATTAGGGTCTTTGACTTCCATTGGGAAATGATTATACATCTTAACTATATTATAAATATATATCTTTGATAAGAGAGGATATGGGTAATTTCAAATTATTACTAGAACTTTGTCTTGTGGAATAGCGAGAAGTGATTTCAAATTTCAGAATGTTTTCTAACAATAATAATAATAATATATTCAATACCCATCATTTAAACATAACAAAATATATCAGTACATTAAGTACAGTACAGTACATATCAGTACATTAAGGGGTAAAGGGTAGTTCGATTCAGTTTCCGGCCGAGGCCGGTCTTCCACCGACACCACATCAAAAATATATATACAGGGTGTTAATTAAGTACGTTGACAAACTTCGGGAGGTAATTCTTTGAAAGTTTTCAGGATGAAAAGTTCATATTAACATATGCCCCAAACGGCTTAGTTTTCGAGATACAGGGTGATAAATATACATTTTTTTTCAAGATTTTTTAGAGTTAACTTCGACATTTTCGATAAGAATCAGTTCAAATTGGGCAAGTACAATCCATTCAATAGTACGCACGATACAAAATAATTCATTTCTCAAATAATTCACAGGGTCCTTCTCTTTTCAGAGTCAAGCCTTGTTCAACCCTTCAGAATTTTTTTTCGGCCGTCACTGATATGTTATGAGACAGGAATGATCAATTTTGTTTCATTTAACATCATTTTGTTCTCTTAAAGTTTTTAATTTACTTGTACGGTTCAGGAGCTACAAGGAAAATATTAATGCGAATATTTTCCAGTACCGCATAACATAAGGAAATTTGAGAAGAAAATATTCTCACAAACTTCGAAGGGTGATTCTTTGATAGTTTTCAGGACGAAAAGTTCATATAAACATAATATGTCCTAAACGGCTTGGTTTTCGAGATACAGTGTGATAAGAATAAAAAAAAACAATATTTTTTGGAGTAGACTTCGACATTTCCGACAAAAATCAGTTCAAATTGGGCGATGCATAAGAGTTAATTTCTTAAATAATTCTATTCACAGGGTCCTAATTTTCTGTGGGTATTAGATTAAATATCTTCCTGTACAAGATTATCTATTTTGTATCCGCGGAAGCTTTTGAATTTGTTACTCACAGAATCACCTAGATCAAACATTTGTATGAAAGCTGGTCTTTATATTTTTTATTTTATAATTTTTATTCATCGTAGATTTTTCTAATTCTGAAAAAATATTTCTTACAATAATTGAGAATGTTTTATTTTCGAATTTTTCTAATGTTACGGGAAACTGGAAAATGTTTGCATTAATATTTTCGTTATAGCTCCTGAACCGTACAAGTAAATGAAAAACTTCAAGAAAACAACATCATTAATTATTCTCTCACACAATCTCTCACTGAATGTATTTTTATCATCCTGCATCTCGAAAACCAAGCCGTTTGGGACATATTTTATATGAACTGTTCGTTCTGAAAACTTTCAAAGAGTCTCCTCCTGAAGTTTGTCAACGTACTTAATTAACACCCTGATATATAATTCAAATAAAATATGACAGCTTAAATTTAAGGCGATAATGCATAAAATAAATGTTTTATAAAATGTATACACTTTAAAATAGAAAAAGAGAGAGACAGATTGAGAGAGAGGAAGACAGAACAGAAGAACAGAGATTGAGAGAAGGATGAGAAATAGAGTGATCACATGTAAATCACTGAATGCTAGGCAGATATCTTTCAAATTTCCGTTTGAATGACAAACCACTGATGTCAAAATACGTTCTATTCATTTTGAAAATATTATTGATGGAAACGGCTGAAGTATAAACAGAGTTTGTTTGAACAATGCCTTGAAGTGCTTGGGTATACTTAAAAGTGTTTGTCGTCGGATGTTTAAGTTGTGGACATTAGTTCTAAAAGATAGTTTATCATAAAGATAAGGTGGGGTTTTACTTTTAAGGCGAGCCTAAAATTTGATATCGGAATTCAATCAGGTTTTCTGAGAAAACGAGTGCATTTTGTGAGAAATTACTGAGTATATTTCTTGTGGAGAATTGAATTATCTTTCGCTTCGTTGAAATTGTTTCTCGATAAATTTAATACTTTACAAAACAACAGCAAAAAAATATAATTTTTTTAAATAAAAATTTCTTTGGGTTCCACCACTGATATTTCGGTAAACAATTTTTTTTCTAACAAAACATGATGTCAAGAAGTCATGTGCCGGGTTTCAAAGTGCTACCAATCATTCTTCACTTATGGCTTACATTTGTCTGTGGTTACTGTACTAGAAACCGAAACTTCATATTTCATGATTTTGACCACAATACCTATCAGAAATCAGGACACCTGAACTGAGATCTTGAATGTGAACTC
Source organism: Chrysolina haemoptera (assembly GCA_958298965.1). Lineage (NCBI taxonomy): Eukaryota > Metazoa > Arthropoda > Insecta > Coleoptera > Chrysomelidae > Chrysolina > Chrysolina haemoptera. The sequence continues at coordinate 23,895,993 of OY282600.1, read as the reverse complement.
GCGTTTATGGAATAACGAAAGTAAGTGCCACATTCAGATTTACATACCGAATGCGAATCCGATGGCAAAAACTGGCATAAAGGAGAGATAGATTAAACCTTCACTTGCATGTGCATGTTCATTTTATCCACTAAAAATGATGAATGAATTCCAAGAGTTGGGTCTTGTGAATCCATCAGCATGGAAAAGCATATATTCCAACCGCTTCAAAGTTGTAAAGTACCATCTATCCCTTGTAAAATAGCAAGAGAGGCGAACTGAGTCTTTTTTATGTTAATTTCTTTCGAGCGTAACTGGTCTAGTAATAATCTAAATTTACGAAATCTAAATCTACTTTAACAATCGTACAGGAACTTGATGAAATAAGACTGGACCTAATTTATTGTAAATTATATTTGCTCACTAATGACTTGGAATTTATGAAACTACAACACAATGCACAATAATATTCCGTAATGCGCTTATCAAAAAAAGAATTCGTAAATTTTTTTTACTAATGTCTAAGTGAAGCCCTCCAGCATCAATACATTTTTGAGAGCGTCCACTAGATGATACACTGACTTTCGGATTATTTGAGGGTTATTTTTAACACCATTACAAGCAGCAGTAATTTTTTTTTAATAAATGTTCTCTATTTCTAATTTCTTCATTATAAACTTCTGATTTTAAATGACCCCATAAAAAGTAGTCTAGGGGTGTTAAATCAGGGGATCGCGGTGTCCAATTTACTGGACCTCCACGGCCAATCCATCTGTTGGGGTAACTTGCATTAAGATGGTTTCGAACTGGAATTGAAAAATTATTACTAGGACAGTTATCCTCGACAGAAATTAACATAAAAAAGACTCAGTCCGGCCCTGATACGAATTTATTTCTCAATTTTTTGGGATATGAGAGTATTTTATGAAATGTCATGACGAACTTCTTGAAGAGAATAGCAATATTTTTGTCTTGTTTCGTAATTATTCATCATATTAACCAATTTTTGATGGTACCTCATCCAACAATCACTTTCTTGAGAGAAAAATGGTGCAAGAAATTTTTTCCATTATTTCCTACAGGATTTTTTCCGTAGATTTCGAATCTGATATCAGATTTGTAATAATCATTATACAGGGTGCTTCATTCTAACAAGACTTTAACATGAAAAAAAAATTATATTCCGGTCCTGATGTTGGTTTCATTCGAAGGGCTTCTTGTTGAAGCCTTTCAGTGTGATTCACGTACCAAATTTGAACCCAATCGGCCAATCCCTGTATTAAATATGACGGATTGAATTTCCTGTCTAACTTCACAAATCACTCTGTATGTCGGTAACGAGGCGGTTTTAGACATTTGTATATGACATTTTGCAATCGTATGGGCAGTCCCTTCAACCCCATAAGTTTTGTCGGTTTCATCTCTGGACACCCTGTATATGCATGAGGAAGTAAAAGTCTTCAGGAACGATATGCACTTTTTCTTCTCCTTCTACTAAGAGTTTTTAGCAAAGTTATAACGAATCTAATTTTCGGCCCTGCCGGAAATGACAGTGGCGGGTTAACGCAAGCCTAAAATTTGATATCGGAATTCAATCAGGTATTCTGAGAAAACGAGCGCATTTTGTGAGAAATTACTCATGGTATTTCTTGTGGAGAATTGAATTATATTCCGCCTTGTTGAAATTGTTTCTTGATAAATTTTATACTTTCCGAAACAACAGCAAAAAAAATATTTTTTTGATAAAAATAAATTTGGGTACCACCCCTGATATTTCGGTAAACAATTTTTTTTGTAACAAAACATGATGTCAAGAAGTCATGTGCCAAGTGCTACGATTCATTATTCACTGACTGTACTATTGACAAAACTTTTCATAAGCAGCTGCCTCAGTAACAACGATCGGAGATCATAGCATCTACAAAAAATCTGCTTTAAATTTTCCTGTGTTAACAAAACATAATCTGATTTACTATATTTTCAGATAAAGTAGAATAAAACTTTGATGTGAATACTCATTATGTAAGATATTCTAAATTCCAGTCAGAATCCGCTTTCTCTGCTTAATAACAACGGACAAATATTCCTTTCAGCTTGTTTGCTGCCATTCTCAAAGTTTAACAGAGCATTTCCTGACAACAGTTATCGAATTACAGGACTCAACTGCTCACACAGGGCATATTGAACTTCATTGCGAAGTCGAACACAGCAGACGCTAGTCGGTTGGTTAAAGGGTTTGTCAGTTTACTCTATATCGAGTTACACATGGAATCTAAAATAGTTATATTCTATTAGTGGTACAGTTGGTGTATAGACATTTCTAACACGAGTATTCCCAATGAAATGGTTCATTCATGAACTGTTAGTACACAGAAAAAAATTGGTACCTGAATACAATGTAAAAGTTCAGTGACTCAAAGAATATTTTTATCAATATTGGTCCAATGAACGCAATCGTTATGTCAATGTACCACTGGTTATCCATACTATGAATAGGGGTATTAATAATGTCAATGAATGCTTTCATTGATATCATGATCAAGTACATTAAATAGGTTCAACTGGTGAAACTATATTCATCAAATTAGTTATTATTGTCCATTCTTCGAATAAATGCTGTATGATTGATATAATGATTCGGATTAGTTCGACGATGGATATTTTTCATCAATCCAATGAACGGTGATTATTAAGTATCGGTTATTCCTTGATTCAATAATTGATATACATTAAATCTATGTTTCAGTTTAATCTCGTGATGCTTTCACACATTGAACTAATTATTTTGTTTATCATTTGAATAAGTGGTATTTATTCAATCATTGCATATCATTCGGAAATGTAATGAAGGCCTCCCACTGATATTGAGCATGCAATAAGTTTCCGAAAGATATGCAAAATAATCAACATGCATTCATCAGAACATCGCAATCCTGATTGGAGGCGTATCTCCAAGTTATCTTTTATTTCGGCTGGCTCCTTTCGGAGATCTTCGGATGTCTCTGTAGTCTGTGCTACCTGAGAAGATGCTTCAACGATCGCTTCTGTCTGCTTAAGTTAACTGGCTCTGTGCAAACAACGAAGTCGTGCGGAGTGGTCTCTCTAGTGGATGCGCTGTGTACTACCAGCTAAAGCTAACTTGCCAGCAACGGAGATTTCTATGCGAGGATTTGGCTGAACAGATACCGGCAAAATTTATGAGTATATTTTTAAAAACGAGATGGCTTGGTTCGACATAAGAGTTATTATTATATTCATGAACATATTAATTACGGAGTTATAGAATGGGAGGAAAATGTTGCTTCTATCTGCCTAACAAAACTAGGACTTAGTAACTTCGTTACACCTTCTATGATCTTTCCATAGCCCCAAAACCTGTGTGTAGATCTGAAAATAGATTATCATTGATTTCGATAAACTTGGATTCATTGTAACAATAAAATCATCTCTGGGACCATTAATAACGTTCATTGATATGATGAACAATTTCAAATGGATTCAGTGTACCCCTTCCATTACCTCAATGAACTTTTCCATAGCAGCAACGAAACCTGTTCATAAATGTAAAAAAAGATCATCTTTGATCTCAATGAACTTGAATCATTGTCACGATGAAAAATGTATTGTGCCAATGAACGGAAAGATAATAAACGGTATTCATTGATATAATGTACCACATTTTATTCATGAAATAGTATACATTGTTTCAATGTACTTCTTTCTTCATTTCAATGATCTTTTCCATAGCCGCAATGAAACATGTTCATAGGTCTAAAAATAGATCATCATTGATCTCGATAAACTTGAATTCATTGTAACAATAAAAACATACATATTTCAGTGAATGGTCATTCATTGACTCGACGAAAAATGTATTGTGCCAATAAACGAAGAGGTATTCATCAATAAAATGTACCATATTTTTTTAAAATATATACATCAGTGCTCTGGGACCATGAATTATGTTCATTGATATGATGAACAATTTCAAATTGTTTCAGTATACCACATTCCTCACCTTAATGAACCTTTCCATAGCAGCAACGAAACCTCTTCATAAATATAAAAAACCATCAACTTTGATCTCAATGAACTTGAATTCATTGTATCAATAAATACATTCGTACATCAGTGAAGGTTTAATTATTATCACGATGAAAAGTTAATTGTGCCAATGAACGGAAAGGTAATAAACGGTATTCATTGATATTATGTACCACATTTTTTTCATGAAATAATATACATTGTTCCAATGTACTTTTTTCTTAATTTCAATAATCTTTTTCAAAACCTTGACGAAATATGTTCATAGGTCTGAAATTAGATCATCATTGATCTCAATAAACTTGAATTCGTTGTATGAATAAATACCTACAAAAGTCAGTGAATGTTTAGTCATTGCCACGATGAAACATGTATTTTGCCAATGAACGGAGAGGTAAAAAACGGCATTTATTGATATAACGTGCCACATTTTTTTCAGTGTAAGTTTAATGTCAAAAGCATTCTAATTTTAACATGACACAGTTAGTTATACGTTATTTATAATAGCAAAAACATTTTTATTTCTTCATAGGTTGAGTGTAAGAGAGTGTACACCTGTTAACTCTGTTAACTATGTTAACAGGCAAAGTGCTAACTCTGCCTTTTGTCAGTGTTATTATCATTACCAATGAATGTACTGAGTAAATATAAGACTGTCAATAAAATCTTATATGATTATTATTATTAAATGCAACTTAGAAGCAGACAACTAATAAATAAGTGGTTAGAATTCAAGACGAAGTATTAATAAATCCCCTTTCAAATCCTATCTTTAATACTTTAGAAATTAACTATTTTCGCATCCGTTTTGCAATCTCTATTTTCATTGATTTGCAATTGCTTAGTTTATCAATGTAACAAGGTTGGAATGAAAATTAGATGCGATGTCATCAAATTTGATTTCAGAATGGGCCAATTTTTTTTAAGTCGCAGATATTTTGACGGGTGAATTATCGATTAAAAGTCAGGGTGCTTTTTCGATTTCAAATCAAAATAAGGGGAATCAATAACTATTTTGAATCCAAAAAATCACAGTGTATTTGGGAAAAATTTCGTGTAAAATATTTTTATTTGGGAATAAAAATAAAAAACCAAAAAGTCGGTTTATTGGATTTTTCGCATAAATTTTTAGGTTATGTGAAAAAATAGTTGATACAAACGTTGTGAATCTTTGTATCACCTACATCTTTGACATTTAACTTTTTTTGATGAGACTCGGAGTTTTGCCTGAAATCGTTTTCCACCCTTGAAACCTCCCCCGATCACCAGTAAATAATTTTTTTTCATTGTTGTTATATTTTCTGACTTTTCCATTGGCAGTGACCTATAATTTCCAGTAGTTATTTTATTTTTACGACCAGTTTTGGGTTTTTTCCCATTACCAAGTATAAAAACTAACTTATACATTTGAAATCTAAAAAGGGTTATATAGGGTGTTCGTAGGTAAGCTGGATGGGGAGATAGTTGGATGAACAGGGGTGCCAACTATATAAATTCAACCACATACAAGGCTTAGCTTACACAGTACAACAAATAAATTGCTACACTGCTCTATACCAGAGTTGTTAGACCCATGAAAACGTATGGGTCGGTGGTATGGTGGCCAAAGACCAAGCAGGTAGGAATGATTCGACGGCTCGGAGGACTGCAAAGACAAGCATGTCTGAGTGCCATCGGGGCCATGAGTACCACTCCAACAGCCGCCTTAAAGGTCTTGCTTAACCTGCTTCCCCTACACATATACATACAAGGCGAAGCCACGTCAGTTATAAGCAGGCTGCTTAGAGGACAAGCACTCATAAGCAATATGCATGTGAGAGACTACAACAAGCTATATGAAGAGTTGGAAAAAGACCCAGTTACAAGAATGCCTTCAGTTGACATACTTTCCAGATATAGCTTTGATAAAACTTTCAAGACAAGTATAACGTACAGGGATGCATGGAAGGACGGACCTCCGATCAACGTGGAATTTTCTGTCTACACTGCATAGAAGCCCTAAAAGAGCTCGGCAGCACATACAGGTTATAGAGGCAATAAACAAGCCGATACACTAGCCCGAGAAGGAGCAAGTAACGCCCTGAATAGCCCAGAACATTTCTTATCGCACTGTCACTAGCAGTCATCGACGTAATTTCAAAATAGACTGTCAGATGAATCCTTTGATTGAAACTGCTCCAATGACGAGCTAGAGAAAAATATTTTATTACAATATAATTTCTTGAGAAATTCACTTAAAATGTCATTAATTAGTCAATAATAGTTTTGGGGTGTAAAAAAGTGCTAAGTCAGCAGAAATACGCCGTTTTATCTGGCGTTTGAGCCCAAACTGTGTATCGAAAAAAAAATCTAAACAGAGGAATTTACAGGAAATTTTATGTTTTTATTTTGAATGAAAAAGTTATTCGCGTAAAAATTATGGTTTTCGAATTATAAGCGAAACACTACAAAGAAATAGATTTTTTGCCATTTTTTTGCATTTTTTTTAATGTTCCGTCAACAAATTTTGTTAGCAAACTCCAGATTCGAATTCAACATTCCAAAATCCGTGTGAAATGGAAGAAATCAAAACTACCCCAACACTTTCTCGACAGGGGCTCTGTCGAATACTAATTTACTGAATTACAACGGGGTTTTCCCGTTCAGACTCCGAACTACCTTTCTATAAGAAACGTTTCTCTGAAGTGTCTAATATAACGAAATCGTCCTCGATGAACTGGAAACATATAAAAGTCAAAGTTGAGAATTTACCACCAATTATAAACGACCCAAACAAGCAAAGTTTCAACAAGTATTCAATTACTCTTTCCTAACTTTGGTATCTCAAATTATGTCTAGATTGGAAAACTTGTCTAGTTTTGCTTACTTCTGAAGTAGCAGCCAAATCAATAATTACAAAATTACATCTCGGGACACATCTAATAGATTTTCATTACCGAAATTTCTCAAAAAAAACTATGTCGAAACCAATTCTCAGTTGAAAAAATATCTGCAAAAAATTATGGATATTACACCTGTACTAGAACAGGTCGGCACAGCTTACAGCCTGGAAATATTATCAGCCCTTATTCAAACAAATATAATGTCACTCCGCATGCAAAGCAATAAAATAAATCATAGTTGAACAAATTAAAGTCATATGCTTGTAAGGTAATATTGACTGAAAAGTAATGAATGAAAATCAACTTCACTTTTGAAGCGCTTGTCGACCTCCTACATTCACACGGCTCAGATCCTGCCATCTTTCGGCAAGCCGGTATAATTATTAGATTCGGGAGCAGCGTGTCCATCTACCAAGAACAGGATTCCTATGATCAGAACCACTATTTTAATAAAATGGTTTGGGAAGAGCATGTGGATTTCAAAGAACTCTCGATTCTTGACATGATTTTTTGGGTTTATAACCTTCCACAATCTGAAAATGAAAAAATGTTAATCCAAAGAAATCTTTACAAGTGTAGAAAGAAATTAATTTTTGTCAGTAACGTACCCTACACTGAATTTGCATATCTGAAAAACTGAGATAAAATTAACCAAGAGTACTTCTCTTTTTTTGAAAATTGTTGACGTTTCGGCGGCTGTATCTGCCTCCGTTATCAAAACTTGCTGGAAAGACGCTGAAAAAACTGAATTTGAATTGCGGTTTTGGAAATAACATCTTCTGAAATTCAAATGAAGCTTTCTGAAATACTACTGGAAAAGGTGCAGTCACTTTCTAAATACAATTAACATAATGGAAGTCATACAGATATCGTCGAAAAAGTCGATAGACATTTTTCCTCCGTACTGGAGTGGAGTGGATTTGAAAAAAAATGTAATTAGGGTTTTCGACGAATGAACTTTCACCTCACCAAACGGAAAACGTATATAGTTTCTCATAGCATCTAATGCAATTTCTATCATGGCGGCGTAGCTTGCAATTATCACTAAATAGCCCAGGTGTATCATTTAATATTTCAGCAAATTTTGTCGATTCCTAAAAGCCCCCTTATCTCCGTACCTAGTTCTTTATGTTCCACTTGCATCATGTTGATTTAAAATTTGTTTCTGAATACAAATGAACCTGTCAAGACCCAGTTTATTCATAGTTAAATTTATACACCAGATTCAATTTCCCGTAGAGCGAATAAAGGTTAACCTCGCATAATCCACTGAAACAAAAAAATAATTTTGTTGCTTTGTTTGCAATTTGTCCCCACAAAAGCCTTTATACATATCATTACGGTTTAAAAACCCAGCAATTTGAATAATTGAGTTAGAGCAACTCTATTAAAATTCGAACGAATTCTATTTACATCTAAATGGAAACAACGCGACATCATGCTATTTCTTCGTGAAACTTCCATATAATCACACAGGTATTTTAGGTTGGTATTGATAGGTATGGATGGTGACTGATGCGCTGCGACCTGATTAGATCTATTGTGCCCATCTTCTTCTGCTATCACAAAGTGTTCTTGTTTACAGCAGCCCTTCAAGCCTCAATTTCTTCAGAAATTTTAGGATTTTGAGGGGGTCTACTCGTGGTATTTCTCCCACAGTCAGCTGGTATGATCCAAGTATATTCAATCTTTTATGATGTACAGCATAACACTCAATCAATATACACTGAAAAAAATGTGGTACATTATATCATAAATGCCGTTTTTTACCTCTCCGTTCATTGGCAAAATACATTTTTCATCATGGCAATGAATAAATATTCACTGACTTTTGTAGGTATTTATTGATACAACGAATTCAAGTTTATTGAGATGATCGTTTCTTACATTTATGAACAGTTTTCGTTGCTCCTGCGGAAAAGTTTATTGAAGTGAGGAAAGGGGTACACTGAGATCAATGATGATCTATTTTCAGACCTATGAACATATTTCGTTACGGCTTTGAAAAAGATTATTGAAATGAAGAAAAAAGTACATTGGAACAATGTATATTATTTCATGAAAAAAATGTGGTACATAATATCAATGAATACCGTTTATTACCTTTCCGTTCATTGACATAATTAACTTTTCATCGTGATAATGATTACACATTCACTGATGTACGAAGGTATTTATTGATACAATGAATTCAAGTTCATTGAGATCAAAGTTGATGGTTTTTTATATTTATGAACAGGTTTCGTTGCTGCATTGAGGTGAGGAATGTCACATCAATGAACATAATTCATGGTCCCAGAGCACTGATGTATATATTTTAAAAAAATATGGTACATTTTATTGATGAATACCTCTTCGTTTATTGGCACAATATATTTTTCGTCGAGTCAATGAATGACCATTCACTGAAATATGTATGTTTTTATTGTAACAATGAATTCAAGTTTATCGAGATCAATGATGATCTATTTTCAGACCTATGAACATGTTTCATTGCGGCTATGGAAAATATCATTGAAATAAAGAAAGAAGTACATTGAAACAATGTATACTGTTTTATAAATGAAATGTGGTACATCAATGAATACCGTTTATTACCTTTCCGTTCATTGGCATAATACATTTTTCATCGGGACAATGATTCAAATTCATTGAGATCAAAGATGATCTTTTTTACATTCATGAACAGGTTTCGTTGCTGCTATGGAAAAGTTCATTGAGGTAATGAAAGGGGTACACTGAATCCATTTGAAATTGTTCATCATATCAATGAACGTAATTAATGGTCCCAGAGATGATTTTATTGTTACAATGAATCCAAGTTTATCGAAATCAATGATAATCTATTTGCAGATCTACACACAGGTTTTATTGGGGCTATGGAAAGATCATAGAAGGTGTAACGAAGTTACTAAGTCCCAGTTTTGTCAGGCAGATAGAAGCAACATTTTCCTCCCATTCTATAACTCCGTAATTAATATGTTCATGAATATAATAATAAGCCTTATGTCGAACCAAGCCATCTCGTGTTTAAATATACTCATAAATTTTGCCGGCATCTGTTCAGCCGAATCCTCGCATAGAAATCTCCGTTGCTGACAAGTTAGCTTTAGCTGGTAGTACACAGCGCCTCCACTAGAGGGACCACTCCGCACGACTTCGTTGTTTGCACAGAGCCGGTTATCTTAAGCAGACAGAAGCGATCGTTGAAGCATCTTCTCAGGTAGCACAGATTACAGAGACATCCGAAGAGCTCCGAAAGGAGCCAGCCGAAATAAAAGATAACTTGGAGATACGCCTTCCAATCAGGATTGCGATGTTCTGATGAATGCATGTGCAGTGGGAGGCCTTCATTGCATTTACGAATGATATGCAATGATTGAATAAATACCACTTATTCAAATGATAAACGAAATAATTAGTTCAATGTGTGAAAGCATCACGAGAATAAACTGAAACATAGATTTAATGTATATCAATTATTGAATCAAGGAATAACCGATACTCAATAATCACCGTTCATTGGATTGATGAAAAATATCCATCGTCGAACTAATCTGAATCATTATATCAATCATACAGCATTCATTCGAAGAATGGACAATAATAACTAATTTGATGAATACAGTTTCATCAGTTGAACGAATACAATTTATTGCTTGGTAAACACTCTTCATACGTTTGATGAATGGAATTCATTACCATAACGAACCTATTTAATGAAAGCATTCATTGATATTATTAAGATCCGTATTCATAGTATGGATAACCAGTGGTACATTGACATAACGATTGCGTTCATTGAACCAATATTGAAAAAAATATTCATTGAGTCACTGAACTTTTTCATTGTATTCAGGTACCAATTTTTTTCTGTGATATGGTGAGGTGTTTCTGGATGTTCCTTACAGAATCTGCAGGTGATGTCCTCCTCTAAGCCCAGCTTCCTTAGGTGTTCTTTGAGTCTACAATGCCCCGTTAGAACTTACGTGATTGTCTTTAGACTAGTTTTGCTGAGGTCGATCTTGCTCGGTTGAAATTGTTGAAAGGTCTTTGGCCTGGCTCAGCCCTGGAAGTCTTAGCCAGTATGTTGCTCCCAGTGCTTCTTCAGCTTTTTTGAGTTCTTCTCGAAAGTAAGATTTTCCAAGTCCGCAGAATGGTTCTGGCCCGATCAATAGCGTTGATGCGCCTTTTCGTGCCAGGGTGTCTGCTTGTTCATTGCCCTCCACTCCGACATGCACCGGCACCCAGAGGAGGGTAGGTATTTTATATTCCCATGAACGGGTTCTTAGTAAAACGTTCAGAAATACTGACCAGACGTACGACGTCAGTCGGTTCTTCCATTTGATTATGCTGTTTCTCATGATCCAGTTGTTTATTCTGCATAAATTCTTGATCCTCTAGAAAATAAGTTGCTTCCCTGAATATATCTGTGATCGGGTTGGCATTTGTTTCTGAATAATTCGAACTCAGCTCTCCAAATTCTCTGTCTTTATTCAGGCTTTTGCCTGTGAAGTTTCTTTACGACTTATACAGGGTGTTCCTTAAAGACATGCTAATATTTGAGGGGGTGATTCTTTGACTTATTTTAAGGAAAAAACTTTCTATAAACGTATGTCCTAAAAGTCCTAACTTTTGAGATACAGGGTGATAAAGTTTTGAAAAAAAATCAGTTTTTTAATAATAACTGAGATAATATTGTAGACGTTTCTATAAAATTTGGTACATGTCTTCTATGCATCAAGGTGCATTTTTTAATGCACAAACATTTTCATTTTCTCAACCAGTGGCGTCCGTACGGGTTTTGCATTGAATATTTTTGGGGAAAAAAATACTACGCCACTGCTTTCTCCTGAAAAAAAAAATACTTTTGAGATTCTCATTTATTTTTTAGCAAATTTGATCTCCTGAGTTTTCTTTGTCCGCCGCATGGTTTTCGCTTAAAAAAATAAAAATTGTTTCATTTCAGGATCAATTCTTCAAAAATCTGAAATGTGAAAATGTTTGTGCATCGACTGAAAGCAAATTGAGGGATCAGATTTGTTACAAAATGAATGAGAATCCAAAAAAATGTGTAATTCTTGTCAGATGCTCGGTTCTTGATTAAAATAATTGAATTGAAATTGCTTCATATCGCAGTAGGTACCTAACATTTTGTTGACAATAAATCGTCCGATAGTAATTTAGCTACCTCTTTATAATTGATATTTCTTTTCACCACTTCTTAATCTTTTCACTTATAATCTCCCAAGTGCTTGAATTATTACCTGAATGGATTTACGATATTAATTCAGCTACCTATCTTAAATACAGTTTATCATAATCGTTGGATAGGTCGCGGAGGACCTCAGCAATGGCCAGCAAGATCCCCTGATCTCAACAGTTTAGATTTCTTTTTATGGGGGCACCTTAAAACTCTAGTGTATAAAACTCCCGTTAATACTTTAGAAGATTTAAGAGAGCGAATAGTTGCCTCGTGTGAAACTATTCGAAATACGCCGGGAATATTTCAACGTGTGCGTAATTCCATGCATAGACGGGCGGAAGCATGCCTATTAAGTGAAGGTGACCATTTCCTACAATTTTTATAATCAGTGTTAGTATTGTCAATAATTAATGAATTTGATCCGTTCATTTAAACTTACTTTTATAAAATAAAATAAAATTCGTTTTTGTACAAGCTGAAATCCATATTTTTTTGATTCTCATTCATTTTGGAACAAATCTGATCCCTTTAATTGCTTTAAGTCGATGCACAATCATTTCCACACCACATCAGATTTTTGAGGAATTGATCCTGAAGTAAAACGATTTTTATTTTTTTAAGCGAAAACCATGCGGCGGACAAAGAAAATTCAAGAGATTAAATTTGCTCAAAAATAAATGAGGATCTCAAAAATATTTATTTTTTTTGGAGAAAGCAGTGGCGTAGTATTTTTTTCTCCAAAAATATTCAATGCAAAACCCGTACGGACGCCACTGGTTGAGAAAATGAAAATGTTTGTGCATTAAAAAATGCATCTTGATGCATAGAAGACATGTACCAAATTTTATAAAAACGTCTACAATATTATCTCAGTTATTATTAAAAAACTGATGTTTTTTCAAAACTTTATCACCCTGTATCTCAAAAGTTAGGACTTTTAGGACATACGTTTATAGAAAGGTTTTTCCTTAAAATAAGTCAAAGAATCACCCCCTCAAATATTAGCATGTCTTTAAGGAACACCCTGTATAATTAAGATTATATGTTACCCCTGGTAAATGAAATAAAACTTTTTTTCTATTATTTCATCATCATTTTAAGAATTGAACGGTGCAGTTAGGTTAGGATCCCTCTCCCTCTATCTCTCTCTTAATAGATATGTATAATTTTTGCACTTTCGGGACTAAAGTGCCAACTTTGGAAAATTAGACGGTTTAAATAGTTTCAATGGGACAAATATGTCTGTTGCTTGTTGAATAATTTTATAAAATTCATGAGTTGCTGTGTTAGAATCCAATTCCATTTGATTCCAAAATTTGAATCCAAAAACACTATTCCAGTTGAATGACGCCAAAAAATCAATCATTCCCAAGTAATTAGCACTTTTAAAGTCATAATAATAATGACTCACTAGAAGAGACATTTTAATATTACCATCTTTGACTAGAAAAAAAATTGCAGTATGATGAATAGTGTCGCTAAAAAGAGGATCAACTGCAGGGGAAACTACTATGTCATGAATTTGGGAGAATATCAAATCAAGCAACATGCCTCTACTATTCACTATAGAATTTACTTGATAAAACTGCAAGAACCCAAAATTATTATTTCCGTTGGAATTTGCAGGGCATATAGCTTTTAAACCCAGATGGTTATTATCCCAAAAGGTATCAGGCACATTGTAGTCACCACATATTAAGAATTTGTGATTTACATATTTGGAACAAAGATCTTCTACTGATGTACAGTGAGCCTGGTATATATCAGCGTTAGAATTAGGGGGGATATAAATACAACCTATAATGTAGTTATTATCACTTCTAAGTTCGACATCCATTTCTTCATAAAAGTTTTCATTAAACGATCTAACAAGCTTAGACTGACAATTTCACTCACTATATGAAAGTCGCGTCTCCTGCGATATGAGGACCAATCAGAATGGGATTTCGCGAAAGTACACGCTTCCTTTCGCTTCCTTTCTTTCCGATCCGGAAAGACCACGTCGTCAAGTCAACCACAAATATAAACAGCAATGATACATCTTGTAATCTAATATGACATAAACGTCAGGTTGACAGACTTCATGTTTATTATTCATTAGTTGCAACTATTGAAGAATTCACTTTGTTTACTCGATCAAATTTCGAATAATAACTTGGTTGGTTCGTGAAATTATCTCAATAAATACGACTCGTGCTCACAATACAATCGATCATTCTGTCAGAAATCTTTAACTCGATCAAATTGCTTTGATTTTGAATTTGACCACGTTGATTTCTGACAGAATTATCGATTGTATTGCGACCACTCGTGGTATTACCCCCGAAAATTCTTCGTAATAGCAATCATAACTCCTCCACCTCGGGTTTTATTTGAAATCCTTGATCTGTCAGTTCTATAGATGTTATAGTTCTTCATACCCAATTCATGATCAGAAATATCACTATTTAACCATGATTCAGTAAACAGTATGACGTTATATTCACAACACAGAGTGTTTATTTGTAGATTTTCGAGTTTTGTTCTTATTCCGCCCACATTTTGATAGTAGAATGATATTTCTTGCCTGTTCAGTTTTTTGATTCAACAATTTTAGGAACACCTGATATATTTGATAGTGAGATCCACTTCCCCCTTGCTTTGTCTATCTGACAGCTCAGATCGCAGTGACCTCAAGTGGTCTCTTTGTTTGACTGTTAAATCATTTGCGATTTTGATGCCATCTCGGTTGATACGCCTTCTACTTTTCAAAATTTGTTTTGCGGTTTCCGAGTCATTTAGCACCACCTTGAGTGGACGAGGTTTACTTTGTGCACTGATTTTTCCTAATCTAATAAGTTTAGAAATATGGTAATCTACCTGACAATTACTCAGTAAGGCGTTTACCATTTTAGTATCCTCCCTAACTTTCTCATTGACCGTAGTGGATGCTGGATTCTATTATATTATAAATGATCACATTTTTTGACCGTGTTATCCTATCTTCCACTTCTGCTAAGACCCCCTCATCATCTCCCACAAATTGTTTTATTCCTTTCGCTTCCTTAATTTCTTTGTACATAGCTGATATTTGAGACTGTATCTTGGGAATTGATTTCAGACTGCCACGACAACCCTCACATAGAAACATTAAAGTTCACGTTTTGAGGGGTATGCAGCGCAGTTCAGTGGCTGATAGGCCAGAGCATTTTTCGTGGAGATAGCCACCACAGGAATCACATGTTAATTTAAATGTTTCGTTGTCGAAATTTATATTATTATTACACTTACAGCAACTGGACGACATAACTTAACCTCACTTTCGAATTTTCGATTTTCTTCAAGGGGTTATTTGGAAATCTTGAAATTTTGATCTTGGTTGTGTATTGGATCAATCCAAATGTTTTTCACAGTATCACACTATTTAGCCAGGAATCACACTGATCGACTAGGACCGACCGTCCGCGACCGTCCACCTACGACCAAAATTTCCAACACGTATATTCTTATCGCACAACTCACACTGTATAATCGTCATTGACCGTCCTCGACCGTTTTTCAAAGACCATGTTCGAAATTGTAGTCTGCTGGAAATTTTGGTCGGTGTCACACTATCCTGACGTAATGTCATTTTGACACACATTTATGATGAACTTTTGACTTCAACAAAACTCATGTAAATAGGTATATTTCCTACCGGAAAAATGAAATGTTCTTCTTCAGTATCACTACTGCTCATTATTTAAAGCAAAACTATTGATATTATGAATTTAACTTATTTTCAATAAATTAACAGAAAATTCACATAACCTTTCGAATGTTAAGTTAATGTCAGATTTACAAAATTATTTTAGTGGTCGGTCGTGGATGGTCGATCAGTGTGACTTTGAAAGTTTTCATTAACTTCGAGTTATTTGTATACTAAGGCCGCAAAATGCTTTTTCGCGTTCCGAGAGAGAGATTATCGCCGAGGCCGCTCCGGCCGAGGCAAGATAATCTCGAGGTCGCGAAAACATTTCGCGGCCATAGTATACACAATATTTTTCGTGCAACCGTGAAAATTACATAATTTCAATAAACATTATGTCTCTTTAGAAAAGACAGCGTTTCAACGCGAATAGAGAAAATTACACCTCAATATCACAATGTTTCTATGGAGATGAAATATTTAGCAATACAAATCAATTTGACATTTCTCGTGAAGTCGTGAAGATGTCCGATAGCGATAGTGATATTTCAGTTACTTGCACTCCTCCTGAGCTGAGAGATCTCATAGACTCAGCACTTTCTGATTTGATACCCGAAAAATCTAAACGGAATTATGAAAAATGTTACAGCGACTTCAAAGATTGGTGTGTCAACCAAAATGTCAAGGCGGTGTCCGAAAACATATTATTAGGATATTTGATGCAGCGATCAAAAGTTGTGAAGAGTTCAACTTTATGGAGCATTTATTCTATGTTAAAGACTATGCTTAACGTACGAGATGGAATTGACGTAAAGAAGTTTTTAAAATTGGTACCATTCCTCAAGAAAAAGTCAGTTGGTTATCGAGCAAAGAAATCAAAAGTTTTTACGCACGAGCAAATTGATTCATTCCTCAAACAAGCTAGTGATGCAAATCATCTACTGTGGAAGGTATATAAATATGGAAAAAAAGTGAAGTATGATGTTTTATTCATAATAATTATTATTATAGGTAGTTTTGATAATGGGAATATCAGGAGCATTGCGACGAGATGAATTAGTGAGAATGACCCTCGAAGATATTCAGGAAGACAAAACTGTATTGATAGTAACTGTTCCTGATACTAAAACTGATCAAAAGCGTGTTTTTACCATTACTAATCAAGATTATATAAGAATTTACTATAAATATGTAACTCTTCGACCAAAACATACTGCTATTCGTCGTCTATTTCTAAGATATGAAAATGGAAAGTGCTCGGCACAGGTTGTTGGAGTGCATACGATTGGAAAAATACCTAGTATGATTGCAAAATATCTCGGCTTACCAAATAGTGAGGCATACACAGGCCACAGTTTTAGAAGAAGTTCCGCCACGCTGCTTGCCAATACAGGTGCTGATATATCAGTTCTTAAACGCCACGGTGGATGGAAGTCCACTACTGTAGCGGAAGGATATGTCGAGGATTCCATCCATAATAAGAACAAAATTTCCGATGCAATTTCTGGCACTGTAGCATCTAGTTCAAATGTAGTCAATTGCAAAATGTTAATATCCAAAGAAAATAATACGTTTTTGTCTAATGTAAATAATGATTGTTCAGAAACAATAGATTTAGTTGCTTCATCTTCAGGGATGAATATCAGTAATAATATAAACAGTACAATCAATGTTAATATATATCAAAAATAAAGTATGTTTCTGTTGTGAATTTGGAAATAGTTTTTGGTTCGAAATACATTGTTATTGTCATATTTCAGAAATGTCAAATGCTGTAGTGGCGTTCAGTTTGCCGGCAGTCACTATGGGAACGGCCGTAAAAATTTTTGTCGGCCGTCACTCTGGGTAACGGCCGCAAAATATCATTTTGCGGCCTCTGTTGCGGCTGCAAAATGCTTGTTTTGCGTCCGGTTGCACGAAAAACTATGTACCTACCCATCACAAGTTACAAAAACAACCTACCTTATTTCAATAGTTTACATATTAATAACCATGAAAACATAATAACAATAAACTCAACTGAAAAAATTAAATATCTTGGAATTATTATAGACTCTCATTTAAAGTGGAATCACCATATCGAAAATATTTCTAAGACCCTCAGATCATTATTAGGCAGATTCAAATATTTGAATAATATTTCAGATACACACCATTTGAAAATTCTCTATCATGCACTAATTGAATCACGAATTTCATATGGAATAATTGGCTGGGAAGGTGTATCGAATACTGACCTACAGAAATTACAGGTAATTCAAAAATTGTTCTTGAAAATTATTTTGAAAAAAAAGAAAACATATCAGACTGATCAGCTGTTCAAGGACATTGAAGTAATGAATGTTAGGCAAATTAGCTTCACAAAAATGGTTTCGTATCTCTATAGAAATAGAAACAGAAATAGCAACCTCGAATTTTTTACACACAAATATGAAACAAGAGCCAAGAAATCGAACAAATATAAAACAGACATCGCAAAGAAAACAATCGGACAGAAATGCCTAAATTTTTTGGGGCCTAGATTTTTAAATTATTTACCACAAGAAATTCTACTTTTACATCCCATAAATAAATTCAAAAAGTAATTGAAAAAATATGTATTGGCACGAAATAGAAACGAAATTGCACAATTATTCGAATTTTCAAATTAAATCACTAAAATTGCACATCGCAAACTAGATGTAGTAAATTATAATTTTAAATTTAGTCGTAGTAATGAAAAAATCTATCAAACATACCTACACCACGGACAGCCTATGGATTTGTGGTTCACCATGTTTATTTGTTTTCATTTTAGTATCTTATGTCAGTTTTGTATATGTCATTATATATATATATATATATATATATATATATATTTAGCGAATTATTTTTATACCACTTTTATTGTATTGTAGATTATTAATATTGTAGATTAGTAATAATTATTGTACTGTACATTTATGAGGAATTGAAATTATGTCCATGTGATTCAAAATAAACACTATTATTATTATTATTATCTACTTCTACTTTTGGTCGCAGGTGGACGGTCGCGGACGGTCGGTCCTGGTCGATCAGTGTGATTCCTGTCTGTTCGACCAGGACCAGGAGAATAATTTTGTAAATCTGACATTAATTTGACATTCGAAAGGTTATGTGAATTGTCTGTTCATTTATTGAAAATAAGTTAAATTCGTTATATATCAATAGTTTTGCAATTCCAAACACATTTTATTTTTCCGGTAGGAAATATACCTATTTACATGAGTTTTGTTGAGGTCAAAAGTTCATCATAAATGTGTGTCAAAATGACATTACGTCAGGATACCGTGACACCGACCAAAATTTCCAGCAGACTACAATTTCGAACATGGTCTTTGAAAAACGGTCGAGGACGGTCAATGACGATGATACAGTGTGAGTTGTGCGATAAAAATATACATGTTGGAAATTTTGGTCGTAGGTGGACGGTCGCGGACGGTCGGTCCTGGTCGATCAGTGTGATTCCTGGCTTAGTGTGATTCCTGGCTCAGTGTGATTCCTCACTCAAAATACAATCTTGATACAATTTTGTTCAATAATTTATAACTTTTGTTTGGCAGTGTCTACTCGCACGCCTCGTGTTGGTAATTTTGACGTTTGACGTTTATTGTTAACATAGCGGCAAATATAACAAACAAATTTAAGTGAGCCTCATTACCCAATACCACCTTACTTACCTAATTATATTGGCGAATTCTGTCGAAATGAACTCTCCGTCTGAAATCGTCCCTGCCAACCCCACCCCGCCCATTTATCATTTATCAAACGTTACGTATAGATGCTCTATTCTCCTGATTGAATCACTCGGGCATGTCACCGTGATCAAAGGAAGACACACTCGAGGGACAAATCGGTTCATTATTGAAGTTGCTCAACTGCAAATTGCTGTAATGCAATGTGGAACAAGATACTTCGCCAACCAGAGCAACTATAAACAGTAACTCCGTAGACGTGTTTCGTTACAGTTCCTAACTCAGTTCAACTTCGTGATTTTATTGTCACGTGACTCATTTCTGGAGACACGTTCCTTCAGTTCGAGCAATTTCTTGGATTTTGCAGTAAGTGTCATACAGGGTGGCCCAGCGAAAACGAAACAAGGCCGATATTTCATCTTATCGTTCGCAGGAAAAAAAAACGCTTGGACCCGTCGATTTTTATTGCAAAAGATGTCCATATTCTCAATTTTGTCACTTCAAGTCCCTCGGAGGGGTTAACTTCAACCCTTGAATCTTTAATGGGAGTAGGGTTCATGTGATACCGCATTTTGAAGGTAATTAAATTCTCTTTTCAACGATTTCCAGTTTTTGGAATTTGATGCAGTAGTTCTCGGGAAATCATTGTTAATATACTAACAGGTCAACAATGACATGACATCTCGACATCATGTATTATTGAAAAAAAAAATTGTCTACCCAAAAATCAGGGGAAGAACCTAAAATTTTTTTCATTAAAAAAATATATAATTAATATATAATTTTTTGTTGTTATTTCAGAAAATATAAGGTTTATCAAAAAACGATTTCGGTAGGTTAAGAGATAATTCAATTCTCCACAAGAATGATTTTCAGTAAATAAATAAATAGGGGTTTATTTCCAAAGTTATCAATATATACATTGCACAACATATGACATGCCATCTAACATCTACAGCCATTCTTATTAACCCAGGGGGATCAGGGAAGGATGGATAGACGGACGCAGAAGTAGCGATCCTTTCTACTCTCGGTGAAGAGAGCAGAAGGACGCCCTGTCAGGTCGAGCCTAGAGCCCCCGAAAGAGAACGCCGTTACCCGACCGCGCTGATGGTAATGCGTGTTGTATGTTGCATTCCATGTAGATAATGCTTGCAGTTAGTTTGTGAGGCTGGTTGTTTCGATGATAACCCCGGAAAAGGCTGAGGCAAAAAAACTGGTAAAATGATTTTCAGTAATGACTCATGAAATACGCTCGTTTTCTCAGAAAACGTGGTTTAACGCCGACGTTATATTTCATACTCGCGCTAACCCGCCACTGCAAGTTCAGGCAGGGCCGAAAATTAGATTTGTCATAACTTTGCTAAAAATCATAGTAGAAGGAGAAGAAAAAGTGCATATCGTTCCTGAAGACTTCTACTTCCTCATGCAAATATAACATGTGAGTATCTGAGTACCTAAAATGTGTTTTGTCCCACTTCACATAAAGTCATGGATATTTTAATTGATATGAAATAATTATACTGGAGCAGGAATCAGTACCCTCTTTGGACCATATGCAACGATTTGAGGCTACTGACACAAGTCTCACTTATACATGCCAAAGAAAAAACTGGGTTTAACTCCTGCCTCAGTTTTCAACTCACCCATAATCCCGGCAATTTCTTCGGTAAATGTTGTAAATAATCGCTCATACACATCCTACATAAAAAATGAAGTATATGATTTCAAGCTTGAGGTTTGCACTTAACAATAGTGTTATTAAAAATATACAGGGTGTCCCAGAATAAAGGGGACAAACTCCGAGTGTAGAATCCTCACATTATTTTAAGGCTGAAAGTTCCAATAAACATATCCCCTTAAATGAGTATTAACCGAGTTACAGGGTGTTGAAATTGAAGCAAAAATATATATTTTCCAGAATAACTCCATAACGGCTTAACTTTTCTTAATGAAATTTGGTATGTCACTTAACAGCATTCAGTTTCATATTTCAAGGCAAATCATGTGTTTTTAATTCTAAACAGGGGCGTACGGCAGGTGGGTACCCCTATTCGGCCCTCCCCAACTTTCACGCCACTGGATTAATATCGATTTCGTCTTCTCTTTTTTAATCTCCAATATTTCCTATGCAAAAACGGAATAAGTTTCGTTTCACAAATATCAACGGTTTTCGAGATATTTGAAGTTGAATATTTCATACTTTGCAATGAGTATAAATTCAAATATTTCGAAAATTGTTGGCATTTACGAGGGATTTTGTTCACAAAAACTTACATAGCCACTAACAAAATAATCACTAATGAGTATCCGTATCACATACGCACCCACTTATTCAACTTCAAATATCTCGAAAATTGTTGATATTTGCGAAACGAAACGTATTCCTTATTTTGTATAAGAAATATTGGGGATTAAGAAAAAGAATACGAAATCGATATTAATCCAGTGGAGTGAAAGTTGGGAGGGGCAAATAGGGGTACCCACCTGCCGTACGCCCCTGTTCAGAGTTACAAACACATGATTTGCCTTGAAATATGAAACTGAATGCTGTCAAGTGAAATAATTTCATTGAGAGAAGTTAAGCCGTTATGGAGTTATTCTGGAAAATATATTTTTTTGGGTCACTTTCAACACCCTGTAACTCGGTTAATACTCATTTTCATCAAAGAAAAACTTCGGGTGTTGATAAAATAATAATGTTCCGTACACTCAAATTAGTTGCGAACTTGATTCGTGTGTGAAATAATATATTTTTTGTACAACTGACATTAAAAATGACGTTTTTAATTCATTGACACATGAACTAAAAACTGACGTTTTAAAGTGTTAAAAGTACTTTTAACACTAGTGTTAAAAGTAAAATGACAGATGAGATGATGGATACTCAGTAATATAGATCTCTCTAATAGAAACACTTCAATCAGATATTATAATCAGAACACCTACTCAAGAGGAATCGTTTATAAAAGTTCACACATGTATTTGGTCGTTTGCGCAATTGATAATACTAATTCCTTTTGAAGTTACAAACGAAGTAGTATTTAGTCCAACTGTAGAATGTCCTTCATCACTGACAAATAATGACATTCATAAATAAAGTGCGTTGGGGTTTATTATATTTGAAGTATCTGTCAGTCAGCCTTGTAATCCAAAGATCGTGTGTTCGAATCCTTATGGATCTTATTTTTTTTTGTTTTTTTCTTACTAGCAGTAACTGTTGAACAAAAAATTTTGTATGATACATTTGTTAAAAGTGATTTTATTTTGCTCGTGGGGTTGCTCCACTCGCTAACGCTCGTTTCGCAATATTCCCCACTCACAAAATAAAATGCCACTTTTAACACTTGTATCATAAATAACTATTTTCTACGTTCATGCAAAAAACAAAACTTTATTGAACTATATTTGGTGGAAAAACTGTCTCTTTATTGCACTCATCTGTCATTCTACTATAGCGTTCTGTCATCATGACAGACATAAACTTTCAAATCGACGCCAAATTTAGCCCATTTTCTGTGAGATTGTATTACGTTTTAAATAGTTGCATGTTTCATCATATTCATTACATAATGGACTATGAAATTACTAGAAAATGCAATTTGTTAAAAATAAAATTATTTCCTTCGAATATCATCTGAATTACACAAAATGTTTTTGAATTACTTTTAGCAGATAGATTTAAACAAACAATATCTTCTTTATAGTTTAGTGCCACCTAAATGAAACATTTTCTGGTTTTTGCATGAACGTAGAAAAAATATTGTATGAAACTCGTGCAGAAAGAGTGAAATTGTCCAACGAGGCCATCAGGCCGAAACAACTACTCGTTGCACTTGTTGCATAAATAACTATAATACTACTCCAAGTTTGCAGAACTTTTATAATTTTTTCAACGAGTTTACAGTCATTTTGACATTGTTGCGGACTTCGGAAGAGGTTGCAAATTGAGATTTATTCCTTTCTCGATGTACACTTGTGTGCATAGAAAAGTCGTACAAGGCGTTGCACTAATTGCATTGTATTACGCTAATTAATTCGCTGAAAAAATGTTGAAAGCGCGTTACTGACAAAATTAGTTTGAATTTTGACTCTACTTGTCAAAGTCGATAATTTTATTAAGTCTTGCTCACAATATCCTTTAACTGCTGTACGACTTTTTTATGCACACAACTGTACCATTGACTTGAGCGAAGTTTGAAAACTTTTGGAAATATTGTTAAATTTTCGATTTTAATGTCTATCTCCACTGGCCTACAGCCATTTCAACATATGAGTTCCTTTTTCACATTCACCTGTGATGTGGTTTGAAACACATAGGAATATTTGTATGACTGGCCACATGAAAGGCTATTCAAATGCTCATGGCGTTTTTAGATTGATGTTCAGTTCTCAAACATCTGAAACATGCCTTTTGATGTGTTCAGATTTCGCTTTTCTGTTGTAATGAGTAGGTATTTATGAGCTTTGAAACGAAGTTCTATCAACATGCAAACCTCCAATGGAAATTCACGAGATATTGTTGCAATTCATCAGCTCTAAATGAATTAATATCGACAATTTCACTCACTATATGAAAGTCGCGTCTCCTGCGATATGAGGACCAATCAGAATGGGATTTCGCGAAAGTACACGCTTCCTTTCTTTCCAATCCGGAAAGACCACGTCGTCAAGTCAACCACAAATATAAACAGCAATGATACATCTTGTAATCTAATATGACATAAACGTCAGGTTGACAGACTTCATGTTTATTATTCATTGGTTGCAACTATTGAAGAATTCACCTTGTTTACTCGATCAAATTTCAAATAATAACTTGGTTGGTTCGTGAAATTATCTCAATAAATACGACTCGTGCTCACAATACAATCGATAATTCTGTCAGAAATCTTCAACTCGATCAAATTGCTTTGAACGGGACTCGTGGTGTTACCAAGCAATTTTATCTCGTTGATTTCTGACAGAATTATCGATAGTATTGCGACCACTCGTGGTATTACCCCCGACAATCCCACTCATGTATAATAATTCCCACTTGCGAGTACAAAAATCGTAGTTTGCTATCGGCTAAATAGGAAGGAACAGAAATGTAAGTGAATAAAAATATCGGATAAATTACGTTACCATAGCAACGCTAGCATTTACTGTTCGTTCATCAAGCATCGCGCGTCGCATCAATTTTACAATTGTAATTGTCAAAAACAGAATTAAACAGGAAAATTCCAGTGAGTTTGTCGAGATTTAAATTTGGTTCTTTCTAAACATTATTCTTCCACTTAGTTTTCTGTTAGTTTGCTAAATGAAGTTTAATTGAATTCCGCTCAGATCTAGCGGGATATTTTTTACGATGGTTTTCTCATACTTACTTTCATATGGGTAATTTAGCTCGATCTGTTAGCTCTCGTTAAATTGCCAATGAAAGTAAGTATTCGAAAACAACCACAAAAAATATCCGGCCAAATCTGAGCTCTTGTGGTGTTACCCCCGATAATTCGTTGGAAATCTGTGTATTTAATTTTTTTTTTTGTCACTGCCACCGGGAATCAGAGGAAATATCTTTGTAACCAGTGTTAACTGACTTTTTTCGTACTCGACTTCTGCCTTTGAATAATTCATTGGGAATTTCAGAAGAATAATTGTTTTTCAGAAATTGAGAGAGAAAATCACTGCCAAACCTCCGTCAGGCAAGATTCCTTGCGGGAAAATAATAATGGAATAATTATAATTCATTATATTTTTGTTCGAAATCTGCGGCTGAAAAAAAATTGAAGTCGCTATTTTCCATCGTTCAAGATAACCTATTGGGAGGTATTCATGTTGAAAAGGGGAACATTCTCCATGAATATTGAAAAATGTGATTCATTTGTAATATCTAACAGGAAACACTACTTCTCTGGTTGAAGCCTCGGTGGACATTGATATTGTGAAAAGACTTTAACTGAAAAGAAAAAAAACTGAAAGAGAAAATTCGCATTTCATTCAGATAGTTGATTTTTTTATAATTTTCTCTCGTCTTCATTGAAAATTCATTGAATAAATTAAAATATCTCCCACAGAAATTGTTCATTTCATTGAAGCAAGGGTCCCTTCTCTCGCATTCAATCTCCAACACGTTTTTGTCGACGAAAATCTATTTCGCTTTGCCAAGCTCATCATGGAGATGATAGAATTGAAAAGGAGGCTCTTCAGGAGCAATTATACACATCAAGGATAGAAATTGATGGAAATATTTCGTCTGCGGTGACACATTGAAAGTTATTTTTTCACATAGCGTTATTGAGCAATTTTTCCGGGCGTCCAGGGCCGGCTTCACTCCAGCCATAAATCTCAACTTCCTTATTAGGAACCCTGCCTATTCCAGCATAACGAAGAGAATAAGTTAAGAATATAATTCACATGTTCAGAATAAATTTCCGGGCGTCCAGGGCCGGCTTCTCTCCAGCAATAAATCTTAAATTCCTTATTAGGAACTCTGCCTGTCTTCAAATAATTCGGCTGTAGTATCATCATGATAATCGAATAAAGAGTCCTTAATATTCTTTGCCGATAAAAACAACGCATTTGGTATAAAACCACTTTCGGTTCCTGCTTGAATTATCGTAATGCGTTTTCCTTTATTAGACGGCGCATTAGTTTGGCACAAGTCAGATGAGTCTACCCAACTTTTTTTTGGAATATCGTGTGTATCGAACCAAGTTTCATCCAAATAAACTATCGTTCTACCACATTCTCTAAACTCGTTTATTGCCATTTCAAATCTCCATTTCTTGAGGCGCGCAGATTCCATTATGATGTTTCTGCCATTACTGAGTTTTCTAAATTGAAATCCGTTTCGTAAAAGAGACGTCCTCAAAGTCTCTTTGCAACACTGGATACCTGTTTCATTATTTTTTAGCCGTTGCATTGAAATATCTAATGTAGGCACAATTTGCTCGTTATATAAGGCATATACTGTTCTTCGAATTATATCTACATCACAGCCATCTAGTTTCCTTGAACCACCAGAGTCTTTTCATTTATTTCTTTTTAAAATAGGGTTACTTACTACTTTAAATACTGTGGAATACGGTGTTTTTGTTAAAGAAGCACTTTCTCGCACAGCTTGATCCTTGGACATTCCACGTTCCAGAAGGGAAGTATAAACATTTAATATAATTTGTTTTCCATGATCGTGTAACATTTGTCGACTAGTGGTACAACGACCACCAGTTGAAGTACTACCTTCAGGATGAGCCCACGGAAGCCACATTTTTCACTACACAAAATTCGAATAGTCACAACTGACAACAGAATATTAGGTAATGACTAAATGTTGTTTAACTTTCTCCCTTTTATTTCTGAAATAGACCATTATTGCTGTAATCTTGTTAATAGTCCATTAGTACCAAAAGTCAGGTGGTCAGGTAAGTAAATTTTATTACTTACACACATTTGAACATATCATTATCAAGGGTTCTAAATCAGCTCAGGAGATTTTTTATTACCAAATATATTCAAATACAAAACTGTCAACAGACGTCAAAAAAATGGAGAGCCTACTATTATTAAAATGCCAACGGCAAATAATAATAATAGCCGTCCTCTACCCGCACAGGCCATGCCTTTGGGTACACTCTACGAGTATTTATGAGGGAGTATTATTATTATTATTATTATTATTTCATGAGATATTTGAATCCGGACCTGGGAATATTTTAAGGGACACACACTTTCATTGCTTATCTGTATTCCGAACAATGGGTAATAATGAGGGTCGTCGGCTAATATTGATTTACAACCTTACTAGATTGTTGGTTCTACTTTACTCATAAGACAAGCGCGGGAAGCGATACTATTGGCCGTTGGTGATAAGTTTGCGCATGCCCGTGATTTTCCTAATTGCACTGTATGCTTATAATAAAACTACGACTGATAGTAGTAACTAACACTCTGTTCACTGATGACTATCAATTACACTCCAATTATATATCTTTAATTATGACAGGGATCAAGTTATTTGTACCAAGTGCGGCCGTTGATTGAAGTATGGATAGTTTGATAATGGCAAATACTTCATCGTCAGGGATTTTTTTTTATTTGCAGCAAGTACTGCACTTTTGAGATCGTAAGTGAAAAATGTATTGCTCTTGTTAAACTAGTGTCAAGTGCACTAGTTCATTTGGACCTTTTTTCTCGGTGTGTGCGCCATTGGTATTCTTGATAAAAAATGGAATGGGCACGGGTATTTATTGCTATGTTTACTTCGCTTTTTTCATGATGACCTGCTCTCTTTGGGTTTCCCCTGTTCTGTATGTATTCCACCAAAATAAATAAATAAATCGCCTTTTTGTTGTCTGGTAAATGGGCGCTACACATCAGTACGTAAAATTCTATCCCACATCTAAACATTGTAATATTTTTTTTCTTCGTATACATTTCCCGCTCACATTCTTCACTTCGAAGTGGTGATAGAATAAATCAGCTTAGAAAAATATGAATCATGTCCTCATTTTATTTTTATATAAAAAGCCATATGGAACAAGGAAGCAGCAGTCATAATCGTATTTCTCCATGTCATCTTTCTCATAACGCTGTGTGATAAAAAGATAATAACTCAATTCATTGTGTCACGAAGCTTATCTAATAGGCAAATTCACGGAAGTTAGAGCAATTTATAAAACAAAACTCGTTGAACTGTCCCTATTCAACACGCCATAACTTTGTATTTAATAGCCATTCATCATATCATTTTGAAGGATCGTGAACAATTTTTGGGATTATCGAATGGGGCGGAATTAAAATGGGAGCTCCGATTTCAACTAACTCTGGAACACTTGAGTATTGCTGGGGAATCAATGGTCTCAAAAAGTTCGCGAGCGAATGCAAGGGAATGAACCACCCAACGACAACAGAAATTGGTATTAGTTTCGAACTTCTGTAGATTGTAAGCCACAAGAATCACCTTCTCTTGCAAAAAATTACACAGTCTTTTTCTTCGTTGAAACAATATATCCTGAGAAAGTCATATTCAGCAAGTCAACGGACACGAACGGCTAATTCGGCTAATCCGGCTAATGGTATTCGAAAATCAAGATATATCTGCAGAAAAGAAATACACCCTCCTCTAGGAACACACTGAAAAAAAATGCGAGATGATGTTGACTTTCGTGAAAATACTCGAAATTAACTTCAAGCTGGCTTATACTTGAGAGACAAAATTCATCTGTTGCCTTAACTATTAACACATTGAAACTAATAAGAACAAAGTAAAAACATCAAAATGATTGATCGGCGCTCCGGGGCGGCTTAAATGGTATTGGTGGCGCATTCGCTTTCAGAGCTGCAGGGAAACCCGGAAAAACCTGCAACACCACATCATCTGAAGAGTTGGAATTCCTTGATAGAGAACTTCTAAAGAGGTCCGACGAATTGTGACAATCTGATCTACGGTAAAATAGGATGTATGGTGTCTTCGAAGGCCCCAAAAAGTCCAGTTCCAAAGAAGTTATTCTATTTACCGAATTGTCATCAAATTTGTACAAGCCCGTTTTATCTTTGGCTAAAGTGTAACAGTGGCCAAAATCTGCTTCAGAACCAAAGTGAACAGTGACTGCTTAAAGCTCGTAATTGCAGTCGGCTAGATTGGGGTGTTCTTCTAGCTTGATTCGTTGAAATAGTTTGATGCATCTTTGGGTTGCTGAGTCATAACTGAAGAGCTTCAGAGTTATGATCAGATTTGCAGGTGTTTCAACTATACTTGTTATTTTATGACTGTCTGTTGTTATGGCCCAGCTTTGACAGTACAGTTGACTATCACCTGTTAGGTATTCTGGTCTCAGGTGATGAATGAGAAGATTCTGTATGGGCTGAATTTCTGAAACGTTGGGAAACGCGAGCTCTAATTCAAAAAAGTCATTGAAGATCCTGCTATTCATTCTGCATTTGCCACAACATGAAACTGTGACGATTCTTCCTCCAAAAAATGTTTGTACAGAAGAAGCGATAGGTTGTAATTTCTCACCATCATGGCATTCAAAAATATCGACTGAATTATTCTCCTGTTCATGAAGTGTACTCATCAGGTATCCTAAAAATTCGGAACTGTCCTGTTGTCCTGACGAAAAACTAGTTGGTCCCAAAGACTGCATGAAATTTCAAGAAAAATGAGGTTACTAACTAGAATAATAAATCATGGTCATAAAATCTTACCAACTCTCACCAACTCTCTCAAAAGCCTTTGAAAAAATCTTGAAATCAAATTACTAAATTTATTATTGATGAAAAAATAATTCCAAGATTTCAAAGTGGATATAGAGAACATTATAGCACAACAACTGCCCTACAAATGATATACTCACCGCTACTAATAAAAAAAGCCTTTAATTTGGTAGATCCAACAATACTCTGTGATAAACGGAGGTATTTTGGCTTTTCAGGTGTAGCGGTTAAATTAATCAGGGACTATTTGAGGCATCGTACACAGTATGCCATTTCTGATGGAAGAGAATCTAATCACCTTCCAATAACTCGAGGAGTCCCCCAAGGCTCTATACTTGGACCACTATTATTTACAGTTTATATCTCCGATTTTTATTCTCATCTAGCTAACTGTAAAAAGCCATCTATATGCAAATGACACACAGGTGCATTTCAGTTTTGATTGCGAAAAAAGGATGGAGTGTATCACCTTAATGAATGATGACCTTGACGAACTTTATGACATATCAACCGCACACGGATTAAAGCTGAACACAGAAAAATCCAAAGTTATAATATTCGGTCCTCAAGCAAAGAGAGACGAAGTCCAATTGACCAGTCAATTCCAGATACGAGGTACGCCAATACCCACTGTGGACGAATGTTAAATGTTAGGTTTATTGTTGAACAAAGACATGCGATACGAAAAACACATAGTTAATATACAGTGACCGCCAAAAAGTATGTACTATATGGGAAAAAAGTTTATTATAAAAGTATTGGAAAAAAGATTCTTGGGAAAAGTTTGTGCATGTCTGATAACCTGAAAATCGATTTTGACACATGTCACGTGATAGCTGGTATGGCGGCAAATTGAAAAAAATTACAATATAAAGGCAAAAAGTGGGATAAAATGCCAAGATATCAAAAATGTTAATCGAAAAAGTTGCTATGAATTGAATTTTATACACATATACAAACTTTGAGAACATAATGAGAGAAAATTGAAAATAGCTATTTTTTTATATTTTCCTAGCTGGATAATAATATCAAATTATTATCTTATGAATACCTTGACCATACTAAAACCTACTAATACCTAATTGAAAAATACGATCATATCAGCCACATATACAAAAATTCTAAAAAACTTAAGCTGGATAAGGTAAGAAAATTACATTTGCTCTCTATTACACAAAAAGTTTTGATTCATAAAGAGTCACATTACTTTTTGATATGCTGAAGCGTTTTGAAAATGTAAATAATTTGGGAACGAGAAATCGACAAACTCAAGTTGCCAAAATATTCTACGGCAATTTTCAGAAGAAGTTTTTAGTATAATGCTTGTATTCTCTATAATAATTTACCAAACAGTTTTAATAATCACTCTAGGTATAATCAATTTTAAGAAAAAACTGGTGACACTTCTAATTGAGGAAGACAGTTCAGGACATTAATGAACCACTGCTATGCACAATGGAACATGATTAAGTCCCCTTGCAATAATTATATTATTTTTTTTTATATCAATATTTTTAATATTAATTTATGTAAATTGATTATATTAGGATTTTATTATTTTAGTTTTAGGATAGTTAGGTAGAGCTGAAAAGCACTCTATAGTGAGTCTCCACCTTTTCGATATGTTGTATATCTTTATAATGAATAAAGGCCCAAAAGCAAAAGGTGAAGTATCTAGAGCTTACCCTAGACTCAGAACTACTCTGGAACAGACACGTAGAAAAGATAGCTAATAAGGCAATCATCACTGATGGTGTGCAGGAACATTGCAGGAAAACGTGGGGCTTCAACCCATCAGTACTGCGATGAATGTACACCATGATAGTGAGACCTATGATCACCTACGGAGCAGTAGTGTGGCACGGCAGAACTGAGCTCGCCACGACTAGAGAGATCCTGGAGAAAGTGCAAAGACTATCATGTCTTTGTATGACAGGAGCGATGAGGTCGACTCCAACAGCAGCAATAGAGGTCATTCTGGACCTCACTCCTCTCCATATCATGGTGAGGAGATCTGCTTGGGAAACATACCTCAGGTTGGCTAAAGTCGGACGGACTCAAAGGGAAAGCACACGGTATAAGTGGCTTAACCCCCACCGACTGTGCACACCTTGACGATCTCCCAACTGACGAAATTACCAGGAAATTCAGTTTCCAGAATTTTTTTTGAACGGAACTTAACACCAAATGAGAATGAAACATAGAATCCATTCGAGCACTGGGGAAGAATACCATAACATGGTGCACGGAAAGGTCCAAAACTTCCGAGGGAACTGAAGCAGGAGTCTTTGGGCCTCGCACCAAATATTCCGAACCCATGGACCAGTTCCCCAGCATTTGTCAAGCGGAAATTCACGCCATAGAAAGGTGCATCCAGTTCAACCTCAACAGGAAATACCGGAACAAGGAAATCGTGATCCTCTCAAGTCAAGCAGCCATCAAAGCGTTGTGCTCTTCTAACATTGCTCTTCTAACATCAACTCGAAGATGGTTTGGGAATGCCTAGACAAACTTAATGATCTAGGCAGGAACAACAAGGTGACCCTCCTCTGGGTGCCGGGGCACGTCGGAGGGCAATGAACAAGCAGACACCCTGGCACGGAAAGGCGCAGCAACTCCATTGATTGGGCCAGAACCATTCTGCGGACTCGGAAAATCCTACTTCCGAGAAGCACTCAATAAGACTTCCAGAGCTGAGCCAGGCCAAAGCCTTCTCGGCAATTTCAACCGAGCAAGATCGAATACACTGATTAACCTCAGTAAAACTAGTCTGAAGACAATCACGGGATTTCTAACGGAGCATTGCAGACTCAAAGAACACCTGAGTAAGCTAGGCTTGGAGGAGGACAGCACCTGCAGATTCTGTGGGGAACATCCAGAAACACCCCACCACATACTGATGGAGTGTTACGCGGTACATCGTAAAAGATTGAATATACTGGGATCACACCAACTGACTATGGAAGAAATACCACGAGTAGATCCTCTCAAAATCCTAAAATTTCTGAAGGAATTGAGGCTTGAAGGGCTGCTGTAAACAAAAACACCTTGTGATAGCAGAAGAAGATGGGGCGCAATAGATCTAGTCAGGTCGCAGCGCATCAGTCATCATCCATACTTACCAATACCAATTATTATTATTATTATTATCAAATGACCTCACATAGTTTCCGCTTCAGTTTTCTGTACTTTCTCCCAAACACCCGATAGAGGACAAATGCATTGACATAAATAAAGTTGATTACAGCCTTTTTGGGTGAACTCATAAATGAAAAAACGTTGTTATGTTGTGTGGATCTCAATGAACCCCATTTGGGACACGTTTGCTCTCTGAAAATCAATCATTCATCGAGACCGTGGGCGATGCTGTGATGGAGCGTTCGTATATCAGAAAATAAGTCCATTATTGAATGTTGGGTTCGGAAAGATTACTCGTCACCATTTTAATTGAAATTCGTGTCGCGCGTTTCTGTCAACAAACCTCCCCGACGAATAGTCATGTGAATGTTGGCAGAACGCGTTTATTAGTCCTGTCATAAATATGGAAGAGTTTTTTTATTATCGATTTTACCAGAAATGTCATCAGGTGAAATTCTACTCACGTATAATACAGTGAAATACATAAGTAATCTTTTTTACTGAGCTTATAATATTACGAGGTTATTGAGGTGGTGCTGTAGGTTTTCCGGGTTTTCCTACAGCTGAAAAGTGAATACGGCACCAAAAATTAGTAAGTCGCCCGGAGCGCCACGGCAAATAATATTAACACATTTATGGACAGAAGGAGTTCGAAAGACGTCAAAAAATCATCACCTCTTTTTTTACAGAATCGAGTTTATTTTTGTCAAAATATAACGAATTTTATGAAATATAAATTTTTGTTTCGTACTTTTTGACAAAAAACAGCTGACGGCTATATCAGTTATGTCCCACTACACAAAAATAAATTGTAAACGACCTGCTACAACCGCCACAAAAAAAAGAAAAACAGAAGGACACTGTTAATTTCTAACTGAAAGAACAATTCCACAAAATATAGCAAAAGATATACTAATGATAATTAAAGAAAAACGTAAAAACAGTTTCCTTAGAAGCAGAAGAATATTATGACGATTTGTAGCACTCTGATTATGGAATAAAAAGCTCAAAAACAAAAAAACATTTTGGACGGTCAATTTACACATATTCGGGTGCAATGAGAACGACCCCAACTGCGGCATTGGAGGTACTGTTGAGGCTACCACCCCTTCCGGTCTGGATCAAGAAGGAGGCAATGGCAGCTCATTTAAGGATGCGAGACTCGGAGGTCTGGGTAAACGAAGGAGAGATGATAGGACATGCGGAAATCGTAAAGTGGGCGGGGCAGGAAATTCCTATTTCCTTCCTCAGAGTGAAAAGCGCACAAGACAGACTGCGATGGAATAGGAAGTTTGCGCTTACTATTCCGAGCAGAGAACAATGGGAAGGAAACACAGTGGAGCTTCGTCCAGGAGGCCTAGTATGTTACACGGACGGTTCGCGTCTGACTGACAAACAGGCTTCTGGCGCAGGCATCTACCTGGAAGGAAGAGATATACGAGAAAGCTACGCTCTAGGAAGATACATAACAGTTTTCCAAGCCGAGGTGTTTGCCATTCTAACCGTAGCTACGAGGCAAAGGGTGAAAGAAGGGCCCGAACAGAAAATTTATATCGGTTCGGATAGTCAGGCAGCGCTCAAAGCTATCTGTCATCCTAGACCAAGCTCAGTTTTGGCACAGGAATGCGGAGATGCTCTTGAGAAATTAGCGGAAACAAAGGAAGTCGAGTTGGTATGGGTCCCAGGTCACAGGGGGGTGCCGGGAAACGAGGTGGCAGATGAGCTTGCCAGAACCGGTTCCGCTGCGCCGTTCTGTGGACCGGAGCTAGTACTAGCCATTGCAAGAGGTCAAATCTCTTCTGCTCTAGATGAATGGGTGGAAAGAGAACTAAACGAATCTTGGAGGAATACCGCCGGCTGCAGGCAGTCAAAAGACTTTGTGGCCGGCTTTAGCAAGTCAAGGATGACGTGGCTTTTAGGCAGAGATTGCCAAACACTACGCCTCCTTGTAGGAATACTAACAGGCCATAATAAACTAGGTAGACACCTGTCACTAATGGGTATAAAAGACAATCCCACTTGCCATATGTGCGAAGAAGACGAAGAAACTTCGTCTCACTTCCTTGGCGAGTGTGAGGCGTACGGGAGGCTCAGATTCGAAATCTTCGGAGTCGAAAAACTCCAACAAGAGGAACTCATCGAACTAGAGTGGACGGACATACTGACCTCCACTAGAAGGTCACAAAGGTTCGGAAAGGAAGACTAGAAGAGGCAATGTAGTTATGTGGAGAGCAGGGGATGGCAAAAAGGGCCCATTGGGGCCTACTTGCCTGGCTGCGGCAGCGGCCTCCCCATGATTACTACTACTACTACACATATTCATGTCGCCCCATTACTGAATTAGCGCGCGAACTGCATGAAGATACCTGCTTCTTAAAGCGTCTACCCCTTCCATCACTCTGGGAGAGTTCTTACGGGACACGCCTTAAAGGCTGTCACATGATTAACACGTATTTCAGTTCTGCTGGGGACGGTTCGGCACAATATGAAATGACTGCTATAGCAGGCATGTCGCAGTGCTCATGTGTTAATAATAGCCGTCTTCTATCGGGGAGTATTATTATTATTATTATTGTTAATTCCGAAAGAATTTGATTTGCCTCATATTTTTTAACAAAGTGTTACCTGAACGCAAGTCGATTGGGAAAAGTGTTTCTGTTCTTTGTTCAATTCGTCATACGTACCCTCACGAGCAACCCTCAGGAGTCGTAGAAAATGACGACTGTCTTAACTCTTAACATGCGATCCCAAGAACAGTCAAAAATTCCTACTGGAAATATCCGTCAAAGTTTCTAGTCATTCATACCCTAACCACTTCCACGGCTGCTTCGCTTTCTGATCACTGATGATATTAGTAGTAGTGGTACTAATGATGAGAAATTATTAAAAGTCGAAGAATACTTAGTAGACCAGGATCCCACGCCTATTTTCAAAAATGATTAATAGCAGACTGAAACTTCCTGAGTAGCTTCATTTTTCCGAGACGCCCAACTTTTTACTCTACGAAATTTCTCGATATTGGTAGCTAATAAACTGCGCAGGCGTCAATCATGTCGATTTGGTGGGTGCAAAAAAGTCATTAATAACAGTTATTTTTTTAGTTGAACCTCGAGATAATTCTCCAAAGTACTCGAAAAAACTTTTGTTCTACAAAATGGTTGGTAGGACTGAAGAGTCCCCCACTCCCAACATGTACCAATGACGTGGTCATAAGAAATCAGTAGTAACCAGCGGATTTTTTAACCATTGCTTGGCTAATATTTGTATAATAGGCCTTTTCATTTAGATGAGTTTTTAATGCGCATGCGCTCGTTTTGAGCCCCAAAGTCTGATTGGATATTGGGAAAGTGAATAGCCATTGGTTACGTTTTGAAACATTAATTTGAGATTGGCTCAGTTCAAAATTCGCGGTCTGTCAACCTTAATTTCATGACAACAATGTGCTTTGCCCCCAACAAAATGATCAGATGTCATTCATGTCAAATTTATTGTCACTTCCTCTTCCTACTTACTTTGTAAACATTGCTGCATGGTCACAGTTTAATTATCAAAATTGTTTTT
Source organism: Chrysolina haemoptera (assembly GCA_958298965.1). Classification (NCBI taxonomy): domain Eukaryota; kingdom Metazoa; phylum Arthropoda; class Insecta; order Coleoptera; family Chrysomelidae; genus Chrysolina; species Chrysolina haemoptera. The sequence goes on along the minus strand of OY282600.1, from coordinate 23,859,600 downwards.
AATATGATAATATTTATTGTTGGATGGACCATCCATGGTCCCTGACATTAGTGGTGTGGCCTCCGCTCCAGATGCGGACCACATGGTCTTTGGTTATGACCAAAAAAATTTTTAGTTTAAGAATTTTTTAAAAAATGTTTCCCATTGATTATGGTTTTTTTCACCATAATATGGTAGGTTCACACATTTTATTGTTATTCATAACTCTTTGGTAACCGTTTTGTTTTTCCTCAGATCGACTTGTAACTAACTCATAATTTGCTGAAGATGAAGGATTAATCCTTCGAAACATGTCCTCCCTCTTAATGTTAGTCTTCTGACTACATGATTTCAACGTGATGTCAGTCTTCTGACTGCATGACAGCTACAATATAGAATATTTTTGGTGGAGTTAGACTGTAAGTTTTTTCAATTTCCCATTGAATCTCACCTCCACTGTATGCAATGGATATGATCCATTGGCGTTCGTTCTCGTTATTTGTTACTGATAGTTGTTTATTTTTATTTTTGTGCGTTTGTGATAATAATTATAGTGTAATTCGAAAAAAGTAACTCAATTATTACCTCGACTCTCGACTTTACTGTGTTGTGTGAAAGCTACAATGGTATGGAAATGCTGTGTTTGTGGGAAGAAAGGAGAAAGAAACCATACTCGAACCTTTCAGAAGTAACTTTTAGTTAATTTTGAAAATAAATTCAGAAGTCGAACGAATACATGGAAAGGGTTCACAGTGTCCATCTTGCAGTTACTATAATTTTATAAAGTAAGGAAAGTAACATTGACTTTGGACACTTAATTTTTGTTATTTCCAGCCATAGGATCTACATTGATGGCTTAATAACTGAATAAAAAAATATAAAATGAAAAATGCCACAACGAAAGAGGATTTGCAAATATAATCTGTATCCTGAGAAATTTTCAATATGGATTCATTACCCAGAATACAGTGAAATCTAGACTCATTTAGGTGTATTTCAAAAACTGTTGTTTATCATTTTTGAAGCTACGAACTTTATTTTTTACTATAAACAATCTCTATATAGATTTATGTTCATTGATTTTATAGCGACGATGTCTAGGTTTCTTTAATATGCCAACTGTGAGGACTGTTGTCAGCAGAATCAAAAAGCACCCATCATTTTCTTGATCTTCACAATCTACCTATATCAAATATTTATTGAAACATTCAAAGGACCACAAAAAACTGACCTGAAATTCCACCAAATCTCAAAAGTAGCGCGTTTCGCGTTTCATCAACAAAATTTCTCAATTCTTGGATATGTTGAAAGTTAACCAACTTCTTAATTATTAATTTTTAATTTAAATGACAGATCTTGAATAAATGTATAAACCTTCATATGCGTTCTTTTGTATCAAATATTCGTTCTTAGTGTCATTCTTAGTGTAGTTAAATCTACACATGGAAAAAAATACTTCTTTTCTGTGACGGGAAAAAAGTTTGACATTTTATATTTGTTGACGGGTAATAAAATGTAACTTTTCATGAAATAACTTTTTTCCCTGAGAACCGGGAAAAAAGTGAGTACTTTTTTCCCACGAGAAAAAAGTGAGTGATTTTTTCCCGGATATATGAACAAATAGGTAAAGGTAGATATTAAATTGTCGTTTTTCCTGTCACAGAAAAAAATAGTGTATTATACACGAAAAAAATATTAGAGTCGAAATCCCTTTCTCTTCACACTATCAAGCAAAGTGGAAAATTTGAAGAGAATATTAAAATAACATATTCATCGAGGTCAATATTATTATTATTAATGTTGACTTGACTTTCGAATGACTAGTCCATCGAAGTAACTTTTCATTTTCTTAGATTTGTATTCAAAATAAATAAACAATCCTCGTGAAGCAACGAATACCTTTTTCGTTCTTTGAACTATGTCAAGGAAATCTCATATTTGCACTATCTACGATTTTCTCCGTTCAATCTTCATCACTTTTCATTTCCATTTAAATTAAATTTACAGTTATCAAGAATTCGTTATCTAAATGAATGCCCAATTTCACAAATTTCATTAATTATTGTTGTCAACTTGTTTCTGACCGCCAAACAGCCATAGCTTCGATTACCTAGTGTAGATTAGGTCCGATAGTTCTTTAAAGGTATATGCTATTATTTTGAATATATTCGTCGCGATAGTTTGGAATTTTGATAATATTTATTTAATAGTAAGAATGTTAAGAATATTATTGGTGAAACATTTGTATATCAGATATTTATAGGTTATTAGTTGCCAAAGAAAATGAGAACTGGCTTTATGACAGGATTTCGTTATTATTCGGATCTGTCACTGTTGTTGCATGAAACTGGCAGTTACCTAGCAACAGCCTTTAAAAAAAGTGCACTTTTTTTACGCTTTTCCGTTTAGTAATGAAATCGTATGTTGATAGTGAAATATTGTAATTACGTACACAAACCACACAAAAATAGTGGACTTTTTTTGACAGTTGCAGAAAAATTATTTTTTACTTTTTAGTGCATTTGAATAAAAGCTCATCTTTTTTTCATGATTATTTTTTATTTCTCTTCTTTTCAAGCTGTGTTCATTTATATCAATACCATTATTAAAGAAATATATTATCATTCATTCACCTTATATAAGTCGCTGTGAATACTGTACAAATATCTATTCAGATATGGGTAGCAATTTCAATGGTGCAAGGACTGAGCTTCAGAAAGTGAAAATATAAAACTTTCATTCAAAGCACCGTCTCCCTTCCCTTCACTTTAATGGTTTCCGTGAGGAGGGTATTAAATCTATTGAAATAAATCCTATCTTTCACGTTCCATTGGAAATCAACGTTCAGAATACTCATTGGAAAAATCTCGTTGGGCCATTAGTACGCAAGAAGATATTGAAATAGGTGGAATGAATTATTGTTTCGTTGAGACAGAAGAGAATAATTCTCATCGTCATAGATAATAATAGTAGGGAATTCACTTATCAAAAAGACGATCTTAAAACGATGGACTTAGAACTTCTTTATCGATTTTCCGTAAGATTTTCAACCAATCGACACATCCAACTGGGTCAAGTTATCTTATATGACTTCTAATAAACTCCACCAATCAGAAATTCAGAAATATTCGAATATCCATAAAAATAATGGAATCAAATGCAATTCGTATTTCATACCCACAAGTGATGCTAATACAGCGTGTTGAATAAAGCACACACACTCTACAAACCACCTAGAAACTGAGACTAGGACTAAAACCGTTTTCTGCCGCCAGGCGCCATTTCTAAACGAGCTGTATGACGCCATAACCGGTCCTAGCAAAGTTTGGCGCGTTACTATAATGATTCAAATCATTCAGTTTCGAATTTCTCATATTTATCGAATGAAAAGTAATAATGACTATTGTATTGAACAGTGGTACGAAAGCGTCTAAGGGCCAAATAGTTTTTTTTTTCAATTTTTCCGACATCAAACACGGAATTTCCGACTTTAGAGTCGGAATTATTTTTCCGACTTTAAACTTGGAAATTCCGACTTTAAACTTGGAAATTCCGACTTTGAAGTCGGAATTTTATTTTTCCGACTTGAAAGTCGAAAATTTCGACTTTAAACTCGGAAAAATAAAATTCCGACTCTAAAGTCGGAAATTCCGTGTTTGAAGTCGGAAAAATTGAAAAAAAAACTATGTGGCCCTTAGACGCTTTCGTAAAAACCAGAGACAATTATAAAAAAATCAACTATCTGAATGAACATGCGAATTTTCACTTTCAGATTTTTTCTTTTCACAATATCTGTCAGATGAAGTTCAATGTCCAGCGTGGCTTTAGCCAGGGAAGTAGTTGTTTTCTGTTTGATATTCCAAATAAATCACATTTTCTATTTTCAATTCTCATGGAGAATGTTCCCCTTTTCAAACAAATAATTTATTTTTGAATTAGTTATACCCCAACCTTTTCTCAAAAAAAATTTGAAAAATCATGATAATAAAATCTGAAAAATCCATTAAAATGGGAAAAAAACATTAGATCATCAAATAAAGTTATTTCAAAAGGAATTGCCCCCCTGCCTCTGAAAACCAGACAGAGGAAGCGCAAGGATTAAAAAAATTATTTTCCGACGGTTTCCTACGTCGATAATTGTGACAAAAAAGTAATGTCGATCGGGTGGCTTGGAACCCCTTCTTTTCTAAAAAAATTGCAAAAACTCGTCAAAATGAAATCGGAAAAATACCGATTAAATTCAAAAAGGAACCATTGGAAACAATACCTTTTTACAACCTTCTCGAAAAAAACTTTTGAAACTCGTGAAATAAAAGTCAGAAAAATCCGATAAAATAGTGAAAACATGGGACCACCGTATGATTTAATGGAAAGAACATGTTGAAAAGGAAAACAATCTCCATGAAAATTGAAAAATGAAAAATGTGAATTATTTGTGATATCTAACAGAAAACAACTACTTTCCCGGCTAATGCCTCGCTGGACATTGAACTGCATCTGATTGATATTGTGAAAAGACTCTAACTGAAAGTAAAAATTCGCATTTTCATTCATCACATCGTTGATTTTTTTAATTTCCTCTAGTTTTCATTGAAAATTCATTAAATAAGATAGAAAGAATGTTATTGAAAATTATCATTCACAGAAATTGTTCATTCCATTAAAGCAAGGTTCGCTTCTCTCGCATATAATCTTGAACGATAAAAATAGCGTCTAAAGTTTGTCTTTCAGCCGCAGATGATTCCACAACAGATTTTATGAATATCTTATTCATATTTTCGTCAATGTCAAAAAATAACTTCACAGAAGAAATATTTCCAACATTTCCATCCTTGATGTGTATAATTCCTTTTGAAGAGCCTGCTTTCCAATTTTATCAATCTCCCTGAAGAGCTTGGCAAAGCGAAATAGATTTTCATCGACCAAAATGTATTGGGAATTAAATGCGAGAGAAGCGAACCTTGCTTCAATGAAATGAGCAATTCCTGTGAGTGATATCCTTTAATAACATTAGAGATAAATAAAAAAATCAACTATCTGAATGAAAATGCGAATTTTCTTTTTTTTTTTCTTTTCAGTTAGAGTATTTTCACAATATCTATCAGATGTAGTTCAATGTACAGCGGGGCTTTAGCCGGGAAAGTAGTTGTTTTCTGTTAGATATTATAAATAAATCACATTTTTCATTTTTAAATTTTCATGGAGAATATTTTCCTTCTCAACATGAATACCTCACAAGAGGTTATCTTGAACGATGGAAAATAGCGACTAAACTTTGTCTTTCAGCCTGAGATGATTCCACAAGATTTTATGAATATACTATTCATGTTTTCGAACGAAAATCGAAAAAAAATACATATTTGTCACTCTGACAGCCAGAGGACTTCAGAAAAAGATTGTTTCGAATGTCGGCAATTCAAAAAAAAATGTTGGGTGAAGAGGTCGGATGTTCTCGTCTTGTTAGGGCGATTGGTATATTGATGTTTTAGGGCCTGGTAAGCGAGTGGTAAAAGCACCGATTTGTTTACCACTCTAGCTGTGCCGGTCGTGGGTTCAAATCCTAGCCACTGCAGATTTTTTTCTGATGGCCCGAGAAAGTGCTAGGAAACGCACTTAAGATCTCGTTAATCATTGGCCGGCATAAGTTTCGACTTCTGTGGGCTGCCTTTCGTAAGGGGACGACACCTGGTTGAAGGAAAAAACAATTTTGAATAATTTTAAACAATTTCAAAATTATCGTAATCGCTGCAATCACTGCAGCGTAACACGACATGTTTTAGAGTATCGATCAGGACTCCGCAATGTTTGAAAATTTCGCGCGACTACTGAAAAATAAAACTTCAGTTTAGTGAAGAGTTATTGAAGAAAACGACGAGTGCAAAATAATCAACAATAACATAACGGTTTTCACTTGGACTGTCAGCTAGAAACCAATCTTTTTTCAGTTTTCAAACATTATCTTTGCAGAAACGTTTTGATTCACTCGAAAAATACATAGTTGCCTTTCTATACATTATTTCATATCTCCAAATCAGCACGAGAAAAGAAAATACGTGATATGCAAAGTACCTCGCGAAAAACAAGGAAGAGAAAGGATGAATCGAATCTGCGGAAATTTTTCATATGATTGATATTTATATACCTACTCTCAGAAGCCCAGAAAATGAAGTATTGTGCACTTCGTGTAATGGAATCCCATCCAAGGCGGAAGTAGAAATAATACTTTTGTGTTACTTTCACTTGGTGGCTTATATAACATTATACCCAATTATACTGTGAAATATGTCACTTTTTCCCTGATTTAGTGCTTCCTTGATAATCCAGTAACGACAGACAAACTCGAGCAAAAAGTGAAGAATGAATTGTAGCACTCTGAAACTCGGCACATGACATCCCGACGTCATGTATTATTAGAAAAAAAATTGTTTACCAAAAAATCAGGGGTGGAACCTAAAAAAATTTTCATAAAAAAAATATGATTTTTTTTTTGTTGTTATATCAGAAAATATAAGATTTATCAAAAAACGATTTCGATAGCTTGAGAGATAATTCAATTCTCCACAAAAATGATTTTCAGTAATACCTTATGAAATACGCTCGTTTTCTCAGAAAACGTGGTTTAACGCCGACGTCACATTTCATGCTCGTTCTAACCCGCCACTGCAAGTTCAGAAAGGGCCGAAAATTAGATTTTAAAAAAAATATAGTAGAACGAAAAGAAAAAGTGCATATCGTTTCTGACGACTTCTACTTCCTCATGCAAATATAACATGTGAGTATCTGAGTACCTAAAATGTGTTTTGTCCCACTTCACGTAACCCTTCTAAGATATTTACGGAGGATCCGAAAGTCATGGATATTTTAGTTGATATGGAATAGTTATACTGAAGCAGGAATCAGTACCCTCTTTGGACCATATGCAACGATTTTAGACTAGTGAAACACGTCTCACTTATACATGCCAAAGAAAAAACTGAGTTTTACTCCTGCCTCAGTTTTCAACTCACCCATAATCCCGGCAATTTCTTCAGTAAATGTTGAAAATAATCGCACGTACACATCCTACATAAAAAATGAAGTATGAGATTTTTAGCTTGAGGTTTGCACTTCACAATAGTAATATTAAACATATATGTAGGATATGAATAAGCTATTATTTTCAACATTTACTGAAGAGAATGCCGATTTTATGGGTATGTAAGTTGAAAATGAGGCAGGAGTAAAACAATTTTTTTTTGGCATATATAAGTGGGGCCTGTCACACTACTTTAGAATTGGTGCATATAGTCCAAAAAGGGTATGGGTTGATGCTTCAGTATAATAATTCCATATTTATTAAATTAATCATTATTTTCGGATCATCCGCAAACATCTCCGTGAAGTGCCACAAAACACATTTTTGGTACATTTTGGTAAATTTTTGGTAGACCATGTCACGTCCCTAAAAAAAAAGATTATCTTCAGGCTGCTACGCAATTAGAGCTGTCAAACGAACTTGGCCCAGCCATTGCTAGAAACACCTATTTTTCCCTCATTGAATCTCATATTAGGTATGGCATAGCTTTCTGGGGTTTCTGTTTTTGTCCAACAAAATAGGGCTATTAGGTTCTTGTGTAGGGCTAAAGCAACAGGCCACTGTAGACCGATGTTTATATCCCAAAACATTCTTACCATAACTAATATTTTCATTTTGGAAACTGTCTGTTTGATTCATAACAAACAGCCTGCAAGTATAAATACGACTCGCTCTTACGTAACCACCCGAAGTAACAACCTTTATATGCCAATACCTAAATCAACTCTTACAAAAAATTCAATTATATATGAAAGTAGAAAAATATATAACCATCTGCCGGAATATTTAAAAGACTTGAAAAATCTTAATTCAGAAAGGCAGTAAAAGGTTCTCATCCCAAAAGCATACTACGACTTGCAGGAATACTGTAATGAAAACTTTGGACCTTGATAAACCTGTCCTACTGTGTTATTATTTTATTAATTGTTTCAAGTTTTATATTTTGTATGCGTTATAATGATCTAACCCAACCTTACTGTTTTGTAATCCACTGAATTCATTGTTTTCCCTTTTTTAACCCTTATTTCATGAATAATTATATTACAATATTTATTTTTGCATATACATTACATTTTATACTTTGAATTATATACTCATATATTTACCTATACATATTTACATTTAACTTTTATACAGAGTGGTCCAACGAAAAGTATGCACCTAGCTTTTCTCCTTTATTTGGAATTCATAGCAAATATACTCGGACACGTGAAGTGTGCCTTTGAGGGGGACACATTTTAGATATATTTTGCAACTTGTGTCTTCAACCCCCTAGCGAGGGGGTGTTACAACCCTAAAATTTTAAATGGAACGTGGGGTCGAGTGATATATCATTTGAACGGGCATAAAATTATCTTTCCAATGATACCCTATTTGTTGAAATTTACTTTAACAGTTAATGCGAAAACGGCTTTCAGAACATTAACCCGATAATTTTGGTATTAATGAAAAATACAAATCAGTTTTGGTTACTAGGAATCAGGATAACGACAATCATTTCTAAATTACTTTATTTTGCCGAAAGCAACATTTCAATGATAATTTTTTGTTATCACAACTAAATTCCCCATTTATCGTTTGCGTGATTTTGTCGAAAACGACTGCAGATAAGTGTAAGAAAAAAACTGCAGATATGTGTAACATTTGCTTTACAGATGGGTGTACATTTTATTTGAATGGAGCTTTGAATAGGCATAATTGCCGTTACTAGGATGACAGTAACCCATATTTATTCCGTGAGGTTCATTCCCAGGCCCCTCAAAAAATAATCGTCTGGTGTGACATATTAGGAAGTCATATCATAGGACCACTTTTCATTTCTGGAAATTTAAATGGTGAAATCTACCTAAACATGCTTGAAGACGCAATTGATCCTTTCATCACACAAATAATAGAAGATGACCAAAATCATAATGCTGATCGGCTTCATTTCCAGCAAGATGGAGCACCTCCGCACTATTCTGTTCCTGTACGAGAATTTTTTGATAACCGGTTCCCCGGGCAGTGGATTGGCAGGAGAGGCCCAATGGAATGGCCTGCCAGGTCACCTGATTTATCGCCTTTGGACTTTTTTCTATGGGGACACTTGAAAAATAAATGTTTTGCTACGAAGCCCGAGTCCATAGAAGATAATCGCCAACGGATTATAGCAGAGTGCCGAAGCATAACACCTGATATGCTACAAAATGTTAGACATAGATTTGAATAAAGTCTGTATTATTGTATGAAAGCAAATGGGTCACAATTTGAACACTTGTTGAAGTAACATTTCAATAAATCAATTTAACAGCTTGTTTTTTTTTACAAAGCACTATTACAAGTAACAAATATTGAAACGTACTAAGTACTACTTGTACTTTTAATTCCTAGTAACCAAAACTTATCTGTATTTTTCATTAATACCAACATTATCGGGTTCATGTTCTTAAAGCCGTTTTCGCATTAACTGCTTCAGTAAATTTCAACAAATAGGGTATCATTGGGAAGGTAATTTTGTGCCCGTTCAAATGATATATCAGTCGCCCCACGTTCCATTTAAAATTTTAGGGTTGTGACACCCCGTCGCTGAGGGGTCGAAGGCACAAGTTGCAAAATATATCTGAAATGTGTCCCCCTCAAAAACAAACTCCACGTGTCCGAGCATTTTTGCTTGCAATTCCACGAAAAGGATAAAAGCTAGGTGCATACTTTTCGTTGGACCTCTATGTATATTTGACAGTATGGATTTTACCACAAGATATTGTACTCATCGCTTTGTCAATAAGGACTAGCACAGTTTTGATTGATTAATTGCTTGATACTCAAATACTCGCATATTATATTCGCATGAGAAAGTAGGAGGCTTCAGAAACGATATGAACTCTTCCTTTTCCGTCTCCGATCATTTTTAGCAGAGTGATGACCAATCAAATTTTCGGCTCCGCCAAAGCTTTCAGCGACGGTAAGGGTGAACGTGAAATTTGATGTCGGCGTTCAATGACGTTTTCTCAGGAAACGAGCGCATTTCATAAGAAATTACTAGGAGTAATTTTTGTGGAAAATCGAATTGGTTTTCACCCAGTTGAGTTGTTTTTTCGATAAATCATATACTTTCCAAGATTACAGCAAAAATCTATTTATTACGAACGAAAGCGTCTAAGGGCCAAATAGTTTTTTTTTTCAATTATTCCGACTTCAAACACGGAATTTCCGACTTTAAAGTCATTGAAGCAAAATGCGCTTCTCTCGCATTTAATCCTCAATACATTTTGGTTGACAAAAATCTATTTCGCTTTGCTAAGATCATCAGGGAGATTGATGAAGTTGGAAAACAGGCTCTTCAGAAGCAATTACACATATCACGGATGGAACTGATGGAAATATTTCTGATGCGGTGACAGTTTGAAAATTATTTTTTGACATAGACCTGTCATGGGCATTGCATTTTGATTTTTGTTCGAAATTATGAATAGGATATTCATAAAATCTGTAGTGGAATCATCTGCGGCTGAAAGACAAACCCTAGTCGCCATTTTCCATCGTTCAAAATAACCTCGTGGGAGGTATTCACGTTGAAAAGGAGGAACATTCTCCATGAAAATTTAAAAATGAAAAATGTGATTTATTTGTAATATCTAACAGAAAACAACTACTTTCCCGGCTAAAGCCACGCTGGACATTGAACTGAATCTGATAGATATTGTGAGAGGACTAATATAATAATAATAATATGTTTATTTCCAAAATTTACAAATATGAGAAACAATAAAACATTTAGACATTAAACGTTGAAAACGAACATAGATAATCACTGAAGCTTGGAAGGTTGTGCGTGATAGTGGTAAAAGTCATAAAAAGACATAACAGTTTTATATGAATAGTAATATAGGTATGATAACTAATATATAATGCAATCAAATGTACAGAATATAGATGTATAAATGCCGCATGAAGTTAAAATAGTAGTAACTGTATCTATGACTGAAAATAAATCAAAAATATCCCACGAAGAGAACTTGTTGTGGAAGCATTCGACCTATCTTCTTCGAGGAAGACTCATGTGATATATTTTTTTTCTTTTTTAATTAGATTATATATAATATGTGCAGAAATAACAAGACAATTGATAAAGTGAGAAAAAAAATAATAAAGTGAGGTAATATAATGAAAAGAAAATTACAAAATTAAATATTTTATGACGCGCATGTTCTTGTATAGACAGATAATCATTTCTAAAAACATATAATCACATAAACGTTCATTCATCAACCTGCCATATTCTAAAAATGCGCCTATAACAGATTTCAATAGTTATGAAATGAAAAGAAAAACTCTGAAAGTGAAAATTCGCATTTTCATTCAGATAGTTGATTTTTTATAATTTTCTAAAACTATGTGGCCCTTAGACGATTTCGTAGGTTTTCATTGAAAATTCATTAAATAAATTAGATAGGGAGAATGTTATTAAAAAATATATCACTCACAGAAATCGTTAATTTCATTGAAGCAAGGTTCGCTTCTCTCGCATTTAATCCCCAATACATTTTGATCGACGAAAATCTATTTCGCTTTGCTAAGCTCATCAGGAAGATTGATGAAAATTAGAAAGCAGGCTCTTCAGAAGCAATCACACACATCAAGGATGGAAATTGATGAAAATATTTCCTCTGCGGTGACTCGTTAAAAGTTATTTTTTGACATAGACCTGTCATGGGCATTGCATTTTGATTTTTTTATTATGAATTGATTTCTACTGGCCTAATGGTATATTGATAGATAGATAGATTTTACTAATCCTTTTTGCTGCAGTATAATACTTTTCATCCACTAAACAAATGGGTGAAAGTCCTCTCTAATTAGGATCCTCTACTGTTATGAGAGATGACGTAAAAGCCATTGCTCCCAGGTTTTCATTCCCTTACTTTTCAGTTATTCAGTCGTTAACTTTTTGGTTTTTCTGATGCAAAAATAATGAATTACGTGTATGAAACAAAATTCCTTGTTTCACAATACCTATATAATGGGCAGGTATAAATTCATGTCACGAGAGGGCCTTTTAATATGACTTTCACTGAGAAGCAGAAGTTTTCTATAATTACATCAACAGCGTGTTTTGTCAATTAAATCAAATATTCGCACAACACCTTTTCAATTATAAAGTTGAAACAAACTTCGGAACTTTCCCTATGTGTTTCTCGAACTGAATTTAATTCGAGGGTATTGACTGAAGCAATAAAATTTCATTATATTGCAGGAATGTCGTTCTAGTTCATATTTGCCTCAGTTCGAAGACTATATCTATCCAAGCTAATTACAATGTGAAATACTCAGAGCCAGTTCTACAATTAAAATCCATTTAGAGCGAATGTTCAAAGGACCCCGCAAAATTCTTATGGATAATGGCTCTCGGCTAAATTCCCTGAATTTTTGGTACGTTGTAGATTTTGACTTCCTCGGCAAAAGTGTCCATGGGCACAAAAAAATCGGCCCACTAGTTTTCGAGATACAGGGTGTCAAAGATGAAAAGTAAAGCTTTTTGCTAAGAATTTTTAACAATTCCAAGAATTGACAAAACGCCTATTCATTCTGCGAATACCATGCCTTAATGATGGTACAATGTCACCATGATCTCGTATACATTATACTTTTTCATTTTGTGCTCTAGAACAGGTTAAAAAAAAAAGCCAATTCGATTAATTTTATATCAAGCAGTGTGAGTTCTCTAATGAGAAATATAAATATTCAATAGAGCCAGGATGAACTCCCTCAATCTCGACCAAAGTTAACTGAGATAATTTTTTTTTAACAGGGTGGTTCGAAAATATAAGGGTACGTCAACCCCTAGTTTTTTAGTTGGGATAAGGGAGGCATGTCATATATATCTATATATGCATAGGAAAGGGTAGTCTTGTTTGCTGACTAGTTAGGAAATGAGTTATTAATATTTGGGATATGCAGCAGGCCAATAAGAGTACTCTAATACACAGATTCCAAGCTTTCAACAATTTTCTATTGTCATCTTCAGGGAAGCTACAATATGGAAAGACATTTTTGATATATTGGTAAAGAAAAACCAAGAATCAACTTACAGTGTTGTGAGGTTATGTGGCGTATATGTTAAAATTATTCATAATATATGGACAGAACTGGGAATAAAACTTCATTGGTAACACATAGAGTTAATTTGGGAGCGAACACATTACTGATAATACATTTTAAAATAGATTTAAAAAAATTTTTGTTTGTTTGTTAGTACTAAAAGCACATGCTGTACCTTGAGGAGGCAAACAACCGCGCAAGGGAATAATTTCAAATAAACTGACACATATGACATGTGACACATGACATGACTCTTCACAGAATCGTGCCATGTTGCCACGTGAAGTGGGGGTGAATTGTTTTTACAGGAAGTGACAGATGACTCTATGCCTACTGCTACAGTTTTGTGATGGAGATACATGGAACATTAATCTATGAAAATTGTGAATTATTTGAAAATATTGGTCTTATTATGAGAAAATATTGTACCTGACAGATGACATGAAACAACAAGGAATCATATCAAAATGCCAAGTACCTGTCCTAATGTTACAAAAATAATGACTTAGTCTTAAGTGGAACAATACATTTATGCAAATTTGTTAATAAGTTTAAACAATTATATTAAATTGACAACAATATTAAAATCAATTCTTCAATCTCGTTCGAAGAGTATGCCGGAGAGTTGAGTTTCAAACAAATGAAACGAATAATTTCGACAGAGTCGAAATCCCTTTCTCTTCACACTATCCTGCAAAATGCAAAATTTGAAGTGAATATTAAAATAACGTATTCATCGAGTCAATATTATTGTTATTAATGTTGACTTGACTTTCGAATAACTAGTCCATCGAAGTAACTTTTCATTTTCTTAGATTTGTATTCAAAATAAATAAACAATCCTCGTGAAGCAACGAATTCCTTTTTGTTTCTTTGAACTATGTCAAGGAAATCTCATATTTGCACTATCCACGATTTTTACGTTCAATCTTCATCACTTTTCATTTCTACTTAAATTAAATTTATAGTTATCAAGAATTCGTTATCTGGATAGATGTCCAATTTCACAAATTTCATTAATTATTGGTGTCAACTAGTTTCTGACGGCCAAACAGCCATACCTACCTTGGATTACCTAGTGTAAATTAAATAGTTCGCTATTATTTTGAATATATTCGCCGCGATAGTTTGGAATTTTGAAAATACTTATTCAGATATCATATATTTATAGGTTATCTGCCAAAGAAAATGAGAACTGGCTTTATGACAGGATTTCGTTATTATTCGGATCTGTCACTGTTGTTGCATGAAACTATCGGTTGCCTGGCAACAGCCGTTAAAAAAAGTACAATTTTTTTACGCGCTTACGTTTAATAATGAAATCGTATGTTGATAGTGAAATATTGTAATACTTCACGCACACAAACCGCACAAAAAAAGTGTACTTTTTTTGACAGTTGTAGAAAAAAACTGTTTTTTTCTAAAAATTTTGACACCCCGTATCTCGAAAACAAATCAAGTTGGGATATATGCTCATATGAAGAAAAAATCTTATTTTCACCTGAAAAACCGATACTGATCGTTTGGCGGTTCAACTGGGTCACCCTGTATATAGGCAATTCATTCAGGGTAATATCACAAAGATGCCCTCAATTATTATCACAGAGATGCACTTAATTATTGAAGAGATTAAGGAGTGGTGAAACGTTAACATCTAACTGGTCATTTAGTAAATTATTGAAATTTTTTCTTTTATTGATCTCAAGTGCTCCTAAGAAATTAAGTTTTAAGCCTTTTCTTTCTGAATGCAAAATTTCAAAATTTGGATCAAAAGTATGTTTTCATCTTTAAGGTGATTTGAATAATTTGAATCTCTCTTGGGGATATGAATGATTCTTTTATGTTCAAGAATGTTCTGAAATTGCTAAAAGTTCTACCGACATATATTTTAGGGCATTCTACACATTTTATTTTATAAACTCCAGATTTTTGAGATTTTTTGTTTTTAGTTTTTAATAAATTTACTTGTCGAAAGAGAAACAAGATGTCCTGCCCTACGACGACGCTTATTGCCATAATCCTATACAATAGAAAAATAATTGGATAGAAAATCCATCAGAAAAAACTACTTTCCTGGCTAATACCACGACGAACGTGAATTACATCTTATTAATTTCCGTGCAGAGCTCCTACAAGGATGTCTCCGCAATTGCTAGTTGCATGGAAATGTTCATTGAAACATTTGGACCACCTATAGATCGATTTCTGGGTTCTTGTCCTCATCAGTATAGGGTCCCAGATAACACA
This sequence comes from Chrysolina haemoptera, assembly GCA_958298965.1. Taxonomy (NCBI): domain Eukaryota; kingdom Metazoa; phylum Arthropoda; class Insecta; order Coleoptera; family Chrysomelidae; genus Chrysolina; species Chrysolina haemoptera. Next base: position 23,844,221 of record OY282600.1, on the reverse strand, counting down.
AAGACGTCCTCAGTACGTCCACAGGACATAAATCTAAGACATTCAAGACGTCCCGAAGACGTCCATTACTGGATAAGACGTCCTCAGGATGTCCTGGAGACATCCGATGTTACAAATTGGAACGTTCTGGGGACGTCCATTATATGTCCCTGTAAGGTCTTCCATGGACATCCTGAGGATGTTTTTAGGATATCAATTTTTAAGGTTTTTATAACCCATGATCCTAGTCAATAGAAAGTGACATACCAACTAGAAAAAGTGAAAAGGATAATGATGGAAAGTGATTTTCGAAAAAACATTTATAAATTATTTTAAATTCTGATACAGACATTTACATCAATTACGAAACATAATACCTATAGAACAGTATAGAAGTCACGGCTCACAACAGCAATAAATACGGGATATTATATTTTCTCAGATCATCGTATACTTTTGATTGTAAAAATAACTTCAAATTCCGCCACAACCAGAAGTTATGTTTATAAGTTAGGTTAGGAAACCACAAGGCAAGAGATAAGACACAGCACAGGACCACAAATCACAGACTTCACGATACACTCAGTCACAGGTTTGAAATAAAAGTCTATTTTTGGAAAAAATTATTGGAGAATTGTTAGAGAAATGATAAACTATCAAGAGTGTGATTTAAGTCGCCATCCCAACGACTCGAGACTGTGAACTCACTGAAATATAGACGACAATAAAAGGAACTCAATAAGCGCTCTGTGATTGGTCACTGCAATGGCGGGAAGTTTAAACTGAAAGATTAGAATGAGGCGAATTGAGTTGAAAATGCGTGAATTACTAGCAAACCTAACCTGACCTGACTAACCTAACAGCGCGAACAGAATAAACATGCAAAATTGATATCGATCGGTGACAACTGGAAAAAGTCTAGAAATAAGCTCAGTGGAAAATGTATGACATTTATGAGGAAAATTAAACCAAAACACGTTTTAAATTTTTTTAAATTTTTGAAGAAGGCACAAGACACGAAAATAATGTTGTAAGTCGGTAATATGAATTTGGCCTGAGTGTGGACGTCCTGGGGATATTCGCAACGGACGTCTCAAAAACGTTCCGAGTCGTACGTCCCCAGGATGTCCATATTAGGTTATGGGACGTTCGGACCTAAATGGGACATAAAATGGACATCCTTGAGACGTCTAGTGCTATCTGGGGTAGGTCTCTGCAGACGATAACTAAAGTATGCAACAAATGGTTCAACAATTATTCTTATTGTATAGGATTATGGTAATAGGACAGGACATCTTGTTTCTCTCTTAACATCATTACATTAAGAATCAACACGGAAATATAAAATATTTTCTCGGGCTATATATCTTGAGAATCATAATCAAAAGTTGCGTCTGAAATCAATTCAGATATCCTGAAAGGGCACTGTCGGAATATCTGCAACCACATTTGTATAGGCTTTGAATATGTGATTCAATTTCGTCTCTGCTGAGAAAGACCGTTTTATCAGCCCGAGTCGAGTCGTTCGTTCATTTCTCCAGACGAGGATAATCCCCACTTATGTCGCTTCCCAAATCTCTACAATATTTTCGTCCGACGCGGACGTGGAATACATACTGAAATAGCTGCTGAAAAAGGATCACAATTCATTAATCTTTATTATATGACATTTCTTGATTTAATTTATATTTCCTGTCAATTCAAAAGCAGCAGAGTTGTCAACAGGGCCGTAACGAGGGCGGGGCAAGGGAGGCTTTGGCCGCGGGCGCTACAATGACTTTTGGCTAGCCTGCAGGGGGCTCCACAATGACTTTCGGCTAGCCCGCAGGGGGCGCCAAAATGACTTTGGATCTGAATAATATTAGCTATCTAAGGTTTTACTATTGTTAGGGGGCGCAAACCTACATATTCGCCACGGGCGCCATCTGCCTAGTTACGGCTCTGGTTGTGAAAAGCTAACGGAATAGATCGTTCAAGATTGAGGGCCAGAAATAATCCTGCGAATGAGTTGACAACTGACACGTCTCTTCTCAGAACTAAATTTCGGAGAAAAAATGTTGTAAAACCAATAGAATCTGATTTTTGTTCGAAAATATGAATAGAATATTCATAAAATCTTTTGAGTAATCATCTACAGCTGAAAGACAAACTATTTTCCATCCTTCAAGAAGGTATTCATGTTGAAAAGGGGAACATTCTCCATGAAAATTGAAAAATGAAAAATGTTATTTATTTGTAATATCTAACAGAAAACAACTACTTCCCCGGCACAAGCCACGCTGGACATTGAACTAAATCTGATAGATATTGTGAAAAAACTCTAACTGAAAAGAAAATATCTGAAAGTGAATATTCGCATTTTCATTCAGATAGTTAGTTGATTTTTTTAATTTTCTCTAGTTTTCATTGAAAATTCATTAAATAAATAAGATAGGGAGAATGTTATTGAAAAATATCACTCACGGAAATTTTGTGAAGGACTCAACATTGTCGAGTTTCGGATTTTCTGAAGATGATCACAACTTTGATTTTCATATGGAACACTCTGTATATTTAACTGTAGGCTTTCACGGCTGGCCCTAATATTTAAGTTGGATTTCGGGTATTGCCGTGGTCTTCTTTGGTGAAAATCTATAAACGTCTCGACTGCAAGTACCATTGGCGAAATATCAATTGAAACTGAAGCTCTCGTTCCTTGCATGCCATTTATGATGCTCTTTAAGCACTTTCTGCGTGATTTGGGTGGCATGGTTTTATTTTGTCGCCTTTCGGTGCTGTGTGTCAAAACTCTTTTGCTGTATTCAAGTTCATTTGGTACGGTGAAGGACAATGAAAATGATGAATTCAAAACTACATATCAAGGAATTGAAAAAGGGTCGGGCTGAGTCTATTTCTGCAAATAATCTTTTTTTTTTTGAGTGTGTAGAACTTATTTTTTGGATTCTATAATGAGAGGTGGGTGCCTTTTATATAAATCAATTAATTATCAACAGTTTCTAGAGAAACGACATAAATACCCGTCCAAATTAAGCGCGAAAGCACACACACATAAAAAAAAATCTTAAAACAAAGCAGCCTGTTTTATATACAGAGTGGTCCAACGAAAAGTATGCACCTAGCTTTTCTCCTTTATTTGGAATTCATAGCAAATATACTCGGACACGTGAAGTGTGCCTTTGAGGAGGACACATTTTAGATATATTTTGCAACTAGTGTCTTCAACCCCCTAGCGAGGGGGTGTTACAACCCTAAAATTTTAAATAGAACGTGGGGTCTAGTGATATATCATTTGAACGGGCATACAATTATATTTCCAATGATACCCTATTTGTTGAAATTTACTGAAACAGTTAATGCGAAAACGGCTTTAAGAACATTAACCCGATAATTTTGGTATTAATGAAAAATACAAATCAGTTTTGGTTACTAGGAATCAGGATAACGACAATCATTTCTAAATTACTTTATTTTTCCGAAAGCAACATTTCAATGCTAATTTTTTGTTATCACAACTAAATTCCCCATTTATCGTTTGCGTGATTTTGTCGAAAACGACTGCAGATAAGTGTAAGAAAAAAACTGCGGATATGTGTAACATTTGTTTTACAGATGAGTGTACATTTTATTTGAATGGAGCTTTGAACAGGCATAATTGCCGTTACTGGGATGACAGTAACCCATATTTATTCCGTGAGGTTCATTCCCAGGCCCTTCAAAAAATAAACGTCTGGTGTGGCATATTAGGAAGTCATATCATAGGACCACTTTTCATTTCTGGAAATTTAAATGGTGAAATCTACCTAAACATGCTTGAAGACGCAATTGATCCTTTCATCACACAAATAATAGAAGATGACCAAAATCATAATGCTGATCGGCTTCATTTCCAGCAAGATGGAGCACCTCCGCACTATTCTGTTCCTGTACGAGAATTTTTTGATAACCGGTTCCCCGGGCAGTGGATTGGCAGGAGAGGCCCAATGGAATGGCCTGCCAGGTCACCTGATTTATCGCCTTTGGACTTTTTTCTATGGGGATACTTGAAAAATAAAGGTTTTGCTACGAAGCCCGAGTCCATAGAAGATATTCGCCAACGGATTATAGCAGAGTGCCGAAGCATAACACCTGATATGCTACAAAATGTTAGACATAGATTTGAACAAAGTCTGTATTATTGTATGGAAGCAAATGGGTCACAATTTGAACACTTGTTGAAGTAACATTTCAATAAATCAATTTAACAGCTTGTTTTTTTTTTACAAAGCACTATTACAAGTAACAAATATTGAAACGTACTAAGTACTTCTTGTACATGTTTTAATTCCTAGTACTTAAAACTTATTTATATTTTTCATTAATACCAACATTATCGGGTTCATGTTCTTAAAGCCGTTTTCGCATTAACTGCTTCAGTAAATTTCAACAAATAGGGTATCATTGGGAAGATAATTTTGTGCCCGTTCAAATGATATATCAGTCGACCCCACGTTCCATTTAAAATTTTAGGGTTGTGACACCCCGTCGCTGAGGGGTTGAAGGCACAAGTTGCAAAATATATCTGAAATGTGTCCCCCTCAAAAACAAACTCCACGGGTCCGAGCATTTTTGCTTGCAATTCCTCAAAAAGGATAAAAGCTAGGTGCATACTTTTCGTTGGACCACTCTGTGTAATCAAACCAATATGTTCTCAAAAGAAAAGAATAATTTACCATTAAAAAATTTAAATTCACCGAATAAAGCAAACACCTTCACCCAAAACGTTAGTTTCTCGATTCGAAAAATTATTCTTTTCTTTTGAGAACCTATTTTATTGATTATACATAAAGCAGGCTGCTTTGTTTCAAGATATTTTTTTCATGCGCCGATCACGTCCTTCGCAAGAGGTAACGCGTGCGGCGAGAATCCACGAAAAAACCGTCCAGATTTGAATACGTATGTGCATGCGAGGCTGCTCACCGCATGCGTACGCAGCTTTATGTTCGCTTTCGTCGAGAAACAAAAGAAATACTTAACTTATCGTCGAGTTCGCACGCCACGATTGTGTGTATCCTATAATATTCTTCTTGTTCATGGCTGAATGTGATATCACGACTTGGTAGATTTGTTGACATCAAATAGGTGTCGTCTGCTGAATGTTGCTGCCACATCACATGTTTTCCTATTTGTGATGTGTTATTGTAACTGTGATATCAAATATACGTCGAATATAGGCAAAGACTGAACTTCGCATTGTTAAATCACATTAAGGTTTTTTTTTCAAATCAACTTTTTAAATAATATAAAACTGTTGCTTTCTTATAGCTATTGCAATATTGGAGTGAAATCGACCCAGTGATTGAAAATACTGTGAACACTTCTGAAATTAATCAGAAAAATTCAAATAAAAAGTAATTTTTTTCAAACTTGAATTTTATTGAATTTTGATTTAGGAAACCATTGAAAATATTAGAAATGTTTTCATTGAAGCAAGGTTCGCTTCTCTCGCATTTTATCCCCAATACATTTTCGTTGACGAAAATCTATTTCGCTTTGCCAAGCTCACCAGGGAGATTGATAGAATTGGAAAACAGGCTTTTCAGAAGCAATTGTACACATCACGGATGGAAATGATGAAAATATTTCTTCTGCGGTAACACTTTGACAGATATTTTTTGACATAGGCCGGTCATGGGCATTATTTTTTTCATGGAAAATGTTCCCCTTTTCAACAATAGAATCTGATTTCGTTGTTTTTCTGAAATATGGACCATAATAACAATGCGGGAACAATGGTTAAATGCCATTGCCTTGAAACTTTGAACTGGGACGTAAAAATACCGGAATAACGTTAGAAAAATTTTAAAAAATATACCCTATTGATTATAAGATTCGAGACTTCTTGCAACATTTGCCCACTGCATCATCCACAGTATGGTTATTTTCCTCACAAGTACGCAAATTGTTACTTTTCCGCACACAAATGTAGTTAGACGAGCGACGCGGGGCAGAGTTCAAATGAGTTTTTCCGTGCGGAAAGGCACTTTGCTCATTAGTTGGGAACAACATTTTTCCTACGAGTTTCATATGAGATAACAACAAAAATAAAAAATCATAATTCAGTCAATAATTTCCAATTGAATTTGAAAGAAAGAACTAACTATACCTTCAACTAATGTCACATAAAAACATGTCAAAGTCGACATACGCAGGCTTGACAATATTTTAAATCATTTACCATTAATCAAGTTCTTAAAAAAAATTAATAAAAATTGTCGCTTTGGTTGTATGTGAAATTTGTGATTATGGAGAAAGCACAGTCTGTTACTCGGTTAGAATGAAAATTTTTCATTCTAACCTTATAGAGAATATACTTTACTGTCATGACAGCTAGGATTGTTCAGTATTTTTGATACAATATGAATCGTTTTGGGAAAGTTTCACCTGAATAAATCACAAAAAAAACATTACAACAATTGTGTTGTTGATAAATGTTCCTTTAAATAACTGTTTCCTTACATTTTATTCGATAAGAGCCGAAGAGATGTCGACCTTCACTGTTCTGTTTAACGGATGAAACAAACTTCTTATGAAGTTTTATAAATAGATGAATATGCCTAAAATGGGTTGCCTATCAAAATGCGGTCTAAACTTTACAGTGCGGCTTTTTATAGTCCCCCCCCTGTTAATTTTTGAACGGTTTGCCGTAGAGAGATAAAAAAAACCATTTCGAGGGTTTCACCGATACTACTTTTTGAAATATAACGCATTGTGATTGCTCGATAGATGGCGCGGGGGGGGCACAAAAACCTAATTTTTTTAAATGGCATGGGGGTCGTGTGACACATTGTTGAAAAGAGAATTTGATTCTCTTTTCAACCATCTAATTTTTTTTTAATTTCGTTGACACGTTTTCTCACAATAAGCATTTGAAGCGTCAAGTGTGAGAGCGGATCTGAATTCGTTTCCTTACCTTACCTTAATAACTTTTGAAGGGTTTGATGTGAAATAATGGGACGGAAAATATTTTGGGTGGTATTAAAATAATAATGTTTGAAGAAAAATACCTTAATTGTTCTAGTGATTCACAATTGCAATCAATACCACGAAATACGGTCAATAAAGACAATTCACAACATTAATAATTATTCATTTTGAATTCCTTTCAAAGCTTAATTAGGTATTAGGATATCGAAATTATACCCATTTCATTTATTTTTAATGACAAAAGTAATAACAGGTACTACGAAAGGACTATTTATTAGATTTTTTTAAATGGCAAAAATTAATTAGTTACCTATAAAAGTACAATGGATTGAGGAATTATTGTATTCATATTCACTGAGCAGTTTTGTCTACTTATAATTATTATTTACTCTGAATATTTGATATCATCATGGTTCGTATACGTCCTTTCGAAGAAAAAATTGAAGCAATTTATAATTTTGGTGAGGCCCATCGGAACTACCACGAAGCGGAGAGAATTTTTAATGTAAAATTTCCTGAACATCCTATAACTCGGAAATATTTGAGGGAACTAGTTGAAAAATTCAACAGAACTGGCAGTGTTCGTAGGAAAGGTGGAGCTGGTCGAAAATCAATTCCGGAAGAGACAAAGGTTTCGATAATTGCCGAAATGGTGGTAAATCCGCAACAAAGTACCTCTCGTGTAGCAAGTACGATTGGGGTCTCAACAGCTACAGTAAAAAAATATTTGAAGAAACACAAGTTCCATCCATACAAATTAGTAATGTTACACCAACTCACAGAAGACGACCCAGACCGAAGAATGGAATTTTGTGAAATTATGGAGGAAAAGATAGCTAGGAACCCCAATTACAATAGGAATATTTGTTTTTCAGATGAAAGTTACTTTTTTTTTGAACGGAAATGTAAATACACAAAATGTGCGATACTGGAGTGATTTAAATCCCCATATTTTTCGAGAAGGTCACACACAGTTCCCACAGAAAGTAAATGTGTGGGCTGGAATTCTGGGAGACCATATTGTAGGTCCCTTATTTCTGGAAGGAAACTTAAACGGTAATTTGTACCTGGATTTACGAAGAGATACGGTTGAACCACTCATACTTGGAATATTAGAAGAAAATGAGAATTTCAGGAACACATCACCTTCCAGCAAGATGGGGCCCCTCCTCACTTCCAACGTCAAGTTCGAGAGTATTTGGATGTAACATACCCTATGAGATGGATTGGACGTCGTGAACCAATCGAATGGCCGGCACGATCACCAGACCTTACACCTTGTGACTTCTTTCTGTGGGGATACGTCAAATCCAAAGTGTATGAGCAACAATCCAACTCTTTGGAAGAACTTAAAGAACGAATAACACGGGTTTGTGCTGGTATAACTGCAGACATGTTGAATAATGTTCGGCAGGAATTTGTGAATCGAATTTTTTATTGTCAAGAAGTATTAGGTGAACATTTCGAACACCTGCTTCGTTAATTGACAACAATTTTGCTTCTAATTATTTAAATACTACATGTCCTAATAGTTTGTTTTCTTTTTGTTACATTGACACTTCAAATGCTTATTGTGAAAAAATATATTAACGAAATTTTAAAAAAATTAGATGGTTGAAAAGAGAATCCAATTCTCTTTTCAACGATGTGTCACACGACCCCCCATGCTATTTAAAAAAATTAGGTTTTTTTGCCCACCCGCGCCATCTATCGAGCAATCACAATGCGTTATATTTCAAAAGGTAGTATCGGTGAAACCCTCGAAATGTTTTTTTTTTTATCGCTCTACGTCAAACCGTTCAAAAGTTAACAGGGGGGGGGGGACTATAAAAAGCCGCACTGTATATAGTGAGTTTCAAAAATTTGAACCATATGGAAAACTTTTTTATTATCGATATGTCAGAAAATTTCAGTCTTCATAAAAATTAGCGCATTGTAGTCTAATTAACAAGTGCTTTTTTGGTCAACTTTTTTCAGCAGTCTCCGAAAATTAATGAGGTGCCAGTCGCTTGCAAAAATTGCAAAATTTATTAACTATTATCAAAAAAAAGAGGGGTTTAGTTTTTTAGAAATATCTAAAAAACTAATGAAGATTTTTCAAATTTGAAAAAAGATTCAAAAAGAGGAAGAAATTTCCTAAAAAAATTTTCGACTCCCGGAATTGTAGGACGAATAGTTATAATTTTCCCAGAGGATTGAAAATACGCCCGAAAATGGGTACTCCGGCTTGCGCAAGCCACGTCCTCTTCGGACCTTTAATGAATAAATAATATTTAAACTTATTAAATCTGAAAATAAAAAATTTAAAAAATTCAGGTGCCTACAGAACAGATCAATGAACAATAATCCGTGGTCAAAAAACACGATTTTTCATCCTTCTGGGTACCCTGGGCGAAATTAATAAGTGGAAATTTTTCTGTCAAATATTTGACATGTGATAGTTAACATTTTGCTTTCATGTACAAATGGAATGTTATTTTTCATATGAAAGGAGATAATATTTCATAATTATATATTCACTAAATATTTCGAATGTGTCTGAAAATATTTTGAGAACTTGCATTTCAAGGATGAATAAAAAATGTATATCTATCAAATCTATCTATGCTTGACTTGATGAACTTAATATTTGAAACAATTTTATTAAACTTATCTTTTCGTGAATACTCGGCTGAAATTTGCAAGAATTCCTTTCCACAGCACTTCCCAATAGATAATCCGCATGGACCAGTCAAAACTATTTTAGTTCTGCGTGATGTGCAATGTAATTTTAGGTTGAAAATGTCGCAAAATGAATTTTCCTTTCTCACATACAAACACCGCCACTAATACCAACACGTAACTGTAATTATATCAACAAAAACCATTCATGGCCCACTTGTTTTCTCTCAGAATAATCTACAAGTCAGTTGAATTAACCATTAATTTAATATATTTTGGTGTGAAATTTTCTTACCGAATCCCCCGCGTGCTTGAATTAATTGCTGGAAATTTATCTCGTACATGAATTTTTTAAAAAAATCACCCTCGGGTCATTTTCAAAAAATTCATGTACTCGAAAAATTTCCGGCAATAATTCAAGCACTAGGGAGATTATAAGTGAGAATTTTTTCCTTTCGTGAAGCTATTTCTCAAAGGTCTTAGAAAAAATTCCCGTCTTAAAGATTAAAAAATTGTTGATTTTCGTTTTGTTATTAACAATTTACTAAGATGAAAAATTATAAAGCTTTACTAAACATTGAAAAAAAATTTTTATATATAATATTATTATTGATCCGTTTTCTCATGATCAGAAACTACTTAAAAATAATTTTTAATAATTTTTATCTTCTATTGTTTAAATTATTGTTATAAACAAATGCGTTGTTTATGAAATAATTTAATTTTTTTTATAACATAATCTTTAATGATTGATAATAATGATTAAAAAAAAAACATTTCTCAAAAAAAAAATTATTTCTGAAAAACGCATTTGTTGATTAACAATTATTTTCTCCAACTTCCAAAGTTCTGAAATTGAATTGGTAGGATGATTAAACGGCATATTTTTCAAATTTCATTCCCTTATAACTTTTTTATTGATTGACGCATTTCAACGTAATTTACATATGAATCATTTGAAAATGTCGCGAATCCAGTGGTGTAGTAAGATTTTTTATAAAAAATCGCCAGTAATTTTTTTAGATTTTTTACCTTGAAAAATAAGATAAGTTGGCCCTGGAAATGGAGATTCATTCATGAAATTTGATGTCCTGGTAGACTTTTTGAATATCTACCCAACGAAAAAAAAATCATTCCAAGTGGTTGAAAAATGTAAGTTTTAGAAGGGTGCTTTCATCTTGAATGGTCACACTGTATATCAAACTAAACACCGAATACATAAAAGATATAAAATATAGGAGTTTTCTGGCCACTGACCATTCGGGGCAGTGAAAGCAAAATGTATCAAAAATAATTGGATATTCTAACATCTTGATCGATAAATTCCAAGAGATGACACTTTTTATATTTCGAGAGCGGCTATAAATTGCACTGTCCATTCCAATATGTTATATAAAATATAAAGATTTTATACTGCAATATATCAAAGCCCTTCAATTGTACCGGTCGGATTAACTTGTTGCTGATAAATCGTTGGGGTACTTATAGTCCAGGAGCGTCCTACAAAATCATCCAGGAAAGTAATAGTCCAGTACGATTGGGTTTTGTGACGAGGATCGATTGTAGCACCACCAAACTTGGTATGCTGGTTGTTGGAACCATGATAAATACGAAAAAAAATTGTTAACCGAAATTCCAGGGGTGGAACATTTTTTTTTTTCGTTTAAAAATAAATAAATAGATTTTTGCTGAAATCTTGGAAAGTATATGATTTATCGAAAAAACAACTCAACAAGATGAAAGACAATTTAATTCTCCACAAAAATGATTCCTAATAATTTTTTTTGAACTGCGCATGTTTTCTCAGAAAACGTGATTGAACGCCAACATCAAATTTCAAGTTCACCCCCGCTGGAAGTTCTGGCGGAGTCGAATATTCGATAGGTCATAACTCTGCTAAAAATGATCGGAAAAGAAAACGGAAAAGTTCATATCATTTCTGAAGACTCCTACCTTCTCATGCAAATATAATATGCGAGTATTTGAAGTGCCTAAAATGAGTTTTGTCGTACTTCACGGAGATGTTTGCGGATGATCCAAAAATCATGAATAATTTAGAAAAATGGAATTATTATACTAAAGCTGCATAGTCTCGGAGCGTATGCAAAGCGCTCTAAACATCGTTGACAGGTGGTGCAGAGAAGAGCAACTCTCCATCAATGCACAAAAAACCACAGTGGCAATATTCACAAATAAAAGAACACTGGTAGGCCTGAAACCACCAATGCTGAACAATGTAGAGATCCCTTTTGTTAAAGAGGCCAAGTACATTGGAGTAACTTTCGACCAAAGACTAACGTGGAACTCTCACGTCCAAAAAATCGCGCATAAAGCCACCATTGCACTCGGAACCTGTAGAACCTGTAGCACAATTTTCAGTTTCGAGTTGGTTTGACAAGGTAAAACAATAATTATTGGCTAAAACTAATAGTTAGAGTGCCAATCGGCGAAAATTTTACTGATAGATACTCTCTCCAAACTTTCTGGATGGCTTCATTGGACCTAGTCTGCCACCGTTTTCCTCTGTGACTTTTCTTGTTTCGGGGGCGTTTTTCCAAAAAAAATTCCAAAACACGTCGTTTTCACGACTGCAAAAAATGTATAGATACTGTTTCATGTTCAAGTTGAATAGCTTAAACAATTGAACTGAATCCCAAAAATAAAATTGTCTGACAATGGACATGGGTCATTGGGGGCGTCTGCCCCCTCGAACATGTCCGAAAAACGACTATAGGAAAATTCATAAATAACCAGCTGATTTTCTCAGGATTCATCCATCGAGAACTATATAACCAACTTTTCGTATTGTCCGACACAGATCATGGGTCGTTTTTTCAGTCTGACGCGTCAAAGTGGTGGATTTCACGACCACAAAAAATTTATAGATACTCTCTCCAAACTTTCTGTATGGCTTCATTGAACCTAGTCTGACATGTTTTCCTATGAGACTTCTTTTGTTTCGGGGGCGTTTTTCCAAAAAAAATTCCGAAACACGTCGTTTTGACGACTACAAAAATTTATAGATACTGTTCTGATTTTCAAGTTGAATAGCTTAAACACTTGAACTGAATCTGAATCTTTGAAGATCTAATTTCTCTCAACAATAATCAACGCTAACAAAACAATCATTGAATATCAAACATCCCTCCAATTCAATCAACCGAAAGCAAATTATTCGTTTTCGTCAAATGAGAAGCGTTAAAAAGCATCAGAACAGATTAAATTTTTCATTCAAACCACATTATAAGGGTAGAATGCTGATGAGTTTCATTCAAATAATTAGAATCTGCGTGGGAGACAAAATTTGAAGTTAAAAACTTTCATATCAGAAGACCGGAATAATTTTTCTCGGCGAGGGGATTCCATTAAATATTTTCATACGCTTCGTCGATGAGGGTGGCTTCAATCCAACTATTGAAACATAAGGAAGTTATTGAAAAATGTTTCACTGGGGCAACTGATGGGTTCTTTGATGAGGGAAATCACTTCCTGAATGTTCCGCGTGGATAGTGTTCTTTCAGCTTCTCGTTCTCTTCACTTTTCTCATTCCTTTCATTGTTTCTCTTTAGTTTTGTCATTCGAAAAGACAATTATGAGTAGGATTGTAATGATATCTGCAGGTGAGCAACGGCGACGTGTTCACCTTGTAAAGGGAGACCGATTCGAAAAATTCCACCACAATACCAGCGCCTTCTTGTATTGCACTTTTCAGAAATATGATCAATTTCCATGTCGCTTTCCAAGTTGCCATGAAGAAGCTCATAAGAAACGTCAGTTTTAGCCGGTTGATATCGGATAAATAGAAACGTAACTGTTTGCAAGTGAATAAACTTCATTTTGTTGAAGTCGCACGCTGTACCCTATAGGATGCGGTGTTATCAACAAAACCAAATGTGAACTAATTTTCCTACTTTTTCTTACAAAGTGTTGTTATTGACTTGAAATGAGAGATAACGGTAGTTTTGGTAATAAATTATGTTCTGTGTACTTTTGTTTAATAATTCATTTATTTGATTCGTTAAAATATCTCCCTAAATACCACTCGATATTTCGTTTTCATCGTATAAACTTTAATTTTGTTCCACTCAAACTTGATAGCTTGCAATATGACTCTAGCAAATAACATTAGATAAAATCACTCCACCTTCAGTATCGTGATTTTATCCCAGATAACACAAAGACGTCCTGACCACAGGACATAAATCTAAGACATTCAAGACGTCCCGAAGACGTCCATTACTGGACTAGAATGTCCTGGGGACATCCGATGTTAAAAATTGGAACGTTCTGGGGACGTCCATTATATGTCCCTGTAAGGTCTTCCATGGACGTCCCTTGGACATCCTAAGGATGTTTTTAGGATATCAATTTTTAAGGTTTTCTATAACCCATGAACCTAGTCAATAGAAAGTGACATACCAACTAGAAAAAATGAAAAGGAAAATGATGGAAAGTGATTTTCGAAAAAATATTTATAAATTATTTTAAATTCTGACACAAATATTTACATCAATTACAAAACCTATAGAACAGTATAGAAGTCACGGCTCACAACAGCAATAAATACATGATATTACATTTTCTCAGATCATCGTATTCTTTTGATTCGATTGAAATTATGTTTATAAGTTAGCTTAGGAAACCACAAGGTAAGAGATAAGACACAGCACAGGACCACAAATGGCACAAATCACAGACTTCACGATGCAATCAACCACAGGTTTGAAATAAAAATCCATTTTTGGAAAAAATAATTGGAGAATTTTTAGAAAAATAATAAACTATCAAGAGTGTGATTTAAGTCGCCATTCCAACGATTCGATACTGTGAACTCACTGAAATATAGACGACATTAAAAGGAACTCAATAAGCGCTCTGTGATTGGTCACTGCAATAACGGGAAGTTTAAACGAAAACATAAGAATGAGGCAAATTGAGTTGAAAATGCGTGAATTACTAGCAAATCTAACCTGACCTGACTAACCTAGCGCGAACAGAATAACCATGCAAAACTGATAACGGTATAACGGCTATTCATCTAATACTGGTGACAACTGGAGAAAGTCACAGAGCTAAATAAGGTCAGTGGAAAATGTATGATATTTATGACGGAAAATTGAACCAAAACACGTTTTAAATTTTTGAAAAAGGCACAAGACACGAAAATAATGTAAGTCGGTAATATGAATTTGGCCTGAGTTTGGACGTCCTGGGGACGTCCTGGGGATATTCGCATTGGACGTCCCAAAAACGTTCCGAGTAGTACGTCCCCAGGATGTCCATATTGGGTTCTGGAACGTTCAGACCTAAATGGGACATAAAATGGACATCCTCGGGACGTCCAGTGCTTACCAAGGCAACCAAGTTTTCGTGCAAAATGAAAGTTTATCCGATAAAATAAAAACCTCTTGTGGTATTACCCATTACCCTCGACTATTTTTTATACGATCCTGTCAGCCAATCGTCATGGGAAAACATTTCAAATCGACCAATAATATCAAAGTTACACTGACTATTTCACTCACTTGCGAAATGAACCAATCAGAAGCTCTAGTCAAGTTCGGATTGATAATACCAAACTTGACTCTTGCCTATGATTGGCCTTATCAAGTTCGGTGTTTTCAGATTTGTTTACAGTGCATGTGACAGTTAAACGTCAAATATAAGTGATTACGCTGTGCACGCATTCAAAAATGTTTGTGAAATAGTCTAATAAAATTCCACTCGTGATTGCATTTTTCTCATAAGTCTGTCTTTCATTTGTGATCTCAAATAAATTCAGTTTTATTCAGAAATGAATCGACAGACTTAGCCAGGCATCACACTGATCGACTAGGACCGACCATCCGCGACCGTCGACCTACGACCCAAATTTCCAGCACGTATATTCTTATCGCACAACTCACACTGTATAATCGTCATTGACCGTCCTCGACCGTTTTTCAAAGACCATGTTCGAAATTGTAGTCTGCTGGAAATTTTGGTCGGTGTCACACTATCCTGACTTAATGTCATTTTGACACACATTTATGATGAACTTTTGACTTCAACAAAACTCATGTTAATAGGTATATTTCCTACCGGAAAAATAAAATGTTCTTCTTCAGTATCACTACTGCTCATTATTTAAAGCAAAACTATTGATATTATGAATTTAACTTATTTTCAATAAATTAACAGACAATTCAGATAACCTTTCGAATGTCAAATTAATGTCAGATTTACAAAATTATTCTAGTGGTCGGTCATGGATGGTCGATCAGTGTGACTTTGAAAGTTTTCATTGATCTACTTCTACTTTTGGTCGTAGGTGGACGGTCGCGGACGGTCGGTCCTGGTCGATCAGTATGATTCCTCGCTTATCGCGAAAATTCAGTCACTACTGATAATTTGTTAGGAGCAAATTATTTTATTTCATCTCTGAGGAGAGGTAACCAGGTAAGGTCCATTTCGATGGAATTGGTTGAAAAGCAGTTGTTCGATAAAAGAATGCACGCAGAGATGAAATAAGAACTATTAGAATGGTGATTGATTGATACCGAACACCCTATGTATCAAGATACCAAATGTCAATCAAAAGAATGTATGACAGATTTCATTTGGCTCTGTCAAAGAAACATCTTATTTCCAAAACCGCAATTCAAATTCAGTTTCTTCAGCATCTTTCCAAGAAGTTTTGATAACGGAGGCAGATACAGCCTTCGAACCGTCAACAATTTTCAAAAAAAGAGAAGTTTTTTGATGAAACGAAAGAACACTCTCTTGTCTTATTTCCACTAAATTTTTATTGTTACGACCGGTTTCGGGTTTTATCCTATTATCAAGTATAAAAACTGTTTTTATAATTGATAATAAAAACTGTTTTTATACTTGATAATGGGATAAAAATAAAATAAAATAAAAATCTAGTGGAAATAAGACAAAAGAGTGTTCTTTCGTTTTATCAAAGTGATCATGAATTGCCACAAAATAAACAAGTCATCAATCACACAAAAAAGAGAAGTATTCTTTGTTAATTCGATCTCATTTTTTCAGATAGGCAAATTCAGTGTAGGGTACGTTACTGACAAAAATTAATTTTTTTCAAGACAGCAGTCTTGAAAAATTAATTAATTTGCCCTTCTACACTTGAACAGATTTCTTTGAATTAACATTTTTTCATTTTCAGATTGTGGAAGGTCATAAACCCAAAAAATCATGTCATAAATAAATCAAATTTTGAAAAAGTGATAAAATGGGAATATATATATATATATATATATAGCATATTTACCAATATATACTTATTTTTTAATTCACTCAAAGTAAAATATGAACCAGAAAGTTAGGGACCACCAAACCCTTGCGTACACACATAGTATAGGACAACTTCCTCTTAATATGTTTCTGTATTTCTTATTCATTAAATTGTACTGCCGAATTAAACTCAATGTTTGTATTAATATCGTGTCAATAATTGATGTTGTTCAAATTCTGAAATGTTTCCCTTAGAAATTTGACTCGAAAATCTGTCAACCTAAAACTGACTCCTGTTTAAGGTCACCTTTTGAAGGTGACAGTTTATCTCGTCTAATTGCTAGGAAACAGTTTCTCAATAAACAACCCAAATTCACCTAATAAAATACAAACCTATCGTGCAAAAATATGACAACAAAACCGATTGATAAAACCACGAGTTCATTAGGAAGAGTGATTTTATGAATTTGAGTGATGAAAATAAATAAATTATTTGATAAAATTCAAAGAACGAGTTGTACTTGGGAAGTTGATTTTTTTCACCAGCATGTGAATACATATTTTTGACGAAACAATTTTTTTTACGAGTTTGTCTCTATATTTTGGCAGAATCGAAACAAAAATGGAACATTTCGATAAATCTCAACCCTAGTGTTCATCTAAAAAGACACGTTGATAATATCATTCGTTTCATAACGACATAGTTGTTCTACTAATATGTCCAATAAATTGAAAATTTCATTATTTACAGGCAAGTATTATAAAAGCACGTGTTCCTAGAAAAGCTACAATGAAGCTTTGGATGAACTGTCAGTGGCAGTATACGTGTAAATCCGGAACAAAATTTATGGATTATTAAATGCGTCGGTAGCAGAAACGTAAATTTTTCCTATGATAGAGATATATCAACTAGGATATTTTTTCTGGTGTGGACGGGTTAAATATACAGTAAAAGTGACGCAGTTATTTATTTGGTGATAAAGTGGAAAATACTCTCCATCCCGATTTTTGTTCAAAAATATCAATAGGATATTCATAAAATCTGTTGAGGAATCACCTGCGGCTGAAAGACAAACTTTAGTTGATATTTTCCATCGTTCAAGGTAAGGTATGGAAGGTATTCACGGTGAAAAGGGGAACATTCTCCATGAAAATTGAAAAATGAAAAATGTTATTTTTTAATATCTAACAGAAAACAACTACTTCTCCGCCTAAAGCCACGTTGGACATTTAACTATATCTGATGGATATTGTTTAAAGACTCTAACTGAAAAGAAAAAAACTGAAAGTGAATATTCGCATCTCAATCAGATAGTTGATTTTTTTTAATTCTCCTCATCTAATTTATTCAATGAATTCTCAACAAAAACTAGGGAAAATTTAAAAAAAATCAAAATTAAGTCAAATAACACCAGTATATCTCGCCTTCGGCAAATATTTCGTAATATTGAAGCCTGTACCATTCAGTTAAAATTATTTGTGGAGTAAAACCGGGGCCAAAATCCATCGTTTTTTTTCCGGGGTATAACCAAATCAGACCTATCTGATAATTTTCTTCATGTAATTGTTCATCATAATCCAGCTGGATGACATTTTTCTATGGGGCTGAACTTTTTTATTAAAAAAAAGTACGAAAAAAATGGAATATTCGAAAAATGTGTTTTTTCTACAACTGTCAAAAAAAGTCCACACAAATCTGAGAAAATGAAAAGTTACTTCGATGGAGTAGTTATTCGAAAGTCAAGTCAACATTAATAATAATAATATTGACCTCGATGAATATGTTATTTTAATATTCACTTCAAATTTTCCGTTTTCGACTCTGTCGAATATCCGACCCATTAGCGCACTATGTTGTGTTGAGAAATTGTGCTTATGATAGTTGTTTCAAAATCAATGATACAAGTACAGATGAAAATAATATTGCATTTCATAATAATTTACAAAATCAAAAGAATTTGCACCAATCTAGTAAACGAAAAATAATGTAAATATTAGTATTGATTCCGCTTCATCAACAGGATCTCTGAATGTATTCTGGCAGTCTCTACATTTACATTCACTGGAACATTTCAAACTTTCTTTAATGCATTTACATTTATTATTTGTGCAGTTTTTGATGGTCCCGCTTCGGTATTTTTCTCGCAATCATTAAAATTCAACAATCTTTGAATATTATGAATGCTGGTGAAACTCTTCCTACATTCATTATGATACACAATTTTTTGCTTTTGCAGACAAAATTTGCTCTCTGTGCATAAGAATGCGTGATCCACAAATATCCTTCCTTTTTTCTGCTGCTGATAATAACGAAAGCAAACCTTGTATCCGTGGATTTTTCGTAATATTTTTTCCTTAAAGGAAACGCTTTTTTCACAAATGACACACTGCATGTTGAACGAATTGTCGCAAACTGCCCAACTAAAACTACAACTGCACCTTGTTATGTCGCGACAGGCATAATATTCATTGCCGTGCATACCTACATCTTTGAAAAATCATATCTCAAAAACTATACTAAATATACAAATTTTTGTTTTTGGTGGAAGTTTTTTTCCCTTCAAGAATCTAGTTATTCATGTATAATTGTTATTCTTTTTTATATTGCTTTGTAATTTATACTACTTTTTGATTATAAAGGCAATAATATCGATATATACCTATAAGTACCACAAACTGAGCTTTCGTCATAAATTTATAAATTTTCGTGTAGTCGTAGAGAAAGTATAGTCTTCACTCGCGTCTAATGAGCATTATTCTCTTGGATAATTCCGAAACGGGCCGTAGGAGATTCGACTAATATAATAACCTTTATCAGAACAGTTCGAGAGCTTATAACTTTTTCAACGATCATTATTATGAACTTTATTCATTGAAATTATATAAGTAAGATAATAAATAAAGAAATAATCGATAATTGATCAATCACTTGTTTCGATATTGGCGGAATATAAATATAAAAAAATATAAAAATAATCTTAATCTTTGAATCAAGGGACTTCTCTGTATCAGAGGCATTTGATCTATTCATTACCAAATTTTTAAACGATATCACCTGAGACAATTTTTCAATGTATTTGGTGCGGGATCCTTTAAAAACCTTCGGATATTTGGCGAATTCACACGGCTATTAATCAAGACTCGAATAGACGAGTAGAGAATCCGCCAAATATTCAAATATTCGGAAATTTGGTGGAGACACCGGTACCAAATCACTGGTGGTGAATTGCAGTTAGATCGTGTATTCTCCCAAGGCCATTTTGTCAAATAGCTATTTGTATTACAAGGGAGAAAAGTGCCACTTTCCCTCCCGCAGGATGTGGTTTACTGCCAAAGGCAGGAAAAGGCACTTTACTCCCATGTTATACATATGATTTTTTCCTCCTACCCACTTAATAAACCTTTTTTTGTTTTGAAACGCATCTCAACTGCTTTTGTTTAAAACGGATCTGTACTTGCATGATGGAAAATAGACAAAATTAATTCACACCCATCCAAATTACTCTGATGGCGTAGTGGTAAGCGACGCTGACTACTAAACTGAAGCTACCGGGTTGGGTTCGATCGCGTCAATCGGTTTTTTTTTTTAAGCGAGTTATATATATTCCTTCTTTTCTTTTGTCAGAGATATAAATTATAGGATATTTGGATAGCTTATCCATTTGGGATTTATTCAGTGTACATTTTCTCATAGGCAATATTATCCGCCTATTTTGAATGAATTGTCAATCGTTTTTTTTTTTTCTCCCTAGGGAGGAAAAGTCTGAGTTTCCTCGCTGATTTGAGGGAGTTAAGTGTGTACTTTGCTACAATTTCTATGGGATTGCAAAATAAAAGTGCCGGAACCCAGAATGGGAGTGAGCACAGTACCACGGCTATGCTTCAGCGAGAAGGGGGTGGTTCTTTATTAAAACGAACTGTGTTGTCTTACTGATTTTTGCTTGGTCAGGTTAGTAGGCGATGAAGGGCGCCATGCAATTTTTTTTTATATATGATCTTTTTTTATTGTTGTTAAATAAGAAATTACAAAAGCTAACAAGAAGTATTTCTGAAGAAATTTACTAAGTTTTTCCAGGGAAGAAATGACAAGTTTTCCATACCATAAAAAAAAATAATACTAATCAAAACCAAGAGGTTATTTCTGTACCGAAAATATATACTTAGAAACTACAAACCTTGTATATTATCTCATGTACAAAAGAGGTAATAACTCTTTTGAACAAAACTACAAAATAGCTATAAATATATATATATATATGCCATTGAACAACACGCATAAGCTTTGCAGGAGGCGTGTATCATACCGAACTACAGCCGTGGTATAATGAAAGTCCGGCCAGCGTTACCAACAGCGCGGGCGGACTACAGCGCCCTCTCGCGGGGGTGGCAAGGTGTTCGCTTGGCAAGGCGCTCTTCTGCTCTTCTTATCGGGAGTAGAAGAGACGCTACTTTTACGCCCCTTCCATTCTTCCCCTAACCCCTTGGGTTATGAAGCTCAGAAGAAATGATTGTGTCTTGTCATTTACTATGAAATGTAAATTTGATGATCTATAATAAAAATCTTTTTAGTTAGTTAGTTTAGTCTTGTTACCAACCAATATAAATTTGTGGAAATTAATTCTAATAGTAAGCGACTTACGCCATTACTTCGGGGATACTTTATAAATAACTAAAATCCAAATTGCAACTCAAAATTTTTTGTGTGCAATTGTTTAAACAATGATTATTAAAAAAAAGGGTCCTTTTTTTGTTTTTTTTGTAAATATCTCAAAAGGTACTGAACGAATGGCTTTACTCATGAAAGACCGTTTGTAGAGAATGAAAAAACCTATAAAATGGTTATTGGAAAATTCCGATACGACCATTTTTCGCCGAGAAAAGCCGGAAAAACTCTTGAAAAAAGGCCTTTTGTCAAAAATTCGTATCTCTCAATTTTCAATATTAAGAAATAATTTTTCGGGAAATGGTAGCTAATATCATGTACGTTGAGCTCCCGAAAGGTGAAAATTGTCGCTTCAATAGTTTTCCTACAATCGGGTTTTAAAAAAATTACAGCCATATTTTGCATGATGCATCATATTACGGGAAATGGTCCGATTTGAATTTTTAAAGCGGCATTTTGAAGTTGAGGTTAAAAACTACAATTTGTCTATCTCACATTTTCCCATAAGTTTGGAGAACATTGTTAAAAATGCGTCTGAACACAGCGCTTCGAGTGAAAATTCGTCGCCGAGTCGTGCTAAGGTAGTAGTGGAGGGGGCGCCGAGAAGCGGAGGAGAAGTGAGAGACCGGTTGCGCGCACAAGGCGCTTTTTTCTATACAGCGAAGACGTCGCTTGTAATTGCATTACTTTTATGCAGTTTATTTAAATAATACGTACATGCATATGTTCAATTATAATTGTACTTGTACAAGTACGTATATGTAAACATATACACTGGCAAAAAATGTATAAATTGCACCAATAAACCGTGTTTTTTTATTCCAAAAATAATTATTCTATTAAGTCAAGTGCATTTTATAGGTGATTTAACGCTCGTTGATTTGACAACAAAATTAGTTGATGTAATTGTAATAGTGCTAATTATGTAATAGTGCTTTTGAATTGATATCGTTCAGATGTACTAGGAAATCAATTTCTTCAATAGGAACTTGAGTATATGCAATAAATGCTAAAGTGTTGGCGTGCTTGAATTAATTGCAGGAAATTTATCAAGCACTAGGGCGATTACAAGTGAAAATTTTTAATTCTTCTCCAAAAACCGTAGATCTGTAAAATGTAAAAGCTGCGTGGCAACTAACATAGACCGCCTTTGAGAGCGGCGTTCAAGGCCAAACGGGCACATCTGCTCCTGAATTCTCGGCGCCCCCTCCACTACTACCTTAGCACGACTCGGCGACGAATTTTCACTCGAAGCGCTGTGTTCAGACGCATTTTTAACAATGTTCTCCAAACTTATGGGAAAATGTGAGATAGACAAATTGTAGTTTTTAACCTCAACTTCAAAATGCCGCTTTGAAAATTCAAATCGGACGCATCATGCAAAATATGGCTGTAATTTTTTTAAAACCCGATTGTAGGAAAACTATTGAAGCGACAATTTCCACCTTTCGGGAGCTCAACGTACATGATATTAGCTACCATTTCCCGAAAAATTATTTCTTAATATTGAAAATTGAGAGAGATACGAATTTTTGAAAAAAGGCCTTTTTTCAAGAGTTTTTCCGGTTTTTCTCGGCGAAAAATGGTCGTATCGGAATTTTTCAAAAACCATTTTGTAGGTTTGTTCATTCTCTACAAACGGTCTTTTATGACTAAAGCCTTTTGAGATATTTACAAAAAAACAAAAAAGGCCCCTTTTTTTTAATAATCATTGTTTAAACATTTGCACAAAAAAAATTTTGAATTGCAATTTGGATTTTAGTTATTTATAAAGTATCCCCGAAGTCATGGCGCAAGTCGCTTACTATTAGAATTAATTTGCAAAACAGGCTTTATTTTTGTTATATTGGTTGGACTATTGGGCTTGTAATCCGAAGGTCCCGGATTCAGCTCCTGGCAATTGCAACTTTTTTTTTAAGAACGTTATTTTACTTTTTTCTTGTTAGTGATTTGAATTATTGGACATTTAGATAGCTTGTACATTTCGGATTGCTATTGAGTGATTTTCTCATAAGTTATGTTATGTGCCTATTTGAATGAAGTGTCAAGAGCTGCTCTTGTAGAAAAAATAATGTGTGTATTTCGAGCACAAAGTGGCATTGTCGTTCTCCAAAGATTAATCTTTTTGGTCGAGCGACAATCAATCACTTTGCGCTCTAAAACACAAATAGCTATTAAAGAACAACTAAAGTAGAAGTAACATTCATGTTTGATTTTTACCAGAATACAGGATAAATAAGATGTTCTAGAAATTATGGAAACAATTTGATTATAGTAGATTCACAAGTTTCACCGTGTACAACTTACTTGAAATGAGTGGGAGGAAACTTACTTTCTTCCCTAGGGAGGAAAAGTATGAGTTTCCTCCCTGGTTTGAGGGATGAAAGTGTGTACTTTCTATAGGGATAGGAGGAAAACAATTATAATAACATAACTCAACGAATCCTGTTAGAAGGGGCCTAATGTTCACATAAACTCGTGTTGTGCCAAAAGCATTTGGCGCTGGAGATTTTCGAAGGAAACTGACATAAATCCAAAACGAATTACTATCATTGAAAGTAGAGAAGTTCCATTTGTCCCTTGCGTGAGCTCGTATTTCTCGTAGAAGTGATATGCGATACGCGACGACAGAAAATTACTTATTGCTCCATTCTCTTCGCAGAAGCTGTTTCCACGTTCGTTCTCAAATGAATTATATCAAAAGGATGAAGTTGATGACGAAAATGAATTTGATGGATACCTACGGACAAGTGTCGAAATATGTTATGGAATCTCAAAGGAGTGCTGAGTAGGGTTAATGGAAATTATATCGAAAATGGCACTCGACAACGTTTCTTAACATTTTCGTATGTTGTAGTGGGTATCCGACCACCTTTTCGAACGTATGCATTGGACCAACATGGTCCTATATGTATATAGTTTTCGAAATAAGAGTTATGGAAGTTGAGAGTGGACATTTTTACTTCATTATTTACTTCATTATTTCTTGGCAATCAGAAAAATTAGTAATTTCTTTTGACGGTTATCATAAATATGGTCTCAAATAATATTCCGATACATAATTTTTATTCGAAAACATGGATAGGATATTCATAACATCTGTTGTGGAATCATCTGCGGCTGAAAGACAAACTTTAGTTGCTATTTTCTGTCGTTCAAGATAACCTCTTGGGAGGTATTCATGTTTGTTGAAAAGGGGAAACATTTTCCATTTTCCATGGAACATTTTCCATGGAAAATGGAAAATGTGATTTTTTTTGTAATATCTAACAGAAAACAACCACTTCCCCGGCTAAAGCCATGCTGGACATTGAACTACATCTGATAGATATTGTGAAAAGACTCTAACTGAAAAGTAAAAATCTGAAAGTAAACATTTGCATTTTCATTCAGATATAGTTGATTTTTCTTAATTACCTCTAAATAAATTAGATAGGGAGAATGTTATTGAAAAATATAACTCACAGTTCATTTCATTGAAGCAAGGTTCGCTTCTCTCGCATTTAATCCCCAATATATTTTGGTCGACGAAAATCTATTTCGCTTTGCTCAGGGAGATTGACAGAATTGGAAGGCAGGCTCTTCAGAAGCAATTATACACATCATGGATGTGTATATCTGTTATATATCACAAAAAAATAACACATTATTCATTTTCCAATTTTCATGGAGTTGGAGTTGTTTTCAGGGTTCCACATCATACCTTTCAAATTTATCGAGGTGTGAGTAGTATTTAGATCCGCATTTATATTTGATATTTCGAATTTAAACTGCAAAAAAAATATTAACCAAAGTCAAAAAAAAATTGATGGTTGTAGAGAAAATGGAATTTCCTTTTCGACGATGTGCCACTTGACCCCCCATGCCTTTTAAAAATTTTCATTTGATAGACCCCCCCGCGCCCCCTATTGAGAAATCACCATATTTTTTAACTATTGGTGAAACCCTCGAAACGGTCTAAAGTCCGTTCCCCCCTACTAATTTTTGAACCACCTGGTATATCGCAACGAAATTTGGAAGGCTCAAATAGGAGATAAAAACCTACTTTTTCATGAGAAAATTCCAGCTAAAAGTTTCAAAATGGCAGCTGAGCGCCATCTTCAATAATTTTTTTAAATAGAACAAGTAGGTTTTTATCTCCTATTTGAGCCTTCCAAATTTCGTTGCTATATACCAGGTGGTTCAAAAATCAATAGTGTAACGGAATAACCCTGTATAATCGGAAAGCAAGTGAAGGGATTTCTTTCAACTGATCGCCTGCGAAGCACCGAGTTTTTTTTTCAGCCGTTTTTATTCAACGATAAAACCATGGAATGACCGAGGTAGGCGTATCGTTTATTTTCACGGCAGCTGATCACGATTGTTTCTTTGCTTACGAGACCCGAAACCAAAAAAGTGCTTTTGCGAATCTGATAGCCTTTTGGGGCTGGTGATATGAAATTGTTGCCAACTAGTTTGCTCCAAGATTACGTTCTCGTTGACCAAAAAAGAAGTAACGTTGGAATTGTGATTCTATTTGTATTTATCTTAGTCGAATGTGAATCTCAGAACATTATATCGAGCGTTTTACTTCTAGATTTCGTACTGGAATTTTTTGTATGGATTTTGGGGAAAATTAATAACCTGTTCTCGCCTTCTTTTTCCAACACCGTTGTTTTTATTCACGCCCAGTAAATAAGAAGAACCTAAGAAAAACCCCTGAGAGAAATAAAGTCGTTTCAGAGCTCAATCATAAAATCATATCAACTACATCTAAGGTAAAAACTGTGCGCTGTTATATAAAAATATTGGTATTACATAATCTAAAAAAAATTAAAGATAAAAAGCAGTGTAGGGTATCATATAAAATCACAGAAGAATTCCTTAGATAATTATTGTAGGTATAAAAGATAAATTGAAAGTGCGTCTATAGGTTAAGACTAATGTGGAATCACAATAATTACATTTTAAATAAAAAGATTTGTAGTATGTATTATAATAAATAATTGTTGTATTATTATTTATTTCCCTTGTGTCAATATATTCTAGTGCTTTATTTTTGAAATGAATTGTTTTTTTTCCTATTGTTATTCATTAGTTTATGTAGATGGATTATCTTCATAATCCAGTTTAAATAGTGCTACCAAACATAGCTGCGACCCCTAATCACAGTGTAGCAACCCCATGCGACTTATACTGAAGGCTATAAGGCGTACAATATTATTTAATACAAAAGTTTTCTATATCGTGGCACTTTTCGACTGGCACTGTATATTGTAAAAGTCGTTTTAAAGAAAATCGTGGTGTTCAAGATCCGCATTGTCTTGAGAAGAGAACAAATGGACCACCGCAAGCTGCACTTTACCGAAATTACTGCGAATGGATTCGATATGTTTAAAGCGACATGGCACTTGAAATTGTGGGGTCAGCGATAGCAATTGAGTTCGCTCTTTCTTATCACCTCTACTCTCCCTTGAACTATTTAATTTTCAATTGTTGCAGCCTAAGTTGTCATATTCCACGTATTTTAGATGAATAGGAGGAAAGTTGAGTTGAGTAAATAATATTTGTGTCTACAATGCGGAATGACACTTTTGCGTTTAAGAATAGAAGTCATTTGCTGAGCAAGTCGAAAAAGCCATTCGAGAACGCAAAATAATAACGCATTCGAGACGCAAACGATAGTTTTTCAGTGAAAATAAGCATTTACCAGTTCCAGTACGATTGGGTTTTGAGACAAGAATCGATTGTAGCACCACCAAACTCGGTATGCTAGTTGTTGGAACCATGATAAACACGAAAAAAAATTGTTTTTCTCCGATTGGCAGCAAATATTAATTTTGCTGACACATATCAATCAGCAAAGTATTACTTCTCCTGCAAAGCAAAGTGATTATACTCAATGGGAATAAAACATTTGACGTAAACATTTATTAGCAATTATTACATAACACTTTAAACAAGAATTTAAAAAACATATGTTTAATTGTAATTAACATTGATGGTAAAATTACTGCAATTTTGAACGAATAGGCCACCTTTTCTTTCCTCAGATATCGTTTTCTCTACATTAATTATATTACCAGTTTGATTCGTCTCATAAGTAGTTCCTATATTTGTCAAAACTTTTTCACAAATGCTGGTTTTACTTGCCATTGAATCTTCAATGTACCCTTCTGCTATAGTTGAGGATTTCCACCCACCATGTCGTTTCAACATTGTTGTGTCACCTCCTGCATTCACAAGTAAAGTGGCAGAACTTCTGCGGAGGCAGTGTCCCGTATATTCCTTAGCAATCGGCAACTTTAAATAGACAGCTATTTCTGGAGGTATTTTACCAAATTTATGGATTCCAACAAATTGCTTTATGGATTTACCTTTTGCGTATTTGAAAAAAAATCTTGTTTCTTTTAATTCAGCAGGCCGAAGAGCTATATATTTTCTAACAACATCCAATTATTCCATTATTACGAAAGACCTCGAATTCTTCGTCTTCGTGTTTAATAGGGATACCAATAGTTTATTGTTCATATCTTCAATATTTTCTAACTTTAAATTCAAAAGTTCGTCGCAGCGACATGCACCCGCAATTCCAAAAATCAATACAACCTAAAAGAATGGATTACAAGTATTTTCACTCCATGGTATAGATATCTTATTCAAAACTTACTTTTGCTAATAAATATTCATCATCTGGTGCATCCAGTATAAAGTTTACAATATCTTGTTTTTCGAAAACTCGGGACTTTTTTGTCTTGTAGCCTTCAGATGACCGTTTTAAATATGCCCGAAACTTCAAGTATCTTCCTATATCTACGCCATTTTTAACCTTCATTGTTTGAGAGAATCCAGCAAAATAAGCAAGTAATACATTCTCCGAAAAAGTCTTCGCATTTTTCTCCATGCAATAATCCATAAATCGTTTATAAGTTCCTTCATATTTCATCCGAGACTTCTCCGGCAACAAATTCAACTCTATATTTTTTGCCACCTCCCTTATTTCTGGAGGAGTAAGTACTTCTAGGTCGCTATCACTGTCCATTATATAATAATTTAAATATACCGATATTTTTTCGCACAACTCAGAAATTTCATGAATTGTCAAACTGCGATTTCTATCAAATTCTATTTTAATTGAACACTACAGGAAAAATAAAGAGATTGTGGGAATTGTAATAATTTGCAAATACAATATTCTCCTATATCATTATGAACAATCGGAGAAAAAATTATATGTTCAACTCGGCAGCAAAGTAGATTGACTGCCTTAGCTGAATTCCTAGCCGAGCGTAGCGAGCAGTCAACCTAGAACTATTACCAAAATTCTAGGAGTGGAACATTTTTTTTTTTTCGTTTAAAACTATATAAAAAGATTTTTGCATTAATCTTGGAAAGTATATTATTTATTCGAAAAACAACTCAACATGGTGAAAAACAATTCAATTGTCTTCAAAAATTATGCCTAGTTATTTTCTTATGAAAGGCGCTTTTTTTCTCAGAAAACGTGATTGAACGCCGAAATCACATTTCAGGTTTACCCTTACCCGCCGCTGAAAGTTCTGGCGGAGCCGAATATTTGATTGGTCATAACTCTGCTAAAAATGATCTGAGAAGGAAAAGACAAAGTTCATATCGTTTCTGAAGGCTCCTGCCTTCTCATGCAAATATGATATGCGAGTATTTCAGTACCTAAAATGTTTTTTGTCGCACTTCACGGAGATGTTTGCGGATGATCCGAAAATCATGAATAATTCAGTAAATATGGAATTATTATACTGGAGCAGCAACCTATACCCTCTTTGGACTATATGCAACAAATTTGAAGTAGTGCAACAGGTCCCACATACATGCCAAAAAAAAACTTTGTTTTACTCCTGCCTCATCTTTAACTTACCCATAAAAACGGCATTCTCTTATTCATATCCTGCATGTATATATATATAGAAACTGGAAGTTCGGGTTGAACTGCGTCTAGAATTTGTTGAAATTCGACGTTTCGGCTCCGATTTTGGAGCCATTTTCAAGAAAAAAGGATAAAATGATTGAAAGGGTGTGAAGTTAGATTCTACACTGAGGTCTCAATCTGCCTACTCTTCAGGTATCATCAGGATTTTGTAACTTGACGCCGGGGTCTCAATCTGCCTACTCTCCAGGTCTCGTCACTTGTTCTCTCTAAGGTCTCAATCTGCCTACTCCGTCGAGAGTTCTCTCGACCAACCTCGCTAGAGGTGTGGACTTAAGGCTGCAAAACACTGGACAAGCGTACGTTAACGATGGTCTTATAATTTGTTTGTAGAGAAGGAGTTTATACTCAGTTTTGAGCCTCTAGCTATCAGAGGGTAGGTGCGCTTAAGAGCACCACCAGCCCTCTGTATAGCCAGAGTAATGTGTCTACCAAAGTTAAGTCGCTTGTCCCACTGCACTCCCAGGTATTTCGCAGTGTTCACGTTTTCCACAGCTTGGCCATTGATCACCAACTTCCTGTATAATTTCGAGTGTGTATACTTCTTGGTGAAGTTGATGGTCTCTGACTTCGCCGGATTCACAACGATCTTGTTCTCCTCCAAATATCGTACGACCTTCCTATCCAAGTGAACTTGGATCCTATATTGGGCAGCGACGCTTGAGAATGAATGGGCAAATATGGCGGTATCATCGGCATATATCGCCGTGTCCATGTCCCTTCTCTCGCACTGAGGAAAGTCGTACGTATTTAGGGAGTACAAGTGTGGTGACAAACTCGAACCCTGCGGAACACCTGATTCGATAGAAAACTCCGCGGAGCGAGTGTTGTTTACTCGCACCATAAAAGTTCTCCCAACAAGGTAGGAATAAACCAATCTTACTAAATATGAAGGCATGCCTGCCAACAGCATTTTAGAGATTAAACCTTCCACCCATACCGAGTCAAAGGCTTTTTTCATGTCCAACAGGACCATGACCGTATTGAGTCCGCGATGAGCTGCCTCTTTCACCCCGTGCACAATTCTAACCACTTGAGAAGTGGTACTATGGTTTTTCCTAAACCCGAATTATACATCGGGGATCATTTTGAGTTTCTCCTCGAGACTCAATAGCCGTCTCAAGAGGATCTTCTTGATCACCTTGGCAATCACACTCAAGAGTGAGATCGGACGATAACTGTCGAGTTTATGGCCATCCTTACCAGGTTTGGGAATGGGTATCACCAGCGCCTTCTTCAGACAATCTGGGTAACACCCCCATTTGATGATAGCATTTATCAAATGTATAAGCTGGGCGAGGATCTTTCTCGGCGCGTTTTTGAGTAGAATGGCATCCACACCATCCGGCCCAGGTGCGACAAGGCGAACAGGCAGATGCTCTAACTATAATAAACCCCAACGCACTTCATTTATGTATATCATTATTTGTCTGTGATGGAGGACCTTCTACAGTCGAACTAAATACTACTTCGTTTGTAACTTGAAAAAGGAATTAGTATTACCAATTGCACAAACGGCCAAATACATGGGCGAACTTTTATAAATTATTCCTTTTGAGTAGGTGCTCTGTTTATAATATCTGATTAGTGTTTCTATTAGAGAGATTTATATAACTGAATATACATTATCTCATTTTACTTTTAACACTAGTGTTGAAAGTATTTTTAACACTGGTGTTAAAAGTGATTTTGTGAAAAGGTCAGTTTTAGTTTATATGCCAATGAATTAAAAACGTCATTTTTAATGACAGTTGTACAAAAAAGATACTAAGTAATAAAAAAGAATATTTTCCGCAAATCGCTAGGAAATTTTGACATTCCTGTCCTGTTGAAGAAAAAGTCAGGACTTCCTTACTGTAAGGAAATATCATTTCCTTACTGTTCTACATAAATGATTGAAAACACATTGCTTATAAGGAATTAATTTATATTTTGAAAACATCAAGTCATTGCTGAATACATTTTTAAGATCAATTTGTTATATTTACAATAATTTGACAGTTAGTACAATTATTGAACATTGGAGGAACACTGTTAGAACTATCAGAAACATTTTGGACAACATGCGGGGTGGTAGGGTTATTTTGTTGAATATTTTGTACTGTGAAAATTTTATTTGCCACCTCAACCTTATTGTTAAGCGATTCTTCGATATATCCTTCAGCAACGTTTGATGACTTCCATCCGCCATGCCTCTTTAAACTAGTTATGTCGGCACCAGAGTCAACCAATATTGTTGCAGAAGACCGACGAAAGCAGTGACCAGTATATTCTGTCGGATTTACCAAGTTCAAATAAGTAGCAACTATTTTGGGCATTTTTCTAAATTGATGAATTCCTACCACTTGTTACAACCCTTTCCGCTTTGATATTTAAAGAAAAATCGGTCACTGTTCATATTTTCTGGTCTTAATGAAACATACTTTCGATAAACATTCAAGTAGATCTGATTAATTACAAATGATCTTGGTTTGTTGGTTTTCGAATCAGGTATGCTGATTAAAAGCTTAGATCCTAGGTCTTCTATATCGTGTACAGTCATTCGGACTAACTCATCCATTCTACAGGCCCCAGAAATACCAAATATTACAGCCACCTAAAAAATAAATAAAGGTATAATCTCAATAGAAATTAAAACCTTGTAAATTACCTTAATCATTAAATTTTCTTTATCTGGAGCTTCTTGGATAAATTTTTCAATTTCTTCCTTCGTTAAAATCTTAGATTTCTTTGCCCTATAACCTTGAGCTTGCCGTTTCAATAAAGAACGAAGTTTTGAGTATGTAGATATATCTACATTGTGTTTAATTGCAAGGGTTGACTTCAGCATTGAATAATTGGCCCATAATGTTGAAGATTTCATCTTTAAACAAAGGTCTAGGAAGTATGCCATTACAACATTTTCTGAGAAAGAACTCGTATTTTTACTCATGCGATAATCCATAAAACGTCTGTATGCATTTTCGTACTTTTCTCTTGATTTCTTTGGCAATAATTCTAATGAAGCAGTATTCACTGCCTCAACCAGCTCTGGAGGAGTCCCAGGAATGGAAATTTCATCATCACTTATCATTTTACTTTCGAGAACACCAGCAATTAAATTTATAAACGTCAAGTTTGACAATTCAACCTCAATACGTTTCCATAGTAGCCCAAGTAATTTTATTAGGAATTTCAAAGCACCATTTATTTGGGAATAAAATTATCGCGTTTTTTTTTAAATCAATCAATATCTGTCGAATTTTAAACGATTTGCGGAAAAATAGTATGTTTACCTCGTAGGAAAAGCCACATTCCTGGACTCTGTGTTGCTAAGTCTCGGCTTGCGCCTCGACTTAGCAATCTTCACAGTCGCCCAGGAATGTTAAGCTTTTCCTACCCGGTAAACAATGTACTATTTTTGATGCAATGGACTGACACAATTCATAAGGAGATATCAAAAAAGGGGATACACATTTAATGAAAATAGGTTCCCAAGTGAAAGAAGAGATTATCGTTACCAGGATGAAAATCCAATTTTGAGATACTAAACCTAGAGATTGAACTGCCAAGAAGATCGTTGAACAGCGTGATGTATATGAATATCAAAAGCGATCTAACTTAATAGCTGTGAAATTTCCATCAATCACAGTAAAGAGCTAATATATTCGGCCTTCATAGGTGTTATAAAGTAATAACACCACCCACTCTATGGCCCACTGTATTAATGACGTCGTTTCCATAATCCATAAATAACTCAAAGTAGCTCTTTCACTGCGATCTGAAATTTGACGGGTTATCAAATGCAAACAACCCCACGCCACATCAATAGTACAGTAACCACAGACAAATGTAAGCCACAAGTGAAGAATGAATCGAAGCACTTTGAAACTCGGCACATGACTTCTTGACATCATGTATTGTCAGAAAAAAAATTGTTTACCAAAATATCAGGGGTGAACTCAAAAAAAAATGTATTTAAAATTGTTTCGGAATTTATCAAGAAACAATTTCAACAAGGCGAAAGATAATTCAATTCTCCACATATACTCAGTAATTTTTCACAAAATACACTCGTTTTCTCAGAAAACCTGATTGAATTCTGATATCAAATTTCATGCTCGCGTTAAGCCGCCACTGCAATTTCCGGCAGAAGGAAAAGAAAGAGTGTTCCTGAAGATTTCGGTGACAATGAATTATGGAATTTTTCTGAGGCAAGAAACAAAATGGCGGCTTCAGAATTGGACCATAATTTCAAATCTTGCCTGCCATTCTTAAGCCGCCATTTTGTTTTTTGCCTCAGAAAAATTTCATAATTCATTGTCACCGAATTTATGTTAAATTAGCTTGCGAATGAAGAATCATAATTTGGAATACGGAACAATTTTATTTCCCGAAAGAGGGCGCCAAAATAGGAAGTTAGGTAGCGAAAATTGACATGGCTGAATTCCTTATGAAATTACCTTTTTAATGACGTGTCACAATCATTACTTTCCCTATTCAAATTGTTTGGGTGATAGTGACCAAGGGGAGGGAGTAGAGGTATAACATTTGAGGTTATGATAGGAAGAGGTCCCCCTTGGATTAAAAATCGACGTGTTTTTGCATTTTTTTCAGAACTTATGCGTTTTGAAGATATTCGATCTGTTTCGTTTTCGGTGTCCCACCCTGTATATGCAAGATATGAATAAGCGATTATTTTCAACATTTACTGAATGAAAAGCCTGTTTTATGGATAAGTTAAAAATGAGGCAGGAGTAAAACAAAGTTTTTATTTTGGCATTTATAAGTAGGAGATACGAATTTTTGAAAAAAGGCCTTTTTTCAAGAGTTTTTCCGGCTTTTCTCGGCTAAAAATGGTCGTATCGGGATTTTCCAAAAACCATTTTGTAGGTTTTTTCATTCTCTACAAACGGTCTTTTATGAGTAAAGCCATTCGTCCAGTACCTTTACAAAAAACCAAAAAAATGACCCTTTTTTTTAACAATTATTGTTTAAACAATTGCACAAAAAAAATTTTGAGTTGCAATTTGGATTTTAGTTATTTATAAAGTATCCCCGAAGTCATGGCGCAAGTCGCTTACTATTAGAATTAATTTGCAAAACAGGCTTTATTTTTGTTATATTGGTTGGACTAGAATGAATATTTGTACGCGAATGACTGCGGATCGGTGCTCATAGCATTCGGTAAGCCTGATTTATTTTCAGATGACAGTAATATAGTAGGGACTAGGGGGCCCCAATCCATCGGGGGGCCCTGGGCACATGCCCAGTGTGCCCAGTGGGGAAGAGGCGCCTGTAAATAACATTTGGTAGTTTCTTACACGTAACGTCACAACGTTCAGAAGTTCATAAAATCGAGAATGCTTGACACGTAGTTTCTTGAGAGAACTACTTGCAAAACTTCCCCGATAAAATCCATCGAACTCGTAGAAAAGACTACACAACTAGGTTATCGCTGACTTTTACAAGATCAAAGTGGGCCAGATAAGTGGAATTGGAGAAATTGCAAATCCTTACGAATAATAATTATTATTGAAGTGAAAGTAAACTATTCAATTTCGTAAATTTTTCGGTCATTTGAAGCGCAAGTGAATGTTGCCTACGACAGACTTGAAACAATAGTGAAGGATAAATTGTAGAACTCGGAAACTCGGCACATGACATCTCGATATCATGTATTATTCGAAAAAAAATTGTTTACGAAAAAATCAGGATTGGAACCTAAAAAATTTTTCATTAAAAAAATATAATTTTTTTGTTGTTATTTCAGAAAATATAAGATTCATCAAAAAACGATTTCGATAGGTTGAAAGATAATTCAATTCTCCACAAGAATGATTATCAGTAATCCTTTATGAAATGCCCTCGTTTTCTCAGAAAACGTGGTTTTCAATATTCTCACATTTTTTTTTTTTTCGAATTTTGTATATGTCTATAAAATTGAATTCTAAGCAACTTTTTCAACTTTTTCGATATCTTGCCATTTTATTCGACTTTTTGCCTATTCATAGTATTTTTTTTCAATTTGCCGCTATACCAGTGATCACGTGACATGTGTCAAAATCGATTTTTAGGTTATCGGACATGCACAAACTTTTCCAAAGAATCTTTTTTCTAATACTTTAATAATAAACTTTTTTCCCATATGGTACATACTTTTTGGCGGTCACTGTATACACGTGTATTCTCAGATATCCCCAATTTCAAAACAATCCATTGAGTTGACAAATGACATAAATTGACATAAATCAGGTTCTCTAACATTTAAAAACAAAATGTATTACCAACCTGACAGCAAAACAAACGATCACCGATGGCTTGTGGAATATTGTCAATTCATTCGTCACTTTTGATTCATTTTATGTTCAGACTTTCCACTTCAGTGAAAGATGCTGAATTAAAGAAAAAAATATATGAAAATTGAACCGTCTAAAATCACCTTCGGATAATCTACTGTTCAATTAAATCAAAGAGTTGAGAATCATGAAGAGAATGTTGTGAACTCTGGTATTCAACACTTTATCATAACACCTACAATTCGCAAGCACCTCGATCGAAAATAATGAGGAAAATAATAAAACCAACTGAAAAAGAAATAATAAAAATGAAAAAATTAACTAGAAAATCGAAGAGACCTTATTGATATGAACGTAGCTTAATGCATGAGCATTGCTAATTAATCGATCATCAATTTGTGGTGAATTAATTAATATCGCATCGATAGATTCATAATGGAATAAAAAATGTGCTGGTCAGTAAAATAAAGAAGATGAATTATAGCAACCTCTGATTTTCATGAAGCTCGGTGACTCCTAATTAACCGTATATTCATAATTGCTTGTAATTCAGTTAATCCACAGTTGAGCGAGCAAATCTGAATCAAACAAATATGATTTCGCTCAGAGCTGTCCCAAAGCACAGTGCTCAGTGCTCGAAGCACTTTTGTGCTCCTAAGCACTGTGCTCCCGAGCACTTTCCTAATTCAGTGCTTAGTGCTCCGAAGCATTCAACGAAAAGGCTTAGTGCTTAGTAATCCCGAAAAGTGCTCGCAAGCACTCCAGTGCTCCGGTGTCGTCTCGTGTCGTCTCGTGTCAATGTCGTTTCGGTGTCGTGTCGGTGTCGTGTCGTGTCGGTGTCGTGTCGGTGTCGTGTCGGTGTCGTGTCGGTGTCGTGTCGGTGTCGTGTCGATATCGTTTCGTGTCGTCTTATTTACGAATCTTATTTTACGAATTCATATTATAACCACGAAATTGTATGTTACTAACTTAAAATCTTTTTTTATCATAACAGTTCCAATTGACAGGTCAAGAACTGTCATGGTTTTTAATCACTGAAATCAAACAGTAACCCTGGCAATGTACTCAAAAAATGGAGGTGTTATGGTAATATTTAAAAAAAAATCATTAAATACAGATTGTGGAATATGTGATTAATTGACCATTTATCGTGGTATGCTGAATGCCATTTTAGATATTTGAGTGGTTTTTTAATTGAAATGAAATATCATTTAGCATCGAGAGTGTAGTGTAGGGTAGGATACGGTAGGGTAGGGTAGGGTAGGGTAGTGTAGTGTAGTGTAGTGTAGTGTTGTGTAGTTTGGTGGAGTGGAATGGCGTGTCGGTGTAGTGTCGGTGTCGTGTCAGTGTTATGTCGGTGTCCTGTCGGTGTCGTGTCGGTGATGTGTCATGTCGTCTCGTGTAGTCTTGTGGTGTCGTGTCGGTGATGTGTCATGTCGTCTCGTGTCGGTGTCGTGTCGGCGACGTGTCATGTCGTCTTGTGTAGTCTTGTGGTGTCGTGTCGGTGATGTGTCATGTCGTCTCGTGTCGGTGTCGTGTCGGCGACGTGTCATGTCGTCTTGTGTAGTCTTGTGTCGGTGTCTCGTGTCGGTGTCGTGTGGTGTGGAGTGGAGTGGAGTGGAGTGGAGTGGAGTGGAGTGGAGTGGTGTGTTGTGGTGTGGTGTGGTGTGGAGTGGAGTGGTGTGTTGTGGGGTGGCGTGGTGTGCTGTGGTGTGGTGTGGTGTGGTGTGGTGTGGTGTGGTGTGGTGTGGTGTGGTGTGGTGTGGTGTGGTGTGGTGTGGTGTGGTGTGGTGTGGTGTGGTGTGGTGTGGTGTGGTGTGGTGTGGTGTGGTGTGGTGTGGTGTGGTGTGGTGTGGTGTGGAGTGGTGTGGTGTGGTGTGGAGTGGAGTGGTGTGTTGTGCGGTGGCGTGGCGTGGCGTGGCGTAGCGTAGCGTAGTGTAGTGTAGTGTAGTGTAGTGTAGTGTAGTGTAGTATAGTGTAGTGTAGTGTAGTGCAGTGCAGTGTAGTATAGTGTAGTGTCGTGTGGTGTGGTGTGGGGTGGAGTGGAGTGGTGTGTTGTAGGGTGGCGTGGTGTGGTGTAGTGTAGTGTAGTGTAGTGTAGTGTAGTGTAGTGGAATGGCGTGTCGGTGTAGTGTCGGTGTCGTGTCAGTGTCATGTCGGTGTCCTGTCGGTGTCGTGTCGGTGATGTCTCATGTCGTCTCGTGTCGGTGTCGTGTCGGCGACGTGTCATGTCGTCTTGTGTAGTCTTGTGGTGTCGTGTCGGTGATGTGTCATGTCGTCTCGTGTCGGTGTCGTGTCGGCGACGTGTCATGTCGTCTTGTGTAGTCTTGTGTCGGTGTCTCGTGTCGGTGTCGTGTGGTGTGGTGTGGTGTGGAGTGGAGTGGAGTGGAGTGGTGTGTTGTGGTGTGGTGTGGTGTGGAGTGGAGTGGTGTGTTGTGGTGTGGTGTGGTGTGGTGTGGAGTGGTGTGGTGTGGTGTGGAGTGGAGTGGTGTGTTGTGCGGTGGCGTGGCGTGGCGTGGCGTGGCGTAGCGTAGCGTAGTGTAGTGTAGTGTAGTGTAGTGTAGTGTAGTGTAGTATAGTGTAGTGTAGTGTAGTGCAGTGCAGTGTAGTATAGTGTAGTGTCGTGTGGTGTGGTGTGGGGTGGAGTGGAGTGGTGTGTTGTAGGGTGGCGTGGTGTGGTGTAGTGTAGTGTAGTGTAGTGTAGTGTAGTGGAATGGCGTGTCGGTGTAGTGTCGGTGTCGTGTCAGTGTCATGTCGGTGTCCTGTCGGTGTCGTGTCGGTGATGTGTCATGTCGTCTCGTGTCGGTGTCGTGTCGGCGACGTGTCATGTCGTCTTGTGTAGTCTTGTGGTGTCGTGTCGGTGATGTGTCATGTCGTCTCGTGTCGGTGTCGTGTCGGCGACGTGTCATGTCGTCTTGTGTAGTCTTGTGTCGGTGTCTCGTGTCGGTGTCGTGTGGTGTGGTGTGGTGTGGAGTGGAGTGGAGTGGAGTGGAGTGGAGTGGAGTGGAGTGGAGTGGAGTGGAGTGGTGTGTTGTGGTGTGGTGTGGTGTGGTGTGGAGTGGAGTGGTGTGTTGTGGGGTGGCGTGGTGTGCTGTGGTGTGGTGTGGTGTGGTGTGGTGTGGTGTGGTGTGGTGTGGTGTGGTGTGGTGTGGTGTGGTGTGGTGTGGTGTGGTGTGGTGTGGTGTGGTGTGGAGTGGTGTGGTGTGGTGTGGAGTGGAGTGGTGTGTTGTGCGGTGGCGTGGCGTGGCGTGGCGTGGCGTGGCGTAGCGTAGCGTAGTGTAGTGTAGTGTAGTGTAGTGTAGTGTAGTGTAGTGTAGTGTAGTGTAGTGTAGTGTAGTGTAGTATAGTGTAGTGTAGTGCAGTGCAGTGTAGTATAGTGTAGTGTCGTGTGGTGTGGTGTGGGGTGGAGTGGAGTGGTGTGTTGTAGGGTGGCGTGGTGTGGTGTAGTGTAGTGTAGTGTAGTGTAGTGTAGTGGAATGGCGTGTCGGTGTAGTGTCGGTGTAGTGTCGGTGTCGTGTCGGTGTCATGTTGGTGTCCTGTCGGTGTCGTGTCGGTGATGTGTCATGTCGTCTTGTGTAGTCTCGTGCAGTGTAGTGTAGTGTAGTGTAGTGTAGTGTAGTGTAGTGTAGTGTAGTGTAGTGTAGTGTAGTGTAGTGTAGTGTAGTGTAGTGTAGTGTAGTGTAGTGTAGTGTAGTGTAGTGTAGTGTGGTGTGGTGTGGTGTGGTGTGGTGTGGTGTGGTGTGGTGTGGTGGGGTGCGGTGCGGTGCGGTGCGGTGCGGTGCGGTGCGGTGCGGTGCGGTGCGGTGCGGTGCGGTGCGGTGCGGTGCGGTGCGGTGCGGTGCGGTGCGGTGCGGTGCGGTGCGGTGCGGTGCGGTGCGGTGCGGTGCGGTGCGGTGCGGTGCGGTGCGGTGCGGTGCGGTGCGGTGCGGTGCGGTGC
This sequence comes from Chrysolina haemoptera, assembly GCA_958298965.1. Lineage (NCBI taxonomy): Eukaryota > Metazoa > Arthropoda > Insecta > Coleoptera > Chrysomelidae > Chrysolina > Chrysolina haemoptera. The sequence continues at coordinate 23,804,562 of OY282600.1, read as the reverse complement.
GGTGCGGTGCGGTGCGGTGCGGTGCGGTGCGGTGCGGTGCGGTGCGGTGCGGTGCGGTGCGGTGCGGTGCGGTGCGGTGCGGTGCGGTGCGGTGCGGTGCGGTGCGGTGCGGTGCGGTGCGGTGCGGTGCGGTGCGGTGCGGTGCGGTGCGGTGCGGTGCGGTGCGGTGCGGTGCGGTGCGGTGCGGTGCGGTGCGGTGCGGTGCGGTGCGGTGCGGTGCGGTGCGGTGCGGTGCGGTGCGGTGCGGTGCGGTGCGGTGCGGTGCGGTGCGGTGCGGTGCGGTGCGGTGCGGTGCGGTGCGGTGCGGTGCGGTGCGGTGCGGTGCGGTGCGGTGCGGTGCGGTGCGGTGCGGTGCGGTGCGGTGCGGTGCGGTGCGGTGCGGTGCGGTGCGGTGCGGTGCGGTGCGGTGCGGTGCGGTGCGGTGCGGTGCGGTGCGGTGCGGTGCGGTGCGGTGCGGTGCGGTGCGGTGCGGTGCGGTGCGGTGCGGTGCGGTGCGGTGCGGTGCGGTGCGGTGCGGTGCGGTGCGGTGCGGTGCGGTGCGGTGCGGTGCGGTGCGGTGCGGTGCGGTGCGGTGCGGTGCGGTGCGGTGCGGTGCGGTGCGGTGCGGTGCGGTGCGGTGCGGTGCGGTGCGGTGCGGTGCGGTGCGGTGCGGTGCGGTGCGGTACGGTGCGGTGTAGTGTAGTGTAGTGTAGTGTAGTGTAGTGAAGTGTAGTGTTACCCCCAGTATCTGAAAAACTATTGATTTGGCAACATTGCCAATATCACCAATGAATCGGGCATCATCAAAAACCATCCAGTAGAAATTTTCATGAATTTTCTTTCAGTCGATTCTGAAATATGAGACCGTTCCCAGACTTTTGAAAGACACTGTATATTTAATAACACTATAGTGAAGTGCAAACCTCAAGCTTGAAATCACATACTTCATTTTTTATGTAGGATGTGCATGAGCTTTAATTTTCAATATTTACTGAAGACATTGCCAGGATTATGGGTGTGTTGAAAACTGAGGCAGGAGTAAAATCCACTTTTTTCTTTGGCATGTATAAATGATACTTGTCTCACTAGTCTAAAATCGTTGCATATGGTCCAAAGAGGATACTGATTCCTGCTTCAGTATAATTATTTCGTATCAACTAAAATATCCACGACTTTCGGATCCTCCGTAAATATCGTAGAAGGGTTATGTGAAGTGGGACAAAACACATTTTAGGTACTCAGATACTCACATTTTATATTTGCATGAGGAAGTAGAAGTCTTCAGGAACGACATGCACTTTTTCTCCTACTATAATTTTTAGAAAGTTATGACAAATTTAATTTATTTTCTGCCCTGCCGGAAATGTCAGTGGCGGTTAACTTGAGCCTGAAATTTGATATCGGAACTTAATCAGGTTTTCTGAGAAAAAGAGCGTATTTTTTGAGAAATTACTAAGTATATTTTATTCATTCAAATGATGTTTATTTTGAAGTAGAGAAACCATTCTTCAATAACACAAAATGCTTCAGTAAGAAGAAATGTTTTTCCTCGTCATATCATCACTCTCATTATAATTATCCTTTCTCGTGAGAAAACTCAAACACAATCAGAGATTTCGATTTCTAGGATCAACAAATCCTGTCGGGACTACACCGAGTTCCTGATTCTATAGAACAAAAACTCCAATTTATATCTCCTATTGAAATTTTAATTAAAATTTTATGAACTACGTAGCTGTATCATCTAAATGTCACGATTTTAATTTCGCTGATTGAAAATCTTCCACATTACATGACAGCTCATTGAAAAAGATTTATGGATTCGATGTTACATGATTTATGATACATGTATTATTTTATGAGGATGAGTTGTACTTTTGGCAGTCTGTAGAGTAGTTGGCAGATGATCCCGGACAACATCTCGCAAATGGATACAATGAAAAAAATAACGGACAAAAATTGAAAAAAACTAGAAACACCCCTAACCCGAATAATAACAATTATTAACCTACTACCTTAATAAAATTGTATCCATGATAGCAAAGGTATACATTCTAGTCCTAAAATATCAATAATATACAGGATTAAGATTAAATGATAATTTTAAAGTTCTACTTCAAAAATAACATAACTTGGCATGTATTATTTTATGAGGAATATCAGATGTAGTTCAATGTCCAGCGTGGCTTGTGCCGGGGAAGTAGTTGTTTTCTGTTAGATATTACAAATAAATCACATTTTTCATTTTTCAATTTTCATGGAGAATGTTCCTCTTTGGCAGATTGATTAAGAATACATCAAGGAATACATGGACATTAGTCTTTCTGAGAAAATAAATTCAACAATGGTGAATTATTCAAATCAAGTTGGACGATAAGAAGTAGGTTTGAATTAAGTTTATTTATTTCTAATGATTCAAAATGATTAAGCCTTAATCCTTTATTTTCTATGCGTAAAAACTCGTATTCTTCATATAATCCAGTAACGACAGACAAACTCGAGCAAAAAGTGAAGAATGAATTGTAGCACTCTGAAACTTGGCGCATAATATCTCGACATCATGTATTATTAGAACAAAAATTGTTTACCAAAAAATCAGGGGTGGAACCTAAAAAAATTTTCATTTAAAAAATATATAATTTATTTTTTTTGTTATTTCAGAAAATATAAGATTTATCAAAGAACGGTTTCGACAGGTTGAGAGATAATTCAATTCTTCACTGAAATACGCTCGTTTTCTCGCGCTAATCCGCCACTGCAAGTTCAGGCAAGGCCGAAAATTAGATTTGTCATAACTTTGCTAACAATTATAGTAAAAAGAAAAGAAAAAGTGCATATCGTTCCCAAAGATTTCTACTTCTTCATGCAAATATAACATGTGAGTATCTGAGTACCTAAAATGTGTTTTGTACCACTTCATATAACCCTTCTACGATATTTACGGATGACCCGAAAGTCATGGATATTTTAGTTGATATGAAATAATTATACTGGAGCAGGAATCAGTACCCTCTTTGGGCCATATGCAACGATTTAAGACCAGTGAGACAAGTCTCACTCCTGCCTCAGTTTTCAACTCACCCATAATCCCGGCAATTTCCTCAGTAAATGTTGAAAATAATCTCTCATACACATCCTACATAAAAAATGAAGTATGTGATATCAAGCTTGAGGTTTGCACTTCACAATAGTATTATTAAATATAAATATATATATATATATATATAAATATAGAGAAGGGTAGTCTCTTGACTGGACTAGTTGAAAAAAACTCTTTAAATTAAGATATTCTCAACCTGATGAGTAAGAATATCCTTGGAGATGCAGTCAGGAATAAAAGGCCTCGTTGAAGTAACACTCTGGTGTTAAATAGTCAAGCTTTCAAATTTTTTTAATTTCTTTATCAAGACATTAACGTGAGGATAGTTTGAAGAAAATAGCATGTGCTTTTCCCTTGGTCATTGTTTACACAATAGGTTTTACGGAGAAGATATGAAAAATATGCACTGGTTTATAAAATCGGAAAAATTAAAAAGTGACACAGTGTGCATTTTGTCTCGATCGAGAGAAAAGCAAACGTAATACATTAAAACTGAAATCTTGTTGGAGATTTCCTTAGATTAAAAACATTTTTAAACACAAATCAACAATGTCACATGTAACCGGCTCAATCACGTTTTATGAGAAAACAAACGCATTTCATAAAAAGTTACTAGGAATAATTTTTGCGGAGAATTGAAGTGTCTTTTATTTATAATTTCCGTTCTCAGGGAAAATGCTTATGCAAATGAATTCATGGAAAAAACCAATAATGAAATTGAAAATAGTACATCATTTTACAATCGAACAACACAACACACAGACATGCGACATCTCCATACACATCCAACAAATAACATTATACCTTATGTCCCTGGACTGTCTGAAAAGATAAAACGGATTGACCATAGATATGATGTAAGAACAACATTTAAAACAACCAATACATTGAGATCAATACTTGCACATACAAAACTCAAAAACGCTGGTGAATGTTCAAAAAATTGTGTTTACAACATACCTTGTTCGTGTGGTAAGAGTTATATAGGTGAAACATCAAGACCATTGATTGTGCGCCAGGAAGAACATAAAAGTTACATCAGAAATCGAAAAATAACGGGTTCGAAAATATCCGAACATATTCTAACATCTGATGGCGATCATATGATCGAATAATACCAAAATTTTATTGAGAGAATCAAATCAAGAAAAAATAAAGTTAAAGGAAACTGCGTGCATTCTTTTATCGAACAAGTGCTTTTCAACCAATTCCATCGAAATGGACCGCACCTGGTTACCTCTCCTCAGAGATGAAATAAGAACTAGGATGGTGATTGATTGATACCGAACACCCTATGGATCAAGATACCAAATGTCAGTCAAAAGAATGTATGACAGATTTGACTTTGTCAAAGAAAGATCTTATTTCCAAAACCGCAATTCAAATTCAGTTTCTTCAGCGTCTTTCCAAGAAGTTTTGATAACAAAGGCAGATACAGCCTCCGAAACGTCACCAATTTTTAAAAAAAGAGAAGTATTCTTTTTTAATTCGATCTCATTTTTTCAGATAGGCAAATTCAGTCTAGGGTATGTTACTGACAAAAATTAATTTCTTTCAAGACAGCAGTCTTGTGAACGCAGTAACTTTTCGGGCAAATTAATTAATTTGCCCTTATGCACTTGTACAGATTTCTTTGGATTAACATTTTTTAATTTTCAGATTGTGGAAGGTCATAAACCCAAAAATCATGTCAAGAACCTTATCGAATAGTATAACAACCACTACCTGATCCAAACTCGTATGACATGTATTCGGGTATGCTTATAAATTTCATCTACTTATAAATCCTCATAGAACCTTCCAAAAAGTGTATGTGCCAGGGTTACGTACTTGTAGGTTACATACTTTCCACTTAGATCCTTATAAATTCTCATAATTATAGTTTATATTTTTTCATGAGATTTCATGTGACATTTTTGGCAGGATTGTCTATACAATTACTATGGATCTTCATCAAGTAACGGCCGAATCAATCAGAAATCATTACCAGCCATTTATATCTATCGACCAAGATCGTTATGAATCGGCCGCTTTATGACCTCTTTCACGCATGTAATGAATCATCGATCGATCAACTCCCCATTAGAGCAAGCTGAGCACTCCATAATAATACCTTTTTTCTTTGCAAGTTTCCGCTGACTCTGTCAGTGCTCACCGCAACCCTCGTTCCAGATGATCGATTAAATGCAATCCGTTTTCCTTTGAAGTTCAAATCGACCACACTAGTAGGGCCGAAACAGCTATAAGGCTAATTTCGGCTTGTAGAGGGTGTCGCGCGAATCTTTCGACGGGGCTGAAAAGCGGAATGAGGAATTTCGCTAAGATGAGAATTTGCCAAGGACTGAGACTCGATGTATGTTGTAGTGGAGTAAGGATATACAGGGTGTATCAACGATGCGTCGGTGGATGATAGCTGCTTCCCTATTTGAGATAGGAAAACATGTTTCAAATAAAAGTTGTAGAGAGCAATGAAAGCTATATTATAATATTAACTACCAACATACAGGGTGTCCGGAAATGTGTGACTTATTAAAAAAAAATGTAAATGAAACACCCTCGATATTTTCACACCATTGAATTTCTTTGAAAGGGTTTTTATCAAAAATATAGGATTGTATGGGTTTATACCGGGTGGTTCTGATTCCTGGTTCAAGATCTGTACGGCCAGGTAAATGTTTGGGGGGGGCATTATTGAGGATCAGGTGATAGGACCATATTTCTTTGATGGACCTCTAAATAGAGAAGTTTACAGAGATTTTCTTCGAGATGATTTACCAAATTTGATGGGCGATGTACGGATCGACACCAGACACAGGTTATATTATCAACATGATGGCGCACCTCCCCACAATCACAATCAGGTTGAAAGATCGATAATAATCATTTCCGTCGACCGTTCATTTATGATGTGTTTTTTCTACGTTCATGCAAAAAACAAAACTTTATTGAACTATATTTGGTGGAAAAACTGGTACTTCATTGCACTGAGTGCAATAAAGACTTTATTGCACTCATCTGTCATAATACTATAGCGTTCTGTCATCATGACAGACATAAACTTGACGCCAAATTCAGCCCATTTTCTGTGAGATTGTATTACGTTTCAAATAGTTGCATCTTTCATAATATTCATTATATAATGGACTATGAAATTACTAGAAATTGCAATTTGTTAAAAATAAAATTATTTCCTTCGAATATCATCTGAATTACACAATATGATTTTGAATTACTTTTAGCAGATAGATTTAAACAAACAATGTCTTCCTTACAGTTTAGTGCCACCTAAATAAAACATTTTCTGGTTTTTGCATGAACGTAGAAAAAATATTGTATGAAACTCGTGCAAAAAGAGTTTATTGCACTCGACGTGTTGTCCAACTCGGCCTGATGGCCTCGTTGGACAATTTCAAGTCTAGTGCAATAAACACCTACTTTTTGCACTTGTTGCATAAATAACTATTTCCGTCGACCGTTCATTTATGATGTATTTTAACGCACTCAAAATCGTTGATTAATGACTTCTGTTAATGAATGATTTTCTATTAATCAACCATTTGATTATATGCAACCCAACATACATCGCTCTTATACATTTTATATTGGTTAGTACTATCTGTTATTATTTATTTGTCAATTTTCAAATAAAATTTCAGAAAATGTTTATTACACCAGTTGTCAGTCAAAACCATATATAGTCACGTGGCGTAATGGTAAAGTTCACCTGGCAGGCAACACTGAGGACGAGAGTTCAAATCCCACCTAGGGTAAATTTTTATTTTTTTTTATTTCAATTTGAAAATAAATAATAAAAAATGAAATAAAACTACCACCAAGAAAAATTAAACTATCTTTGAGTAGAGTTAATATAAATAGGAAATAGTGATTGATTTTTATCGTATCGTTAAATAAATAAACATTGAAAGTGAGATATCTCTATTTTCAAAAACTACGGTCGACGGAAAAGTTTTGTAACAAACTCGTTAATCAAAATGGCGATTGACCACACACAATCGCCCTTATCAATTCACTTGTTCGTTAAATAACCATTAACGAGTGATCAGACAGACTCATTATCATTAAATAACAATTTAGATCACCATGCAGGGTATTAAAACGGGAAATTTTCAATGTTCTCCCGATGACGATTGCGAATTGAAGTTATGGAATATATGAAGTACATAATTTATAAGACGATGGAATTCCAAAATAAATGTACTCATGGTTAAGTTATGACTGAGTTGGTCAGCAAATCAAAAGCTAAATGTCCTGTTCTTGAATACAGATGTCACTATTTCCCAACTTGAATACTAGAGTAGTTTTTTATTGAACTTGTGACAAATTATTATATCATATTGAAACTAATTTAATCTAACTGCAAGCAAAGCCTGCTCAACAATATAGCACCTCATGTCTGTAACAGTCTCCGTGGATCACTGGATTATTACGGAGGACGTAGTTATCAAAACATAATGAGGCATTTTGAAACAACTACATCAAAGTAGACTGTAAGCTGACGTATAGAATTCAAAATTGCCTTAGTTATTTCACCTGCATGATTACGATATATCTGCCACACACACACACACAATATATTCGCTAATTCAATTCATATCGTTAATGAGGTTCAACTACCGGAAAAATATTGCTTTGATCGCCTGAAACGCTCGACTAATTCAATCATGTCTTGTAAATCTATTCTCTATGAAAGCTGTCGTCATCGTTATGTTGCACTCATTGCTGAACTCGACAGAAGATTGTGTCGAAATAAGTGTATTGAAATTGGCAGCAATATTTTGTTATTCTATTGAAATTTCGATACTGTAAGCATTGTTTAAATATAAGGAGGATAGTTGGTCAACCTTATGGGATTAATATTGGATTCAAATGGAGGCGACATGTAGATGGCGTCAGTGTTGTTCGCATCCAAGACATGTCGTAACATGAATGGCAGAATACGTAATTTGGCAGTCACGTTGGATTTCCGTAAAGTAGATGGCGGATCATGTGATGAATTGTAAATAGAGTAAGTAGGTGGCACCAATGACTGCAATAAAATTAGAAATATGGTTCAATTCAAGAAATTATTTCTTCTGATGTTTCATGGACCGTATCCGCTATAATTAGGGTCACGCCATAAAGTAGGTAGGTATATTTGGGGTGTGGTGACTTAGTTGTTAGTTTGAAATGTGCATTCAGTGGATGTGTTAGTATTTATTCTGTTGTGTCATATTGTGTTTTGGATTTTGTAAAGTGATTATATATAACTGATAATTAAAAGCAATTTAGACAGCGGTAAATGGTGGCAGGAATATATAAATGTCACTTTTGACTTTTTAGTTTAGTTATTTGGTGGAACTTAATTTAAATTAAGCTAGCTGGTTACAACTGGACGTTATTGCAAAGTAATCGCCTTCAATTAATTTCAGATTGATATTTCTAAACAGCCCTTATCTTCAATCACCCCTTTCTAACCTCAAAAATAGGTATCGTGCCAGAATATCAAATCAAGCTAACAGGTTCGCCTGAACCACATTTAAAGTTAACCTAAGCAAATAACACTACACGTATCATATATGTGAACTAATAATCTTGATTTTAGACTTCGTATTCGATATAACACCTTTGATGCCATTTTAAACAGCTTTCTCAGATTACATATTTTGGTGTATTTCAGAAAAAATTCTTCATATTATTATTCATGAGTCATTGATTCGATGCGTTTTGTTACCTTATTACTACAATGTAAAAAAAGTACGAGATCTATTACATTTTCTGAATTGTTGTTTGCTGGGACATTTTTTTCGTTAATCAATCACAAATCTGCAATCCTTCGGCTACGGAACAAAAACTGATGTGTTCCGTGCAAAATTGAACTTATCACTAGCTTCTTTCGTTTGCATCGAGTGCAGTTCAAAGGAATGTATCAAATTTTGAAAAAGAGCGTGTAAATTATACCAGGTGTAGGAAAGTACTACACCTCGATGCAAACGAATAAACCTAGCGACTCTCAGGGGTGGGAATCCGTGTACCATAGAATTTTACTGTTGACTATTGAATAAGTGAGATAACATAATGGTTGAATCCATGGAGGAGACAGAGACAATTAAAACTGATTACGCAGTTGGCAACCATGCGGGTGGCATCCAATATGGCGCTTAGCTAATAAGGTCAATTACATGTAGACAATTAAATTCATTTTATGACTTTTGATAGTTTTGAGCATCGAGCTGGACCTAGAGAACATGTATGTATGTTCTGTAACTCTAACTTTCGAGTTTTAAGTTTTAACTGTGATGATATTCTATTCTATTCTGTGCTGTGACAAATGGTAGATGATAAAGATTTTCTTTTTTTTTTCTGAATCTGGAACCGACCTTTATTTTAAATTTTTATCAGAACAGACGATCACACGAAGATGAAATGGTAGAATCTATTATAACTCAACTAATAAACTTTTGGATAGTTTTTGGTTTGTAATAAAAAGCAATCAAGATGTTCCAGATACAATGCTGAAAGATGTAGAGATCCCGTTTGTTAAAGAGGCCAAGTACCTTGTAGTAACTTTCGACCAAAGACTAACGTGGATGTAGAGATCCCGTTTGTTAAAGAGGCCAAGTACCTTGGAGTAACTTTCGACCAAAGACTAACGTGGATGTAGAGATCCCGTTTGTTAAAGAGGCCAAGTACCCTGGAGTAACTTTCGACCAAAGACTAACGTGGAACTCTCACGTCCAAAAAATCGCACATAAAGCCACCATTGCACTCGGAATGTGTGGCAGAATGTGCGGAAAAAACTGGGGGCTCAACTAAAATGACCCTATGGTTATACACGATGGTCGTGAGACCTATGATAACCTACGGGTCGGTGGTGTGGTGGACAAAAGCACAGCAGACGGGGATCATTAGGCTATTAAATGGCATCCAGAGGCAGGCATGCCTGAGGATGACAGGAGCCATGAGAACAACTCCGACGGCTGCTATGGAGGTCATACTGGACCTGCCACCACTACACATATACATTCAAGGAGAAGCAAGGTCCGTGACACACAGACTAATGCAGGGTCAAGCTACAATAAGCCAGAAGCACGGAGCTGACTACCGGAAGCTACATGAGAAACTGAGGGCAGACCCAGTAATGGGAATGCCAACGGACGCCTTGGTTCCCAAATACAGCTTCAAAAAGACTGATCCCAGGCAGAAAGGACTGGGAGAATGGGCCACCCGTGAATGCAAAATCGGTCTGGTATACAGATGGGTCAAAGACAGATAACGGAGTCGGCGCTGGAGTTTACAGGGCAAAGCCAAGGATTAACATCCAGCTTAGCCTTGGAATATATGCCACAGTGTTTCAGGCAGAGGTAACGGTTATACAACACTGAGTCAGAGAAATACTCAGACGAGAGATAAGGAACAAAACAGTGGCCATCTACTCCGACAGTCAAGCTGCGCTCAAGGCAATCGGTTCCCACCAAGTCAAATCAAGACTGGTCTGGGACTGTTTGTGTGATCTGACCGAGCTGGGTAGTCGTAACAATGTGACCCTAGCTTGGGTGGCAGGCCACGAGGGACACCTGGGCAATGAGCGGGTCGACACACTAGCCAGAGAAGGCTCTTCGGCAGCGCTCATTGGGCCGGAACCCTTCTGCGGCGTAGCAAAATCCACCACAAAAGCCCACACCAAACAGTGGGTACAAAACAAATCTCAAGAGTGGTGGGAAACCCGACCAGGATTGAGACTGGCCAAGGAGTTCATCAAAAGACGCTCGCCAAAACTCACGACGGAACTCCTCAGCTATAAAAGGAGGATCGTCAGACAAGTAGTAGGTCTGCTGACAGGCCATTGTAGGCTTAACAGACATATGAATATTATAGGTCTGGCGGAAGAAGCAATTTGCAGGTTCTGCCAGGAAGAAGAGGAAACCGCAATACATGCAATGTGCCAGTGCGAAGGACTAGCAAAGGTGCGGTTTCTACAACTTGGAGATGAAAAACCAAGAGCGGAAAGCTATCTCGAGAGGCCATTATCAAATCTGCTGTCTGGTGAAATGGACGAAGTTAGATGATGTGCTATAAGCAATCGGAGCCTCCACAATAGATCTGAAAAGATCGCAGTGGATTAGGCCAAGGGGCCAGCTCCCTTGTAACATCTAACATCTAATCCAACCCTGTGTCGAGGCTTATGTTATGAAACGTATTATTGAAAAAAGTCGTTTTCATTTGAGAACGAACTTGAAAAGGTAGCAATATCATTAAACACTACCAACTGAAAAACGATTATATCATTCGTTCATAGAATTTCTGAATAAACTTAATGGGAAAGTTCTTCACATTAATAAATTGAAGACTACTGTACTCTTGATCTATTAGGACTGCCATGCATTGAATCCGTTATCATCAGTATAATCTGGTCATATACACGTACCCCATATATCACAGTGAACAATTATTCAAAGCTGGGAAACAAATAATATAACGAGAAAATTAATTCCTTTGTTGGATTATGCTATATTTCACGGCGCTGAACAAAAATCGTGTAATTTGGCTAGCGAATTAAACTTTTATATGAATTCACATTCGAACAGAAATATCCAAATCCGTTTCGAAATGGTTTGAAATGTTATGTTTCAATGCAAGTGCTCAATTTTTTTCGATAAAACTTCGTTCAAATTCAACTAACGGTGTATTCGGATGAATGGAATTATTTGGAGCTTTGATTATTATTTGTATGCAGTTTTATTGTTAAAGGAATGAGGTTAATAAACATAAAAAAGCGATATGAATGTGGAAGTATCAGAAACGTTGAATAGGAATATTCAGTGGATCAACTCTAATAACTACACTTGAAAATGAATATATGAAAGACAAATGTATTGATAATCTGTCGAAATTAGTAGTACTGGAAATGATTACCCGAAAAGATCCTATTCGAAATCATTTTTCTTCTAGTTTCTCTATTTCGTATTTCCCAAATAAACTAGGTAACCGTTTTCTTCTTTTGTTCCGGATTAGAAAAAGCACCAGTCTATTTTCAATCACAAACTATCGATTTATCTGACAGTTTCCACGAAGTTTGCAACGCCACTGCCGCGACACTGCTGCGAATTTCATCCGTAATCGCTAGGCAGTAGCGCGGTTGAAACGCTGCTTAGATGCGCTACTGACTAGTCCAATGTGAACTGGCCCTTAGTCGTGCTACAGTTGTCAGGTATGTCAGGATTATTGCAATATGATATACCATTTCAAACATATCACGAGCTGTTGATTTTTACAAGCTTTGTGATGCCCTTTGAGTTTAGGTCTTTTCACAGCCTAAACTCTTACAATGAAAAGCTGGGTAATATCAATTATTTATTCTTTGGTGAGGTGGGGACGCAGTCAATAAATATTGACAGAAAAGAGTTTGTACAAAAGGTTAAGAAAAGTACTTGGGTCCATAAAATCATCAAAAATAGTTCAATTAACTTTCTGAAGAGGTATGGAGTCATATCCAAACTGTTGGATTCCAAGAAGGAAAATCGACACAAGATGCCATTCTGCACCTTACCAAAAATACATATAAGGCAGTCGACAGTAGAAAACCATGTATTGGAGTATTACTGTACTTGATGACGGCTTTTGATACCGCCAACCACCAGAAACTCTCGAAAGCATAAGTGTAAGAGGTACGGTACAATCACTCTTCAAATCGTACCTCAGTCAAATAACATAACCTCAGATCAATAAAAAACTCAACATGACTCAACAAGTCCAAATAAAACACTCACCCATCAGCGAAAGTCTAGTAGAATGTGGGGTACTACAACGAACGGTGTTAGGACCAGTACTGTTCACGATATACTTAAATAACTCATTCTTGGTGACATCTGAAGGAGATATTAAAACGTTTGCTGATGACACGGTAATCTTCTACGAAGAAGAATCATGATCTCCCTCTTATCAAAAGATGGTTTGAAAATAAATTATAATCAATAAATTTATTATAAAAAATACCACTTGTGGCCCAATTATAATACCGTCAGGACAACACAATTAAGATCTGAATTCAAAATATTATTCTTGGAGCAAAGACGAACTTTAACATCAATGATATTCCTATATAAAATAATAAACAATTGAACAAATTCCCGAGAAATCCTCAATCTGCTTCCATTTAATGTACATCCACGTCGTATACGTTCCGCCTTAATGTTTGCAGCATTACAGAAGATGCTGTAGAGGTCTTTCCCAGTTATTTTTCAGTTTTTGGTTGTGAAGTGGTCTAGACAGCTATTCCTATGACAAACAATAGTTTGTTTGCGAGTAACTGTCAAGTTATCACATCAATAATTTTCATTACTGGAAGCTTCCTGGAGTTATTCCGTTTGTTATATTGATAAACAATATTCCTGCCTTCAGGTAAGCAATGGATCTCGGTGATTTAGAAACTCGTTCCATTCTAGACAGCGTCCGGATATCTTGAAAATTATTGTATTTCCTTTTCAGTATGAAACTTATTTTGTGAATAAAACATTGACAACGTCTCGAACTTTATTCCATTGGACAAAACAGACGACTGATTAATCACCAATACGTCTCTGAGAAGTCCCATTATCAAGTCCCTAGTCTGTTTTGCAACATGTTCAATATCTCTACAATATGCACCTCTTTTATCTATGCTTAAATTAGCAAACATTTTTAATGTACTTATCGAACTAGATTGGACCTTACCTCTAACAACTTTTCGTAAAAAAATATTAGAATAAATACTGAATTTAACTGTGTAAAAGTGAACATATATTTTGCAAAACTATTCAGTGTAGTTCTGGACGACTCCCTACAGTTCCGGTATTATTAATTAATAATCTAGTAATAATTATGATCAATACAAAATAGCTTTCATTATAGTGTATTTGTCAACAGTTTATCTATGTAATTAGGCTGTAATATTCTGGGTGGGTGATACATAAATAAATAAATAAATAAATAAATAAATAAATAAATAAATAAATAAATAAATACCATCTGTCCAGATGGTATCGAAAGCATTCTCAGTGACTACTGGATCATAATATAAGCACCCTCTCAATTTTTTTACATCGGGAATCAACTCAGTTCTGTGTTACTATTGAGGAATCTTTTTATCATCATCAACTATCCGAAACAGGATAATATAAAAAATTTCTTTCAGTTTCAAATTCACCCTATTTGGGTAGCTATTTTATAAAATACCTCATACAAAGTAATATCCGAAGCCTGGCAATATATGTTTTTTTTTTATGTCGGTGCTCAATGAGGCTAATAATTCACATAATCGATCAGAAACATATTCGCTTTTCCTTCTCACATTTCCCGATACGAACGCACTCAAATTATCATATTTGCCTCATCATTCACCGCTCGATATCATTTCCACGGAAAAAAAGAGCTTTTGCTAAATAGTTCAGTAACCACAGACAAATGTAAGCAACAAGTGAAGAATGAATCGTATTACTTTGAAATTCGGCAACTGATTTCTTGACGTCATATATTGTTAAAAAAAAAATGTTTGCCAAAAAATCAGTTGTTTCGGAAAGGATAAGACTTATCAAGATACAATTTCAACAAAACGAAAGATAATTCAATTCTCCACAAAAAATATACTTCGTAATTTCTCACAAAATGCGCTCGAAAACCTAATAATAATAATAATAATAATAATAAATATACTTTATTGTCATTAAGAAAAAATCTTTTGGACAAAGCTTGCGGTTATGGTATAAGTTTAAAAAAATATACAAATTGTAACAAGTCGAAAAGAATAATAAAATATAGTTCATAGTCTACTTTGTTTAAAAAAGATAAAATATAAGAGAATATAAAAGTGAATTATAAACAATACAGTTAAAATAGTCAGTTATATTAAAGAATAATAATAATAAACAATGTTATTCCGATATCAAATTTCAGGCTCGCGTTAACCCGCCACTGCGATTTCCGGCAGGGCCGAAAATTAGATTTGTCATAACTTTGCTAAAAACTTCAGTAGAAGGAACAGAAAAAGTTTATATCGTTCCTGAAGACTTCTATTTCCTCATGCAAATATAACATATGAGTATCTGAGTGCCCAAAATGTGTTTTACTCCACTTCACATAAACCTTCTACGATATTTACGAAGGATCCGAAAGTTATTAATATTTCAGTTGATATGACATAATTATACTGAAGCAGGAATCAGTACCCTCTTTGGACCATATGCAACGATTTTAGACTTATACATGCCAAAGAAAAAACTGGGTTTTACTCCTGTTTCTTCAGTAAATGTTGAAAATAATCGCTCATACACATCCTACATAAAAAATGAAGTATGTGATTTCAAGCTTGAGGTTTGCACTTCACAATAGTGTTATTAAACATATACGCAGGATATGAATAAGCGATTATTTTCAACATTTACTGAAGAGAATGCCGGTTTTATGGTAAGTTGAATATGGAGGCAGGAGTAAAACAAAGGTTTTTTTTGGCATGTATAAGTGGGACCTGTCACACTACTTTAGAATTGTTGCATATAGTCCAAAGAGGGTATGGGTTGCGGCTTCAGTATAATAATTCCATATTTACTAAATTATTCATGATTTTCGGATCATTCACACACATCTTCGTGAAGTGCGACAAAACACATTTTAGGTACTCAAATACTCGCATACTTAACAACATGGCACCCGAATATTTTCAGAAATAAGTAACTTTCAATAAAAATATCCATAACCATAATACTCGTGGAAATAATGAAATCTATGTACCAAAAACCTCTTACCGCAACACTATGAACTCATTATTTTTCAAGGGAATTCTAGAATTTAATAAATTACCAGATGCCATTAAAGCATCCTCTTCACTGATATATTTCAAAGACAGATTGAAGAAATACATACAAGTATAATGAAGGTAAATATGTTTGTTATTTGTCAGTAGGGTTTTTTCTTAGTATTGTGCAATATAAATATTTTAAACTGTTTGTTCGGGTTATTATTATTTTTTTTAAATATGATTAATACTAAATATGTAGTCACATTTTAAAAAGATTCATCATGTATTTTAATATTTTATGTACTATGAATATGTTCTACTTCTTTGCTTTGATATACACTACATCTTTTTAGATATATATATTTTTTTATATTATACTATAACTCTCATATGTATATTAGGATTCCTATTTGAATAAAGATCTATCTATCTAACCTTTCTATCTATCTATATTATATTTGCATGTGAAGGTAGGAGTCTTCAGAATCGATATGAACTTTTCCTTCTCCGATCATTTTTAGCTGAGTTATGACCAATCAAATATGCGGCTCCGTCAGAACTTTAAGCGGCGGGTGAGCGGGAACCTGAAATTTGATGTCGGCGTTTGAACGTTTTCTGAGAAAACGAGAGCATTTCATAAGGAATTACTACAAATAATTCTTGTGGAAAATTGAATTGTTTTTCACATTGAAGTATTGTTTTTCACATACTTTCCAAGATTACAGCAAAAATCTATTTATTTATTTTTAAACAAAAAAATATGTTCCACCCCTGGAATTTTGGTAAACAATTTTTTTTTCGTGTTTATTGTGGTTTCAAAACTAGCATACCAAGTTTGGTGGTGCTACAATCGATCCTCGTCTCAAAACCCAATCGTACTGGATTAAAAGTCGCCGCAGAACTGTCAAAAGGAATGTTTACTTCATGCAGACAGACAAATATTTCCTAACGATGTTTTTCATACGATGTCTGATTTTTCGCTTCACGTAACTCTTGAAGTTCCCTTAAGGGTTTGATTCCAGACGGTTGTAATAGTATATTCGATAACAAGGATGGAACGGAAATTTGATGCGAGTGAAAGGTTACCAATGTTCACAATCTAATGGCAAAATTTATTTTGAAATTGCGAAATTCTTCAACGGCCGTGACATTTCAACTAGAAAATTTTTGGTTAAGTATTATAGAATCTTTTTCATTCATCCCATAATCAAAAATCAAATTGTGACGTCATATTGACAGTAAATTACGTCATATATCATACGGTTCGATAGAGCACTGTCAGTGACGTAATATGACAGTTGCGGAACAATGTCATAGGGGGACAAACAAACCAAACTGAACAAAAACAAACCCATTGAACCCATTTTCCATAAGGCTACGTAAATCACTCAATGTGTAAGTTTATAAAAATCACACTTATCCATTAACACCCACAAAAAACGAATTTTCGTTTCATCAAATGTCAAATGCTTTGTTTGTTCCCCCATGACCGCCATGTTGTGACGTCAGATGACAGTGCTCTGTTCAGAATAGAATGACAAATTTTAATATTGAAAAATATTGAAAAGGGGTTCCATATGGAATCGATTCGAATATAGACTATAATCGAGAGAAAACTCCCAAATAACATATCTGAACTTAAAATTTCTCCTTCGAAATTAATGAAATGGCGTGACGTAACAAATCTCGTGACCACCCGGTATATTAGCCTACTGTTTCATGGAGAATGGGTTACTCACGTGAATAGAAAACTTACGTCTTCCATAACGTGTAAGATAGGAAAGTAGGAAAGTGGGAAAATCAATAATGAATTTGAACAGAGGATCAACCCAAATCGATGGATCATTAAGTTGAATTTTTCAAAATTCAAGGCAACATTTCATGAAGTTTGAATTAACCTGCTCATTAAAAGTATTTATCCAACACATGACAGTTATGACTGCCATTATTAATGTCATTTTAGACAAGTAAACTATCAAATAACACAGTTATAATCCTCTACTTTTCTACTTTTCATTATTTAAACTCATGAATTCCGCAATCATATACATTTTAGCAAGTGTCACTTTTATGCCGACAACACGCAAATTTATCAGTCATTTCCAGAGACTGGTCTGATAGAAGCAAATTCTCAATTGAACGCAGATTTAGAGTCAATCATATGAATTTCTGAGAAAATTTGTCTCTTGATAAATCCTGGTACTATTGTTCGGTAGAAAAGTGACCCGATCTCGTTGTCATGATGCCTTGAAGATCAAAATCAAGGATATGTCTATTTCTCTCTCTGATATTGCTAAAAACCTAGGACTCATCTTGGATTCTTCTTTGAATTTCACTAATCATGTCAACTTGGTGATAAGACGAGCATTTTGCAATCTGAAAGTGATATACGCCAACAAAAAAGTTCTCGATAAACGTGCTAAAATATTTTATGCTAATCACTGGTTTTTTCTCTGCTTCTACTAATGAAAGCATTTTTTTATTTATTTTTTATTATTATATCGTTGCAATCTGTTTGAGAGCGTGAAATTTCACTTACTACAGTTTGGTTATCTTCTTTTGTCTCCTACCCCTATAGAAAGTACAAACCAGGGAGGAAACTCATACTTTTCCTCCCCCTCATTTCAAATAAGTTGTAACCGATGAACCTTGTGAATCTATTATGATCAAATTGTTTCCGTAATTTCTAGAACATCTTATATATCCTGTATTCTGGTAAAAATCAAACACAAATGTTACTTCCACTTTAGTTCCTTAATTAGCTATTTGTATATTTAAAGCGCAAAGTGATTGATTGTCGCTCTACAAAAATATTAATCTTTGGAGAACGACAATGACACTTTGTGCTCGAAATACACACATTATTTTTTCTACAAGCGCAGTTCTTAGAAAAAAAAATTATCGACACTTCATTCAAATAGGCACTAAACATTACTTATAAGAAAATTACTCAATAGCAATCCGAAATGTATAAGCTATCTAAATGTCCAATAATTCAAATCACTAATAAGAAAAAAGTAAAATAACATTCTTAAAAAAAAAAGTTGTTATTTCCAGGAGCTGAACCAGGGAATTTCGGATTACAAGCCCAAGACGCTAGTCATTGCACCTCCGCAGTTTGTCAGATGGACGTGACTAAATTGTCTATAATTTTCATCATGCAAGTATAAGTCCGTTTTAGACAAAAGCAGTTGACATTCGTTTTAAATTTACAAAAAAAGCTTCATTAAGTAGGTAGGAGGAAAAATCATATATATATTACATGGGAGTAACGTGCCTTTTCCTCCCTTGGATGTTTACTGCCCTCCGTTTTGCGTCGCGCAGTAAACTACATCCTGCGGGAGAAAATGTAGCACTTTCCTCCTAGTACAAAAAGCTATTGGTATTTTTTCCCGTCTTGTTATTCCAAACAAACATTGAAAATCAAACAATGTATCGTACTAACAAACTGATGAAAACGATAACCTCTTTAGGTGCAATGAAATTCAAAAGCAAATTATTCAACAAAGTCTGGAAACAATCTGCATCTTCTCCCCATTTCCAGTAAAATAAATCGCACCCTATGATAACCTTGCTTGAAAACTTTATGACCCTATTCGCAGCACATTCAACTTGGGAGAATGACCCATTCCCGCAGATTGTGTGAATTACTCCCAAACGATTGTGGTTCGTTTATCGTCCACGTAACCATTTTTTAAAACAAGATAAGACTAGTCTACAGGGTTGCAGACACATTAAATTATTGCCAGCCTTTTTTCTAGAGGGAGAAGGATTATAGAGCCTATAGAGACAAAGAGAAAAAATAAATTGCAACGAGTCGATGAACTGAAGTTTTTTTTTGGGATAAGTGAAAGTTATCAAGAGAAATAGATACCTCAATCGTCCAAAACAATCTTGAGACTTGAGATTGAGTAGAATGAGTACTCAAAATATCAGAATAGATATAATCCAGTACGATTGGGTTTTGAGACAAGAATCGATTGTAGCACCACCAAATTTGGTATGCTAGTATTTGGAACCATGATTAATTCGGAAAAAAATTGTTTTCCAAAATGCCAGGGATGGAACTTTTTTTTTTTCGTTTAAAAATATATAAATAGATTTTTGCTGTAATATTGAAAAGTATATGATTTATTGGAAAAACAACTCAACGGGGTGAAAAACAATTCAATTTCCCACAAATATTATTCTCAGTAATTTCTTAAGAAATGCGCTCTTTTTCCCAGAAAACGTGATTGAACGCCGACATAAAATTTCACGTTCACCCTTACCCGCCGCTGAAAGTTCTGGCGGAGCCGAATATTTGATTGGTCGTAACTCTGCTAAAAATGATCGGAGAATGAAAAGAAAGGGTTCATATCGTTTCTGAAGACTCCAACCTTCTCATGCAAATATAATATGCGAGTATTTGAGTACATTAAATGTGTTTTGTCGCACTTCACAGAGATGTTTGCGGATGTTGCGGATCATTAATAATTTAGTAAATATGGAATTATTATACTGAAGCAGAAACCCATACCCTCTTTGGACTATATGCAACAATTTTAAAGTAGTGTTACAGGTCCCACTTATACATGCCAAAAAAAAAATTTGTTTTACTCTTGCCTCATTTTCAACTTACCCATAAAGTCGGCATTCTCTTCACTAAATGTTGAAAATAATCGCTTATTCATATCCTGCATATATATATATATATATATATATATATATATATATATATATATATATTTCATAACACTATTGTGAAGTGCAAACCTCAAGCTTGGAATCACATACCTAATTTTTCATGTAGTATATATATGAGCGATTATTTTCAACATTTAATGAAGAAATTGCCGGGATATATATCGTTCCTGAAG
This sequence comes from Chrysolina haemoptera, assembly GCA_958298965.1. Lineage (NCBI taxonomy): Eukaryota > Metazoa > Arthropoda > Insecta > Coleoptera > Chrysomelidae > Chrysolina > Chrysolina haemoptera. The sequence continues at coordinate 23,783,855 of OY282600.1, read as the reverse complement.
ACTCCTACTTCCTCATGCAAATATTACACGTGAGTATCTGAGTATACCTAAAATGTGTTTTGTCCAACTTCACATAACCCTTCTACGATATTTACGGAGGATTATAATGGAGTATCCTCAGTACCCTCTTTGGACCATATGCAACGATTTAAGGCTACTGAGACAAGTGTCACTTATACATGCCAAAGAAAAAACTGGGTTACTCAGTTAGCTAAAATTTTTGTATTGTTGAAATTTCCAAAAGTTATTATTCAAAAAGAAATTTCCTTAATATGGTGCACATCAATAATGAACCCAACTGTATGAATAAGCGTGCAGATGTTGCAAATCTTAGCGTGATTTACAATTATTTACTGAATTTTGACAAAAATAAAACTAGTGATTTTTCTCTTTTTCAAACTCAACCGCCATAAATTAAGTTGGTAGCATTTACACCAAACATGCGGTTTTCTCCCACTTGTCAACCAATTGACTTAGACATTTGACAGCTGCTTGTCAGTCGTCCGCGTGTTCCATGTACCATGTGCTTTTGTGGTGACAGATGTGAGTAGGGCTGCACGCTCTTGGTCAAAATGGTGCCGACTGAAATATACTAAAATCATGATTGATTTCAGAATATTGCTCATTTTATATTTTATTCGTTTCTACAAACTATTGTGTAAGATTTTTTAATGATGAAGTGCACTGTGATCTTCTTAATAGCAACCTCGAGTTAGTAAGTTGTTTTTTATAACATAAAGTCACATTTTTTACAAAGTGGACTGTTTTGTGTTTTTCAAATGTCTTGATAAAGAAAATATAATTTTCGAAAGCTAGACAATTTAACAAATAGTTTTTCTATCCACTGGCCGTTTCCAATTGACTGCAACCTCAAGGAAAAGTTTCTTTTTATGATACTTTCCAAAACTCAGTTTTTATATACAGTGTGTCTCACTTTTCATGGAAGCACCCCCGTAACTTCCGTAATTATCGAGGTAGAAAGATGAAACTCGCAGAACTGAAGGAAATGATGAAAATGCACCTACTGGTTGAATGACAATGGCCTAAGTGATATACACTGCCCGCCAGTCGCGATGGAACACCCCAGTTTTACGGTAAATCATATTAGGGGACAAAACAGAAACAAAATTCCATCAGATTCGTGATCAGGACCCCCAACTTATTACAGATACACCTTTTTCCTGAAAAAAATTTAGTCCTGAAAAATCTGAATTTGTCTCACTTTTCATGGAAGCACCCCCGTAACTTCCGTAATTATCGAGGGAGAATGATGAAACTCGCAGGACTGGAGGAAATGATGAAAATGCACCTACTGGTTGAATGACAATGGCCTAAGTGATATACACTGCCCGCCAGTCGCCATGGAACACCCCAGTTTTACGGTAAATCGTATTAGGGGGCAAAACAGAAGCAAAATTCCATCATATTCGTGATCAGGACCCCCAACTTATTGCAGATACACCTTTTTCCTGGAAATAATTCAGTCCTGAAAAATCTGAATTTGTCTGACTTTTCATGGAAGCACCCCCATAACTTCCGTAATTATCGAGGTAGAATGATGAAACCCGCAGGACTGAAGGAAATGATAAAAATGCACCTATCGGTTGAATGACAATGGCCTAAGTGATATACACTGCCCGCCAGTCGCGATGGAACACTTCAGTTTTACGGTAAATCATATTAGGGGGCAAAACAGAAGCAAAATTCCATCATATTCGTGATCAGGACCCCAACTTATTACAGGTACACCAAATTCCCGATAATTCCGAGTTTGTTCCATTTTTCATGGAAAATTAAAAATCACCATCCCTTTGCTTCATACATGTAAGTAAAAAATTGCACGTTCTCTTTTTGATAATTTCCCAGCGTAATTATATTTGGCAGTTTGCTGTATGGCTCACCCTTTATAAGAGTAATAAGTATTAACTTCAAATATTGAATTATTGAGTGTTAGAAAAACGTATTGTGAATTATTCATGAATCACTCTGTGGCAGCAAATATTTCAAGCTGTAACTGTCAATGTACATCTGACCAAATCTCATATTGAACTAACATACTCGATAAAAGTCAATGCAGTTTTTCATTGGCCATTGTCATTCAACCGGTAGGTGCATTTTCATCATTTCCTCCAGTCCTGAGAGTTTCATTATTCTCCCTCGATAATTACGGAAGTTACGGGGCTGCTTCCATGAAAAGTGAGACACATATATATATATATATATATATATATATATATATATATATTTATATACACAACATTTAGTGAAGAGAATGTCGATTTTATGGGTAAGTTGAAAATGAGGCAGGAGTAAAACACAGTTTTTTTGGCATGTAAAAGTGGGACCTGTCACACTACTTTAAAATTGTTGCATACAGTCCAAAGATGTATGGGTTGCTGCTTCAGTATGATAATTCCATATACACCAAATTATTCATGATTTTTGGATCATCCGCAAACATCTCCGTGAAGTGCGACAAAACACATTTTATAGGTACTCAAATAGTCGTATATTATTATATTTGCATATTTTAGCAGAGTTATGTATGACCAATCAGATATTCGGCACCGCCAGAACTTTCAGCGGCGGCTAGGGGTGAACCTGAAATTTGATTGATGTTGGCGTTCAATCACGTTTTCTAAGAAAACGAGCGCATTTCATAAGAAATTACTAGGAATAATTTTTGTGGAATATTTAATTATTCTCCACCCTGTTGAGTTGTTTTTCCGATAAATCATATAGTTTCCAAGATTACAGCAAAAATCTATCTATATATTTTTTAACGAAAAAAAAAATATGTTTCACCCCTGGTATTTTTTCGTGTTTATCATGGTTCCAACGACTAACATACCAAGTTTGGTGGTGCTGCATTCGATTCTTGTCTCAAAACCCAATCGTACTGGATTATTATTTTTCATTTAATACGCGACTGCCAAAAAGGTTTTCCTAAATTAACCACATGGGTCCTTTACGATAAGAGCACGAGTGTACATATTGAACTTCAACAAGACGGGAAATAATTCTGTTAGCAAACTACCTTCCCATCTTATAGCCAACGTCGTTGCCGTTTCTTGCTCTTCATTTACACAATGCAACCTGCTCTTTCCTGGAAAGCCATTTCGCAGTTTACGAGTACAGAACAGTGTGTTTCCATGAGACTTTTTTTGTTTTTTATGTCGCTCCATATGCAAATTGCGGCCTTCGACGCAAGTACCATCAAGAAGTGGGTTTTTCCATTTGTGCCATTTTGTTTGTGAAAGAAACGAGGATGATTTCTTCAGTTTTATTCTGAGCGTGAAATGCAAACATTTGCATTTAATGAAATAATTGTGTCAACTAATTACGAATAGAAATATTTTAGAAGGAAATTAACTCATGTTGTCTCCATAAACAGATGTATTTTTATTAGTCCGGTGGCAGGGAGGGTTTTCGTAGCCGATGTAGCGCGACGGGATCACCCAAGTTATTCTTATGTATTTCGACCCGCTGAATCCGAAGTTTGAGGGTGATAAGCCGTGAAAGCATCCGGAAAATTTTTATGGGCGATTTTCCGTGGGAAATCAAAAAATCCATTTTTTCCAAAAACAAATGACCGTTCAATATACTTCATAAAATTCTCTACAAAAAAGGTGTCCACAAATTTTTCTTTAAAATGTACCGTTTTCGAGTAAAATGTGCTCGAAATTCGAAAAAATGCGATTTTTCAATTTTCTGTGCTCTCTCGTTCAGTCACATAATTATATTTTCACACGAATCCACACGAATGATTTTTCCAAGAATGTATTTTCTGTTATTCATAGTCGAGACATACAGTGACCGCCAAAAAGTATGTACCATATGGTAAAAAAGTTTATTACTTTTACTTACTTACTTACTTTTTCAAAATAACTTTTTTTGATATCTTGCCATTTTACTCCACTTTTTGCCTTTTCATAGTAATTTTTTTCAATTTGCCGCCATACCAGCGATCACGTGACATGTGTCAAAATCGATTTTTAGGTTATCGGACATGCACAAACTTTTTCCAAAAATCTTTTTTCAATACTCTAATAATAAACTTTTTTCCCATATGGTACATACTTTTTGGCGGTCACTGTATATGGATAATTCGGGACAAGGTTATCCTTAAAATATCATTATGTGACTGAATGAGAGAGCACAGAAAATTGAGAAAATCGAATTTTTTTGAATTTCGAGCACATTTTCCTCGAAAACGGTGCGTTTTAAAGAAAAATTTGTAGAGAATTTTATATAGTATATTGAAGCATTATTTGTTTTTGGAAAATATGGATTTTTTTATTTCCTTGGGAAATTTCTTTTACTTTTAAGCAAAATTTTCTGTTTTTCCGCTACTGAAATGCTTTGTGATCATGAGAAAATATGTGCTGAACCCGATTTTATTGACACTATAAGAAATTTGTCCACTACGTGAGCTTCGCGAAAAAAAAAATGCCGCTTCCATGCAAGGTAAAAGTATCGAGAAATTCAGTGCCAGAAAATCCACAAGAATGACTTTTACAAGAATGTCTCTTATGTTATTCATAGTCGAGATATATATAAATAATTTGGAAAAAGGTAATCCTGAAAATATCATTATGTGACTGAGAGCACTGAAAATTGAGAAAATCGCATTTTTTCGAATTTCAAGCACGTTTTACTGGAAAACGGTGCATTTTCAAGAAAAACTTGTAGATACCTTTTTTGTAGAGAATTTAATGCAAAATATTATAACATTATTTGTTTTTGAAAAATGGATTTTTCGATTTCCCTCGGAAAATCGCCCATAAAAATTTTCCGGGTGCTTTCACGGCTTATTACCCTCCCTGCCACCGGACTAGATTGATTGAAGGTTGATAAACATGTTTCGGGAGTATATACTCTCATCTTCAGTAACGATAACACATAACTTGAAATGAAGCATTCTAACATTAACGCTTCCAGAAAGTACCGAAATATGTTGAACACCAAGAATTTTTTTTTTTTTGAATATTGTAGTAGTTTAACCTGAATAATTTCTCAAATGAAGAAAGTTTTAAATTTTTTCGATAATAATGAAAAAGTATCATGTGCAATAATGGCACATCAGTATAAAAATGTTCAATTTGTTCAATTAAGTTTTCATTCATAATAATATCAAAAACAGTTTCCATCTTTGTTAATGCTCAAGTGTTTGTTGCATTTTGTAGTCTCATTTTCATTAAAGTTTACCATTTCAGTAGGTACCGAAATATGTTGAACACAAAATTGATTTTTTTTTTCGTGAAACGAAAAAAAATATCATGTGCAATATAAAATAATTTGAATAAAACTTTCAGTACACAGTTTTTATCTTTGCTGATGCTCAAAGGCCAATTCAAATACGAATATATTTCATTCGATCTAAATCACTTTTATAAAGAAAAAAAATCAGTGTTACACTCACGGATTTTGTTCGTAATTAGATTTCCAATTACCCCAAGACATCTATGTGAATTCACTAATTTATTTATGAAAAATTCATACACAACGAGGCCAATCTACTGTTAAATATCCCATAATAACCTTTTGAGAACTTAGTATTAAACTGACTATTTGAATAATCGAACTGCTATCGTTCTTGACCGAATGCCAGTCTCAGAAAATTACATTTAACACATCAAAAAAACCCGAAATAAATGATACACGCAGAAAAAAAATTGTTTAAATCAACAAAAATTGCATGGGTTTACGTAAAGAACAATAATGTCAACCAAACATAGTGATTGGTTGAGAGAATAAAACATATTTTGTTACAAAAATACAATTTCTGCTGTTATAAACTCAGTTTATTTATTGGAATGACTTAGGTAAGAATTGATTAGACAAATAAAGTGTACCTGGTTATAAAAATTTCAGTTATGAATTTAGTTGAAGTATTTGGATGACGAGATATATTTTCAAGGTGATAAAATATCTGTTTAATGTAATTGAACATAGTATTTGATCAATGCAGTGGTATTTCAACTCGACAAAATTTTTAGTTTCAATAACATATTAAAATTGTCGAATTGATAGGTAAAATTGTTATGGGGATTTAACAAAAAACTTGTTTGTATCAATTTAACTTCATCATTCTATTGACACGTTTTTTTTTTATCTAACAAATTGTGTCATTGGAATTTCACTATTTTTAGTTGAAATTATAGAATCGATATCCTCAAATATGTCTTTTCCTACGAGCGTGCGGAAAAGTAACTTTTCCATGCGATTTTTACTTTTCCGCACGATTTTTGTATTGTTGAAAACGAAGATATATTATAGGACTAACTAAATGATCTATTTAACTATTCTGGCTTATTAGGCATTTTGTAGTATTATTATAAAAACTTGTTTATTAAAAACCTTGTTTTTTCATAAATAAGATGAACAAAAACACTCGTAGGAAAAATATTGTACCTAACTCTTACTGAAAATGTCTTTTCCGCCCTCAACGGCTTGCTCGAACTCCGCTTCGCGTCATTCGTGCAATTTCCGAAAAAGTACTATTTTCCGCACTTGTTAGGTAATAGTAGTTTACCTAACAAGTGCGGAAAAGACACCCAAAAGTTAACATAAAGAACATTTATTATTAAATACATATTAAACTATACAATCATACTAGGTAAGCTTTCTATTTTAACCTTCTGCTACGCAATATTTAAATGTCAGTATGATCCGCAAAAACTAAACAAATCTACTTTTCCGTACTAGTGCGAAAAAGTGACTCTTTCAAAACTAAAATGAGTTCGGAAAAGTGGATTTTTCCGTACGCTAGTAGAAAAATAACTATTTCACACACTCTGCACGCTCATTTCTAACAGAAACAAGGAGCTGGTAGATCACTGAAAAGTGAAGACGGCTCTGTTGCCATTTGTTCCTGACTGGCTATTTACTTACTCTGGTCCTACGCGATGGAACGAGTTCTAGTCTGCGCCACCTTGCGAGAGTTAGAAGAAGCACTTCGGGTATAAAGATCATTCAAAGCTTTGCTTTGTACATTCAAAATAGAGCATAATGTTGAAACAACAAAATATGTGTTTCTGTTCAAATAAAAACTTTGATCATGCAAGATAATAGAATTGTTGTATTAACAAAATATGGAATTTGTTACTTATATGCAAGTGATTCAGTGGACAAAATAACTGGTTTCATGTGACAAAATACACATTATTGGAAATAAATAAACTTTTTTGTTGATATTTGTTGTTATTAGTGATCCAACACCAAGATTATCATTAAACCAAGATTTTCATTAAACCAAGATTTTTTTTGTGCCAACTAAGTTTTGTTGGGCGAAACAAAATTTTGTTCATTTGTACTAAAACTACAATCGAAATAATTTGTTAATTTGAATAAAGTGCTATTTTGAAATAAACTTTTATCTTATTTGCAAAAAATCATTCAAAACCACAATAAAAATTTGACCAAAAATTGATTGTTGGTACAACCATTTTTTTACTGTGTAAGGGGCAGTAGAGCCCTAGCTATCAGCCTCTCCCGATATTTATTTCGCTTGGAGTCCTAGAATAGCAAGTTGACATAATTATTTCCCTTAACGAATATTGAACTGAATAAAAAAAGCTTCCATCAATTGAGAAAAATGATACCCAAGTGCCAAACTCACGACCACCCTGAAATTTTTATCAAAATCGTCTCCTCACGGAACTTTTCAATAATTATCGTGCCTTCGATATTAAAATCACATTTATTCACCCCGTCCGATACAATCTGAATTAAGAAAGACAGCTGGAGGGTAATAAAGTGATTTCACCGGCACAGCAACCTGAATTCGAACCGAAATCTGGGGCGCCCCTACTGTTAATAATCGAATAATATTAAGCTTAACTCCACACCCAAGATGAAACGATTTTCTGAAAGAATACAAGGGTTTACTTAAATGCGAGGGAAAACTGCTCGACAGAATGCAATTATGATTCATAATGGGATGAGCAATGACATAAATTTGAATAATTATATTTCACAGTCTTGCCGACATCACAAGAATAATTAAATTAAAATGTACGTTTTATTTTCCAGGGAAGGAATTTGCAAACAAGTCATGCATTCATGTTCACAATTTGCTCTTTTTTCTGTTGTTGATATTAATATTCTCGAGACTAAAGGTGGATTCATGCAACTTCACTAAAACTAAAATTAATTTAAGATTTAGATGAATTTTAAATTAAGAATATGACTGTGTTCAGGCAGCATCAATTTAATGAAATTAAGAAAGTACTAGACATGCGCATATCGTTCCAACTGTCAATTTTTGAAACGTCTTAGGGTATTCTTCGATCAGAAAACAGAAGGTGAACCCTAACCTGAGATTATCGTGGTTTGTTGTTTTTTGTTTTATCTATTCTGGTCTGGTGTTTACAGTACCGCATGAAAACTATCACCAAGAGGAGTGAGTATGGTTAGTACTGAGTACAGTATTGCTTCTGCGGGAGCCTCTGGTGTTGTAAGGAATGAGAGATATAGAAAATATGGCGTCAAACGTATGCTGAAATTGCGAACATAACATAACCTCTTCCCTCTTTGAAAGCAATCAGCTGTGATTAAAGAGACTACGCATGCGCCGTTTCTAATTTATGGTAGAAATTAAGTTATTAGTTGAAAGTTGGCCATCTTTCTTAGTTTTAATGTTAATTTTAATTGCTTAATTTCTTGCGTGAACACCTCCATTTCATTACATTGTTTTATATTCCTAATTTTAGTTTTAAATTCATTTAAGTTCAGATTTATGCTTGCATGAATCCACCTTAATACAAGGCATTGAATTTTTTTAGTTTGGTCCAACTTAAGGAAAGCAAACCCTTCGAAAGTTATTTTCGAACAGAACACCCGCTTGCATACATATTACAAGTTCTTCTTTTCGTTGATCTTGACAAATTCTACAGATGTGAAATATGTTTAAAATCCAAACAGAGTTTATCAAAATACCGAAACCTAGTAATTTAATAGCAAATAATTCATTAAAATATCGACTATAAAGTAACTAGCATCAAAATATAAAACATATACAATAAATTCAAAATAAAAATCTGATTGAAACCCGGGACTCGGCGTGACAGCGCATTCGCTATTGACCTTTCCAGTGATTTTCGGAAAATAGTAGTTTACCTAACAAGTGCGGAAAGTGATACTTTTTCGCACGCGATTGCTAACGCGTCGTTCGGCCAGAAATCACGCGCGGAAAAGACACTTTACGCTCGTGTTAGTTACAATATTTGTTCTACTAGCGGAAAAAACACCCAAAAGTTAACATAAAGAACATTTATTATGAAATGTATATTAAACTATACAACCATACTTGGTAAGCTTTCTATTTTTTAACCTTCTGCGACGCAATATTTAAATGTCAGTATAATCCGCAAAAACTAAACAAATCTACTTTTCCGCACTAGTGCGGAAAAGTGACTCTTTTAAAACTAAAATGAGTGCGTAAAGTGGATTTTTCCGCACGCTAGTAGAAAAAATACATTTCAAAATATTGCATTCTCATGTAACTCGTATAATCCAGCAAAAAGTGAAGAATAAATTGTAGCACAATGAAACTCGGCACATGACATCTCGACATCATATTTTATTAGACAAAAAATTGTTTACCAAAAAATCAGGGATGGAACCTAAAAAATTTTTCATTTAGAAATGATACAATTTTTTCTGTTGTTATTTCAGAAAATATAAGATTTATCAAAAAACGATTTCGATATGTTGAGAGATAATTCAATTCTCTATAAGAATGATAATCAGTAATACCTTATGAAATACGCTCGTTTTCTCAGAAAACGTGGTTTAACGCCGACGTCACATTTCATGCTCGCGCTAACCCGCCACTGTTAGTTCAGGCAGGGCCGAAAATTAGATTTGTCATAACTTAGCTAAAACTTATAGTAGAAAGAAAAGAAAAAGTGCATATCGTTCCTGAAGACTTCTACTTCCCCATGGAAATATAACATGCCCTTTTCTCATATACAACTCCTCAACAATATACAATGTTCGGCATAAAGTTCGCTACATATGGAAAACTTTTTCATTATTGATTCGTCAAAGTCATATTTCTTCGAAAACAAAGCATGTTTTTCAATCTCCCTCGTATAGGGTCGTGAAAAAATGAATTCTGATGTTTTCAATCCAGGTTTCGGATGAAGTAGAGGTTTTTATCAAAATTTTTTGACAAATCAATAATAAAAGAGTTTTCCATATGCTGCGAACTTTATGCCGGACACTGTATTAATAATAGTTTTTTATTATACAAGGGAAAAAAGTTTTAGATTTTAGCTCGAGATTGTGCTCGGTTTTTTGTCTCCCTCCGCTTGAGAGCTAAAATCTAAACTTTTTCCCGTGTATAATACACTATTTTTTTCTGTGAAGGGAAAAATGACGATTTAATCAAATATCTACCTTAACCTATGTATATATATACAGAGTGACCCATTTGAAAGCGGGCCACCTCTCTAAAATTTTCATTTAATATCCGATCCAGAAGTTTTTTTTTTGTCAATAGATAGAGCATTGATAGTTCTAATTGAGTGCAATAAATTCGAAATAAAAATAAAAATTTCAAGGCCTACTTCGAATTTTTTTCAAGGTAAAAAATCCAAAAACATACTAACGATTTTTTTAAATAGAATTTGGCAACGCCACTGGATTCACGACATTTTCAAGTGGTTACTGTGAAAATTACATAGGAATGCGTCCATCAATAAAAAAGTTATATGGGTATAAAATTTGAAAATTTTGTTAATAAATCAACCGACCACTTCAATTTCAGAACTTTTATCAAAATTCTGACAACACAACTGGATTAAAAATTTTTCGAAGTATGTTTGGTCAGAATTTCATCGAAATCTGAGAACAAATAAAAAAATTATAAAATGATAAAATAAAATTTTCCTAAAATTCCACTAATTTCATATTTTATTATTTTATAATTTTTTTATTTATGAACAGATTTTGATAAAATTCTGACCAAATGTATTTCGAAGTATTCTGAATCCAGTGGTTTAGTCAAATTTTGATGAAAGTTCTGAAATTGAAGAGGTGTGTTGATTTATTGACATTATTAGCAAATATCATTCCCATATAACTTTTTTATTCATGGAGACATTCCTACGTAATTTTCACATAAATCACTTGAGAATGTCGTGAATCCAGTGGCGTCGTCTAATTCTAATAAAAAAAATCGATAGTATGTTTTTTGGATTTTTGACCTTGAAAAAAATTCGAAGTAGGCCTTGAAATTTTTATTTTCATTTCGAATTTATGTCGCTCAACTAGAACTATTGATGCTCTACCTATTAAAAAAAAAAATCTGAATAAATAACAGTTTTAGAGAGGTGGCCCGCTTTCAAATGGGTCACTCTGTATATCCGGGAAAAAAGTACTCACTTTTTTCCCGTTGGCAAATGTACTCACTTTTTTCCCGGTTCTCGAGGAAAAAAAGTAATTTCATAAAAAGTTATATTTTATTACCTGTCAACAGGAATAAAATGTCAAACTTTTTTCCTGTCACAGAAAAAATTATTTTTATTATACAGGGTTATTCATGTTATTCGATACGAAGCATTATGGCTAAAGCATTTGATTTTTTGAACATTGTTTCTTTACGATTATTGGCCCTACATTTTAAAAATATTTTCATGTTGTACAGGGTGTGCCAAAAACACGAAACGTATCAAAGTTGTTATTTTTTAAATGGAATACCCTGTATATTAGTTCATTTTCGGATTTTACGATCAAAATAAAGGTAAGTTACATTAAGGTTTAATTCACCTAATTAAATAACAAAATGATGATAACAAGATCACAAACTACTCGCTATTACTAATAGGGTGATTTGGAATTAAACACTTATAAATAACTGACGACCATAAGTAAATAATAATACAACTTGTCAAAACGCCATAGGCGACTTGATGAATAATAAATTTCTCAAAATCAGTTTGCAAAATGGAAATGTGCGTTTTACTTGAAAACGTGAAGAGTTAGCTATAGGAATGTATACTGGTATTTGATAGACAATTAAATTTGGCATCTGCTCTTGACATAAAATACAGGGCGTTCCATTTAAATTAAACAAGTTTTTACCGTTCAAAGATTGTGATTATTTTGCCTTAATTTTTACACACCTTTGTATAAGTTAGTAAATATTTCACAACTGCTATATGAAAGTTATTCAGTTAGTAGCCTCTAGCATTAATTTGGTTGAAAACAAGATAACACTGGTTGGGAATTTAAGCATTAAAGCTGATGCTGCATTTTCACAAAATAAGAGATATTTCAAAAACCATAAGGTTTAGGTGAATTAAACCTTAATGTAACTTACCTTTATGTTGATCGTAAAATCCGAAAATGAAATAATATACAGGGTATTCCATTTAAAAAATAAAAACTTTGATATGTTTCGTGTTTTTAGCACGCCCTGTACAATATGAAAATATTTTTAAAATGTAGGGCCAATACGTTCCTATCCATCGTAAAGAAAAAACTTTCAAAAAATCAAATGCTTCAGCCATAGGCTTCGTGTCGAATAACGTGAATTACCCTGTATAACTGGCTATTTTTGGTGTTCTTGGGAATAGGAAATAATCAAGGTGAAACCTGTTAATTGAGAGTTACTACAATACATGCATTTTATTCAATTATTCCTCTGCATTTCTTATTGTTCCTATGCGAACAACTCTATTCGATTTCAGAAGAAGAGCATCTGCTGTCCCCGGCCCTGTTTCTTCTGCGCATCAGCCGAGGCTCGAATGTCGTTTATCATGCCCTCGTATTGTTTCACAGCACCCGTTAATTTTCTTATATTCCTCATGATCTTCATGTTGGCCTCTTCAGTCGTTCTCACTATATCTTCGTTCACAGTCATAAACTGTTCGGTTTGTTCACTAACGGCGTTAATTTGAGAAGCCAAGAATTTTCCGCGTAACGCCTCTTCCTGAAAATATAAATATGATAGATACACCGAGAGAAATATCTATTAGCTGTAACACAAAATTATACAGGGTGTTCCTTAAAGACATGCTAATATTTGAGGGGGTGATTCTTTGACTTATTTTAAGGAAAAAACTTTCCATAAACGTATGTCCTAAAAGTCCTAACTTTTGAGATACAGGGTGATAAAGTTTTGAAAAAAAATCAGTTTTTTAATAATAACTGAGATAATATTGTAGACGTTTTTATAAAATTTGGTATATGTCTTCTATGCATCAAGGTGCATTTTTTAATGCACAAACATTTTCAGTTTCTCAACCAGTGGCGTCCGTACGGGTTTTGCATTGAATATTTTTGGAGAAAAAAATACTACGCCACTGCTTTCTCCTGAAAAAAAAAATACTTTTGAGATCCTCATTTATTTTTGAGCAAATTTGATCTTTTGAGTTTTCTTTGTCCGCCGCATGGTTTTCGCTTAAAAAAATAAAAATCGTTTCATTTCAGGATCAATTCTTCAAAAATCTGATGCGGTGTGAAAATGTTTGTGCATCGACTGAAAGCAAATTGAGGGATCAGATTTGTTCCAAAATTAATGAGAATCCAAAAAAATGTGTAATTCTTGTCAGATGCTCGGTTCTTGATTAAAATAATTGAATTGAAATTGCTTCATATCGCAGTAGGTACAACATTTTGTTGACAATAAATCGTCCGATAGTAATTTAGCTACCTCTTTATAATTGATATTTCTTTTCACCACTTCTTAATCTTTTCACTTATAATCTCCCAAGTGCTTGAATTATTACCTGAATGGATTTACGATATTAATTCAGCTACCTATCTTAAATACAGTTTATCATAATCGTTGGATAGGTCGCGGAGGACCTCAGCAATGGCCAGCAAGATCCCCTGATCTCAACAGTTTAGATTTCTTTTTATGGGGGCACCTTAAAACTCTAGTGTATAAAACTCCCGTTAATACTTTAGAAGATTTAAGAGAGCGAATAGTTGCCTCGTGTGAAACTATTCGAAATACGCCGGGAATATTTCAACGTGTGCGTAATTCCATGCGTAGACGGGCGGAAGCATGCCTATTAAGTGAAGGTGGCCATTTCCAACAATTTTTATGATCAATGTTAGTATTGTCAATAATTAATGAATTTGATCCGTTCATTTAAACTTACTTTTATAAAATAAAATAAAATTCGTTTTTGTACAAGCTGGAATCCATATTTTTTTGATTCTCATTCATTTTGGAACAAATCTGATCCCTTTATTTGCTTTAAGTCGATGCACAATCATTTCCACACCACATCAGATTTTTGAGGAATTGATCCTGAAGTAAAACGATTTTTATTTTTTTAAGCGAAAACCATGCGGCGGACAAAGAAAACTCAGGAAATCAAATTTGCTCAAAAATAAATGAGGATCTCAAAAGTATTTTTTTATTCAGGAGAAAGCAGTGGCGTAGTATTTTTTTCTCCAAAAATATTCAATTCAAAACCCGTACGGACGCCACTGGTTGAGAAAATGAAAATGTTTGTGCATTACAAAATGTACCTTGATGCATAGAAGACATATAACAAATTTTATAAAAACGTCTACAATATTATCTCAGTTATTATTAAAAAACTGATTTTTTTTCAAAACTTTATCACCCTGTATCTCAAAAGTTAGGACTTTTAGGACATACGTTTATAGAAAGTTTTTTCCTTAAAATAAGTCAAAGAATCACCCCCTCAAATATTAGCATGTCTTTAAGGAACACCCTGTATAACTGTTAAATGCTTTCAGAATTGAATAGGCGCCAACATAGTTCGCTTTTCAGTATGAACAACGTCTTTTTTTCAAAACAATTGTATTACTGTTAAAAGTCTCTCACCAAGGGCGTCGATATGGGGGGGGTACTGGGGGTAATTACCCCTCCAAGAATAGTTATATACTAGTATTTTTAAATTAAATTTAAGCCTTTACTCCATCCCAAGAAAAAAAATTTAAGTCTTTACCCCCCCAAGAAAGCCTTTACCCCCCCTAGGAAAAAAAAATAGCGACGCCCCTGTCTCTCACTTAATAACGTATTTAAATATTGTTTTTTCAATACCATCTTTTAACTGCAATGGTGTTCTTTGTCAAAACTAAAAGGTAACATTTAGAGACAAAAGGAACGTTTTGAAAATGTTTACATTTTGCATTCATCCGAGAAAATTTAGTGGTTACAATATTTCAATTAGCAGCTATAAGATATTTTTGAAAAAATACTTGTATAACTAGATTTTTCTGGGTGTATATAGATAGATAGACAGATAATTAATTTTCCACTGAATGTTACAAATACAAGTAAGATATTATGGGAGTCGTCAAAATATTGATGGTCAGTACAATATCTAAGAGATTATAGACTTGGTACAAATATAAAGATAAAATAAAATTTATAGTAAAACTCGGTCGTAAAATTGTAATTAATGCAGAGCTTAACTTCTAAGAAAGAGATCTGTGAGAATACTACAAGTATAAAAATTTTGGTACATACTATCATTTTAAAATAAATTAAATAAATTTAAAACTTTGTTGGGTTGAGAATTTTCAATCAGGTTGTCATCCATGAATTTCTGCACTGAATAGTAGCTATTCTGTTTCAGTAATGTTTTCAGATTATGTTTGAATTGATGGTTATTTAATTTGCATAGTTTATAACGACTCGTTTCATTGATTCCAAAAACTCAAAGCAGCAACATGGGCGATAGGCACTACTAATAGTCATTTATGCAACAAGTGCAAAAAGTAAGTGTTTATTGCACTCGACGTGAAATTGTACGTTCATGCAAAAAACAAAAAAATGATTTATTATTGAGGTGCGGCACTAGGTGTAGGAAAATGAAAAGCGCAACTTGAATAATTAATTATTACTATCGATTCGAATTGAAACAGATCACTATCATCTATTTTTCCATTAATAATACTCATTTTAAAAGTTTCAGTTGACTGATGTTTCTATAACCACAGTTGCATTATAAAAATCAAAATCATAGTAGCCGTGAGCGAGTATGTTATCACGAGGTGTGGTCATATCCCAGACAGTTTGCTCTATGAAGGTAGATGGTTTAGAACGAAGCGTATAGGTTTTGAATATGGAGTTATTTTCAGGAAGGCACTGTTTGTTTAACTCTGGCTGCTAACATTAATACAAAATAATATTAAATATGCAACATATTGCCAATCTCACAGAATATCTGCTAAACATGTCGTGGGTTTGAATATGTATGTTTGTCATGATGACTGACAGCACGTTGATGTGGAATGACAGATGATTGAAATAAAAACTTTATTGCACTAGTTTTGCTTTTTGCATGAATGTAGAAAATAGTAATTTATGTATTAAGTGAGTAAAGTGATACTTTTTTTACGAGTAGGAAATGTTGACGCACGACACCGTAGGCGGAGTGCGGCATTCATGCGAGTAAAAAAAACACGATTTCGTCGTTCAATCTTCATCACTTTTCATTTCTACTTGAATTAAATTTATAGTTATCAAAAATTTTTTATCTGGATAGATGCCCAATTTCACAAATTTCATTAATTATTGTTGTCAACTAGTTTCTGACGGCCAAACAGCCATAGCTACCTTGGATTACCTAGTGTAGATTAGGTCCAATAGTTCATTAGAATGCTATCAAAATTAATAATGACCAGCATAATCACTTGACCAGACAAGCCCAAAATTTATATGTCAACAAAATCAAGACGAATATAGGAAAGAAATCAATTTATTTCGATGGTGTGAAATTTTACAATGAACTTCCAAATTATTTAAAAACTTATGGTAAATTGCGATTCAAGAATAACCTAAAAAAATACTTACTCCTTTGAATCCATTCCAATTCTGATTTCATTATATTTAAATTAATTTTTAATATTATTACTTATATTATGTGAAATTATTTAAATTTTATTTTTTATTTCCCCTATTATAAATTGTATGTTTCTTGGGAATAGATTGAATTGAATTTTGAATATATTCGCCGCGTTAGTTTGGAATTTTGATAATACTTATTCAATAGTAAGAATGCTAAGAATATTATTGGTGAAACATTTGTATATCATATATTTATAGGTTATTAGTTGCCAAAGAAAATGAGAACTGGCTTTATGACAGGACTTCGTTATTATTCGGATCTGTCACTGTTGTTGCATGAAACTGTCGGTTGCCTAGCAATAGCCGTTAAAAAAAGTGCACATTTTTGCGCCTTTCCGTTTAATAATGAAATTGTTTGTTGATAGTGAAATATTGTAATACTTTACGCACACAAACCACACAAAAAAGTGGACTTTTTTTGACAGTTGTAGAAAAATAAAATTTAATGCATTGAGTATTGACATCGAATACAGGTAGATCAAACTAGATTCTGATGTAGAGCAAGCTTACTTACTAGTAATACTATACTGTATCAGATAACGCATAAGAGTTTTGGAATAAATTAGACAACTTATATACCGTGCGACTTTTAATAGTCCCCCCCCTGTTAACTTTCTAACGGTTTGGCATAGAAACAGGAATAAAAAACCGTTCGAGGGTGTCACCAATACTATTTTTTTAAATAAAAAATATGGTGATTGCACAATAGGGGGCGCGGGGGGCCTATCGACTCCATTGAGTATTTTGAACAACGATCATACTTAGCCTTGGGCTACCCGTTATTGAAGAATTACCTCAACCATTCTTTGGGTGTCGAATACGGCCGTCTTCATTTTTTCGTACATCTTAGAATGTTCTGATAATTCAACCTCTGTATCTGCTTTGTTCTGCCTTTCAGCCTCCATCATCTTATTGTACTGTTCTTTTACTGCATTCGAGATTAATAGGGCATTTTCGCAGGATTCTTCCACTTCCTGGAAATAGTCATATATGTATTACAATTTTTTTACAATAGTCAGAAATATATGACACGATTATTATTCATTTTGTGTTGTTTAGTTTTATATACTATTGAAGAACATTACACAAATAGATGTAGGATGAAATTCAATCTCTGTATGGGTAAATACGTTTTTTCTATGATCCACTTCCTGGAAATAGTCATATGTGTCTTACAAATTTCTTACAATAGTTAGAAATATATGACACGATTATTTTATTTATTTTGTGTTGTTTAGTTTTACAGAATACTGAAGAACATTACACAAATAGATGTAGGATGTAATTCAATCTCTGTATGGGTAAATACGTTTTTTCTATGCTCCACTTCCTGGAAATAGTCATATGTGTCTTACAAATTTTTTACAATAGTTAGAAATATATGACACGATTATTATTCATTTTGTGTTGTTTAGTTTTATATACTATTGAAGAACATTACACAAATAGATGTAGGATGTACTTCAATCTCTGTATGGGTAAGTAGTGTTTTCGAATCTTCATACCTCTAATAATACGTTTTTTCTATGATCCTCTTCCTGGAAATAGTCATATGTGTCTTACAAATTTCTTACAATAGTTAGAAATATATGACACGATTATTTTATTTATTTTGTGTTGTTTAGTTTTACAGAATACTGAAGAACATTACACAAATAGATGTAGGATGTAATTCAATCTCTGTATGGGTAAGTACGTTTTTTCTATGCTCCACTTCCTGGAAATAGTCATATGTGTCTTACAAATTTTTTACAATAGTTAGAAATATATGACACGATTATTATTCATTTTGTGTTGTTTAGTTTTATATACTATTGAAGAACATTACACAAATAGATGTAGGATGAAATTCAATCTCTGTATGGGTAAATACGTTTTTTCTATGATCCACTTCCTGGAAATAGTCATATGTGTCTTACAAATTTCTTACAATAGTTAGAAATATATGACACGATTATTTTATTTATTTTGTGTTGTTTAGTTTTACAGAATACTGAAGAACATTACACAAATAGATGTAGGATGTAATTCAATCTCTGTATGGGTAAGTACGTTTTTTCTATGCTCCACTTCCTGGAAATAGTCATATGTGTCTTACAAATTTTTTACAATAGTCAGAAATATATGACACGATTATTATTCATTTTGTGTTGTTTAGTTTTATATACTATTGAAGAACATTACACAAATAGATGTAGGATGAAATTCAATCTCTGTATGGGTAAGTACGTTTTTTCTATGCTCCACTTCCTGGAAATAGTCATATATGTCTTACAAATTTTTTACAATAGTTAGAAATATATGACACGATTATTATTCATTTTGTGTTGTTTAGTTTTATATACTATTGAAGAACATTACACAAATAGATGTAGGATGTACTTCAATCTCTGTATGGGTAAGTAGTGTTTTCGAATCTTCATACCTCTAATAATACGTTTTTTCTATGATCCTCTTCCTGGAAATAGTCATATGTGTCTTACAAATTTCTTACAATAGTTAGAAATATATGACACGATTATTTTATTTATTTTGTGTTGTTTAGTTTTACAGAATACTGAAGAACATTACACAAATAGATGTAGGATGTAATTCAATCTCTGTATGGGTAAGTACGTTTTTTCTATGCTCCACTTCCTGGAAATAGTCATATGTGTCTTACAAATTTTTTACAATAGTTAGAAATATATGACACGATTATTATTCATTTTGTGTTGTTTAGTTTTATATACTATTGAAGAACATTACACAAATAGATGTAGGATGAAATTCAATCTCTGTATGGGTAAATACGTTTTTTCTATGATCCACTTCCTGGAGATAGTCATATGTGTCTTACAAATTTCTTACAATAGTTAGAAATATATGACACGATTATTTTATTTATTTTGTGTTGTTTAGTTTTACAGAATACTGAAGAACATTACACAAATAGATGTAGGATGTAATTCAATCTCTGTATGGGTAAGTACGTTTTTTCTATGCTCCACTTCCTGGAAATAGTCATATGTGTCTTACAAATTTTTTACAATAGTCAGAAATATATGACACGATTATTATTCATTTTGTGTTGTTTAGTTTTATATACTATTGAAGAACATTACACAAATAGATGTAGGATGAAATTCAATCTCTGTATGGGTAAGTACGTTTTTTCTATGCTCCACTTCCTGGAAATAGTCATATATGTCTTACAAATTTTTTACAATAGTTAGAAATATATGACACGATTATTATTCATTTTGTGTTGTTTAGTTTTATATACTATTGAAGAACATTACACAAATAGATGTAGGATGTACTTCAATCTCTGTATGGGTAAGTAGTGTTTTCGAATCTTCATACCTCTAATAATACGTTTTTTCTATGATCCTCTTCCTGGAAATAGTCATATGTGTCTTACAAATTTCTTACAATAGTTAGAAATATATGACACGATTATTTTATTTATTTTGTGTTGTTTAGTTTTACAGAATACTGAAGAACATTACACAAATAGATGTAGGATGTAATTCAATCTCTGTATGGGTAAGTACGTTTTTTCTATGCTCCACTTCCTGGAAATAGTCATATGTGTCTTACAAATTTTTTACAATAGTTAGAAATATATGACACGATTATTATTCATTTTGTGTTGTTTAGTTTTATATACTATTGAAGAACATTACACAAATAGATGTAGGATGAAATTCAATCTCTGTATGGGTAAATACGTTTTTTCTATGATCCACTTCCTGGAGATAGTCATATGTGTCTTACAAATTTCTTACAATAGTTAGAAATATATGACACGATTATTTTATTTATTTTGTGTTGTTTAGTTTTACAGAATACTGAAGAACATTACACAAATAGATGTAGGATGTAATTCAATCTCTGTATGGGTAAGTACGTTTTTTCTATGCTCCACTTCCTGGAAATAGTCATATGTGTCTTACAAATTTTTTACAATAGTTAGAAATATATGACACGATTATTATTCATTTTGTGTTGTTTAGTTTTATATACTATTGAAGAACATTACACAAATAGATGTAGGATGTAATTCAATCTCTGTATGGGTAAGTACGTTTTTTCTATGCTCCACTTCCTGGAAATAGTCATATGTGTCTTACAAATTTTTTACAATAGTTAGAAATATATGACACGATTATTATTCATTTTGTGTTGTTTAGTTTTATATACTATTGAAGAACATTACACAAATAGATGTAGGATGTACTTCAATCTCTGTATGGGTAAGTAGTGTTTTCGAATCTTCATACCTCTAATAATACGTTTTTTCTATGATCCTCTTCCTGGAAATAGTCATATGTGTCTTACAAATTTCTTACAATAGTTAGAAATATATGACACGATTATTTTATTTATTTTGTGTTGTTTAGTTTTACAGAATACTGAAGAACATTACACAAATAGATGTAGGATGTAATTCAATCTCTGTATGGGTAAGTACGTTTTTTCTATGCTCCACTTCCTGGAAATAGTCATATGTGTCTTACAAATTTTTTACAATAGTTAGAAATATATGACACGATTATTATTCATTTTGTGTTGTTTAGTTTTATATACTATTGAAGAACATTACACAAATAGATGTAGGATGAAATTCAATCTCTGTATGGGTAAATACGTTTTTTCTATGATCCACTTCCTGGAAATAGTCATATGTGTCTTACAAATTTCTTACAATAGTTAGAAATATATGACACGATTATTTTATTTATTTTGTGTTGTTTAGTTTTACAGAATACTGAAGAACATTACACAAATAGATGTAGGATGTAATTCAATCTCTGTATGGGTAAGTACGTTTTTTCTATGCTCCACTTCCTGGAAATAGTCATATGTGTCTTACAAATTTTTTACAATAGTTAGAAATATATGACACGATTATTATTCATTTTGTGTTGTTTAGTTTTATATACTATTGAAGAACATTACACAAATAGATGTAGGATGTAATTCAATCTCTGTATGGGTAAGTACGTTTTTTCTATGCTCCACTTCCTGGAAATAGTCATATGTGTCTTACAAATTTTTTACAATAGTTAGAAATATATGACACGATTATTATTCATTTTGTGTTGTTTAGTTTTATATACTATTGAAGAACATTACACAAATAGATGTAGGATGTAATTCAATCTCTGTATGGGTAAGTACGTTTTTTCTATACTCCACTTCCTGGAAATAGTCATATGTGTCTTACAAATTTTTTACAATAGTTAGAAATATATGACACGATTATTATTCATTTTGTGTTGTTTAGTTTTATATACTATTGAAGAACATTACACAAATAGATGTAGGATGTACTTCAATCTCTGTATGGGTAAGTAGTGTTTTCGAATCTTCATACCTCTAATAATACGTTTTTTCTATGATCCTCTTCCTGGAAATAGTCATATGTGTCTTACAAATTTTTTACAATAGTTAGAAATATATGACACGATTATTATTCATTTTGTGTTGTTTAGTTTTATATACTATTGAAGAACATTACACAAATAGATGTAGGATGTAATTCAATCTCTGTATGGGTAAGTACGTTTTTCTATGATCCACTTCCTGGAAATAGTCATATGTGTCTTACAAATTTCTTACAATAGTTAGAAATATATGACACGATTATTTTATTTATTTTGTGTTGTTTAGTTTTACAGAATACTGAAGAACATTACACAAATAGATGTAGGATGTAATTCAATCTCTGTATGGGTAAGTACGTTTTTTCTATGATCCACTTCCTGGAAATAGTCATATGTATCTTACAAATTTTTTACAATAGTCAGAAATATATGACACGATTATTTTATTCAATTTGTGTTATTTAGTTTTATATACTATTGAAGAACATTACACAAATAGATGTAGGATGTAATTCAATCTCTGTATGGGTAAGTAGTTTTTTCGAATCTTCATACCTCTAATAATACGTTTTTTCTATGATCCTCTTCCTGGAAATAGTCATATGTGTCTTACAAATTTTTTACAATAGTCAGAAATATATGACACGATTATTTTATTTATTTTGTGTTGTTTAGTTTTACAGAATACTGAAGAACATTACACAAATAGATGTAGGATGTAATTCAATCTCTGTATGGGTAAGTACGTTTTTTCTATGATCCACTTCCTGGAAATAGTCATATGTATCTTACAAATTTTTTACAATAGTCAGAAATATATGACACGATTATTATTCATTTTGTGTTGTTTAGTTTTATATACTATTGAAGAACATTACACAAATAGATGTAGGATGTAATTCAATGAGTATGGGTAAGTAGTGTTTTCGAATCTTCATACCTCTAATAATACGTTTTTTCTATGATCCTCTTCCTGGAAATAGTCATATGTGTCTTACAAATTTTTTACAATAGTCAGAAATATATGACACGATTATTTTATTTATTTTGTGTTGTTTAGTTGTAGGATGTAATTCAATCTCTGTATGGGTAAGTAGTTTTTTCAAATCTTCATTTTCTATGATCCATTTTCCACCTGATATTCGATGAATGACAGAGGCAGCCATTTTCCTAACAGGGTTGAGGTTTTTGGTCACGAAAGCTTACTCCGTTCTAGTTAGATCAGACAAAATTTATAATATTTTTTTTTTTTGGAACGCCCTGTATATATCTAAGTAAGGTTAGTTCGTTCCATTTAGATCAGACAAAATTTATTATGTTTTTTGGACCGCTCTGTATATGTCTACGTCAGGTTAGATCACACAAAATTTATTACATTTTTACCTACGTAAGGTTAGTTCGTTCTAATTGGATCAGACAAAACTTATTACGTTTTTAGCCAAAAATCTCCCAAATCGATCTAAGACATTTTTCTATGTTAATTCTTATAAGGAAACTACTTTTTGAACACTTTTGAGCATTTATACTTGTCTCTTTGGAAAACTGTCTATCACAAATTTTTCTTATTTTTTTATTAATTTTTGAGCTTCAGATAAATTAACCATATAGTATTTACAACAAAATTATAATTTATACAAACCTCCGCCATTTTCTTTTTCTTTTCGCCCTCTTTACGTAACTCTTTCTTCATTTGTGTGATTATATTCTCGTGTCTTCTTTGCATCCTCAGGGCTATAACTTCTTTGTGATCAGAGAGGTATTCCAAGAATCTGAAACAAGGTTGGCAGCATTTTGAAAAATATATACAGGCATTTTATACAAACTGAGATCTTACATTCCTCTGAAATATCTTAAAACTATTTATTACAGTTTGATATATTCAAAGCTGCATTATTTAATTTCAATATGGGGCACTGCAACAAAATCAAATTTGAGACCTTTGAAAACCTTACAAAATAAGGCTTTAAAATGTATTTTCAAATTACCTTTCTTGGAGCCAACTTTAAAATTATATAAACCTAGAAATCTACTAGATATTGATTCATTGTTCAGAATGAAAATTTGCACTTTCATTCACTTGACAAAAAACAAGAAAAAACATTCAAATCTCTCTTATGTTGTTACTTCTGATAGTCATAGTCATTTAACCAGACAATCTGATAACCTGAAAACTGCAAATAAAAACTCAATTTGTTAATCATACTGTCTTGCTTCAGAAATTAGAAGCGATAGGGTTTTATGGAAATTTACTGAACTGGTTCGCAAGCTATCTTCGAGACAGAAATCAATATGTAAAAGTCAAGAGTTTCACATCGGAGGAGATTTACGTCACTTCAGGAGTACCACAGGGAAGCCATCTGGGCCCCTTCTTGTTCGATATATTCATCAATGATATTGAAGGAATAATTAAACATTCAAAATTTTTGCTGCTCGCAGACGATCTTCAATTGTCAAAAGGTGCACTGAAAATTACATGGAGTTGAATGTAAACAAATGCAATGTTATGTCTTTTTATCGATCACTTGAACATATTGAAATTGGGTATAATATTGAAGATGAACCTCTCACAAGGGCAAACTTTGTTCGGGATCTCGGTGTTCTTTTTGACACCAAGATTGATTTTCATCTCCACTTTGAGCAGGTTGTGAATAAGGCGACAAAAATGCTGGGCTTTGTGTGCAGGACCACAAGATAATTCACTAATGTTAATTCCATAAAAACTTTTTATTATTCTTTGGTTATATCAATATTGGAGTATTGTTCATGTGTATGGTCACCAACATATGAAATCCATATAAATAATATAGAAAAAACTCAGAACACATTTTTGAGATATTCAGCCTATGAATTGAATATACCTTTAACTCAAAACTCACTGAGAGAAGTTCGCAATACAACAAAAATAGAGAAACTCAGCACTCGTAGCATAAGATTTTGAACTATAATGCTGATTGTCCACATCTCCTGTCCTTAATTGGCCTACATGTTCCATCTAGAGTAACTCGAAACACTCAGACATTTGCAATTGATTTCCACAGATGCAATTATCGAAAACATTCACCACTATCCAGAATTATATCGAATGCTAACGAAATTCAAGTGGATTTTTTAATATCTCCGAAAGTAGCTTGAAACGTAGATTGCCGTCGCTTCTTAATTTGTAATAAAAAAAAATCACATTATGTTCATTCGTACAGTTTTTAGGTTTAACCGTAGTTATAAGTATTCATGTATCATATACCTTTATAAAAACATATTTTTGAATTGGGTGCTACCAGTAAACAAATATAGATTTCTTTCTTTCGTTACTCCAGGCATTGGCGCAGCCAATTGTTCGTTAGGGCTGCAGCCCCCCCCCCAAGCCACTAAATTGCTACTCTTATTCATAACACTCGTATGACTCTGGTAACTGATGAATTGTATGTTTAGCCCCCCCCCCCAAACTGAATTCCTGGCTGCGCCACTGACTCCAAGTGATTTTGCAGCCAAGTATGTCAATTGACCTTCACCTGTTATCTACCTGCTAACCATGGGGAGTTCCTACTTCGGGGCCTCAACCTTAGGGGGTGCATATAGTTTAGGACTTGGAGTATTTAGTGTAATCATATGACACTATCAATAAACCCCATTTGAATAACTACGACACTAAGGTAAAAAACGATTAAAATTTCCACGAAATTTATTGTCTTTGCGACATGTTTCAATACACAGTATCCTTTTTAAGCGAATGTAGTACATTAAACAATTCTTCATTGAAATTACTTAAATACCTTTCTTACCCATTAACATAATTAGGGACTACCTATAATTATCGCTAATACCTAGACTCATACAACTTATAAAATTGACATAACAATGAACCTACCTGGAAATCTCAAAACACAACCACCGCTCAACTGAACAAATTTAACAAAGGGGAACCGTTTAGGTCCAGTTGATCATTCAATAAACAAGATGAATTTTTTAATTTATTAATTTCCAAGAATTCTAAATAATTAAGCCTAATGCCCTTATTTTCCACATGAAGAATTTCGAAGTTTTCATCGAAGTCATGGCCTTCCTCCAAAATATGATTGGCATATGATGAGTGTGCTTTATTATTTATATAATTCATACGGTGTTCACGTATGCGGCTTTTAAATGGTCTACCTGTCTGGCCGATATATACTTTGGAGCAAGATCCACAATTCAATTTATAAACTCCTGATTCTTCAGATTTCTGCGTTTTATCTTTATTAGTCTTGATAAACCTTCCCAGTGTGTTATCTGTTTTATATGTTACTCTTAAGTTTTGCTTATGCAAAATTGAAGCTATTTTTTCCGTGACGGGTCCTGAATAAGTTAAAGTCCTATAATTATTGTCAAGGTTCCTCAAAGTGGGGTACACTTCCTGGATAGCCTTTCTATGTAGTTTTTTAGCAAGAATATTTTCTATTAATTTAACTTGATATCCATTGTTAACTGCTATCTGTTTTATAATATTTAATTCTTCGTTGAAATTTTCTTCGGACAGTGGAATATTTACTAATCTGTGTATCATACTATGGTATGCTGATATTTTATGTGTATATGGATGTACTGAATTATTATGAATGGTGATGTCAGTATGGGTTTATGAAAAATAGCAAAGTGGTGTTTATTATTGGCTTTACCTATTGTCAAATCTAAAAAATTAATTGAATATTCAACTTCTATTTCTATTGTGAATTTAATGTTTGGGTGAATAGTATTAATATATTTATGAAAGGTGTCTAATTGTCTGTTGGTGCCTTTAAAACAAACTATAACGTCATCTACATATCTGTACCAATACAAAAACGGTTTCGAGATTGGATGCTTATGAATCGTTTCTTCAAGATTGTCCATGAAGATATCTGCCAGTAGAGGACTCACGATCAATCCTTCAGATGAAGAGTAGAATTTATTGTCAAATTGAAAATAATTTTGTTCAAGACATATCAACAGAAGGTCTAAAGTCTCTCGTTTAATAACCGGGTTAACATGATTTTTATCTAGCAAACTTTCGACTAAGAGTATTGTATCTTGCGGGGATATACTAGGGAAAAGGTTTTGAACGTCAAATGATATTCATTTTGCGTTATCTGGAACATTTATATCCTGTATTTTATTTATCAAATCATAAGAATTTTTAAGGCTAAATTTCGGTTCAAATTTGGAATAATTTGATATTAAATGTATTAACTTTCTTGATAACTTAACTGATGGTGCTGTAACAAATGATACTACTGGCCGGTAGTAGGGTAGTAAATATACTGTGTATCGAAACATGTCGCAAAGACACTAATTTTTGTGGAAATTTTAATCATTTTTTACCTTAGTGTCATAACCATGGATTTCCATCAAGTAACGGCCACGTCAATCCAAAAAACCATTTGAATGAGTTGTCGCAAAGCTCTCAATCTCCAAAAACTCAATTCTACCTCCCTTCTCTCCCCCAAAAATAAATTATTACACTCAGACCATTCAGCAGTTTCGTAACTCAAAAACGAAATTATACGAACTTTTTGACCACAATCAGAGGATAAACCTTCAAAAGTTGCTCCATGTGTGCCTTGGTTGGCGCCTTATTTATCGCTTGCTCCCACATGGCTGCTGGTAGTTTGTACATATCTTCTGGCTGAGGTTCCGAAATATCGAAGAATGATTTGGGCATCACTTTGTCTTCTATTTCATCCAAAATTTCTTCTCGTTTCGCTACCTGGAAGTATATATGAACTATTTACTATTTCTCGATCAAAAATATTCGATTCAGTTGGAGAAATTCAAAATAACTGGAGAGATTAATGAAAGACTAAGGATACACTAAAAACATTTTTGTCTATTTTCCACGATAATTTTATATTTGTTGACTAGTTTCGGTCATTACATCATTTTCAAAACTAACTAGATTACATCCAAATCTGAATATTTATACCTACATTGCCTAACCTAGGTTATACCTTAATTAGTAGCGGTATATCGATTCTTAGAATCAATATCAATAATAAATAAATGAACCAAAACAATTAATTTGATAATGCAGGTATTGGGAATTGGGTTATAGGTTCAGGAGAGGGCTATTGTTTAAATCGAGTAGTTCGTTGAGGATAATAGAATTGGGGTTTTTCTTTGACTTGTTTATTGCCATAGATTCCAACAAATTCATCATCTTCCCTTTTTCGCATGTGTGGAGAATTTTTAAATTATCTTTATCTATTTTATGTTTCGAATTTCGAAGATGATCATACATTAATGATTTTTTATCCGAAATGACATGTTCATGGTACCTTATATCAAAATTTCTACCAGTTTGACCTGTATATATGCTGGTGCATTCACCACATTCTAGTCGATATATACCAGATCTCTTCATTTTGTCTAATTTAGGCATTGAATATTCTGTTTCCTAAATTCCCGTTGGTTTTATATGATGTTTGTAGATTGAATTTTGAAAGATAATTTTTAATATTCTCGGAGATTCTACCTGCATAATAATTGATACTAACATATTTGTGTTCTGGTTTTGTGGAAATTGAATATAGTTCTTTCATTACTGATTTTTGTTGATATTTCATTATAATGTTGTTGATTAGAGTAATAGGTATTTTGTTATTAACTGTTATTTGTTTAATGATTGCAATTTCGCCTCGAAGGTTTTGATCCTTTTAAATTTTATACACATATACAAAGTCTGAAAAGATAATGAGGGAAAATTGAAAACAGCAATTTTTTTTAATATTTTCCTAGCTGTATAAAAATATCAAATTATTATCTCATGAATAGCTGCTTAACCATACTGAAACATTTGTATTTCAATGATAATGACAAAACTTTCACATTTTATCCACACCAGTGAGCACTAAATTAAAAAATTTGGATTTTGTATCTTACAGTTACATCAAAATTCCACGACCATTGTGATGACATGACACTCCAGAAACATGGTGTTTCCTAGATTATAATCAAGTTTCGATGATAATCGTGCCAGAGCGTTTCACTTCGCATGCAATGTTGAAAACTCTAGCCTTTTCAATTTGACACCTCTTTAATTTGACGCACTATTTTTAAGATTATGTGCGAAGTGAAACGTTCGTGCACGATTATCATCAAAAATTGATTATAATCGGAAAAACACGATGTTTTTGGATTTCCCTATCATCGCAATAATAGTGGAGTAGATACGAACCAATGTAACAGCAAGAGTTCTGACAAAATTCAATTTTTGTAATTTAGTGCTCTCTGGTGTGGAGAAAATGAGAAAGTTTTGTCATTATCATTGAAATACAAATATTTCAGTATGGTCAAGCTATTCATAAGAAAATAATTTGATATTTTTATACAGCTAGGAAAATATTTTTAAAAAAATACGATTTTCAATTTTTCCACTGGATTCACGATATTTTCAAGTGGTGTATGTAAAAATTTCGTAAGAATGTGTCCATCATTAAACAAGTTATATAGGTATAAAATTTGAAAATTTTGTGAATAAATCAACCCACTACTTCAATTTCAGAACTTTCATCAAAATTCTGACAACACCACTGGATTCAGAATATTTCGAAATATACATGTTCATCATTTCATCGAAATCTGTAAGTAACAGTTCTAGAGAGGTGACCCGCTTTCAAAGGGGTCACTCTGTATGTATTAAATTGAATTCTAAGCAAATTTTTCGAATAACTTTTTTTGATATCTTGCCATTTTACCCGACTTTTTGCCTATTTATAGTAATTTTTTTCAATTTGCCGCCATACCAGCGATCACGTGACATGTGTCAAAATCGATTTTTAGGTTATCGGACATGCAAAAACTTTTACCAAAGATCTTTTTTCCAATACTCTAATAATACACTTTTTTCCCATATGGTACATACGTTTTGGCGGTCACTGTATATGTTATAAGGATCATAATAACGATCATGATAAAGTTCTTATAAAGTTCATTCACTCTAGGCATTCAGAAACTTTACATTTGATTTTCATTACGGTACCGGGACTCTTTTCAAACTTCATTATGGTCCTTGGCCCATAATGAACTTCAATAAGTCACTAAAATACATTGACATCTATAAACGTGTATTGTTTCTTGGGGTGATAAAGTTGACTGATTGATTCAATGATTGATACCTTGTCTCTTCGCACTTTCACCCTATCGAACAAAAGCAGCAGTAATTCTATTCTCCTCTGCTCCTCTTCCATAGCTTGGTAGGGTTCATACTGCCCTTTCTCAGTTAAATCATGGATGAGCTGTGCTAAAAGGCCTTCCACAGTTTCATTTTCAGACATATCTCTACCTGTTGAAAAATGCCGTTATATTCTCGAAACTATTCTTTTTTGATAAAAATGTGCATTATTACATAAATTTTGTTCCATTGGACACGAATTTGAAAATTTCTCGGTCGTGATAAAATATCTTGGCATTTGGATTGACGATGAATTGAAGTGGGAGAAACATATTGAAAATCTAATTAAAAAAATATCTTCGATTATTGGAGCATTGAGAAGATGTCCCAAATTGAATCCTAAAATAGCTAATATATTTTGATATTCCCATATTCTCAGTAGAATCAAATATTTAATTAATATATGGGGAACTTGTTCTAAAAATAACTTTAATAAAATCTCCGCAGTTTACAGAAAAGCTTTAAAAGTACTGTATCGTCTATCATTTGACACTAACAAATCAACTTTATTTAATGAAGAACACATTTTCTTTGGAAGAGCATTATGCAGTGTATACTTTCAAAATATCATATCTTATTATCAATAAATTGATTATATCTAATTTTATATCAACCCGAAATTCAGAAAATCACAGTTACAATAAAGACAACATAAATTGTTCCATCTTGATTCTGCAAACTCGGCAATTGGCCGGAAAAGATTCACTCATGAAGCACTTTCAAAATTCACTGATTGCCCGAAGACCTAAAAAAAATGTAGAAATATCACTGAATTCAAAATCAAAATAGAAAAATATTTCCTCCAAAAAAGAAATCGAAATTGAATGGATTCTTTCTTTGTTTTAGGGTTTGTTTTTTCTTTATTGTAATTCTAAAAGTTTTATTTAATAGAATGTATAAATACAAAAAGATTCATGAACAATCTCATAGCAGTTTTGAACTGTTGAATTGTTCATGTTATTCCTTGCATAGAAATCATATAAGCATATATATAGTCCAGTTCCCAGAGACAAAAAAAGGGGTTCATCTTACAAAAGGTGGGGTAGTAGATTTTTTTTTTTATTTCGTTTTAATAAGTATAAAGAGTAAAGTATAAATAATGTGACTAAATCTGGGCTCGGCATCAACTTTTGGTAGCCGAAAAACCTCGAAGTTTTCGGACATTTTTCGGTTTTTTCGCAATATGTCGAAAAGAAGTGGTTTTAGCGAAAAACAATCCCTATTGTAGAGCATTAAATTCCCTACAAATTTCGTATATAACTTTTTCTTCTACGACCAATAGGGAGCGAGCTACAGCATCTCAAAGATGGACCATTTTTCAATGCAATGTGAGAAAAAGCACTTCAACCTATTCGTCGAGCTTTCGCATTGTTTTAAAATCAGGGCCTAAAGTCAATACAGTGAAACAAAACTATGGTGCTTAGCAGAAAATTCGAAATGGGCGTTATTGTTATGAAAATGAAGTAGAATGATCTGTAACTTTTCTATGAGCCCCCCCATCACAAAATTAATCACCAACTAAAAGAATGAAGGAGACAAGAGAGTGAGAAAACATGTGTATGGAAAAAACTTGTATTAAACAAGTATTTCATTACAATGAAAACATTGAAAAATTGACCAATGAAAAGAGAAGTTAACCTTTCACTTCACTTCCTTCTTAGGCGTTTCGACGGTCCTGGTTCCTCACGAACAGGTGCCATGATGGGTGGGTCCTCGTAGACCTCATCCATGGCTGATGAAGTGAATGTATCTTCCTCTTCCTCACCATCTGTGTCCAGTTCGGAGGAGTACAGTGGGACATTGTCGCAGTCGGTGCCTCTGCATCTCTTGCAGATGCTGGAGCATCTTTCAACCCGGCTATGATGCACGAGCAGGCTCGCTGACATCCAGATCTGCAAGTGCACGAGACACTTTCAAGCAGGCTTTTGGGTGCTGGGTCCTTCGTTGCATGCTGTGGAATCAGGCCCTGTAAACTTCTGGTCCACCCATAATGTTTGGGGTTCAAGTGTGTGGCATCCAGCCAAACTTGAATTTGGTAAAACGATCTTAGTGAACGTAGAGCAGCAGCATCAGAAGTGGGTGGCAACCGAGCAATACGTAGTATGCGATGAACAGATGGCCGAGTAACGGGATGCCTGCTAGCCGGTGGGAGAGGCTTGCGTCCCTTCCCACTCTAGACTCTAGACTCTAGAACTGTCTGGAGAACCTCATCGGACCACAATATAATTCGAAAATACAACCAAAGAATTCATAGGCCGCAATAACTCACACAAAAGAAGGCGTTACCATTTTGAGAAAAATGGTCCATCTTTGAGATGCTGTAGCTCGCTCCCTATTGGTCGTAGAAGGAAAAGTTATACAGTGACCGCCAAAAAGTATGTACCGTATGGGAAAAAAGTTTATTATTAGAGTATCAGAAAAAATATTCTTGGGAAAAGTTTGTGCATGTCCGATAACCTAAAAATCGATTTTGACACATGTCACGTGATCGCTGGTATGGCGGCAAATTGAAAAAAATTACTATGAAAAGGCAAAAAGTGGAGTAAAATGGTAAGATATCAAAAAAAGTTATTTGAAAAAGTTGCTTAAAATTAAACTTAATACACATACACAAAGTTTGAAAAGATAATGAGAGAAAATTGAAAATAGCAATTTTTTTTTAATATTTTCCTAGCTGTATAAAAATATCATATTATTATCCTATGAGTAGCTTGACCATACCGGAACATTTGTATTTCAATGATAATGACAAAACTTTCTCATTTTCTCTACACCAGTGAGCACTAAATTAAAAAAATTGGATCTTGTTAAAACCCTGGCTGTTACATTGGTTCGTATCTTACAGTTATATCAGTATTCCACAACCATTGTGATGACATGACACTCTAGAAATATGGTGTTTTCCAGATTATAATCAAGTTTCGATGATAAACGTGCCAGAGCGTTTCACTTCGCATGCAATGTTGAAAACTCTAGCCTCTTTAATGTGACGCACATTTTTAAGATTATGTGCGAAGTGAAACGTTCATGCACGATTATCATCAAAAATTGATTATAATCGGAAAAACGCGATATTTTTGGATTTCTCCATCATCGCAATAATCGTGAAATTCTGATATAACTGTTAGATACGAACCATTGTAACAGCAAGGGTTCTGACAAAATTAATTTTTTTTAAATTGGTGCTCTCTGATGTGGAGAAATTGAGAAAGTTTTCTTATTATCATCGGAATACAAATATTTCAGTATGGTCAAGCTATTCATAAGAAAATAATTTGATATTTTTGTATAGCTAGAAAAATATTTAAAAAAATTGCCATTTTCAATATTCTCACAATATTTTCTGAAACTTCGTATGTGAGTATAAAATTGAATTCTAAGCAACTTTTTCAATTAACTTTTTTCGATATCTTGCCATTTTTCCCGACTTTTTGCCTATTCATAGTAATTTTTTTCAATTTGCCGCCATACCATCGATCACGTGACATGTGTCAAAATCGATTTTTAGGTTATCGGACATGCACAAACTTTTCCCCAGAATCTTTTTTCCAATACTCTAATAATAAACTTTTTTCCATATGGTACATACGTTTTGGCGGTCACTGTATATAAAATTTGTAGGGAATTTAATGCTTCACAACTTTGTATAGGGACTGTTTTTCGCTTGAACCATTCCTTTTCGACATATTGCAAAAAACCGAAAAATGTCCGAAAACTTCGAGGTTTTTCGGCTATCAAAAGTTGTGCCGAGCCAAGTTTTAGTCACTTTTTTTATATTGTACTCTTTATACTCATTAAAGCGAATTAAAAAAATAAATTCTTCTACCCCACCTTTTGTAAGATGAAATCCTCTGGGAACTGGACTAATATAAATGTACCGTATTATAATGTTATAAAGTTACCTTGAAAAAAAAAACACTGTATATCTGATAACAATAGTTATTAAGAAATGGGTATACATTTTTTACTTATTGTAGCAATGAATTATGAATAAACGTTATTATTATTATTATTAATACTACTAGGAAGTAACTCATATTACCATCAAGTTCATCAGCAATATTCTGCAATAAGACATCATAAAAGGTCAATACTTTTTCTCTTTCTTTGGGATCTTTCCGCCTAGCTAGAATTTTCTCCATTTCGAATTGTGGTGGGACCATTTCTGCAAATCTCTCTCCTAATTTTTCATCAAACGAACTGAAATAATAACCAAATTTTTCTGTCAATTTCTGTTTATAATAGTCGACAGCTTCAAAATGTCACATTTTCATGAAATTAGTCTATGTTATCGGTTTTCAGAAAGCTTCTTTATTTTTGATGATATAAGGGAAATTTTGTTGGAGTTGATAACTTTTGTTGTTCAAAAAATAGTGGATTTTTTTTATATTTAATGAGAGGTGGTTCATAGAAACCGTCATCCGTGCTCCTTAAATTTGTTGAATTTAACGCTAATAATAGTAATTTATGTATCAAGTGAGTAAAGTGATACTTTTTTTTACGAGTAGGAAATGTTGGCGGAGTGCGGCATTCCTACGAGTAAAAAAAACTTTACTCACGAGTTTCATACAGTATTTTTTCTACAACTGTCAAAAAAATAACCAATTCATATTTTTTGCAAATATGAAATGAATTTGGCATATTTTTATTGATTCATTATTCGAACAAAGTTCGAAGAGTATGCCGGATAGTTGAGTTTCAAACAAATGAAACGAATAATTTCGACAGAGTCGAAATCTCTTTCTCTTCATACTATCCCGCAAAATGGAAAATTTGAAGCGAATATTAAAATAACATATTCATCGAGATCAATATTATTATTATTAATGTTGACTTGACTTTCGAATAACTAGTCCATCGAAGTAACTTTTCATTTTCTTAGATTTGTATTCAAAATAAATAAACAATCCTCGTGAAGCAACGAATACCTTTTTCTTTCTTTGAACTATGTCAAGGAAATCTCATATTTGCACTATCCACAATTTTCTCCGTTCAATCTTCATCACTTTTCGTTTCTACTTGAATTAAATTTATAGTTATCAAGAATTCGTTATCTAGATGGATGCCTAATTTCACAAATTTCGTTAATTATTGTTGTCAACTAGTTTCTGACGGCCAAACAGCCATAGCTACCTTGGATTACCTAGTGTAGATTAGGTCCAATAGTTCCTGAGAGGTATATGCTATTATTTTGAATATATTCGCCGCGATAGTTTGGAATTTTGATAATACTCATTTAATAGTAAGAATGCTAAGAATATTATTGGTGAAACATTTGTATATCAGATATTTATAGGTTATTAGTTGCCAAAGAAAATGAGAACTGGCTTTATGACAGGATTTCGTTATTGTTTGGATCTGTCACTGTTGTCACATGAAAATGTCGGTTGCCTAGCAACAGCCGTTAAAAAAGTGCACCTTACGTGCAACCATCGCATCATGCAAACAATCAGATTAACATTTTTTTCTTTTCATCATCTAAGATTTGCAACCCTCAACCCAATAGGTCTCTATGATGCTCGAGTGAATCCCCATTTAGCACCGTGGCCTCCCCTACTATGGAAAGTTTCAAAATGTAAGAACTGTAGATTGTGCTGTAGGTTAGTCTCATCATAATATCTCTTACCTTAGCCGAGTTACTTTGGCATTAAAGTTCAGCGATATTTTTTTTTTTAGGAACGAAGTAGATCACAGAATTGAGCAAAATAAGCATTTTTTTTGGGATTCTATCACTGGTAAAGATCTTTCACGTTTCCAGGACCGTTATGGCCCAGACAATAATTCATAACTCCTTCATTATGAATTCTGCCAATTTCATATTTCAGTGTAACAATCACAATCAGTTAATAAAAGAAACCACATATTCGGAATAATTTTTCCGGGCGTCCAGGGCCGGCTTCACTCCAGCAATAAATCTTAACTTCCTTACTAGGAACTCTGCCAGTTTCATATTTTGGGGTAACAATTAGGATCGGTTGAGAAAATAATCCACATATTCAGAATCATTTTTCCGGGCGTCCAGGGCCCGCTTCATCCAAGCAATAAATCTCAACTTCCTTATTAGGAACTCTGCCAGTTTCATATTCCAACATAACGAAGAGAATTGTTCAAGAATATAATTCACATGTTCAGAATGATTTTTCCGGGCATCCATCAATAAATCTCTCCAGCAATAAATCTTAACACCCTTATTATATAGGAACTCTGCCAGTTTCATATTCCAGGGTAGGGAATTAAGATTTATTGCTGGAGAGAAGCCGGCCCTGGACACCCGGAAAAATAATTCTGATCATGAGGATTCTTTTCTCAACCGATCATGATTTCTACCCTGATATATGAAACTGACAGAGTTCCTCATAAGGAAGTTAAGATTTCTTGCTGGAGAGAGGCCGGCCCTGGACACCCGGAAAAATTATTTTGAACATGAGAATTCTTTTTTCAACCGATCCTTATTGTTACCCCAAAATATGAAACTGGCAGAGCTCCTAGTAAGGAAGTTAAGATTTATTGCTGGAGTGAAGCCGGCCCTGGACGCCTGGAAAAATTATTCTGAAAATGAGAATTCTTTTCTCAACCGATCATGATTTATACCCTGTTATATGAAACTGGCAGAGTTCCTAATAAGGAAGTTAAGATTTCTTGCTGGAAAGAATCCGGCCCTGGACGCCCGGAAAAAATATTCTGAACATGAGGATTCTTTTCTCAACCGATCCTGATTGTTACCCTGAAATATCAAAGTGGCAGAGTTCCTAATAAGGAAGTTAAGATTTTTTGCTGGAGTGAAGCCGGTCCTGGACGCCCGGAAAAATTATTCCGAATATGTGCTTTCTTTTATCACCTGATTGTGATTGTTATACTGAAATATGAAAGTGGCAGAGTTTATAATGAGAAAGTTATGAATTATTGTCTGGGCCGTAACGGTCCTGATGGAAACGTAAAAAATCATTACCAGTGCTAGAATCCCAAAAAAATACTTATTTTGCTCAATTCTGTGATATACTTCGTTCCTAAAAAATAAAAAAAATAATAAAAATTATTGTTGAACTTTATTGCCAAAGTAACTAGGCTTCTTACCTTTCTCCTGCTCCAAGCCACATTGGCTCTTTATCGGTTAGAGATACTCCGATATAGGCAAACGCTCCTTGTCCATTCGGAAGTGTTCTGGTTGCAATGTATGTTCTTCCTTTTCCGTCCTTTTCTTGGGTACTGTCCCTTCCGCTAGCTGCGGCGTCAAATTCTGTGTCATTCAACCAATCTGGTGGCTGAAGAGTGAACAAGAATTATATTTCACTCAAAAAACTTTTTTATTATGGTATTCGTGAGATTCCTCTAGACTTCTTCAAGACATATTTATGTTGTAGAGTACAGTGCGTTTTAACGGGGGGTGGTAAATCAAAATCGGAGGAAATTATACATGGGGTCCCTCAGGGTTCTATCTTGGGCCCGACTCTTTTTATTTTATACATATATGACCTTTTTTATCATATTTTGACCAAAAAAAGTATTATTTTTGCTGATGACACAACTTTAATTGACCGAAAGAGTGACATGGTGAAACTGATCGAATCTGCCTGAAACACTCTGGAATTAGTAGGGGAATGGTTCAGCACCAACTAGCGTTTGCTGAATTCGGAGAAAAACTAGAATATCATCACATCTGCCAATGCAACTATATCAGGTGGGCATAATGTCCAGTTGCTTGGCATATATATTGACGATAAACTTAACTGGAAGTTTCATGTGAAGAAACTGGCGAATAAATTAGCTAGTGCTACTTTTATGATTTTTAGTCTGAAGAACCTAGTAGGTATTGATACCCTTAGGTCTAGGTACTTTGGATTTTTCCATGGTTATTTGACGTATGAAATCGTATGAAATCGTTTCGTGCCATAATCCAGTAACGACAGACAAACTCGAGCCAAAAATGAAGAATGAATTGTAGCACTCTGAAACTCAGCACATGACACATCGACATGTATTATAAGAAATTGTTCACCAAAAAATCAGGGGGGAAACCTAAAAAAAATTCATTACAAAAATGTACATTTTTTTGTTTTTATTTCAGAAAATATAAGATTTATCAAAAAACGATTTCGATAAGTTGAGAGATAATTCAATTCCCGGCAAGAATGATATTCAGTAATACCTTATAAAATACGCTCGTCTTCTCAGAAAACGTGACTTAACGCCGACATCACATTTCAGGCTCGTGCTACCCCGCCACTGCACGTTCAGGCAGGGCCGAAAATTAGATTTGTCATAACTTTGCGAAAAAGTGTATATCGTTCCTGAAGACTTCTACTTCCTCATGCAAATATAACATGTGAGTATCTGAGAACCCAAAAGGTGTTTTGTCCAACTTCACATAACCCTTCTACGATATTATTTACGGAGGATCCGAAAGTCATGGATATTTCAGTTGATATGAAATAATTATACTGAAGCAGGAATCAGTACCATCTTTGGACCATATGCAATGATTTTAGACTAGTGAAACAAGTCTCACTTATAAATGCCAAAGAAACCATTGGGTTTAACTTCTGTCTCAGTTTTCAACTCACCCATAATCTCAGTAGTTTCTTTAGGAAGTGTTAAAAATAATCACTCATACACATCCTACACTACACTACACTACACTACCCTACCCTACCCTACCCTACCCTACCCTACCCTACCCTACCCTACCCTACCCTACCCTACCCTACCCTACCCTACCCTACCCTACCCTACCCTACCCTACCCTACCCTACCCTACCCTACCCTACCCTACCCTACCCTACCCTACCCTACCCTACCCTACCCTACCCTACCCTACCCTACCCTACCCTACCCTACCCTACCCTACCCTACCCTACCCTACCCTACCCTACCCTACCCTACCCTACCCTACCCTACCCTACCCTACCCTACCCTACCCTACCCTACCCTACCCTACCCTACCCTACCCTACCCTACCCTACCCTACCCTACCCTACCCTACCCTACCCTACCCTACCCTACCCTACCCTACCCTACCCTACCCTACCCTACCCTACCCTACCCTACCCTACCCTACCCTACCCTACCCTACCCTACCCTACCCTACCCTACCCTACCCTACCCTACCCTACCCTACCCTACCCTACCCTACCCTACCCTACCCTACCCTACCCTACCCTACCCTACCCTACCCTACCCTACCCTACCCTACCCTACCCTACCCTACCCTACCCTACCCTACCCTACCCTACCCTACCCTACCCTACCCTACCCTACCCTACCCTACCCTACCCTACCCTACCCTACCCTACCCTACCCTACCCTACCCTACCCTACCCTACCCTACCCTACCCTACCCTACCCTACCCTACCCTACCCTACCCTACCCTACCCTACCCTACCCTACCCTACCCTACCCTACCCTACCCTACCCTACCCTACCCTACCCTACCCTACCCTACCCTACCCTACCCTACCCTACCCTACCCTACCCTACCCTACCCTACCCTACCCTACCCTACCCTACCCTACCCTACCCTACCCTACCCTACCCTACCCCACCCCACCCCACCCCTTCTGCCTCAGTTTTCAACTCACCCATCTCAGTAGTTTCTTTAGGAAGTGTTAAGAAGTGTTAAAAATAATCACTCATACACATCCTACACTACACTACACTGCACTACACTGCACTGCACCGCACCGCACCGCACCGCACCGCACCGCACCGCACCGCACCGCACCGCACCGCACCGCACCGCACCGCACCGCACCGCACCGCACCGCACCGCACCGCACCGCACCGCACCGCACCGCACCGCACCGCACCGCACCGCACCGCACCGCACCGCACCGCACCGCACCGCACCGCACCGCACCGCACCGCACCGCACCGCACCGCACCGCACCGCACCGCACCGCACCGCACCGCACCGCACCGCACCGCACCGCACCGCACCGCACCGCACCGCACCGCACCGCACCGCACCGCACCGCACCGCACCGCACCGCACCGCACCGCACCGCACCGCACGACACGACACGACACGACACGACACGACACGACACGACACGACACGACACGACACGACACGACACGACACGACACGACACGACACGACACGACACGACACGACACCACACCTACACTACACTACACTACACTACACTACACTACACTACACTACACTACACTACACTACACTACACTACACTACACTACACTACACTACACTACACTACACTACACTACACTACACTACACTACACTACACTACACTACACTACACTACACTACACTACACTACACTACACTACACTACACTACACTACACTACACTACACTACACTACACTACACTACACTACACTACACTACACTACACTACACTACACTACACTACACTACACTACACTACACTACACTACACTACACTACACTACACTACACTACACTACACTACACTACACTACACTACACTACTACACAACACTACACTACACTACACTACACTACACTACAACACCACACCACACCACACCACACTACACTACACTACACTACACTACACTACACTACACTACACTACACTACACTACACTACACTACAGTACACTGCACTGCACTGCACTGCACTACACCACACCACACCACACCACACCACACCACACCACACTACACTACACTACACTAACACTGCACTGCACTGCACTGCACTGCACTACACCACACCACACCACACCACACCACACCACACCACACTACACTACACTACACTGCACTGCACTACACTACACTACACCACACTACACTACACTACACTACACTACACTACACCACACCACACCACACCACACCACACCACACCACACCACACCACACCACACCACAACACACCACACCACACCACACCACACCACACCACACCACACCACACCACACCACACCACACCACACCACACCACACCACACCACACCACACCACACCACACCACACCACACCACACCACACCACACCACACCACACCACACCACACCACACCACGACACACCACACTACACTACACTACACTACACTACACTACACTACACTACACTACACTACACTACACTACACGACACGACACGGCACGGCACAACACGACACGACACCACACCACACTACACTCGATAGTCGTCAGAGTGCGCATCCAATATCCAATAATCCAATATAACCGTAGCCAAAGGTAAAGGAACCTTCACTGCGATCTCTTATACTCAACCCTTCCGAATTATTATCTAGTGAAGTATTTTCATCAACGAATAAACAAAATGGCATTTAAACAAAAAAAAAAGAATGGAAATGATGAACGTAATGCGTAGTAGGGCAAATAGGTAAATATAGAAACAATTGAAGGCTTGAGATGAGAACAATCGAACATAGTTTCGTGATATATTTCACGCGGGAACCTCCTACCTCGATGGTATCTGGTATTGGTCCAAAAACATCAGTGGCATTATTGATGTCAACTTCAAACGGCGAATCCTGGAATGGTTTATCCAGCATGCCATTCTGCATACTTATTAGCAGATTGGCGAGATAGATGTTGCGACATCTTTTCCTCTGAATCCCTTCGCAGGGTTCTCCACACAACTTGTAGAGCCATATCTGAAAAAAATTATCGTTTTCTATAGCATAACCTTAGTTCTTGAAAAAGGATACTTTGTTTTTAGTGCAAATTATGTGGGGTTGACATTGCTCGCTACTCCATGACTTAGGTAACAAGACATCTAGCGAGCAAAGCGAGTAAATTTTACTCCTGATGAGTTGAAATATGCTCGCTTCGCTCGCTACTTTATTGCTTAGGGAACAAGATACGTAGTGAACGGAGCGAGTATATTTTAATAATTCATCTTTTCAGTTAGCTTCGATGAGCGATTGTTATGTCAAAGGATTGCATTCAACTTCGATAGCGAGGTTAGTGTCAAATCCTTTATTTTCATTAAAATTTTCGTCAGGTTTGGGAATAGTAAGCGCTTAGATCTAACTTACCGCTAGTACTAAAAAAACAAAGAAACTAATGGGTCTAAACCAGTATCACGCAGTGTTATATACAGTAACCGCCAAGAAATATGTACCATATGGGAAAAAAGTTTATAATTAGAGTATTGGAAAAAAGATTCTTGGGAAAAGTTTGTGCATGTCCGATAACCTAAAAATCGATTTTGACACATGTCACGTGATCGCTGGTATGGCGGCAAATTGAAATAATTTACTATGAAAAGGCAAAAAGTGGGGTAAAATGGCAAGATATCAAAAAAAGTTAATTCAAAAAGTTGCTTGGAATTGAATTTTATACACATATACGAAGTTGAAAAGATAATGAGAAAAAATTGGAAATTGCTATTTTTTAAAAATATTTTTCTAGCTGTATAAAAATATCAAATTATTATCTTATGAATAGCTTGACCATACTGAAAAATTTGTTTTTCAATGATAATGACAAAACTTTCTCATTTTCTCTACACCAGTGAGCACTAAATTAAAAAAATTGGATTTTGTTAAAACCCTGGCTGTTACATTGGTTCGTATCTAACAGTTATATCAAAATTCCACGACCATTGTGATGACATGACACTCCAGAAACATGGTGTTTTCCAGGTTATAATCAAGTTTTGATGATAATCGTGCCAGAGCGTTTCACTTCGCATGCAATGTTGAAAACTCTAGCCTCTTTAATTTGAGGCACTATTTTTAAGATTATGTGCGAAGTGAAACGTTCGTGCACGATTATCACCAAAAATTGATTAAAATCGGAAAAACACGATATCTTGGATTTCCCTATCATCGCAATAATCGTGGAATTCTGATATAACTGTTAGATACGAACCAATGTAACAGCAAGGGTTCTGAAAAAATTCAATTTTTTTAATTTAGTGCTCTCTGGTGTGGAGAAAATGAGAAAGTCTTGTTATTATCATTGAAATGTAAATATTTCAGTATGGTCAAGCTATTCATAAAAAAAATTGATATTTTTATAAAGCTAGGAAAATTATTTTAAAAAAATTGCTATTTTCAAATTTTTCACTTTGTATATGTGTATAAAATTGATTTCTAATCAACTTTTTCAAATTACTTTTTTCAATATCTTGCCATTTCACTCGACTTTTTGCCTATTCATAGTAATTTTTTTCAATTTGTCGCCATACCAGCGATCACGTGACATGTGTCAAAATCGATTTTTAGGTTATCGGACATGCATTTTACCCCACTCCCAAGAATCATTTTTCCAATACTCTAATATCAAACTTTTTTCCCATATGATACATACTTTTTGGCGGTCACTGTACACTCATCGAGTGTATAATCAAAGGTAATACCTCGGGTCCTTCAAATTTTTATTTTCCACGAAAACTTTTTAATTTGGCAACAGTATGAAAAAAAACCGATTGATATAATCGCGAATCCGTTGGACGAGTGATTTTATCTAATTCGGTTTGTTTGAATGGTTTTGCCTGAAAATTAAAATGTTTGGGTGTTTTGAAAATGAAAATGTGTCTCATTAAATTTGAAGAACGAGTTGTATTTGGAGCGATTATTTATTGAACAAATCAAAGGAAGAACAATTTAATTCATTAGTATTTCATTGACATGAAGAGAAAAGGAGGAATTAATAGAAAATGTACAATTATTGAAAACACAGTTTTTGTATGTGGGTCGGGCAGCAGAAACTTGTTGATGTCTCTTCCAAGTCATTGGTTGATATTAGGCCTTGTATGATACAGAAGAGATATGGTGCTTACGCGGTGCATATGATATAGATATCTAGAAATTGTGATAGTTTAAAGCAAACCTTACTAATGCTTTCTGACGATACCAAGAGATGGCGCCACACCTCTCCATTGTACAAGGTTGATAATTGAAAATTTCTTTTTATGAATTGAAAATTGCTCCGGAAGGAACATAAAATTATTCGTTATGTCGTTGTATGAAGATCTTCATGCAACGGTTTCGTCTCAAACCACAAAAAACAAATTGAATTTAACAAAAATTAATCGTACGCCATCTTCAT
Source organism: Chrysolina haemoptera (assembly GCA_958298965.1). Taxonomy (NCBI): domain Eukaryota; kingdom Metazoa; phylum Arthropoda; class Insecta; order Coleoptera; family Chrysomelidae; genus Chrysolina; species Chrysolina haemoptera. The sequence continues at coordinate 23,739,428 of OY282600.1, read as the reverse complement.
TTGAGTTCAGGAATATCGGTCTACAAGCGGCTACAATTTTGTCCACGATGTAAGTCGTCGTTTGCGATTTCTTCCATAAATTTATGTTCATGAGATATTTACGTGTGTGAAATTTGAGTGTTTATTGAAATATGTCGTTTATGTTAATATTATGCTGGATAAGTGAAAAGTGAATGACTATTAATAATAAGTTAACTTTTCATTCATGATAGTTTTTATTTTAACCTTATATATAAGCCAGTTCAATAGAATCGACGCGGTAAACCTTAAATAGTTTTGACAGTTCAAAGATAAACAACGTTTTATCAAGGACGAGGCAGTTTTATCCGTATAAAACCGAATGATTGGCCAGCATAACACGCTGCTATTGGTTGAAATACCCAAACCGTCACATTTTGACATGTGAAAAAAATAATCAAGCAAAAATGATTTCAGACTTATTTGTGAATATAGTATATTTTCTGCTCTCTTGATTATTTCTGAAGGATGGTTGAAAATTTTAGGTCCGATACATTTAGGGGCGTTTTGAGTTGTTTTATATTTGGCAGCCTCAACATTTATCGTTTATTTCTGACGTGTTTTTATCATGAATATCAATGTCCAGAATAAGTTAGGTTAGGTAATTTTATCCTTTTGTCTTCTCTAAGCCATGACAAAGCGAACGAAGCCTGCATGAACCTTATCCGTCAAGTTAGATTCATGAGATAGCAAGCGAAGCGAGCTTATTTTCATTATTCGTATTACTCAAGTTAGATTAGCTTTTTTACGGTGTAATACTTGAATGGCAAAGTTGGATTAAGTTATGTTATTGTTTTTTCCTACGGTCACTGCAGAAAATAGGCAAAAACATACGACTCACAGCCTCAGTAAATAGCTCCTTACGCACGGTAAACAAATCGCAGTTTTTCATAAAAAAAACGATATATCTCGGACACGGTTAAATCGATTCGAGAGAAATTTTGTATGTAGAAGGGTTTTGCTTTTTAAGTTTATCTATTTAGGCGTCTTTCTTGGAAAAACATGATTTTACTGATAATAATAATAATAATAATGATAATTTTTGGATTTCGAAAAAGGCTTTAAATGCATCAAATTTTGTATTTAGATAAGGTATTGCTAATAAATTTCATTGTATTTAGATGAAGTTTTTCGTTTTAAGTTCAGTTATAAAGGCGTCTGTTTTAGAAAAAGGCGATTTTACCAATAATAATAATAATAATGTGAATTTTTAGATCTCAAAAACGGCTTCAACTTTTTGGATCAAATTTATTATTCTACTTAAGTTCATCTATATAAACGTCTTTTCTGAGAAAAGGTCATTTTACTAATAATAATAATAATAATATGAATTTTGGGATCTCGGAAACGGTCCACTGTATATGGCCGTAGGTAAAGTATAGTACGTAATGCGTGTTGTAAAGCAATCACGCACTCATGGAATTACGCATTCATGCGTAATATGCCTTTTACAACACATGTTACGTAATTATACTATTACATGCTTGCCCTTACTATCATTGGAATTTGGTAATATTGGATATTTCCGATAAATTTCAAGTGACCAACTCACGACAAGAACGAAAATTACCAACATTGTAGTTTATGTTTACTGTTATAAGAAGGTCGAATTTTTTTGTGTAAAATGATTGCTCCTAATTGAAGACATCTCGGTGCAAGAAGAGGACTCTCCATTTTACAAACCTTTTCAGAAACAAAGAAAAACGTTTTGTAAATAATTTTTTTTTTTAAGATTTCGTTTTTATATTTCGCATTATTTTTCACTTAAAAACAGAATTCGATATTTTTTATAAAAAAAATATTCGTCACAATATAATGTTTATGTAATGGAGTTGTCCTATTTTTACTCCAAATACATGTATTTTAATTGGTTTTTATCGGCATTTTTATCCCATTCTTTCTCTGAAGCGCAGACTATTACAACTCCTTTCCTTTACTATTAGTTGGAGCTGTATCATTCTTCCTCACAAACATTGTGAACATTTTTTTCATATATTATGTCAATACAAAACAGAAAACTAGCACAAAGTGGAGCTGCCCCCTTCTTGCAGAGGTCTTCAATTGTGAAAATGATTTCACTGATTTTTTTTTTTTTTTTGAAAATACTCGGCTTTCAAGATTCAAATACTCGAAATGTAATGTATTGTATTTTGGTAGAAACCCACTAAACTTATATTTACTAATTAGAATGCTATAATATTCTTCATTTCTAAACTGACCAGTTTCAAACATTACTTATTTTCTTTGAAAAATATCACAAATAAATATACTTGAAGTTTGTTACAAGAGGTCAGGATATACGCGTCTTCATTAATGCGTTCTTTACCTTTCTCAATATCAAATATCTGTCATATTGTCTTCATCATTTCAATTTGGTGTGATTTCATAAAAAATATTGAAATATCATCTCTGAACTGAATTATTTCTCATCAGAAGTTTGTGTTTCTTACCCGATATTTGTTGTATAAATCTGGATTGGGCACTCGTCTCAGAAACGTGTCGGTGAAATTCAGATAAAACAAGAAGTCCTCGTCCAGTTTAGCTTCTAGTTCCATTTTACAAAAATTTTTAAAACTCTGGATCGAATTATTTCTGACAGTCTTTTCTGTCAACGAAATGGTGATGACATACTATTAAAAATACAGGCAAAATAGTAGTTTAATATTACGAAAAATCCAGTAGTCGGTTTCAAAGGCCGATTCATATGCATAGGTGCCCACCCTGCATTTTTGACCCTACACGAGAAATGTACACCCATCGACGTCCACACTTGTGCCTGTCGGCATGCGTGAGAAACGCAGGGTGAGCACAGAACATGTTCTAGTTCACATAATGAAAGATTCAGTGTTTTGAAACGCACCGTACTCAGCCAAGTATTTGTCCAAAATTCCGAATAATGTTCTATCCGGCTGTTGTCTTTCCGGATATAATTCAAAATAAATTTGTGCTGTTTTCGTACTATTCCTATCAAATTTATAATAAAGTTTCAACATATCTCGTTTTTCTTCATTTGAGAATGAGGACATTTCGACTGAAGTATTTGTGCAAACTTATGATGTTTAATGAGTTCTGACAACTAGTGTTTATTGAACAAAATTTTTCGATGGAGTCATGACCATCTCAGATGAAGTTGTTTTTTTTTAATATCTGTGGTTTCAGAAGAGCAAATCATAACAAATTATACATCAATGAAATCAGAATGAGAATCACTATATTTCTGTATAAAAAAACAATATGGCGCCCATAACAGAAAAAAAGTTGATGATGAATGCCAGAAGACGAAACGTCGGATAGTAAATCTGAACATGAAAACGTGTAGCTAAGAAAAAGTGAGAATGTACTTTTGGTTTTGAGCTATGTTGTCATATAACGATAGAAAAAAATATAAACGAAAATTCCGATGTTCAGTTTTTTCCCGATATTTCCGGAAATACTCGGAATTTCAAAGCAGTATTTTGTTAAGCACAAAAAAACGCAACTGTGCCCCAATTTAAGCTTCGACGTATCTACTGTAGTTTAGGAGAACCCAATGGTAGGGGTCGACTCTAATATAATTATTTCATATCAACTAAAATATCCATGACTTTCTGATCCTCCGTAAATATCATAGAAGGGTTATGTGAAGTGTGACAAAACGCATTTTTGGTACTCAGATCCTCACTTTTTCAGCACTTTTTCTTTTCCTTCTGTTATAATTTTTAGCAAAGTTATGACAAATCTAATTTTCGGCCCTGCCTAAACTTGCAGTGGCAGGTTAGCACGAGCATGAAATGTGACGTCGGCATTAAACCACGTTTTCTGAGAAAACGAGCGTATTTCATGTGGTATCACTGAAAATCATTCTTGTGGAGAATTGAATTATCTCTCAACCTATCGAAATCTTTTCTTGATAAATATTATATTTTCTGAAATAACAACAAAAAAATACATATTTTTATTTAAATGAAAAATATTTTAGTTTCCACCCTGATTTTTTGTAAACAATTTTTTTCTAATAATACATGATGTCGAGATGTCATGTGCCGAGTTTCAGAGTGCTACAATTCATTCTTTCTGCTCGAGTTTGTCTGTCGTTACTGGATTACTTGGATAACTACAAAGAACATAAAACCGACTACTGGATTTTTTGCAACGGCAGGCTGTTTTTGACCCCGTTTGTCTGGAGTCTGGGTTATAAACATCAACTCGACCACTAGATAGATTATGGCACGAAGCTTATGACTATACATATGCATAAGTATATAATATCATTAATATCAATATGAAATATTTTATTTGCGTTTAAAGTCTTCGACTAATATCGTACATTCTGCGACATCTACCAGTCAGAGTACCAAAGTACGGACTAGCGCTTTATTGAGGAATCATTCAAAACATTGCATGGAAAGAAAACTGCAACAATACTAAATATGTCTTGACAATGATTTACAATTGATTCTAGTTTATATGAAGAGACAGCAGCACACGAGCCTTATTAAAAAACTCAATCAAAGTTTGATTTCGTATAGAGCAATAGACTACCTCTAAGTGTGACGTCAAAATGACTGAAACCACAGATTAGAGAATTACAGATAGGAAGCTCCGCCCATTTCCTTTGATGTTTCGATTGCCGACTCAATGACCTCGGCCCTTTAAATTGGTGTGGGCACTGTTGCCAGATCTACAAGAAACATCCCTGGAACAGTTAATGCTCTCTCACGGAACATATAAATCTGATTTGTCAATTGTCATTAGTGTCAGGAATATGTTTATTGTTTATAAAATAATAAAAATATAATTTGCTCTCACTGCCTTCTGAAAGACATTTTTGACCAAAATAAACAATAGTTCACCAAAATTCAGTTGTTTCACTGGCTTTTTCCAATCAATCATTTCAAGCATACACCGAATTTACCCCTCTAGAAGATTTCATTTCACTAGGAAGGATTGATTACCGTGTACCGATTGATTTGATAAGAGATGTTGCTATTTATGATCTGCCAGTCCAGCCTTTTTGGAATCATCTAAAAGTCAACTTGAATATCGTAGGAGTAGAGTTGGTTTAAGCAATTTGGGAAACACATGCTATATGAATAGTGTTCTTAAAGCTCTATTTATGCCATTACGACCTATACCCAGTTGTTGTTTACTTGGCGAAAGACATCACGGACTGCTCTAAATCTAATAATAGTTATGTAAACAGAATATCTTCTTTCAAATTGAACCATTTGGAACCCCTGGAGATACCATACTTCCTATTTTATCATAGAGCAGATTTTTACAATTCAACAGACCTCTTTAGAAGTTTTCAACCAATACATTCCAACTCTTCAGATGATGTGGTGTTGCAGATTTTTTCGGGTTTCTCTGCAGCAGTGAAAGCGAATGCTCCTTCCACCAATATCATTTAACCTGCCCCGGAGCACCAATTAATTGTTTTCTTGTTTTGTAATTCGTTATTATGTTGTTGAATTGTTAACTAACGTGTTGAATTGTTAACTAAAATGATTGAGTGAAATACAGTATGTTCCAAAATTTGGTTAACACTTTTTTTTATTCAGAAAATTTTACATTTTCAGGTTAGATTCCTATTGAGAAATTGGAGATGCTCTCTTGTGCTTTGACAGAAGTAGTAATTTTTTTGGAACTTATTACTTCATTTAAGTAAAATGTGAATGCAAAGATTTCATGAATGGGTCAAAAGTTTGTAGCATTAATATAAGAAAAATATTACATCTGATTGGTAACTTTTTGATTGAATGCATTTGTAAAGTCTTCATAGTTTAGATATTTGACTTTCTCTGAATCATCCCAAACAAATTTTGATTACTTATCAAAGCTAGTTCACACTTCGATAAATCATCCAAAAATGTATAACACAAACTTAATATTGAAAGAAGCAGTATTCAACAATTTGGTGAACAATTGACTATGTAGAAAGAAAACAAATATTTGCAAAAATTGGTTCTTTATTTCAACATAATACAATATAAACAATAAAATACAAATGAAACAAAATAAAACTAATTATGATCTGAATATTTGAAAATCAACTATACAAATATATTCCTGGGTACTACAAGTTCATCAAAATAGTTAACTTTCTATTTTTTTTAGTAACAGTTCTGAAGCTTACATTGCTATTTTTCATTACATAATAAATTCTCATACGTAAAAATAATTTAATGAGGTACACATAGGGAAAATTTTCACAGGGGTGGTTGAATGTTGAAAGACTTTTATATATATTATATATATGATTGGCAGGACTATTTGTTATACATGATTCAATGTTTTCAAAAAATATCTTTTCCAATTTGTAAATGAAATGGTAAAAAGTTTCATGAGGATTTTTTAATCCACCAAACACATGTTTTTCATTATTATATGCCTTGAAATGAATAAATAAATTAGATTCATCCAAGTCCTCACTGTCTTTCAAAAATTTTTCACAGGTTGGGCAAAAATGGATTTTCAAGCATTGATGCATTAGGTAGCCAGCAACATACTTAAAAGCATTTTGTTCTGGCAAAGGTTTTTCCTGATAATTACAGTTTTCAATTCTAAAATCTTCAACATTTTGTCCATCACATTGTATTTGATCATTTGTAGGTAAACCATTATTTAAGTTTTGATAATTGAAATCAGCAAGACTCGTTAAAAATACTCCAAAGTCTGCATCACAATTCATTGATTTGGAATGAATATAATTTAATATAAACAATTTTCGAAATGCCCTCGTAAACTGAATAGGTGTGGGATTTATTGCATTTCCACTTTGCTGTCTAATACGTCCGAAAAAGTTTTCCAAAGGATCCTGCGTTAATTTTCTGGTGAAGAGGAAACTGAAACCCTCACTTTGTAATAATTCCCATAACCCAATCAAAGAATTAATGGAAATAATCCAACAATTAACGAATTTTACCCTAATACATTTCAACCCTCTTTTAACTTTAAGTTCTTGTAAGAAAATTTTCATTTCTTTTAAAAAATCCATTTGATAAGTTTCTCCCTTGAAAGGTCTATTAAATTTTTTTGCACTAGATAATGTTGATGAATTGAAAATATCGAATAGTTTATCAAATTTTGCTATAAGTTCCACTGTAGCCATAGCAGTTTTTGGTAATTCGTTTAAATGAACATATGTTTCTAGAGAAGCTGCTACTTACTACTTGAGTTGCTAATTTTACTCTCATTTTTTCAAAATTTGTAGGGTTCAAATGGGAATTAGTCAACTTTGGTGCCAATCTATTTATCATGGATTTATCTTTATTATAAAAAAGTTCAATATATTTCCAAGAAGTTGAATTGTCATCCCAAGCAAATTCATTCATGAGGAGATTGTTTCTCACAGCTTTAATTAAATGACAAGCATCATAGAAACAAAACATCTCTTGCCTGCCCAACATAATTTTTGAATTACGTTGGGTTACACCCAGCCCTTCTGTCAACTCCAAAAAATTAGATCCCATATCACTAACGAGTCCAACAACTTTCAAACCGACATTGCCCAATTCTTGTACAATAACATCTAACAAACTTTTAATATCATTCATATTATAACCTGTTGAAGATAAAACATAAGCAACAGGTTGTTTCCATTTTGCTTTGAGTCCACAAACCATGATAACTGCAGCTGAAGAAGCTGGTGTAACAGTTTTTGTACTTCCATCATCTTCTAAACCAATCACTTCATCAGAAGCATAGTTGTAAAACAAATTTGTCTTGATCGACATTTCATCGATGCATATAGTGCAAAATCTATCCTGTGAATCCATATGTTTTACCTTTAGTTTCAATATCTCAAACAAAACTTTGTTGTATCCAGCAGAAAACTTGATTTTTTCCACATATAATGAAAGGGATCTTGCAGAAGGCAGCAAAAATATATTTTGTAAATATTTATAACAACTAGGGCCCAAAAAATAAATAGTAAGAGCAAATCGCTTGAATTCATCTGTATACCGTCTACCAAATTTACTAGTTTTGTGCAAATGTACTTGTGCCCGAATAAATCGAGCCATTTCAGGATTTAAATACTTATCAGCAAGTTGAAGAAAGTTTTCTTCAGATGGCTGTACCACTTGTTCTAATTCTTTCTTCAACTTCTTGTTTTCCGTTTGAAGAATGTTAATTTTTCGCTTCAGTTTCCGCCTTCTGGGGGTGTGACTGGAAATAACTTTGGTTGTTTGTGTTCCAACTGGTGATTGCAATGGTTGCTGTACATCAAGGCATTCTACTGTTGAAGGTGTGTTAGTATCAGAGGTGGAAGGAATTGATATAACCTGCAGAACTTTTATCTTCTTGGACGGTACAGGACTATCAACATTTGTACCATGCTCTCTTCTTCTGGAAGTGCTTGGTACACTTGCAACATCAGTATGGCCTGAAAAGTTTTTCCTATTTAATGAGGATGAAAAAAGTGTTTCTGCCATTTAAACAGGTTTTTAATGGAATAAAAAAACAATGATACACAGAAAATAAATAGGTACCCACATTGTACTTGATGTACTTCATACGACATAGGCACTGCGCTAGACAGTAAACGTGACTTTTCTGATGGATTATTGTACATACAATTTTCAAAATGCATGCTACAAACTCTGAACTTCTCATAGAAATTGCATATGGGTATCTGATCCAGCAATTCTTCTCGTCCACAAGCGTATACCCAAAGCTTGCACCTGAAATTTAACATTACTTATATTTGATATGGAAAACAATTGTCTTTAGTACGCTTTGCAGTAATCAATTCTTATATTCATTATCTAGCATAATCTTTCCTGTTTGAGTAATTTTGTTGATTTCTGGGTTAGATATCACTACTTAAATAGAGTTAATACTCACATTGTTTCATCTTTAGGAACCCTATGAAATTTTAATATTTCTGTTGTTTCAGAAGATGCACGTCTTCCACAGTTTTTGTACATGCAATTAAATCCACTTCTCTTTTGTTTAGGCATTATTTATAACTCCACTGCTTCCTACAACGATATCCAAAACTATTATTCACAAATCACTACTACACACTATTAAAGAATACAACAAACAAAATGGTCTCTTAAGTCTTAACCTCAGAATTCAGAATTCTGACAGATTTCTGACAGAATTCTGACAGCCTTCAAAGTGGCCTTTAAATTGGTGTGGGATTCTATCTCTTTCTAATTTCATTTGTCTTGTCTAACCTTCCTATCTGTAATTCTCTAATCTGTGCTGAAACTTGGTAAACTTTTCCAAACATTGAAATTGTTTTTTTCGGCAAAAAGTGTCAACTGACGAGTCTTTATCGAAAATAATATCAATGTCGACGGAATTATGCAAAATCATCACATCAATAATTCCTTATGGGCTTTTAACACATATAACAAGTTTGTTTGGAATGGTTTTATATAAGCTCCGCCCGCCCACTTGTGACGTCAAGGATGGGATTCTGTGTACCATAGAATTCTAATGTCGACAGTTTTGTCTCTTTCTTTCCCATGAATTCAACCATGTCATTTCACTTTTTCTATCGACAAAAGAATTCTATAGCACACAGAATCCCAACCCTGGGACCCTATTCCCAAATGTCGACCACCCGCGATGTCTATCTCTTTTTAATGCTTGGTCGAGAAAAGTGATAGAAATATTTTGTCGCACGCGACATAGGGTAGTAGACATTTGAGAATCGGGCCCCTAGTCTTAGGTAGCCTATTACTCAAAAAACAAAAATCCTGGTGTAGCGACTTATATCTGCAAAACTGTGCGAACCATCGATCAAACCACTGACTTATAAAAAAACTTTATTACAGATCGGTGAATAAAACACGAGATATTCGCCATCTTGAATGATGAAAAAAGAAATGAAAGCGTTGTGTGCTTTTCTCCAAAGACATTGAACACTATTTTTGAAAGTCCTTGGCTTTTTCCGCAATACTAGATACTATAGGTTGTAATGGGTGTATTCGCATTCTGCCATTATTCTGCTCGAAGGGTGCGCCATCTATAATTTTTTGGTTGAAATGATAAAGAGTACATCAGATCTTTCTTGCTATAAACTAACCAAAAAAGGTTTAATACGGGCAGACCCTACGATGTTCTATAGGCTGTTTTCTAGTTGTGCTTCTAGTCAGAGTTAGTTAGGTTCCATGTCTCCGTCTCCTCCAAGTCATATGGGGCGGGGTTTTCATGATTTCCCGGAAAAACAACGAAAAAAGCGGGTTTGTCTTGCTATAAACAGCGGTTGTGTATCTGTTTCAACTGTTTCCTTCCCCTAAATTTAATGATTCTCAGACAAAAAAAAATTAATATAGTTTTGAAAATCGAATAAGTTGACATGGTGTGAGAATTCAGAAGTTCTATTACTTGGCGTATTATTTGCTCAGTGCCCCAATGCTGAGTGCATCATCCATACTACCAAACACATTTTTTTACGTTATTTTCCAACCGAAAAAAAAGGAATTTAGCAAAAACTGACAATGCTGGATGGATGAAAATGTCTAATAAACTTATTTCAGCTTTCGATATCTTTATATTGTAGTCATTTCAAATTGATGATAATAAAAGTATATACCTCTCTCTCTCTCTCATTTTTTTTGCTATTGCTTCCATCCGATGCATTCAGTCAATGCGTCTCCTGGAAAGTATACATCACCATTAGGTCTGTTCGCGGTTTCTACATGAAATTTATATTGTACACCGCACATTTTCTTACGTTACACTTTCCGGCGTCGATAAGTGTAGTGGAGTGGAGTGTAAGAAATTCAACATATGTTCGCTGCTTGTATATTGATTGCATCAATCATAGTCCTAGGTTAGGTTATGCTTATTATTATTTGTGTCTAGATGAATCACTTTCAAACTTTAAAATGGACAGTGATGATGAAGTCATAGAAACTAGATACCACGAATCCTAATGACGAATCATCAATTTCCGAGTTCGTCTGACGACAATCAATCAATAGGGTGAGTTCTACAGTATCGGAAAGTTTTCATCGGGGTATGCTGGTTTCATAGGAGCGTAAAGAATAGCTTGCTATTATTTTGAGAGAGTATTACAATTTCTCCTCGGCTCGCTCGAGCAAGGGATATCGACGTGGTTGTTAATTCGTCGGACGAGGTAGCAGAGGGGAGTCATACAGTGGTGCGTCTCTCTTATTTATGTGGTATTATCATATCATTGCGTTCCTTGTTGCTCGCATAGATTTGTCTATACCCCGATGAAAACTTTCCGATACTGCATATATCGGTGTTTTTATCAATTGCCAGCAAAAGATTCCCAGACGACCATTTTAAAATTTCGTCGAATAGTTGTACCGAAATAGTCCTACCAAGAGTTCAACATACATTTCCATATCAATACACTTCTGTACATAAATGTATGCACAAAACGAAATTACCATGCACAGGCTCTCTCAATACAAAATACTCCAGGTTGACAATATGATAGAACTTGTATCAATCCTGTCCTTTTATAGGTCGACCGACGCCCTCAGATCTAACCAAAATGCTCTGTAATAGGTGCAAAATTCATCTTAGAAACATTGATGATTTTATAATGAATACAAAAATTCTAGAAACTTTTCAAACCTAACCCCACACTATCAAATCTGCACAACACTTCCCACACTTCCTCGAGATTGAGTGTAACACCAAGATTTAGTGGAAATTATCTTAAATTATATTGCTACATTTCAGCAACGAACATAGTGTGAGGGTACACCAGAAATGACTGTACGGTTTCAGTGTAATACGTACTCTAGTGTTTACAATATTGTACTAAATGGAGAAAATCGAAGAGACCTTAAAGACTGGCAACGCCGCTTTGTATGAGCACAGACATGGGTATTTAAATTTGACAGCTGATTCGAAAAACGGTTGACGGTTGGAAAATACAGCGATATCGCGATATCTTGAGAAATAAAAAATTTATAAGCTTTGACATGCACGTGTGATTTTTTGTATTTTAATTTTGAACGCTTTTATGTTTTGCAGTTAAAGCTGTGATTGAAGAAACGTAAGTACAATTTTTTTCTTTAATTCAGGAAGCATGTCACATTTTTCAAGATTTCCAAATTTTTTTTTGTACAAAACGACTTTCATTTCAATGCCCAATTTGATTCGTACGCTTGCTAGATTCCTGCCTTGTAGTGGTAGTGTGTCAGGTTGCTTTTGTTTTTTGAAAAATTATTTTTTGGCCAATCTAACCTATATCGTGGTGCATAAAAAACAAGATAATTTATGTTTCAAATACATTTAGACACGTATCTTTCAATTTCATTTTTCATATATCCAAATTTTCGTGAATATCAGACAACTTTAATACAATGGAGATATTCAAAATATTTCCTCGACTTCATAGTTTTCGATGTCAACCTTCAGCTATGATAACTCATAGAAAAATATCTAGAAGTCTCAAGTTCTTAACAGTGAAATGAAACAAACTGAACGTATTTCAGAAAAGAAGATGCCGCGTACCACCGAACTGAAGTCAGAAGAAGCTGCAGTAAGCTCGCCATTGAGAAGATCTTGTAGAATCGTTGCGGTCAACTCTCCTCACCCAGTCAAAGGAAGACGTCTTTCAGCAGCCTCCGAAAATAATGGAACAGATGAGAAGAATGAAAGTAAACCGTCTCGGGCAAAGAGAGGTTAGTCAGCTGTATTTTATTTTTATATGCCTCTTTTTTCAAGTAACAATAAGAATATAAGAAATGGTCCAGGAATATCGAGCTGCTTCGAATAATAAAAATAATAATAGTAAAAGTACTTTATTGATCCTATCCAATACAGGCCATCGACCAGGGTCCTTCAGCCAGTGGATAATTGTTAGTTAAAAATAATAATTCATGTTCTGTTGAGAAAAAAGAAGTATGTATTAAATTTATAAAATCGGATAATAATAATGTATTAATTTCTTTCTGCCAGTTCTCGCAGGATGGTTATAAAAGGCTTAGCTGGAAATTTATGACTGGGCCTGGCATTATTCCTCTCCAATATTAGAAGGTCCATCAATTCCATATTTAGTGGTTTGGATGCAAACGTTTCTGAGAGTATTTCCAATCTCTCTTGGAGTTTTTGCACTTTGTTCTTGGTATAAAGCAAATTTTTGGAAGGGTTATTCAGTGGGTTATTTGAATGTCGTATTTTTGTTATGGAACGAAATGCAGAGGTTTCTGCAACTTGTAAGTTCCTCTTTGCAGTATTTCTCCAGTTAAGGTAAAGAGGATGGCCATATTCCAAAATTGGTCTGCAAATTGACTTATAAATTTTGCTTGCAGTTGAAACTTTGATTCCCTGGTTTTTATGTGTTGATGTTCTGAAATGTTTTGCTCTTGTCTTTACCTTTCTTTGCTAATGCGGTGTTATGATTGAAATTCATCTTGTGATCCAGATATATTCCTAAATATTTTACTGTAGTGCGTGGCTGGATTTGATGATTGTTGATCATGATGTTGGGAGAATTAACTGATGGTATGTGGTTGAAAATTATGAATTCCGTTTTGAGTGGATTGATCTGGAGCCTCCATTTGTTGAACCAAGACTGGGTGCGATTTACCAATTCCTGAAGATGATTTTTGGCGACATTTTTTGAATTATTATGCATTACTCTTATCTGCATACTGTAATATATGCCTTTGGATTTCTCACGTTTGGTTGTAGGTTTGCAAGTCAGCACAATATATGTTGTACAGTAGGGGGGACAGACCAGAACCTTGATGTACTCCCTGAGTATTGTGGGATTTGACATTTTGGGAATCTGAAGCTAAGATATTTTTATATTCCTGAGAGATTTTTATATACTTACTGTTATCATTTAAAATTCTAGAGACTATTCCTTTTGTATTTGATTTGTCTCCAAGAACCTGATATTTCTAATGTATAGCCTTACTGTATTTAGAAGACACTATTCATTATTTTGCTATAAATAAAAAAATCTTCAACCTAGTAGTAGTAACTAAGACAAGAAGTTGTCCTTTTCAAGACAAGTGTGATCTTTTGTAAAGCATCAAGCTAATGATTCATTAGCTATATAGTTGAATTCTCATATTGGTAAACGCTTCACCTTTTTGTTTTTCTATTTACATGGACTTGTGTTGATTAGATCATCTCGGGAACTTCACTGATGAGAATAATTTTTTCATCATCCATAATTTTCAATCAATTTAGCTCTTTAGTTTTCATAAATGATGAATTTAAAGTTATTCTTGCATTGGAAAATGCATCCAATACTTTTTCAACTTAATGATAATTTTGACTTGAACTTCAGAGTTTGAATTATGACAAACACTGTTGAAATCTATTCCAAGTTAGGATCAGCTATATGAAACTGATATCTTGTAGATGTTCTTATTATCTGAATTTATACAGAGTGGCCATTTGAAATCGGGCCACCTCTCTAAAACTGTTATTTATTATCCTTTTCAGGAGTTTTTTTTTTTTCAATATATAGAGCATTAATAGTTCTAGTTGAGAGCCATAAATTCGAAATAAAAATTAAAATTTCAAGGCCACTTCGAATTTTTTTCAAGGTCAAAAATCCAAAAATCATACTAGCGATTTTTTTAAATAGAATTTGACGACACGACTGGGCTCACGACATTTTCAAATGGTAAATGTGAAAATTACGTAGGAATGCGTCCATCAATAAAAAAGTTATATGGGATTCAAATTTGAAAATTATGTCAGTAAATCAACCCAAAACCTCAATTTCAGAAAAATTATTTTATAATTTGTTTATTTATGAACAGATTTCGATGAAATTCTGACCAAACATATTTCGAAATATTGGGTTATTCATCCAGTGGTGTATACGGAATTCTGAAAAAGTTCTGAAATTGAAGTGGTGGGTTGGTTTATTGACATAATTTCCAAATTTTATTCCTGTATAACTTTTTTATTAATGTACGCATTTTTACGTAATTTTCACATATTTGAAAATGTCGTGAATTCAGTGACGTCATCAAATTCTATTTAAAAAAATCGCTAGTATGTTTTTTGGATTTTTGACCTCGAAAAAAATTCGAAGTAGGCCTTGAAATTTTGATTTTTATTTCGAATTTATTGTACTTATCTAGAACTCTTGATGCTCTATCTATTGAAAAAAAAAATCTGAATCGGATAATAAATAACAGTTTTAGAGAGGTGGCCCGTTTTCAAATGGGTCACTCTGTATATATAACAAATCCAGTCTTGACCTTGACATTGCTCTGGTGGTTTTATTTATTATACTATTCAGTTATACCGGGTGACCACAAAGTAAGGTATGTACGCCCTCCAATTTTTCTGTAGTTTCCAACATACATACGGTTTAACCGGAAGTGACCCCAAACTTTTTTTTCAAATGACACCCTGTACATATTTTTTCACTATCGGAAAATGCACGCAATTTGTGATAACACTGTTCTTCAAAATTGAAAATCGGTTGAAAAATGTCGGAGATACAGTTGATTGTTCAGTCAAACAAAGTTGGCCATGAAATTCAAATTTAAATCATCACAACTGACAAATGACATCAGAAGTTATCAGAGGAGGCTTCGAAGTGCGATACAGTTGAAAACTGAGTTTCTCGTGTAATTGCACCTATAGAAAAATTGGGAGTCACCCGGTATAGCTTAGAAAATAATATTTTAAAATTATACTAAATATAGGTGATAAACAAATTGTCGTTAGAGGACAAATAATAAGCTTCCTATTTATCAGCCCACGTGTCGTTTTAGTTTTATTATTATTTTTTATGAACTGTGCTAATGTTCAGTAGCATAAAAAAACTAAAACGAAAAGTTGTCTGATATATAGGAAGTTTATTATTTGTCCTCAAACAATTTCTTTATGACCTACAATTAATACTGAAGGATACAATTACAAGTTCAAATACTAAATATAGTTATTACTATTGTGAAATACAAGAGTCCTTGCATTAGTCATTCAAAAGTACCTAAAACTATTCTCTATTTGGTAATTTTTGTTTGAACATAATTTTTGATACCAGCTTAATTATATTCTAATCCAATTTTTTGAGTGTTCCTAAATCATGAATATAATACAGGGTTGGGCAAATCTTGATTTAAAAAAAAATCAAAAATCATTGATTTGAATAAAAAAATCATGATTTTTTTGATTTTGGTCTTAATGCCCGATAAAATAGGTACCTGTCAACAGTCATGTCCATTTTTTAACTTAAAACTATTTTAATTTTGTGTATTTCATGAATTTGAGTATTATAAAATTAAAACAAAATATAATTCACAAAGAAAGCCATTCTCAGTAGGACGATGTGGGTCGACCGACATGTCTGTACAAGAAAATTCCTGTAGCCCTTCCGCGCGTATAAGTCGCATAAGAATGATTTCTCTCAGATCTCAGATCATTCTCCCATTGAACATTGAAGTACAAAGTCCATTATGCAAGCGAGAGAAAATTAAAAAAAATAAAATTTAATGCTCGGTCTTTGCCCTTCAAAAACATCATGTTTTCTGAAGAAATTACGAAAAACGTCAGTGGAATTCAGTGGTGGGGCTATCACAAGCTGACGATGATTCAGAAATCAAAAAACAGATACCTGTGTTAAAACAATTTCTTTGTGCTATTGCTTCTTCAGCCTCAGTGGAAGGAGTGTTCACTACCTTTGGACTGGTACATTCCGATTTGAGAAATAAACTGGGGGTTGAAAAGGCACGAAAATTAGTATTTTTGTTCAAATATTATAATGAAAATTAAAATTTGAAGCATGTTCTATGTTAGTTCCAATGTCAGAAAACTAATGATTATAAAATAATGTAGAGTATGATTAAGATATAAGGTATATGTTTTAATATCTAGTTTTTTTAGGGGTTTTACTATTTTATTTTAGTTTAATATTTTTTATTATTCAAATAAATAATAAATGTTCTCGAAATTATTATTTTGATTTGAATTGTGATTTTTTTTAAAAAATCACTTGATTTAAATCATGATTTTTATCTTGATTTAAATCAATTGATTTAAATCAGCCCAACCCTGATATAAAACTATTTATTTTCCCAGCTAAACAGGAATATAAAAGGGGAACATTCTCCATGAAAATTGAAAAATGAAAAATGTGACTTATTTGTAATATCTAACAGAAAATAAATGACATGAAAAATACTTGGCTTGGTATCTTAATATTAAATGACAGCTAATTATTATAAAAATATCATCTAGGTCTTTATGAACTGAAAATTTGAATTTGAAACTTCAACTACAACTTTTTCAAAATATGAATGAATCTCAGGTAGGTATAAGTGTAGCATCTGTATTTTTTTTTACCTGCCATAAACAGCTGTTCTATTGTTACATATGCTTTGGTGAATGTGTATGAAAAAGACCCTCACTTTAACCTGAATATTGCATCCCTACTTCTGTACTGGCATTGAAATTGGGTTATTAAATTCAGAAAAGAGCTTTGCATAATCTTTGATGAAATAGTTTTTACCGAGGGGGAAACTACTCTTTCATTAGGTGTGCATCATAACATTTTCATTAATTCATTATTAATTTAATTAAATTCATTATTCGAAATGTCGAAAACTCACCAGAAATTATTTTTGCGCAAAAAAAAAACATTTGAAAACTGATTCAGAGCTGACCTACTCGAGAACGGTTAGAGATAGGCGAATTCTGCGAACGCCAATCGATTCAGAATTGCTGAATTAGTATATATTGGGAATTTGAACGAAAAAAATCGACGGACAAAAAAGGCAAGTATATCATGATAAATAATTTTTTGAACTTTTTAAATTTTAATTTTTCAAATTTCAAATTTTTATCCCCGAACATATTTCGACTTGCTTATTCCGAATCTTTGAACGAAAATGTCGAAAACTCGTCAGAAATATTTTTCGCGACAAAAAAACTATTAGAAAACTAATTCAGAGCTGACCAACTCGAGAACGGTTAGAGATAGACAAATTCTGCGAACGCCAGTCGATTCAAAATGGCCGAATTAGTATGTATTGTGAATTTCGAGTCAATCGAAAGAATTAAAAATTACTCGAAAAAGTTGCAAGGGGTTCACCCCTAAAAATCATGAAAAATACCAAGTCGTCACATCGACTTGAAATTTGTACTGTGTACGTAAAATGTCATGCTTATTCCAAAAATGTGTGATTTTCTATGCTCAGATATAAGATTTAGCCGGAAAAAGGTGTTTAAGATAAAATATTAAATTTTCAGAGATTTTTTATTTTTCATTTTTGAATTTAAAATTTTTGTCCTCGGACGTATTTTGACGTGCTAATTCCGAATCTTTTAACAATAATGTCTAAAACTCATCAGTAATATTTTTGACGGCAAAAAAAACATCAAAAAACTGATTTCGAGCTGACAAACTCGAGAACGGTTAGAGACAGACAAATTCTGCGAACGCCAATCGATTCAGAATGGTCGAATTAGTAAGTATTGTGAATTTCGAGTTAATAGAAAGAAATTAAAAATTACTCGAAAAAGTTGCAAGGGGGTTCAAACCTAAAAATCATCAATAATACCAAGTCATCACATCGACTTGAAATTCGCACTGTGTACGTAAAATGTCATGCTCATTCCAAAAATGTACGATTTTTATATGCTCAGATATAAGATTCAGGCGGAAGAAGGTGTTTAAGATGAAAAATTAAATATTCTGAGATTTTTTTTTTTCATTTTTTGAATTTCAAATTTTCGTCCTGGAAAGGAATTTGACGTGCTGATTTCGAATCTTTGAACGAAAATGTCGAAAACTCATCAGAAATATTATATTGATATATATATTATACCGAGCATTAGACCGCTTAGCCATTACAGATTCACGATTAAAACGTTTACATGAAAAATATACGCTAATCAAAATAGTCAAATCGCATATCATGCCCCTTCAATAGTTTTTTAGAGAATAACCCGGCCCCTAAAACTTTTCTTATTATTTTTCATTGGAAGTAATTAGTAATTAGGTGTACAAAAAATTACTAGTTGTTTCCCCCTCGGAAATCATATTCAAATTCTGTGAACGGCATCTGGAAGTAAAGATCAAACACTACAATTTGTATATTTTGGATTTTCATCTGAGAGGTGAGAAATGTGTCGAAAATGCCACTGAAAGTTTCTCTTAAAGCTTGAAAGTGTGTTCATGGCATAGTCGAGTAGCAGTAGTGGGGGAACTATCGAGGAGAGGAGAGTATAACCGCGCTTCGATTTGAACAATTCCCCCACTACCGCTCCTCGATTCTGCCACAAACGCACTTTCAAGCGTTTGAGGCAACTTTCAGTGACATTTTCAACACATTTCCCACCTCTTGGGTGAAAATCCAAAATATACAAATTATAGATATTGATATCTTCTTCCACATACCTTCGGCATATCATGCAAGATGTGCCCTTAAATTTTTTATAATGTGATTTAACAAAAATTACACATCAGACAGAAAACATCTTGCACATAGTTGAACCACATGTTATTAGAAAACCTTATTTAAATATTTGTATTCCGATGATAATAACAAAACTTTCTCATTTTCTCCACACCAGAGAGCACTAAATTGAAAAAATTGAATTTTGTCAGAACCCTTGCTGTTACATTGGTTCGTATCTAACAGTTATATCACAATTCCACTATCATTGCGATGATAGGGAAATCCAAAAATATCGCGTTTTTCCGATTATAATCAATTTTTGATGATAATCGTGCACGAACGTTTCACTAATCACATAATCTTAAAAAGAGTGCGTCAAGTTAAAGAGGCTAGAGTTTTCAACATTGCATGCGAAGTGAAACGCTCTGGCACGATTATCATCGAAACTTGATTATAATCTGGAAAATATCATGTTTCTGGAGTGTCATGTCATCACAATGGTCGTGGAATTCTGATATAACTGTTAGAAACGAACCAATGTAACAGCCAGGGTTTTAACAAAATCCAATTTTTTTAATTTAGTGCTTACTAATTATCATTGAAATACAAATGTTTCAGTATGGTCAAGCTATTCATATGATAATAATTTGATATTTTTATACAGCTAGGAAAATATTTGAAAAAAATTTCTATTTTCAATTTTCTCTCATTATTTTTTCAAACTCCGTATATGTGTATAGTATAAAATTTAATTCTTAGCAACTTTTTCAAATCACTTTTTTTGATATCTTGCCATTTTACCCCACTTTTTGCGTTCTCATAGTAATTTTTTTCAATTTGCCGCCATACCAGCGATCACGTGACATGTGTCAAAATCGATTTTTAGGTTATCGGACATGCACAAACTTTTCCCAAGAATCTTTTTTCTAATACTCTAATAATAAACTTTTTTCCCATATGGTACATACTTTTTGGCGGTCACTGTATATATAACGGCACAAGCTCTTAAAATCCGTGAAAAGCAATATTGTCTTATCAAGTTCATCCGTTCAATCCTGACTACTAAATAGCAGTTAGCTTATAGGAACTTTTCATATTTTATGTAAAGAATCAGTCTGCGGAGTATTGTGATTCACTCTGTACGTGTATCTAGCTCGTTTAGCGACATATGAAGTTATCAAAGTTACCCATGCAAATAATGATAATAGCCATTCTCTAACCTGCCCTCTTATGAGTGTTCATGAGGGAGATTATTGTTATCAGTACCCTGCATCTCGGTAACATACTTATAGATATCTTCTCATTTTCAATGGCTATCGAAATGGGAGTTGAAAAACTGACCGATTTTTTACTAACAATACTATCAATGTTCATTATATAGGTATGAGAATAAATTCTTATTTATTTTTTCTAGGTGCTTCAGTAACCAAAGAAGATATAGAGAAAATTGAACAAGCGAAACCAAGAACTCGAAGATCTTCGGCAACTGCCGAACCTGCAGTTGTAGAAGAAGAAAAGAGAGAACCGGTGACCAGAAGTAGAAGGTCGTCAGCTACTGAGGAACCTTCTCAAGAACCGTTAAAGCCAGTAAAAACCCGCAGAAGGTCGATTACTGACGATTCTGCTAAGACACCAGCTGCTGGAAAAAGTACTGAAGGTGATGGTAAATCAAAACCAGTCACTCGTCGAAGGTCAATTTCAAAAGAACCATCGGACGAATCTGTAGAAAATAAACCTGCAACTAGGAGTCGTCGAAGATCGATGGATAAAGATGTTGATGTAGAAATATTAGAGAAAAGAACAACAAGGCAGCGCCGAGCATCAACGGAGAAACTAGAAGAACCTGAAACGAAACTGACCAAACTGACACCCATTAAAAACAAAAGACGACCTTCTGTCACGGATAATGCCGTCGTTTTGGAACCTATCGAGGAAGTAGAACCAGAAAGGAAAAGCCTTTCGCCAGCACCGGCAAATGACACAAGTTCAAAGCCTACTGCAGCTTCAGTTATAAAGAAGCCTGAACCTAGCAAAGTTGATTTGGATCTGAGTATTATAAATGAGTGCAGTTTTACCGAAGGAAATGATAGTCACACTGAAGAAACAACCTCTACTTCTGCAATGTGCACAGAAGCTCTCAAGGAACGTGATCAAATGGAGCCCAAGACTAAAATAGGAGTAGAGGAAATTGAAAAAAATTCTGCCGCACCTGCAGATTCAACAACACCAAAAGAATTGAAAATTGATGGAGGGAAGTCAACTACACCCAAAAAGTCCCCACGGTTTCGATCCACTACTGATTCAGAAACTGCTGCGGATGATATTGGTACCAAAGCTCAGAATAATACAGAAGACCCTAAATCGTCGCCGGAACTCAAAGACGACGTCAAAAAGGAAACATCAAGTGAGGCCATTCCAAACAAATCTGAGACAAGTAAAAAAATTACACCAGAGAAGGTGTCTAAACCCGCAATGGATATTGAAACCACTAAATCATTAGACAAACCTAAACAAACCTCACCAGAAACTTCCCCATCACCTAGAAAATCCCCAAGAATTCTGGCGAGGAAAGAAAACAATAGTGATCAAATTGAGAAAGAAGTCCGAGCACTTAACAGTACAATGGATATTTTAGAGGAAACGAAAACTATTACTAGTACTACTGAGAAAATTCAGTCCCCAACTCCAGACAAAGAAAATCCCAAATCAGTACAACAAACTATAGTTGATCCCAAGGATGCTGATCTGAAAGGTGCTCCTCAGAAAGAATTGAATATTGAAGACGATTCTGTTTTTTTGCCAAAATCTTCAGAATCCAAAGAAAGCCAGATAAAGGAATCGAGTACACATATCAGTTCGGGATCTGAAGATTCATTTCGGTTCCACCTATCAAATAGTAGGCTAGACTCTCCAGGAGAAGCTGAGGAAGACGATGTATTGAATGTTTCCAAAAGCAGTAACAGCAGTGATAAAGAAAACATTGCAGTAGACATCGATAATGATTCAGTTAAGTCTAAAGCACCACTTGGTATTGAGAAAAGAGTGTTGGGAGATTTATCTATTTTAAGTGAAAAACTTATAGATTTGAAGCAAGCTACCACTGTAGCAAGGGTATCAAATGTGTTTCGCCCCAAAAATTTGGAGTTTAGCTTCGTTGAGCCAATGGATGTGGACAAGACATCAGTGGACTTGGAATCGACAACTTCTGAAAAATTAGATCGTACAAAACTCCTTAGCGGGGCAACAGATGATTCCATTGATGAAAGTTTCAGATTAAATTTAAGCATGACTCCAGTGGAATCCGATATCACCATTAAAGTTTTTGATACCCCCACAAAAGTTATTGATACCTCCAAAAAAGTTATTGATACCCCCAAAAAAGTTATTGAAATCGATAAGGACAAGCTTGATGTGAGTTCTGAGAAAGTTATTCCCAAAAGCAACACAGTTGAGTCTGATGAGTTAATTGTGGATGTGTCCGAAGCTTCTTGTGCCACACCAGCAGTGGAATCTGAAGATGTCTCTAATATATCTATTTCCATGGAAATGAAAGAAGAAAGTATTGATCAGGTAATTCCAGATACTGCAAATAATTCGAACTTGTCGACCATCTTGAAAGAATCTGTTAACAAGCCTGATGAACAAGGTGCTTCGAAAATAGTTGAAGATTTGAACATGTCAACCATCTTGGAAGAAGTTAACAATCCTGATGAACAAAATTCTTCGAAACTAGTTAAAGATCAATCAGGTGATGAAAAGACTATAATGTCTCCCGAATATGATTTCCAACTGCCATCTGATGAAAGTAGTTCCGAAGTTGATAATAAATTATTTGAATGTCCGCCGAGTCCTAGCAAAGATGAATCAAGAGCCTCAAATGTTGAAAAGGAAAATAAGGACTTGGCTAATGCAGACAAAGAAATAGTTGATAATAAATTATTTGAATGCCCGCCAAGTCCTAGCACAGATGAATCAAAAGCATCAAATGTTGAAAAGGAAAATCAAGATTTGGTTTGTGCAGACAAAGAACTAGAACCCTCTGATAAAGAAATTTGTGGTAAACTACCAGTTGAACAACATGAACAGTCCTCAACAACCATCATACTAATTGAATCTGAAGAAATAGATGATGTGGAAAAACAAACAACTGAAGTGGAGGAAACTACTAAAACATCCAATAAAGCTTCCAGTGCAAACGAAGAAAATATTGTTGAAGCCTGTGAATCAGATGATGTGGGAAAAGAAAAAACTGAAATGGAGGAAACGGCCAAAACACCCGATAAATCATGTAGTGCAACTGAAAACGAAGAAAACATTGTTGAAACCGGTGAATCAGATGATGTGGAAAAAGAAAAAACTGAAATGAAAGAAACGGCCGAAACACCCACTAAAGCTTCCAGTACAACTGAAACCGAAGAAAATATTGTTGAAACCGGTGAACCAGATGATGTGGAAAAAGAAAAAACTGAAATGAAAGAAACGGCCGAAACACCCACTAAAGCTTCCAGTACAACTGAAACCGAAGAAAATATTGTTGAAACTGGTGAATCAGAAATGGTTATAAATCAGGAACTTCATGGAATTAGTGAAAAAAGTCCTGAAAAATCTATATATGAAGAAAACGAAAAGGATATTGGGCAAAAACATGAAAGTAGTAATATTATGGATGAAGTTATAAGCGATAATATAGAGGCAGAAATAGAAAACATCCCAGAAGGGGACAAAAGTACTATCAACAGTAGTATTATAGAAAATAAAGAAATAGATGATAATCCAAATGTGGCACTGGAAAACATATCTGAGAATGAAAATCACACAAACATTAATTCTGAAGGTATAAGCATCGATAAAAAGTTTGTGGCACTGGAAAACATATCTGAGAATGAAAATCACACAAACATTAATTCTGAAGGTATAAGCATCGATAAAAAGTTCCAGATAGATGACCAGGATGAAAAAACAACCGAGAAAAAAGAAATGACATCAGAAAAAATCAGTGATGATTTGAAAGATGAGCAAACTACAGATGATAACAGCCCACCTGAGATAACAAATATAAAAACTTTTACCGAAGTACAAACAAGACAGTCACCTGAATGCGTGAAAATTCCTTTGGGCATTGAATTGATTAAAACAAGCGATGTATTGATATCTACAGAAGTACCGGCCAAGGAAAATAATGAATCATCTCGATGTTCCATCAATACAAATATTGATAATGATAGAGACAGCAATGAAGATGCTGAGTATGAAGAAATGGAAAGAAGTTTTCAAGATATCGTGAAAGATGATGAAGTGGAACTTGAAAAAAAGTCTGAATCACCGATATCCCAATCCACAAAAAAAATAAAAAAAT
This sequence comes from Chrysolina haemoptera, assembly GCA_958298965.1. Classification (NCBI taxonomy): domain Eukaryota; kingdom Metazoa; phylum Arthropoda; class Insecta; order Coleoptera; family Chrysomelidae; genus Chrysolina; species Chrysolina haemoptera. The sequence continues at coordinate 23,714,753 of OY282600.1, read as the reverse complement.
CTGAGACAGCAAGACAATCGAAAGGGGAAGGATTTGATGATATGAAATCAGATATAAACGAAAGATTGGTTGAGCAACACTCACTTGGAACTGATTCACCACAAAAGATGAGAAAAAGCAATCTTAGCTTTGATAACTCTGAGGCAAGGACTGAAAGCAGTATGCTAGTCCCAGCCTCCTCAAAAACTCCCAAAAAAGGAAAGAAAAAGACCAAGAATCATGCAACAGCACATAAAACTGATGAAACAGCTGACACTGAGCAAGATGCACTAAGTACTGTGGACAATGCTTCAGGCAAAGCATTAGTAGATCAGCAAGCGTTTGATTTCAAACTACCTAAAGATAAAAGAAAGTCTGATAGAATTGATACTGAAGATGTTGCCAGTAATTTGGGAGAAACTGATATCGACATTGAAACTAAATCAACCAAGGACAACTTCAAAAAAACTCCTAAGAAGACGAAGAAAAGAGCTAAAGTTATTACATTAGCAGATGATTCTACTGAATCAGTGCCTACTGAAGGACCTACATCAGATGAAATGGAAAGTACCAGCCATTTTTCGAAAAGAACCGATAAAACCAAAAGAATGGAAATGTCAGAAAGTCATGAGAATGGCAAAAATGGAGAAGGGGTTGAAAAACCTAAAACTAAGAAAAAGAAGAACAAAAAATCAAAACTTGATAATTTTACAAACACCAGTGAAAATACCCATGAGAAGCATCCTTTGGAAGGTTTCCGCCATCCAAAGTTGGATGAAATAATAGACAAAATGGTAATGGAGACAAAAAGAAAAAAGGAACATGTGAATGAAGATGAAGGTTCAAGTGAAAATGAATATGCAAGTGAAGAAGATGAGGAAGAGAGTAGAGTGGAAAATACGTATTTAGATACCATGGCAGAGGAAGGTGAAGAAGATACACCATCTGAGGGGAGCAATGATATAATTGATGATGGCGAATCTATAAATACTACAGAATCAGAACGCGAAACTGATGATGATTATGATAATTCGGATTCCTTTATTTGTGATGATGACGTTATTGACTTATTATCCGGAGATGATGAGTTCGACTTGGGAGATGAGAAAAGCAAAAAAAAGAAGAAATCGCGTATCATCAATGTTGAAAAATGTAACAGTGATGTCATCCGAATTGAAAGGAAGGAAAAACCAGTGGAACCAAAAAGACGATCCAGGATTATTTCAGTATCAAGTTCTAGTGGAGATGAAGAAGATGAATCGCTGAAAGAAGTTGTGCAGGTTTCGGAACATGAGCCTTCTGTAGAGTTGAAAGATGAAGAATCCAGTGAGAAACCTAGAAACAGAAAATCTTCCATAACCATAATCGAAAACATAAATGTCAACGACATCAGAGATACTGTTTTGAGTCAAAGGATACATAACTTGGTGGATAGTTTCTGCACAACGATACCTCGGCAGGGTGACATTTCTATGAACCTTTCACTTGAGTATGCAGATAAAGATGAAGAACCTTCAACTGAAACAAATAAAGAAAAATCGCCTAGAAGTTCACTTTCGCAAACATCACCTAAAAAAACGAAAAAAAAGAAAGTCAAGGATGGCAAGAAGAGGGGTAGTTCCGGAGATGAAGCTGTAGTGCCACCAAAGAAACCAAAACTCAGTGAAAGTCTCGATAATTTTGAAGATTTGCAGGACGCTCATGAGGAATCAAATAAACGAAAGAGCAAGAGTTTGGAGGATATCAACATTAAGAAAAATAAAAAGAAGAAGAAGAAGTCGGCAAGGAAAATCAGTGAGGTGGAAGAAGATTCAGAAGTTTCCAACAAAAAGAGAAAATACTCAGAAAACGATTTACGATCAAAAACCTTTAGTCTTCTCAACCAGCTTATTACTGATGTCAAGAATAGACCAAGAAGGGCATTTCAACCCAGCACCAGCAAGGTGGACCCAAGTATTGATGACTCCTGGCAAGTTGAGGTTGCAACTGACGCTATCATGCCATCGACCAGCATTGTTAGTCAAAAAGAAATTGAGAAATATAAATTTCATAAAGTGCATCCTAAAGATTTTAAGACTCAGATGTTATATGGTTCATCCCGTGTCAAGAGAATCGAAACTACAAAGCTTTTGAAAAAAAAAGGTGCATATTCTTGAACTTTATTATTACGTTAAGTTTCATGTTATTTATCCTACTGTTTGTAGCTCGTAAAATTTTAATTTGCCAAGGCTGATGAAAGTTATTTTTGTATTGTCATTTTTCTGTTTATAAACACTATTACCTTTTATTGGATGTTTCATTTATTAACAATATTAATCTCCTAATTAGCTAGAGTCATCTGTTATATGAAATATCTTTGTGAATATGATTCAAACCGTTTTTGTGTTTCGAGGAGCCCCCAGATGACTTTATGATACCTTTGATATCTGAAAAAAGATGGATCTCATAATGTGCGATCTCAAGAACAGTAAGGAACAGAGTGAGTGGAAGAACAAGTTTTCTATATTATTGCTCAAATGTCACTAAAGCCATTTTTTTTTTGGAAAATAAAGACGTTATATTATTATTATTATTACAATTTTTGTCAGTTACTTAAAAGATTGACATGACCTGGCCTATCAACATATTGTCATGGAGACCTTAAAAAATATTCAGGAACATTCCTTCATTTTTTTGTTTTTTTTTCCTTAACCTGCTGTCGCCCCCCCCCCCCCTACGAACGGCAGCCCTCAAAATTCCAAACTTGTGCGAGCTAAGGATTAACGAGGTCTTACCTTTTAACGTGCGATTCCTAGCACGATAACAAGATACTTGTGAAGTATACCTATTCCGAACCAACAAACAAAGTGTTGCTAAATTCATGTTAAATCTTCAGGAGATTTCTGATGTCTTATAAAAAAAATTTCAGTAATATTGAGATTTCAATTTGTTCCTTAAATCTGGGTTCATATACAGGATGTCTCAGCAATTGAGGCAATTAAGAAAATGGGTTGTTATATGGAACATAATGTATCAATAAATGGCAAGAATTTTCGTTTTTGAAACATTCAAAAATGTTCGAAAAATTTTATGAATCGCTTTCAGTTACCTTTGGGAGGTAGTGGTTTAATTATCTGGCCGCTGGCAGTAGTGGCAGTGTTTCAGAGCGGTTTGCGCAGGCTGCAGACCTCTTATCAGTGATTACCAAAAAAAAGTCTTGAAAACTTAATCCAATATGTCCTAAAAAAGTATTCTCTCGTTTCGTTTTGTTTTGTCATCTATACTTCCCATTTTTGGAAACACCCTGTAGAAATTGAGGTTACATACACACGTAAACAAATAAATATGGGTATTTTTATATTGTAATTTAAATTTAAAGAAAGGTATTTACCATACATTGTATTTTTTACTTAAACTTAATTCTGTGAAAAAAAACATGATATACAATTAACAGGAATTCTAAATTATATTTTCAAATCACAAAATTCACCCAACTAAAATTTCTGTCAGATAATAAGGTTGTTAATTTTACCCATTATAACATACTAATACTGAAAAAAATAATCCCATTTACGTCTTTATGGACGTATGTTATCTCCAAAATTTAAAGTTTCTGTTCAACTCGGATGTGAAGAAAAAATAAATTTCGCTTCTGTCTTTTTCAAGAGACGTGTGTGTCCTCCTTTTGAAATATTTTGATTTACACATGAATGAGAACCCAAGTGACATATTTGAAATTTTTTGTTTCCTTTTTCCCAATTCGAAATTGAACATGCTACTCTTAGCGAATGTTGGATGCATTAATTGTGCGTGGAGGCAGCAAAAATATCCTCCCTAAAAATCCTACCAACAAAATCAATAAAGATCTAATTATTTAAGTAGGAAAAAAGTTCTGGTTCCTTATAATAGTAATTGCATGTGAAGTAACTTTTTGAAATAAACTATAGGTATGTCGTCTTCAATAATGATATATTGTATATGCTAATATGTCAGATGTTAATATATAACCTATATTTCAAATTTTATCTCAATATCTCAAAAACTGAAAGAGCAATGAAAAAAAAACTTAAAAAATCTTGAAATTTCAACGCTCTATAGTTCGGTAACGAAGCGTTTGCGGACACGTGTTTATGGGAAAAAAAGTATTATTTTGACCTGAGAAATACGCCCCTCAAATGTTGATACTGAATTTTGAAACACCCTGTATATTATTTGGTTAAATTATTATGTGGTCGTAGGAAAAAATAGTGTACATTATTAGCTAAGCGCCATATTGGATGCGACCCTCATGGTTGCCAACTGCGTAAAAAGTGTTGTCTCTGTCTCTGCCATGGATTCACCCATGCATATATAGTGCCATCTCACTTTTTCTGTGACAAAAGAATTCTATGATACACGGAACGGGTCGCATCCAAACATGGCGCTTGATTAATAAGCTCAATTAGGACCTACATATAATCAAAGACTAATAGTCGTTGACCTATAGTTACCTATTATCTGTACTACTTATCCTCTGACGTATCTCTCCAGAGAAGAGTGGCACGTGACAGGCTGACAGATGACTTCAAGATGATATCTGACAGACAACTCTTGTCTATGCTGACAGCTTCATATATAAATGTCGAAGACGTAATGATCCAAGTCTCACTATAAAAATAATCTCTGTGATTATTCCAACACGCCATCTCTTGATACTTTTTTCAACAATCCATCCACTCACGAAAGAAACCTCATCTAAGTGGTAATATTCAACGTTCAGCTATCAATCAATAGGTGGCGATACCTCTATAAAAAAATGTTCATTTGAAATAACAGACTCTGAATTCTTTCAAGTCATTATTGTTAAAATAATTCATCTCGTTGATAATATATTTCTCACAAACATAATCACTTCTCTGGAACACTGTCGAAGGTTTATTGAATTGATGTTTATTCGAATGCTCCCGCCCAGTTTCAACTATGCGTCATATCTCTTAATCGATATTTCGAGCCAAGCAACGCTATGCGAAGTTATGGTTAGGATGTAGACTCACGGACGACCTCCTTTCGAGATATACTTTCAAATAGTGCTAGGAATCGCACGTTAAAAGGCAAGACCTCGTTAATCCTTAGCTCGCACAAGTTTCAACTTTTGAGGGCTGCCGTTCGTAGGAGGACGACAGCAGGTTAACGAAAAAAACAACAATATGTCCATCTTGGTGTGTTTGAAATAACACAAGAGTTTACTCGAAATTCTTTCAAGTCATTGTCTTCAAGTGATTCTTCTCATAGGTGATGGATATTTCGATATTCCTCGCCAACTTTTCTGGAACACTTATGGAGCATGGTCTTCAACTGTTGGACGTCAGACGTCAGTGCCAACACTGCCAACCACACACACATCCTTGTTAAATGGTGTTCAATATCTTTGATGAACACGATTGGTCAGACATCTATGGATCAAAAATGGTAGGCATCGAGAAAGTGAGAAATATGAGCATTTTATATGTGAACAAAACATTTCCTGAGCCTACCCTTCGATAGTGAATTTGAAACGTGATGATAAAAAATCAGGCGGAATCAAGCACACATCAGTTTGAACACTATTGGCGTTGTTGGATAATACAGAAGATTATATTATTATTATTGTATTATCAAACAACGCTATTGGAGAGTTTAGCATTAGGTCACGACCCCTGTCGGAATATATTTTAATCTGTCGAGCAAGTGCTAGCTAGCACGTGCTAGTCAGCTGTTTTTTGTTTGTGTACAACGACCTGAAAATATCACAGTTATTATTTCCTTCGATATTTTGATAACACTTCAATTGTCTTCAATCTAACACTTGAATGATATGAAAAACCACTCGAGGGAATTACAATAATAAGTCAAACACGATAAAATTGAACGAATCTGCAAATGACGATGATTTCATATTTTCACATAAACAAATGTAAACAATAAACACTGCCTAAGTCGCCATTTTTCTAGCGATAGTAGCGACACCATCGATCGATTACCAACGCATAGAGGTTACAAATCTAGTGGATTTTGTGTTTTCCTGATGTTACCAATAGATTATCAGTGTAGAAAATCTATCAGCGGATGTACGCCAAATGAAAACTCAGCATAATGTGCATTACAAGTTGACCCAGCTTGTTATGCAACTAACAATACACACAGCAATGTCTCGTATACATGAAGTCTTCGTCTTCGAGTTGTAATTTCGGCAAATAATTTGGAGACTAGAAACCATGACTACCATTTGCCGGTTGTGTTTACAAAAAGATGAAAGTGTAGCAAAAGTCAATATATTCGATCTAAGTCTGAGTGACACGTTATACTGGATATTTTGTGTTGAAGTAGGTATAACCTAAAAATTATTTGTGTTTGTATTTACTGTGTTCTCTTGTCCACTCATAATATATCAGCTCTGAATTTGGAATCGATCAGCTGATACCTTTGAAAATATATTTGAAAACCAATATGCAGTTAGTGTCAAAGTATAGTTTGTTATCAGCATGCCTTCGTTCAAAATTTCTTGATTTAGTTCTTCGGAAACATGGGTTGACATTGAGTAAATTTTTATTTTATTCTCTTTGACTCCACTGTGCTAGCTGGTTTTGGTGTGACTACCTTCTCAATGAACTGGAGAACATGATATATTCTTTCCCTGTAATCAAAATCCGTAAAACTGTTTTTGCAAGACGGAGCTAGGTAGGTAGACAAAATAGCCGATACTTATCATATCAAGATACCATCATATTTATCAACATTTATTCAGGAGCTTCTAGTAGATGAGCTATCAAGAAACATAATTTCATATTTTATTCATCGGAGCATTTTCTTTTCCACTTTGAACAGGCTCCATGAACAAACCTTAGTACCCGATGATATATCAACCAGGAACGGAATCATACGAAGAGTGGAAAATGGGAAATATCTCTGGATCTTCCTTCTTTGAAACTAACAACTACCCTTCCAAGTACCAACAGTTCATTTTGCAGATAAAAATTGAATCGTGATATGAAAGAAAAATATAATTTTTCAACAAAATCCCCCATATGAATAATTTATAATTAACCAAGAAGATATTGCTGAAAATGCAATAAGTGGATTACTCAAAAAGTATTGTTTTCAGCAAGTAAATGAAAATACTCAGGAAAAGGAATAGAGTCTATATCAGAGATGTCTATTGAAACAATTTTCTTCGTTTCTGAAATTCCCGCTTGAAGAAATGTATTTTATATATTAGACCTACGTTTACTTCCAATATCTTTTGATCCATAGGGTGGATGGATTAAAAGTCATTTCAATCCTGTGAGATATACTTTATTTATCATATCGACAGGAATAATAATAATAATGCTCTCAAATCGAAAAATCATACTGCTTGCAGTAAGAGAAAGCTTAGCCGGGTAAATGCAGAAGGCCGTCATCCTTGGTTCACTGTGTCTGCTCAGGTCACATGATTCTTGGACCCAGTAATCACCCTACGAACATGTGGAGTGACTATTTACCAGTGTGCCCTCCAGTAGTATCAGAGCTTCCGAACACAGGGCATGACTGGAATATTCCTTAGGGAAAAATAATGATACGAATAGTAATAGTCACGTGATGGGTATAGAGGTCCCGGACAGTAGATGCAGAGCATATCGTGGGGCACCAGAGACCATAATGCATTTGCTGTTGGCTTGTCAAGCTTATGTGGTCTCAGCATAACCTGACGCTATCAATATTGTATTACCATGTACGACACTCGTACGGTATAGACGAGACACTGGTGTTGCTTTATGCTCTGGGGGATATTGAGTTTGTGGTGGAAAATGAGAATTTCTGAATCTATTGGAACTACTTATTCCTCAACCTCAGGCAAATACAAGCCAACAAGTCTGATATAGTCCTCCTCGACCATCAAAGTAGGATCATTTTTGTCAAGAGTTTTCGGCTCTTGGCGAAACGAAGAGGAGAAAAAACCGACTAATATCGATATCTACTCTTTGAACTACGCAGGCTTTTCCCAAACAAAATTTCTGTATTTATATACCACATTAGGAATATAAAACTGCAACAAAAATCAGTAGGTGTAGGTATAATAAAATGCATAATTCAAGATTTAGCAGAATCATCGTTATCATGATTATATGAACATTTCGAGTATTTCTCCAATCTAATTCATTTTTAATATCGATGGGAAGAACGAGTTAGGTTTGGTCTAGTGCTCATTCAGAATTCAAAGGCAAAGCTAATTTAGTTGACCTGTTATAAGAAAAGATAATTTGATATGACTACTGTAATTTCAATATATGACTTACTAAACTCAAACAATAAGTTATGAAGAATATGGATCCTAACCCAACAATTTCACAGGTATGGCCATCCTTATAAGGAAAAAGTTTTTATCGAAGGAACAACAATGCATTTGTTATTTATTTCTTCAAATAATCTGTACCTACTACTTATATTCCCTTAAAGAATATTGTTTGAATAAGAATGAAAAATACTCATCCATACTGATATATTTTTTTCAGTACACAAAATATAACTTTTTTTTTCTATTGTGAATGTACTTATCACAAAATATATCATGTCATCCAAATTCTCTTGTATAATTGAGTTTTCATTATAATTATGATTTGTGAATAAGTGACAAAGAGCAAAGGCCCTAAGAATGAACCTTGTAGTACTTCGTATTTATTTTCACTACATTATAATGCCTCCATGCTCTTGTTTCCATGCTGATAACAGTACTGCTAACTTGAGTTTTGGAAATTATACCTACCCCGTTCCTGTAAAATTTTGTACTTACATATTGATGAACTTATACAATTTCAGATGAACCTTCTGGAATACTAAATGTATCAGAAATCATCTGGAATGTACCTTCAATTTCAAATATATGTAGTTGCTAAAAATGCTTTGTGTAAAATATAAAATGTTTCAGATTGATGTTGGAGATTCTTATTCTAAATTGATATGTAGCAAATGCTTGTATATTGTTAAATATGTAATGCGAGTGCAAAAACAGTTCCAGACCAACCAATACATTCTGAGGGAAAGAATTTGTCCAGTAGATTATGATGTTGAGGTAAGTATTGATGTCAAATGCATAACCAAAAAAGTGCAATCTTTATTCAAAACAATTCTTTCAATAATTTGGGATGTTGACTAAACCAATTCAAACAACGGTGATTATTAATTTTGTTGGTGATAAAACCATAATTCTCAACAAACTAGATGGTCTCAGTGATCATGACTTGATATTTTTGCTAAAATTGTAGGAGCGATATCTTTTCACTTTGCACTGTGTACCCTTATGATATTTTCTTATTAAGTAATATGCGAGTTAGCTCTCTTTATTAGTATCCATTATCAGCAATAACAATTCTCATGATCTATTATTAGTGTATACAGGACCGATCCAATACTGATCCTTGTGGAACTCTTGTTTTTGTCATTTATTTTTATTAAAACATATAACTGAAACCATATTTTTGAAGTCTTTGAAGCATTGTATCATATTTGACAGAGTTAAAGACTTTCGATACACTAAGTTAACACTCTTTGTTCTCAAAAAAATTGTTTCCGAGTCCATTCTAGAGTTTTGCATTCATACTGATGGATATCTAATTTTTTTACATTGGTATCCACACTGTTCCCTCCAAATATAATTGATTGATAGAGTTGTTCACTTGTAGTTTTGAAACAAGTTATATTTTGTTATAGGATCATTATCACATTAGAAATTACCTTTTATTTGTTATTCGATATCAAGCAATTATTGTCAATATGTATGAGGAAGAAATTTCATTACCAAAAAAGTGACTTAGACTAAATATAGTAGCTTTGTTTTATTTTTTCTTTCAGACTGCTAATTGTACTAGAGATGTAGGTACGTCAATGGAATACCAGCCTTCTGATGATCGTTTATCGATATCAATCGATACACTTTCTAAGATAAATCGCCCCTTCGTTAACATTGAAAAATTCGAAGACAGTGAAGTTTATAACCAGTATAAAAAAATTAGCAAACGATCCTATCAGAAGAAGAAACATGTGGAATTAGAAACGGTAAGGTTTATGAAAGTATGTTCGGTAAGATCTCATATTTATACAGTATCGGAAAGCTTTCATATGGTGGTTTCATGAGAGCGTAAAGAATGGCTTGCTATATGTTGAGAGAGCATTATAATTTCTTCTCGACTCACTTGAGGAAGGAATATCGAAGTGAGCTGCGTGTGGTGTGTCGCATTGCCACGTGGTCCATTAATGCGTCGGGTGGGGTAACAGGAGAGGCGCACAATAGTGAGTCTCTCTTGTTTATGTGGTATTATCATATCATTGCGTTCCTTGTTGCTCGCGTAGATTTCTGTCTTTACCCCAGATGAAAAGTTTCCGATACTGTATAGTTTAGTTTATTGAAAACTAGGCAATTACATTATGAATCCATAGCAGCACTGAGTAGATACTGTAACCCACTGTTAGTTGAGGGTGTTAACACACTGCAACCTCAAAAATCTTTTGTGTCCTCTTCTACTGTCCAGCCATTCAGAATGTCTCATCAGCTAAAGCAGGCTTACCTACAGCCTTTAGAAAGTTTAGGATAGTGGATAGTTAGGTGAACCTTCCTTTTCTATTCAATGTACTTCCAAGTGTTGCCACCTCAGGTTTTTCAAGGTTATGCATCGTGATCGAATGTGTATAGGTTTTGCCGTTGTCCTCGTAAAATATCTGTAGTCTTCTTCCTCTACTATCCCAAGCTTCTTGATAGTATTCTGAGCTTATTTTTATTGTTGTTGACCTCTTCTAGTTATAGTTTCCCAGTAGTATCTTTGTCTGCCTGATTCTTTCTGGTTTCATCCAGTTTTGTTGTGTACTTCCTTCTTAGTTTCATCAAGTACTTATTGTACTTATTCCGCAGAACCGAGCTCGCCACAACAAAGAAGACCTTAGAGAAAGTGCAAAGACTAGCATGTCTTTGTATAACAGGATCAATGAGGTCGACTCCAACAGCAGCAGTAGAGGTCATTCTGCACTTCACTCCTCTCCATATCATGGTGAGGAGAACTGCTTGGGAAGCAAACCTCAGGTTGGCTGAAGTCGGACTCAAAGGGGCAGCACACGGTGTAAAGGGCTCAACCCCCACCGACTGTGCACACCTTGCCGATCTCCCAACTGACGAAATTACCAGGAAATTTAGTTTCGAGAATTTTTTTCGAACGGAACTAAACACCAAGCGAGAATGGAACATAGAATCCATTCGAGCACTGGGGAAGAATACCATAACATGGTAACATGGTACCATGGTCTTTGGGCCTCATACCAAATACTCCCAACCCATGGGCCAGTTCCCCAGAATTTTCCAAGCGAAAATCACGCTATAGAAAGGTGCATTCAGTTCAACCTCAACAGGAAATACCGGAACAAGGAAATCGTGATCCTCTCCGATGGTCAAGCAGCCATCAAATCGTTGTGCTCTTCTAACATCAACTCGAAGATGGTTTGGGAATGCCTAGACAAACTTAATGATCTAGGCAGGAACAACAAGGTGACCCTCCTCTGGGTGCCGGGGCACGTCGGAGTGGAGGGCAATGAACAAGCAGACATCCTGGCACGGAAAGGCGCAGCAACGCCACTGATCGGGCCAGAACCATTCTGCGGACTTGTAAATCTTACTTCCGAGAAGAACTCAATAAAGCTGAAGAAGCAATACGAGCAATATACTGGCTAAGACTTCCAGGGCTTAAAGATCTCCTCGGCAATTTCAACCGAGCAAGATCGAAGACACTGATTAACTAACCTCAGCAAAACTAGTCTAGAGACAATCATACCTGAGGAAGCGAGGCTTAGAGGAGGACAGCACCTGCAGATTCTGTGGGGAACATCCAGAAACACCCCACCATATATTGATGGAGTGTTACACTGTACATCGTAAAAGATTGAATATACTGGGATCACACCAGCTGACTGTGGGAGAAATACCACAAGTAGACCCCCTACATATCCTAAAATTCCTGAAGGAATTGAGGCTTGAAGGGCTGCTGTAAACAAGAACACCTTGTGATAGCAAAAGAAGATGGGGCACAATAGATCTAACCAGGTCACAGCGCATCAGTACCAATACTAACATACAACACTTACAATACTTACCAATACCAATATTCCACAGAAAGGTACAGGCCCCAAAAATTGTGTTTCAGTCCCTTTTTAGCAAGTACATCTGCTTTTCCATTATCTTCCAGCCCAGTGTGCCCTGAGCACTCTCAGGCCATCTTGGCACTGAGTGAAGGTAGTTAAGTTATGAATACATGTACCACATGTGTCATATGGTGATCTTGAGCTAATCTGTGATAATACTGTTGGGCTAATGAGATACTATACTGTGAATCAAAATGTAGGTATTGTTCTGCTTCTATGAAAAATTAAAATTGAGTTCAATATCATCTCTCTTTTAAATTTTTATACACTTGGCTTTTCAAAGATACTGTATATACTGGCAATTTTCTTGAAGCATAAATTCGTAGAAGAAACTGATATAGTGCATTTCTTTACGAGCAAGGAATGGCATTCATTTTCCACTAGTATGAAATTTGCGGCATGAACTATAGGCGAATGATGCAGATCATACGAGTGGGTGCAAGTTTATACACTTTACTTTTTCTGCGGCTATAATAGCGAAATTAAAACATGCCAAGTAAAATAAATCTAGTCATCGTGTAGGATTTAGCCGTCAATCTTCAAGCTATGATGCGAGCACTGTATCACAGAGCTACTTTGCTTGACATTAGTAATGTTGTGAAAAATAGTATGAGCATACTAGAAAGTAACTTCAAGAGTAACATGTTTTTTCTGTGAAGGATTTGTAGGCCTTCACATATTCTTCTTCAGATAAATCTGAGATCGAATTTACATATTCCTGTTTTACGGTTCAGTAAGAGCTTGGAGAGTAAGTTCTAAGTCACTTTCGCTGCTCATCATACTATTCAAGTTCTAAAATTTTACTATAGTATTCATGGATTGAATTTTAACATTCCATGGGATACTTTATCCACTTATCGATAATTTTTTCACCTCAAATGGTCCTTTCCAAGATTATGTTAGTTTGGGAGTTTTCTTTCTTTGAGGGTTATGGGGTAACCTTTATTGAAGCATTGCAGCTGATCTGTCTGCCATCATAGTGGAAGGTCTATCCCAGTCCCTTTGATGGTTTTTCACAACCTTGGAAATATGTTTTCCAAAGTTTGATTGGATCTTTCAATCTTGCTGTTCTCTTACAACTTTTCTTGAGACAAATAATTTTTTCCTTGGTCGGAATGTGACTTCATCCATATTCCGAATTCTGAAATTATGTCCACTAGTCGTCTAGCAATTGTGTGCGCTCATTGGTCTTGAATGGCATAGGATCCTACCCATTTGCGAAAATAATAATAAAAATACTTCTTAATAAACTCTCGTAGAGTGTAGGTACCGAAAGACAGCCTGGACGGTCAATGTGCATTCCAAGCAAGCATTAGGCGCCAGGAATGTCTAGAAAACCCATATCACACTTCCTTTTCATCAATGCAAGTGGTAGTCTTTCCATACCGATTCTCCTTGGAAATATTTCTCTTGTACTGGGTCTCGAACCACAGTTTCAATCGGTTTTTCGGAGTCTAGTACTTTAAAATCGGTATTAAGTTGTTTGTTTTTCAGGTCCACTATGCAATAACAGTGTTCCAAAAAATCGGTCCACCAAACTCCATATCCAAGTAGTAAATGAAAACTATGCAGGTTATTTTTAGCAAAGGGTATCATTACTGGTTATACCTTGAATCAAATTATTTTCTAGGAATCTATTGAAATATTTTTAACAGTTTTTGGTTTAAATATGGACAAACCAGCACCTGTATCAATAAAGCAGTTTGAAGGTATTGGTTGCGTCCATGATATAATACAAATTTTTCGAACTGATCATAAGTAATTGGGCTATAGAAATATTTGTTCTGGGAAGTTCAGGTTTGGATTCAAGTCGTCTGATAGGTTCAGGGTTTGCAGTTCCGAAATTGGGTCCGTTTGCTGATTTTGGTGGATTGAAACATGTAGGGTCTATAGGAAAATCCTGATAATTTTCGTATTGATTTGGCTCTAAATATTCAGTATCGTAACAATCGGACTGATGAATAAAATCTTAGTATTCTTGATAGTTATCAGTATAACCATCAGCATCAAAAGTTTGAGGGTATCCATAATTAGCCATATAATCATCGTCAAAATTTTGTCAGTCCAAATAATTAGCGGTATAATTATTGGGGTTAGGAGTCTGCGAGTTCAAATGATGAGTTCTTTGAGTATTATTGAATCTGTTGAAATTTGGGTTTCATTGAATGACTGAGGGCCTCTGTTGGTTAAAATTAGGATTTGGCACACTTATTGGAGGTCTAGATTGTGAGTGATTTGATTGGTTTTGGTTTGGTGTCTGATTTGGTTGATTGGGTCTTGGATTTTGAGTGAATCTCGGTGTTTGTTGAAAACGGTCTCTGGAAATTTTGTTGAGTTTGTTGGGGCTGTTAGAATTGTTTTGTTCAGCATTCGTTCAATGTATGCCCTTGTCATTTACAGAAAGAACAACATTTTTATTGTTATAGGATTTGGATTTGAGTTAGTTTTTCTAACTTGGTTTTGTGGAATTGTGTTTATAGTATTCGTCGATTTTTGCTGTTGGAAATAGTTCGAAATAGTTACTCTTTGGATTGCAGAGAGCTTGTCGGGAGAGTTACTTGGTCTAACTAGTTGTACAACTTGGGGTTCTAAACCAGCTAAGAGGGTGTTTAGTGCGATCGTTTCGACGAGAGCACTTTGGGATACTTTTTGGTCTTTAATTAAATTTTGTTTTTGGATACACGCATGCATTTTTGCATTATGCCTTTGTAGCCTATTAATGAAAATTAGTGGTGATTCACCTGGTAGTTGATAAATTCGTTGAAAATCCTGTATCAACGAGGTTAAATCGCGAGTATCACCAAAATATTCAACAGGATTCTTATTTCATCCCATGTTTGAGGGTTACGAGAACTTATAAGTTCCGCGGCTTTTCCTCGAACTTTATTTTTGATATGCAAAACTACGAGCACCTTCTGGTCTTGCACAGCCATGCGGTAAGCAGTATTACAAGCATGGGTAAAAGTATTCAAAAATATTTGGTCACCATCATATTCGGGGACGAACGAAGTTAGCGTTCCCGTGCTCTTCCTCCGTTGAAGAGACCGTACAGCCGTTCTTCCTTGGTTTTCTTCGTTTTAGGTTGCTGAGATGAGTTGCTGAGTTGAGTTGCTTAGTTGAATTGCGAGAGCTTCTGTTCCTTTCTTTTAAGGATTAGAATCTACCTACTTCGGTTAGGCTTTCCTTGTTCCGCAGGAGTTGAAGGTTCCTACAGCGACTGCGCCAATTGTTATATCTGGACTAACAACTTTTCAAAAACTATTTCGGGGTGGTTCGAACAACATGAATTGAATAAGTGAAGTACAAACAAAGAAATCGTAAATTTGTATATTTCAAAATGCTGGCGAAGCTGCTTAGTTGTTGGAATTGGATATTCGTGGCTCGGCTCCTTGAGATTGTCCATTCAGCGGTTTTCTTGGAGTGTAACCTGATATGCTTGGGAGGTTACTCTGGGTGTTGGATATAACATGTATATGATCAGGGATGCTAGCCTAAAGGAGTGGGATTCTGCAGGTTTGACTTCACACGATTCAAACAATATAAAGAAAGCTCACGGGACCACCAAAACAATTCTTTCAAAAGTAAGCTACAAGAAACTATGGTTAAGAAATCTGAAGACTTTGGAAATAACAATTATAATTATATGCATACGACGTAGCTAACAGAAAACACATGATGCCAAGACAACCGGTTGCTGCAAAACTACTCCTCCCACCCCTGGACAGACTCAATGCTGCCAAGAAGGAGTTCGAGTCTATACTGCGATTGCGGATCTGCCGCCCCTCAGAGAGCAACTGAGCCTCCGCTCTGCACCTGGTGCCGAAGAAGGGTGACGAGTGGCGACTGTCATGCCCTCAACGCTTGCACGATACCCGACAACTACCCAGTCCGCCATATCCAGGACACTACGCGACAAGAAGGTCTTTTCCACGATAGACCTGGTACGCGCGTACCACCAGATTCCTGTTGCACCGGAGTACGTTCCGAAAACTGCAATAACCACGCCGTTCGATATGTTCGAGTTCCCGGCGATGAGTTTTGGTTATCGCAACGCAGCGCAGACCTTTCAGCGATTCATCGACGAGAAGCTGTGCGGACTTGACTTCGTCTACGCCTACATCGGCGACCTGCTAATCGCCTCCGAAGACGATGTTCAACACGAGGAACTTCTCCGTCTGCTATGCGAACGCCTCCAGGAGTCGGGTGACACATTGAAATACTGTTTTGAGGCTTCCAAAGTCAAGTTTCTGGGATATCTGGTGTCTGGGGAAGGCATCCAACCACTACCGGGGAAGGTTTCCGCGATGCAGGACTATTCAGAGCCTAAGAAAGGAGCTCCGGCAGTTCCTAGGCATGATGAATTTTTATCGACTTTTCCTGCCTAGAACTGGCCCTGGCCCTGGCCCAGGCGCCTCTTAACGACGTCATCAAGAGGAACATCAAGGAAAAGACGCCAATTACGTGGAACCACGTCGCAGAAGCCACCTTGAACGCTTTGAAGGACACCCTCGCCAAAGCGACGCTTCTTGCGTACCGACATCTTGGCGCCAAGCCCTGATCTGCGAAGCATCATACCACACCGTCGGAGACATCCTGCATCAGCTATAGTGTATTTACATTTCAAATACATATAATGTCAACAAAAGCGCGTGAACGCCAAACTAGAACAGAGTCGTATTATGCTTGTTAACCCTGTAAAATGGATTCGAAAATGTATACATATTTCATATACTTCTTGAAATGTGAACTAAACAAGATCAGGACAGCTATAATTTAATTGAAAACACACCACAGAAATTTGGAATAAAACAAAGCCCTTAATAATTATTGTAACGCAACAAAGCTGAATACAACTCTGCGAAAACATTTCGTTTTGTGTCGGGTTCTGACGACCAATAGCGTTGCGAGAATTGGCGATCACGTGTTGGATCGTACGTATTTAAAATATAAATATACCGTAGTGAACAATCAGTGGGAACCTCTGGGCTTTTTCCCGAAGTCGCTTACGACCGGAAGCTTCTAGCCATCTACGAGGCTGGGAGGTCCATCCGACACATTGTGGAAGGACGCCAATTCGCCTTCTTGACCGACCATAAGCCGCTCACCTTCGCCTTCCGCCGAAAGTCCGACAAATGCTCTCCACGACAGTTCCGCTACCTGGATTTCATCGGGCAGTTTACCACCGATATCCGGCACATCTCTGGTAAGGTTGTTGCAGACGCTCTCTCCCGAGTTGATGCCGTTGCCGCGCCACTTGACATCGTAGCATCCACAGCGTCTCAGCAACAAGACCAAAAGCTGCAGGAACTTCGCCATAGGAACGACTCTAACCTGATCCTACACCAAGTGATCATACCAGGATTCAACACTATCATCTTCTGCGACTTCTCCACTCCAACGGTGCGGCCCTTCCTGACAGCCGCCTTCCGCGATCCACGGACTATCGCACCTCTGCATCAAGGCGACAACGAAGCTGGTGAAGCAGCGTTACTTCTGGCCTTCCATAACAAAGACTGTTGTTCCGATATCAGTTCCTATCGCCACTTCGAGGGATAGGTTCCAAAGTTCAGTCGTGAAAGTTTTGTGAATCAATCAGTAGTCAGTCAGTGCGAGTTACCGTTCCGTGCACATCACTTGGAGTAGTTGAGTTCCATATCTCAGTTAGTGCGAGATCCGGTTTAAGAAATATATACCCTCATCTGTTATTTAGTAATAAAGAAAAATTTAAGCTAGATAATATTTGAATCAACGTATTGCAAATAGGTTGCCTAGCTAAATTTGGGCTAGATGATGTTAAACAATAAAATGTTTACTCAAATTTTTTTGATCAACTTCCCCAATCAGTTATTTAGAAAAATCGAGCACCAGCTGAAAGAATATACCCCAATTAAAGGAAAAAATAAAGGTTGCCTACTATCCCCTCGGCCCAACTATGGAGTTGCCAGGTATGAACAGGTAAGAAAGCGTAGTTATTATACCCTCATAAGTTATTTCATTGAATTATATATCAAATGAAAGCTAATTTCATGCACAATCCAACTACATTAGGTTGCCTCATCAAAAAGTTGGTTAAATCCATGGTTGCCTAGATTTAAGTTTGTAAATTTTCTACCGTTAAGAGTGACAGAGAACCGTTGCGTGCGCTATTCCATTAGGTAGAACAAAGATGCAACGAGTTTTATCAGCGATAATACATCATTATATTTATGAAGCAATAAGTTTTTTCGTGGAAAATGTACGTTTTTTAAAGGAGATGTGTCTGATCGTGAAAACGCGGACTAAATACTGGTAAGGTCAGATAAAATATCACGTAATGATATGAACATTTTTTTTATTGACGAAATACAAAATAATAAGTAAAAAACTCATTCGGATTCCGACTCGTCAGAAGTGCCAATGGCAAAATCAAATTCACAGTTTTCATCGTTTTCTTTGTTTTTTATTTCTATTAATATGTCGTTGACATGTAAGGGTGTTGGGTCCCCTTCAAACCACGTCGGCTTCAAATGGCCATCTAAAAACCAGCCACAATCTTCGGGATTGAATTTAACGCAGCATGCATCGGTTGCATGGAGCCACATTGAATTGACATATATAGTGCGCAAAATTTTCTGTTTTAGTGAGATCCAGCACGGTGGAATCAGATTGGAGTCGATGCCTTTAATCTTCTTTATAAAATGCGTTTGGTCTTTCTTCATTGAATATGTTTTTTCGAACAACTGATATCTAGCTTCATTGATATTGTTACACTGCTTGATCCCATAAAGAAGGGCAGTAAATTCCTGAACACGTTGCATTTTCTCTTCGTGGAGTACATCTTCTGGATCCGTCAAAGATGCGAATGTTTCCTGGAAATTGTTCCGTTTTGAGAATATTTTAAAAGGCTTGACTTTCCCTTTGTTATAAAATGCCGCTGTGTAATCACAGCCCGTATATGCGTGGAAGGCTGGCAGACCCAGGCATAAATTAGGACCCAATTTCATTGCAAGCTCAGTACAGTTAAAGCAATCCACATCTTTCTTAGTGCTTTTCTTCCGTAATTATCGAGGTAGAATAACAAATCTCTCAGGACTGAAGAAAATGATGAAAATGTATCTACGATATTCAATGATGATGGTCCAAGTTATATACACCGCCCGCCAGTCGCGATGGAACAACCCATTTTTACGGTAAATCATGTAAGGGGGCAAAATAGACTCGAAATTCCTTCAGATTCGTGATCAGGACCCCCCAACTGATTACAATTACACCTTTTTCCTGGAAAAAATTCAGTCCTGAAAAATCCGAATTTGTACAACTTGTCATGGAAGCACCCCCGTAACTTCCGTAATTGTTTAACGTGGAATTTTGAAATTTGCATATATCAAGGGATGTGTTGATACTGCCATAGAAAACAAATGAGAATTGAAATTAATCAACAATATTATTGATAGTGCAAATTAAAATAATAATCTAGGCAACCATGGATTTAACCAACTTTTTGATAAGGCAACCTAATGTAGTTGGATTGCGGATGAAATTAGCTTTCATTTGATATATAATTCAATGAAATAACTTATGAGGGTATAATAACTACGCTTTCTTACCTGTTCATACCTGGCAACTCCATAGTTGGGCCGAGGGGATAGTAGGCAACCTTTATTTTTTCCTTTAATTGGGGTATATTTTTTCAGCTGGTGCTCTATTTTTTCAAATAACTGATCAGGGAAGTTGATCAAAAAAAATTAAGTAAACCTTTTATTGTTTAACATCATCTGGCCCAAATTTAGCTAGGCAACCTATTTGCAATATGTAGATGCAAATATTATCTAGCATAAATTCTTGTTTATCACTAAATAACAGATGAGGGTATATATTTCTTATACCGGATCTTAGACTATTATTGTGATTGTTAAATTCTTGTGTTCGTATTCAACGACAATCAACTCACCCGTCACTCCACTGTACACATTCCAACTGATATATGGGATCCAAGGAAATACACCTCAATGGTTTCGGTCTTATCTTGATGACAGAAAGCAATATGTACAGATACCTTACAGTGAGGTCGATGGTCAAAACCAATATCAAAATAGCATGGATTGTTCTGATTTGATATCGGTAAATGTAGGGGTACCAGACACCACACCACACAAAAAAAGTGGAATTTTTTTGACAGTTGTAGAAAAAAAATATTATTATTGTTTTTTCAAAAATAATTTTCGTATTTTCAGATTTGTAGAAAAATGTTAATATTTCTTAATTATTTTCAGGTTGCATCCGATGTTGCAAAAGCAGAGAGAATCGCAGTACCCCTGGATATATTCAGTGAGCTTCCTTCTTTGCATATTCCCAAACTAGAAAACACGTACAGCCATGAAGGATATGATAAAATCAATGATTATCTATACAAAGAGCTCCCAAAACACTCACAAACTTCCGCTGAAGACAGGCTTCAAGATGTCAAAGAAGCAAAGTATTTTGAAACGCATGAACATGAATTTAAATTTACTACTGAGGACAGAGGCCAAGAAAAGGAAAGCGAAATGGATAATGAAATACGTGACTCAAAGTGTGATATGGTTTCAGTTCCAACGAGTATATTCAACCTATTCAATTCGCCTTATGTTGATGTTCCCAAATTCGACAATACACTGTATGAAAACCGATACAAAAAAATTGATGAGTTTGTTTATAGAGAAATGCCGACCACGTTGTGTAACCGTAGGGTAAAAAAAGGTAATAAAAAAAATAGACTCTATTATAAAAATTATTATTACAATTTACCTACTTCAGCCCTGAAAGAGTTGATGATGGAAAGGCAACAAGTGATAAATGGCGAACCAAGTTTGGATGTACTTAGGAATTCCATAGATAAAAATGCTCCATTAATTGAAATCACTGAAGAAGTTTCTGTTGAAGTGTGCAAACACTGCGGCCAAAATTTTAAGGATAAAGAGTTGCTGAAAATCCACTACAGTATCAAACATAATAAATCAAAGTTATTTCCAAAAATTGTTAGGCGCAGAAAAAAGAAGGCTCCCAAGAAATTTGATCCACCATCTGTGTTAAATGACAATATTTCTCAAAATGAAAAAGATTTTGGAATGAAAATTAAGTCAAGTGCCCATAAAGTTGTGAATAAGATGCAGTTTAAAAAAATCAAGAAACTTCCATCACTGTTCGAAAAAATAAATTTGGGAAAGAAGATTCGTAGTGAAAGCAAAGATATGCATTTCAAAAAAAAGTGGATGGCCTCAAACCGTCCTACTTCCGGAAATATTACTGTTTCTGAAGAGTGTTCCACTTCGACCAATTATGAGGAGACCAATGAAAATAAGCCTCAACGCAGTATACCTACTGAGACATATGTTTACCAAAAACAGGAAGTTATTTGGTTTCCGGAAGTGATGGGAAGTGAATCCCCATATGACCTTGATAACTCAGATTATGTTACTTCAGAAGACGAACCTCTTGATAAGCGTATTGAAAAAGCGTCAAAAGAGGACGATTACCTCGTATCGCTGAAGAACAAGCTGAGTTCGCGTTTGAAGGCAAATAGTCGAGAATGTACGAGTCCGGCTGAGAAAGAACCAGTAGATCCGAAAACGGCAGCTTTCGTCGAGGAACGATTGAGTGATATAAAGAAGACTCGTGAGAAAATTGATTCCATGAAAAAGTTACTGGATGCTTTACGTAAAGAAATTATCCAGGGTAATTGCTACGATGAGAGATGTAATTCTATCATGAATTTAATGTCTGCAAACGAAGCAGTGTAAGTTATTAATGAAATTTTAATTTTTTGTTTTCTGATGTGTATGGAAAATGAATGAATGAGACGTTGCGTTGGGTCCAAATACTAGAAACACCCACCTACACATAACAAATTTAGAAATTTCCAATCGAGTGAAAGATTCTACGATTTTTCTTCAATAATGTATAGTGTATTTTTTTATAAAACAGCCGAAGTGATAATGGCAACTCTTCCATTAGTATGCTTTGCAAATGGACTCGGTTAGTATTTATAAAACTAATTGACTGTAAAACTAATAGTTTACTGACGAGAGTCTCTATCTCATAACTGCTTTTTGTTGAAAACAAACTCAAAATTTCGTATTGACCGAAAGCATTATAAACACTTCCTTTTATGGAACGAAGGCTGATCAAAAAATCTAACCTAAAAAATTTTTTATTTAAAAAAAATATATTTTTTTGTTGTTATTTTAGAAAATGTAAGATTTATCAAAAAACGATTTTGATGGGTTGAGAGATAATTCAGTTCTCCACAAGAATGATTACCAGTAATACCTTATGAAATACGCTCGTTTTCTCAGAAAACGTGTTTTAACGCCGACGTCACATTTCATGCTCGCGCTAACCCGCCACTGCAAGTTCAGGCAGGGCCGAAAATTAGATTTGTTATAATTTTGCTAAAAATTATAGTAGAAGGAAAAGAAAAAGTGCATATCGTTCATAACATGTGAGTATTTGAGTACCTAAAATGTGTTTTGTCCCACTTCACATAACCCTTCTACGAAAGTCATGGATTTTTAGTTGATATGAAATAATTATACTGGAGCAGGAATCAGTACCCTCTTTGGACCATATGCAACGATTTAAGGCTAGTGAGACAAGTCTCACTTAGACATGCCAAAGAAAAAACTGGGTTTTACTCCTGGCTCAGTTTTAAACTCGCCTATAATCCCGGAAATTTCTTCAGTAAATGTTGAAAATAATCGCTCATACACATCCTACATGGAAAATTAGATATGTGATTTGCACTTAAATATACAGGGTGACCTAGGGTTAAACCGCCAAACGATCAGCATCGTTTTTTTAGGTGAAAATAAGACTTTTTCTTCATATGAGCATATGTCCCAACTTGCTCCGTTTTCGAGCTACAGGGTGTCAAAGTTTTTAGAAGAAATCAGTTTTTTATTCATTACTCAAAAACTTTTTGGCTGATTTTGATAAAACTTGTCATGCTTATTTGCGGTAATTGAAGGCTTATTTGAATGAAATGAATAAAAAATATATATTGTGAAAATTTTGACACCCTATATAAAACGAAGCAAATTGGGACACATGCTTGTATGAAGAAAAACTCTTATTTTCACCTAAAAAACCGATACTGAACGTTTGGCGGTTTAACCCTGGGTCACCCTGTATATATGCAGAATATGGATAAGTTGAAAATGAGGCAGGAGTAAAACAAAGGTTTTTTTTTGCATGTATAAGTGGGACTTGTCACACTACCTTAAAATGTTTGCATTTAGTCCAAAGAGGGTATGGGTTACTGCTTCAGTATAATAATTCCATATTTACTAAATTATTCATGATTTTCGGATCATCCGCAAACATCTCCGTGAAGTGCGACAAAACACATTTTAGGTACTCAAATACTCTCATATTATATTTGCATGAGAAAGTAGGAGTTTTCAGAAACGATATGAGATTTTCCTTTTCCTTCTCCGATAATTTTTAGCAGAGTTGTGACCAATCAAATATTCGTTGGGTAAGGGTGAACCTGAAATTTGATGTCGGCGTTCAATCACGTTTTCTGAGAAAACGAGCAAATTTCGTAAGAAATTACTCGTAATCATTTTTGTGGAGAATTGTATTGTCCTCCACCATGTCTAGTTGTTTTTCCGATAAATCATGTACTTTCTAAGATTACAGCAAAAATCTATTTATATATTTTTGAACGAAAAAAAATAATATGTTCCACCCCTGGAATTTTGGTAAACAATTTTTTTTTTCGTGTTTATCATGGTTCCAACTACTAGCATACCAAGTTTAGTAGTGCTACAATCGATTCTTGTCTCAAAACCCAGTCGTACTGGATTATATTAGTTGGCGTGTTATAGGTTGTACAATAAATTATCTAAATATTGACGACTACAGAGTTGAGTCCAAATATACCTTATTTTCAGGTAACTTGATAATATAGGT
Organism: Chrysolina haemoptera; assembly: GCA_958298965.1. NCBI lineage: Eukaryota > Metazoa > Arthropoda > Insecta > Coleoptera > Chrysomelidae > Chrysolina > Chrysolina haemoptera. Next base: position 23,690,687 of record OY282600.1, on the reverse strand, counting down.
GGCGCACTTTCTTTTATTAACTACGGAAAAATCCCATAGTACCACCATCATAAAGTCCTTGGTGAATGGGGGGTTTCAACATGGATAAAAAAAAACAAATACATGCACATCAATCAATATACCAAGGATGTCTTTATCGAATCTTTGATAAGTGTACTTTCAGAAATTGGTAGTTTCAAATCATTATTTCATCTGGTATAATCAGAAGAACTGCCAATAGTGAACTTTGTTTTAAGTTTGTGTATCAAGCAGTTTAAGTATAAAAATTGCAATAACTGTTACAGTTTTATTATTAAGAAAGAAAAGGAGAATTTACAGACTGATTCACGGTGGATGGCACATTAGACGTTTCTGGTGAACCAGACAACGGATCACTTTGAAAATTTAATGGAGGGCATATTCGGACATTCTCTAGCCAACTAAAATATTTTCGACAATGCGGTGTTGCCGCTTCTATTAGAAAGCAGTAGCAACTTTGATTTTTCAAATGGAACACTCTGTATATAATATTATTTTTGGAATCTCCAACAATTGCCCGACAACTTTTCTTGATATTTCCCTATACCTATCTGTTACCGTTTTCGAAATAAAAATTAATTTCAATTTTTTTCTTCGAAAATCATGACTTCTAAAAATGCCGATATCTTTTAGTTAAGAAGTACTATGATATCGAAATTTGGTTTGGAGTTAGGTGATACTTGGACACTTCCCACACGTTAGCCTAATCTCCGTTACTTGAATACAGGGTGGTAAAAAAATACAGTTTTTTCGTTTGCTTGAAAAAGTTGCTGAAATTTGATTATTTTAAATGGAACACCCTGTATATTATTGAAAATTCGGAAAGCTGCTGAAATTTGCTTTCTTTCTATGTATATCATGCCTATACCTAACTAGTCAAGTTATGAGCATTTATTTGTGAAAATGTCCCTTCAGAATGGTATTTCCATTCGGTATTTGGTAAGCAGGCCATGATTACTATTTGACAGTAGCGTTGTGACATTCGCCTAATAATATCGACATTTTCGTCACTTCAGAAGTTGCAAATACCTTCAAAACGATGGAACAAAACTATTCAAACGAAGTTCTTATGAATTTGTTTATTATTTTTGGACAGTGTGATAAAATTATCAGCAGAACATGTAGAAAGTTCAATGAAATGTATCCGAAATTTATACGAATTCAGAACAATTTCAATATGTTTGGATAAACTTTAAAAAAGCACCAAGAAATTTGAAATTGGAAATATTGATATGAATAATTATAAAAAAGTAAAACAATCATGTGGAATATTTCAAAATATGTTCGAATCGCTGGCCGTTCACTTCCAAGCACTTTAAAATGCTGGTGTTGACTGCTTTCGTGGTGGCAGATCTGATTTCATTGGGATCCAAATCTTCAAATGTTTGAGCAATCCTTTCTAACAATTCATCTCTCGAACGCACGGGTATTTTGTAAACTTTTTCTTTAAACATTCCCCACAAATAAAAATCTAATGGATTAAGATCGGGTGATCTCGCTGGCCAATTCCATGGTCCCAAGCGCCTCATCCACCGATCGTCAAAAAGTCGCTCTCCAGTTCTGCGCTCACTTCTCTTGTGCAATTACAGGAGCTCCGTCTAGTTAATACCAACAGTTTTGATAATCTTCGAGTGGCAGATTATCCAGGAAACTCTCTACAGTATTCTCCAAAATATTCAGATAGCTTCTGGATGTTAATAACTCCTCGTATATCACGTACCTCAATTTGTTGTCCATCAACATGCAGAAGACATTAAAACTAAATTTTTCTTGAAATCCGGCTTCTTTTGTGACGTGAGGATTTTCACTGGACCAATAATGACGATTTTTTCTATTGAAAATCCCTTCTCTCGAAAATTTCGATTCATCAGTACAAATAATTTTATTTAAAAAAAGTGGATCTTCTTGAATGCGTGTCAACAACATTTCACAAAATTCTACTCTCTGTTGAGGGTCTTGAGGCTTCATTGCTTGAATTTTGGTGAATTTATAATCATGCATTTTATGTCTTCGCAAGATTCTTTGAACCGATGAATATTTTATACCCAAATCTTCTTCAGCACTTCTTATCGATGACTCGGGAAATGCGTGAAAATATGCTAAGACATTAATCTGGTTGTCTTCAGAAGTTACGGGTCGAGGCAAGTTTCTTGGTGCTTTTAAAGTTGATCCAAATGCATTGAAATTGTTCTGAATTCGTATAAATTTCTTGAGGTTCATTGGCGGTAGATTCGGATACATTTCATTGAACTTTCTACATGTTCTGCTGATAATTTTATCACACTGTCCAAAAATAATAAACAAATTCATAAGAACTTCGTTTGAATAGTTTTGTTCCATCGTTTTGAAGGTATTTGTATTTTTTTACCACCCTGTATTGAAGTAACGGAGATTAGGCTAACGTGTGGGAAGTGTCCAAGTATCACCTAACTCCAAACCAAATTTCGATATCATAGTACTTCTTAACTAAAAGATATCGGCATTTTTAGAAGTCATGATTTTCGAAGAAAAAAATTGAAATTAATTTTTATTTCGAAAACGGTAACAGATAGGTATAGGGAAATATCAAGAAAAGTTGTCGGGCAATTGTTGGAGATTCCAAAAATAATATTATTTACAGAGTGTTCCATTTGAAAAATCAAAGTTGCTACTGCTTTCTAATAGAAGCGGCAACACCGCATTGTCGAAAATATTTTAGTTGGCTAGAGAATGTCTGAATATGCCCTCCATTAAATTTTCAAAGTAATCCGTTGTCTGGTTCACCAGAAACGTCTAATGTGCCATCCACCGTGAATCAGCCTGTATATATAAGTACTTGAATAATGAGATAGAAGTGTATTCTATTTTCGGATTCATACCTATCAGTGAGCGGGGGAGCACCTTGAATTATGTGGAAATAAATAGCAGTACATCAAAAAAAAATTATTGAAAAGTCAAAACTGTTAGGTAAAAAAAATACAAACAAGCATATGGACGACACGACTGAATAAAACCTGACTACTTGCATCGCCAACTGGTATGAAGGTATTGTCCAATGTTAACACTTTATCTAATAATTATATGTTGGTGTTTCTCGTATTTTGACTAGATTTATGTTGTGTTGCAATGGAATGTTTGATGAAGTTGAAGAGATAGACAATTGTGAAATTATTTTTATAACATGATCATTATCATCGTACAAAAAGTATTATTGCGGAAGTTTCAGATGAGAATCATTTAATAAACCTTATTTTCTAACTCGATTTTCACAAAATTTCGAAATAACGTCATAAAATAGATTATTGCCATAGCCAAATTTATACATCTGCCATACAATTAGTTGTAAGTTGATTTAAATGTGAAGGAATATCAACCATATAGATGTGTTATTGTACATATTGTAAATAATTGTTTCAACAAGCTTTATGAGTACTTTATTTTTATACATGTATATACAGGCCAGGTTTTAATATTTGTTTATTAGGTCTTACTCACTTTGCCCTGATATAATGTCTAAAAGAACTTTGTTTTACTTTTATATTGAATTTTATTAGGACCTTATTTAGGATCTGCGTGGAGTTTCAGTTTACAAATTCTCTACTTTTATCAACTGTGGTAATATATTTTGAAAAAAATACATTTTGTAATTTTATTCATTTTTTAATCTGCTCATCATTCCCAATAGATATTTCATCATTCCCGGATATTCATGATGGAAAGCCAACTTTATTAAAAGATTAAAGGTTGATTATTCAATATCTTAATTGCTTCATACAACAGTTTTTCGTTATGAATTCATACTTGATTTGAAAAAAAATACTGACCTTGAACAGCACGCAAAAGTCAACATGAATTTTGTAAAAAAAAACATTATTGAAGGTATTTTTATTCATTCAGAACAACCCAATCGAGCTTGAGTACGTTCCACATATGAGTACACATTTTTTTGCTTCAGTGGAGGCAATTTTTTTGAAGATGTGTGAGAAAGAAAAATAATTTTTGAATTATAGCATTTTTTGTTATGAATCGAGTCACTCAACTACAAATATCTCGAAAACCGTTGATATTTGTGAAACGCTTTCCTTTTTTGTATAAGAAATATTGGGGATCAAGAAAAAGAAGACGAAATCGATATTAAGCTAGTGGCGTGAAAGTTGGGGAGGGGCGAATAGGTTTACCCACCGGCCGTACGCCCCTGTTTAGAGTTACAAACACATGATTTGCCTTGAAACATGAAACTGAATGCTGTTAATTGACATGCCAAATTTCATTAAGAAAAGTTAAACCGTTATGGAGTTATTCTGGAAAATATATTTTTTTTGTGTCACTTTCAACATCCTGTAGCTCGGTTAATACTCATTTTAAGGTATATGTTTATTGGAACTTTCAGCCTTAAAATGAAGTGAGGATTCTACCCTCGGAGTTTGTCCCCTTTATTCTGGGACACCCTGTATATGATTTCTTTGGTTTTTGATGATAGAGATTATTTTTAGTGAGAGCGCCACGGCAAATAATGATAATAGCCATCCTCTACCCGCACATCCTATGCCTTTGGGTACACTCTACGAGTGTTTATGAGGGAGTATTATTATTATTATTACTATTATTATTATTTCAAATTCAAACCAGTTGTTGCTTTTTTGTTAATAAAAAATATTTATTTTTGTTGATAGCAATGAGTACCTGTTGATAGTTGGGAAAATCACCTAGAATTCTCCCCCCAACAATATGCCTTCGGTCCGTCCCTGCAACGCAGATCCAATGTCGCTATAAGTACAACAGCCTACCAGTTTAAAAATTCAAATTTCACATCCAGTGGCACAGCCAGGATTTCAGTTTGGGGGGAGGGGCTGAACATATACAATCTATCAGTTACGATTTGGTGGCTTGGGGCTGTGGCCCCAAGCCCCCCCTGGCTGCGCAAATGTTCACATCTGTAATATGTTTTTTCTACTAGCTTGCGGAAAATCCACTTTTCCGCACTCATTTTAATTTTAAAAGAGTCACTTTTCCTCACTAGTACGGAAAAAAATTTCCGCACTCTTATTAGGGCGAAAAAAAAATTTTGTGCGGAAAAGTAGATTTGTTTAGTTTTTGCTGATTATACTAACATTTAAATATTGCGTCGCAGAAGGTTGAAATAGAAAGCTTACCAAGTATGGTTGTATAGTTTAATATACAGTGACCGCCAAAAAGTATGTACCATATGGAAAAAAAGTTTATTATTAGAGTATTGGAAAAAAGATTCTGGGGAAAAGTTTGTGCGATAACCTAAAAATCGATTTTGACACATGTCACGTGATCGATGGTATGGCGGCAAATTGAAAATAATTACTACGAATAGGCAAAAAGTCGGGCAAAATGGCAAGATATCGAAAAAAGTTAATTGAAAAAGTTGCTTAGAATTCAATTTTATACACACATACGAAGTTTCAGAAAATATTGTGGGAATATTGAAAATGGCAATTCTTTTAAATATTTTTCTAGCTATACAAAAATATCAAATTATTTTCTTATGAATAGCTTGACCATACTGAAATATTTGTATTCCGATGATAATAACAAAACTTTCTCAATTTCTCCACATCAGAGAGCACTAATTTAAAAAAATTGAATTTTGTCAGAACCCTTGCTGTTACAATGGTTCGTATCTAACAGTTATATCAGAATTTCACGATTATTGCGATGATGGAGAAATCCAAAAATATCGTGTTTTTCCGATTATAATCAATTTTTGATGATAATCGTGCACGAACGTTTCACTTCGCACATAATCTTAAAAATGTTCGTCAAATTAAAGAGGCTAGAGTTTTCAACATTGCATGCGAAGTGAAACGCTCTGGCACGATTATCATCGAAACTTGATTATAATCTAGAAAACACCATGTTTCTAGAGTGTCATGTCATCACAATGGTCGTGGAATTCTGATATAACTGTAAGATACGAACCAATGTAACAGCCAGGGTTTTAACAAAATCCAATTTTTTTAATTTAGTGCTCACTGGTGTAGAGAAAATGAGAAAGTTTTGTCATTATCATTGAAATACAAATGTTCCGGTATGGTCAAGCTATTCATAGGATAATAATATGATATTTTTATACAGCTAGAAATTTTTTTTTAAAAAATTGCTATTTTCAATTTTCTCTCATTATCTTTTCAAACTTTGTATATGTGAATAAAATTTATTTCTAAGCAACTTTTTCAAATAACGTTTTTTGATATCTTGCCATTTTACCCCACTTTTTGCCTTTTCGTAGTAATTTTTTTCAATTTGCCGCCATACCAGCGATCACGTGACATGTTTCTAAATCGATTTTTAGGTTATCGGACATGCACAAACTTTTCCCAAGAATCTTTTTTCCAATACTCTAATAATAAACTTTTTTCTCATATGGTACATACTTTTTGGCGGTCACTGTATATTTAATAATAAATGTTCTTTATGTTAACTTTTGGGTGTTTTTTCCGCTAGTAGAAAAAATAGTGTACCGTTCTAGGGTGTTGGCATCTAATATGTGTAAATTCATCATCACTGATAAGTAGGTGGGAAATAAAAACTTCCAATAATTTACACTTAAAAAATTATATGTAAATATATATGCTGACAATATTGTTTCGACACACAGTGTCATCTTCTGAGCGAGATATAAAACGGTGCATTTTCGAGAAAAACTTGTAGATACCTTTTTTGTAGAGAATTTTAGGCAAAACATTATGCCATCATTTGTTTTTGGAAAAAATGGATTTTTCGATTTTCCTCGGAAAATTGTCACTTATAATCTCCCTAGTGCTTGAATTATTGCCGGAAATTTTTCGAGTGCAAGAATTTTTTGAAAATTACCCCAGTCGCGTAGAGACGAGGGTGATTTTCTTAAAAAATTCATGTACGAAATAAATTTCCAGCAATTAATTCAAGCACGCGGGGGATTCGGTAAGAAAATTTCACACCAAAATATATTAAATTAATGGTTAATTCAACTGACTTGTAGATTATTCTGAGAGAAAACAAGTTGTAACATCAGTGGGCCATGAATGGTTTTTGTTGATATAATTTACACTTAAAAAATTATATGTAAATATATATGCTGACAATATTGTTTCGACACACAGTGTCATCTTCTGAGCGAGATATAAACTGCTATTTTTCGATACTTCATCTTCTTAACTGACCTGTTCTTAACCTGTACCTGAACATATATTTAAGAAGATGAACTATCGAAGAATAGCAGTTTATATCTCGCTCAGAAGATGACACTGTGTGTCGAAACAATATTGTCAGCATATATATTTACATATAATTTTTTAAGTGTAAATTATTGGAAGTTTTTATTTCCCACCTACTTACCAGAACTAGTGTACCGATCACGAGCGTAAAGTGTCTTTTCCGCGCGCGATTTCTGGATTCGCGTGCGGAAAAGTATCACTTTCCGCACTTGTTAGGTAAACTACTATTTTCAATATTGAATCGTCGTTTGTTCCGTCACTGAAGAAATTTGTGTAATATACACGGGAAAAGTATTAGAGTTTAGTTCTCGGTTTTTTGAAAACCTAATACTTTTTTCTCTTGTTTAATAAATAACTATTATTTATAATAATTATTATACTTGTCTTTTACTTTCGTTCAATGTTAGTAATAAATACTAAAACATTCTACAAGGAAACAACTCTCGCGTCAAAAGACGAGAACTAATGAATTGAATTTTACTTATTTCTTCTTCAACTAGTGGTACATAGATGGCGCAAGATGTCCGTCAAAGTGAATCAACGCATGTTATATGTATGTTAAATCAGTTTTCACTGGTTTGTGTTTTTAAAAAAAAGAACTTTATTTACTAAGTTACAATACAGCAATATTGAACAATTCTTATAAAATAATTATAATAAGTGATTCGAAGACTGGGAGGACTTGAATAACGTCTCTTGAGTTCTTGAATTTATAAGGTCAGGAATGCTGACTGGATACTGCGTAGTTCCTGTTATTCCACGAAGACCTTGAAACTTGCTGTAGAATATCCTCTGGGTACTGCGTAGAAGCTGATGTAATGTTTGTGATTTGTGTCGCAATTCTGGGACAAAGGGCCCATTCATTATTCTGATATAACATGTATACTCGTTGTTCTAACTCGGAAACAATAATAAAGTGGCGGTCTATTATTAGTCCGGTGGCAGGGAGGGTTTTCGTAGCCGATGAAGTGCGACGGGATCACCCAAGTTATTCTTATGTATTTCGACCCGCTGAATCCGAATTTTGAGGGTGAGAAGCCGTGAAAGCATCCAGAAAATTTTTATGGAAAATTTTACACCTCACTTTTTCAGCCAATCAAAAAATTGTTTTTTATTTAGTTGCCATGGCAACCCAAAAAATTTCCGGAAATTTTTATCCTGGGTACCCTGGGCGAAATTAATAAGTGGAAATTTTTCTGTCAAATATTTGACATGTGATAGTTAACATTTTGCTTTTATGTACAAATGGAATGTTATTTTTCATATGAAAGGAGATAATATTTCATAATTATATATTCACTAAATATTTCGAATGTGTCTGAAAATATTTTGATAACTTGCATTTCAACGATGAATAGGTCCATCGGTAAAAAATGTATATCAGTCAAATCTATCTATGCTTGACTTGATGAACTTAATATTTGAAACAATTTTATTCAACTTATCTTTTCGTGAATACTCGGCTGAAATTTGCAAAAATTCCTTTCCACATCACTTCCCAATAGACAATCCGCATGGACCAGTCAAAACTATTTTAGTTCTGCGTGATGTGCAATGTAATTTTAGGTTGAAAATGTCGCAAAATGAATTTTCCTTTCTCACATACAAACACCGCCACTAATACCAACGCGTAACTGTCATTATATCAACAAAAACCATTCATGGCCCACTGATGTTAGAACTTGTTTTCTCTCAGAATAATCTACAAGTCAGTAGAATTAACCATTAATTTAATATATTTTGGTGTGAAATTTTCTTACCGAATCCCCCGCGTGCTTGAATTAATTGCTGGAAATTTATTTCGTACATGAATTTTTTAAGAAAATTCTTGCACTCGAAAAATTTCCGGCAATAATTAAAGCACTAGGGAGATTATAAGTGACAATTTTCCGAGGAAAATCGAAAAATCTATTTTTTCCAAAAACAAATGATGGCATAATATTTTGCCTAAAATTCTCTACAAAAAAGGTATCTACAAGTTTTTCTCGAAAATGCACTGTTTTCAAGTAAAAAAAAAGTTCAGCACATAATTTTTCATGATCACAAAGCATTTCAGTAGCGGAAACACGGAGAATTCATTTTTTCCAAAAACAAATGACGCTTTAAACTCCATAAAATTCTCTACAAAAAAGGTCTCCACGAATTTTTCTTTAAAATGCACCGTTTTCGAGTAAAATGTGCTCGAAATTCGAAAAAATGCAATTTTCTCAATTTTCTGTGCCCTCTCATTCAGTCACATAATGATATTTTCACACGAATCCACACGAATTCATTCATTCATAGTCGAGACATATATGAATAATTTGGGACAAGGTGATATCACGAAAATATTATTATGTGACTAAATGAGAGGGCACAAAACATCAAGAAAATCGCATTTTTTCGAATTTCGAGCACATTTTACTCGAAAACGGTACATTTTAAAGAAACATTTGTGGAAACCTTTTCTGTAGAGAATTTCATGGAATATATTGAAGCTTTATTTGTTTTTGGAAAAAATGGATTTTACTATTTTCCTCGGAAAATTCTTTTACTCTTAAGCAAAATGTTCCGTTTTTCCGCTACTGAAATGATTTGTGATCATGGAAAAATATGTGCTGAACCCGATTTTATTGACACTATAAGAAATTTGTCCACTACGTGAGCTTCGCGAAAAAAAAAATGCCGCTTCCATGCAAGGTAAAAGTATCGAGAAATTCAGTGCCAGAAAATCCACAAGAATGACTTTTACAAGAATGTCTCTTATGTTATTCATAGTCGAGATATATATAAATAATTTGGAAAAAGGTAATCCTGAAAATATCATTATGTGACTGAGAGCACTGAAAATTGAGAAAATCGAATTTTTTCGAATTTCGAGCACGTTTTATTTGAAAACGGAGCATTTTAAAGAAAAATTTTTAGATACCTTTTTTTGTAGATAATTTTATGCAGAATATTATGACATCATTTGTTTTTGAAAAAAATGGATTTTTCGATTTCCCTCGGAAAATCGTCCATGAAAATGTTTCGGATGCTTCCACGGCTTATCACCCTCGAAATTCGGATTCAGCGGGTCAAAATAAATAAGACTAACTTGGTTGATCCCGCCGCGCTTCATCGGCTACGAAAACGCTCCCTGCCACCGGACTATATATAAAACAGGTAATTTTTAATTTAATGCATTCTTGTTTGTTTCTGGCGGTGTTCGTATTCTTCTTGAAATCAGTAAATATCAAAACGGTTTTTATTCAGGTAGGTCGATCATGGTATACCGGACGCCTGTGTTGGCACTCCCTTACGAAGGCGTAGAAAGGCCACCCACGGTTTTTTCTTTTTTTCAATCCCGACTTCTAACTCGAGATCTCGACTTAGACGTCTGACTTATAGTCCGGTTCACAAGTGAAATATTGTCAAAAAGCTGACCTAGAACACCAAAAATTATGATTTCGGTCTCATTCGATTCGAAATGGTATCTAGAAAAAAATGTTGAACTGGAACAATTGAGTAAACAAAAAAATGCTTCTTTTTTTTGAAGATTTTTCATAAACTATTTGAGATATCCAAAATTTGATAAAGATCCTCAAAAAGCAGGAATTTCCTCTCTGCACTGTACCGACAATATTTATAATTTTAATATAGAGGTGAAACTTGGGATTAAAGCGGGTAGTGTGAATCAGAAGAATGCTAAAAAAATATTTTAACTGTTTGAATATGAATATCAGGAAATAAAAAAGGCTCAACTTTCGTTTAGCTGAAATCGGTTATGCAAAAACTGTTGCCATGGCAACCGTTGATATGGTAACGAGTAAACAAAAACACAATTCCGATCTTGCGGTTGCCAAGTTATCTGCTTAAGTTTAGCTGAAATCGGATATGAAAAAACTATTGCCATGGTAACCGTTGCTATGGTCGAGAGTAAACTAAAACGTTATTCCCACTTTGCGGAAATGAGTGGTTGCCAAGTTAGATCAGTTATAGTTTAGCTTAAATCAGTTACGGAAAAACTGTTGTCATAGCAATCGTTGCTATGGTTACGAAAATACAAAAACCAGCTTCTCTTGGTGCGGAAATGCGTGGTTGCCAAGTTGGGTCAGTTATAGTTCAGTTACGGCAAAAGAAGAAAGAGAATAAAGAAAATAGACAAAGTAGTAAACATGAAGGCGAGCAGGTCCGGCCGACATTTTGCAAATCAGGGTATAGCGTTTTAATTTACTCTCGACCATAGCAACGGTTACCATGGCAACAGTTTTTTTAATAACCGATTTCAGCTAATCTTAAGCAGATAACTTGGCAACCGCGCATTTCCGCAAGATAGGAATTGTTTTTAGTTCGAAAATATGAATAGGAAATTCATAAAATCTTTTGTGGAATCATCTGCGACTGAAAGACAAACTTTAGTCGCTATTTTCCATCGTTCAAGATAACCTCTTTGGAGGTATTCATGTTGAAAAGGGGAATTGTGTTTTTGTTTACTCGTTACCATAGCAACGGTTGCCATGGCAACAGATTTTGCATAACCGATTTCAGCTAAACTATAACTGACCCAACTTGGCAACCACGCATTTCCGCAAAGTGGGAATAGCGTTTTAGTTTACTCTCGACCATAGCAACGGTTACCATGGCAATAGTTTTTTCATAACCGATTTCAGCTAATGTTAAGCAGATAACTTGGCAACCGCGCATTTCCGCAAGATCGGAATTGTGTTTTTGATTACTCGTTACCATATCAACGGTTGCCATGGCAACAGTTTTTGCATAACCGATTTCAGCTAAGCGAAAGTTGAGCCTTAATATGAAGTGAGGATTCTACCCTCGGAGTTTGTCTCCTTTATTCTGGGACACACTGTATAGGGTACTGAGACACAAGTAGCTTTAATTTGATCACAAAACTTATTAATTATTATCTCATAAAAAAATGATTTCTTCCACTTGTTGGAAAAAACATCGTATGCCACTCGTGTGTTATGTTTCCTAAGTCACTCTCGCGTGACTTATTTTCAACATAACACACTAGTACCATAAATAACTATTATTTGTAGCTTAATCATGTACTATGCAAATATATAACTGATATTGTGTGGTGAACAATGAACATTTATGATAATTTAGCCAACATATTATTATGACCAGTGACTTCCTGTTTTCAGCGGAAGGACATAATTTTTATCAACTTCTATATTTCCCGGGAAATTGGTTGGTGGTGTATCAAATCAGTATGTGAACTTCCGTTAACGCTTTATCTATTCGCATGTTTAGTTATAACCTTTTCAACTTGAGATATTCAGGCACTATGGAATCATTTCATCGGTACGATGAAGGCAATTATTTTTTTTTTTCGGTTGTGCGAAATCGAGGACTGAAATATACCCAGCAAGCACATAACGGGACAGTTCGGCGATGTTCTATTTTGGCAACAAAGAAACATTCATTTGTAATGTGCCTTTGATATCACTTGGACGTCAGTAGTACGTTGAATGTCACTTGTATGTTATTTTTTAATATTTGTTTGTGATATACTTGTGACTTTCTGACAATGTAGGAACGTTATGTTTTGTTAAACTTTCTAATACGATATTACCACAATGTATTTTTGTGTAGTTTATGCAACAGAAACAAGAAATGTTCTTCTATACAAACAAGGCAGAGACAAGTAGAAACTGTTGGAGTACAGAGACATACTAGTTAGATCGTTCCGAACTCCGGACCATGTACCTACCCAAAATATGTACAACAAAAAAAAACGTTGGGAATTCACAGTTAACATTGAAGTTGAGGATGTTATGAAAGACGGAAAGTTTTGTATCACCAGTAGAAATTTATTGTCAAAGATCGTAAAACTAACAGCGAAGTTATTAGTAAAATTATACGATTTCTCATCTGAAACAAGAGTATTTCAAAATATTATCAAATAATAGGATCACTAAATTTAGTAAAGTTCAAAAAAATCACAATTAATCACTAGCCATCGCAAAAAAACAAGTTTCTTTTCAAACTCAAATTATTTGTTTCTCCCCCCCATCAGCTGATCACCGCCACGTTGTGACGTCAGCTAACAGTGCTCTATTAATGTGAATTGATTGTCTATTTTTCTACAGGCCTATTTTTGGCTTTATTCATTCGGTTGATTAATTTGTCATTATCACAACAAAATGCAAATGGCATATTCAAAACAGATAACATTCGCCTCGTTATGCATTAATTATTTCTTATCAATATCAACATCAAATTGCTTTATGTACACGGTTCCAACGTATGTCACATAACTCATTTTATCTAATTGGAAAATTGAAAGCAATTTTATGTCGACAATGAACTAATCAACAAATGACCTGTATAGAGCATTGTCAGCTGATGTCACAACATGGCGGTGATAGCTGATGGGGGGACAAACAAATAATTTGAGTTTGAGTTTGAAATCACTTCGGGAAACATTTCTGACAAACACTCAGCATCTCTTCCCGCGTTATGCGGCGGTGCGCCGTCTTGCTGGATCCAGAGAGTATTCAGCCGGTTGGGTCGATCATATTATGTGATACATCGTTGTAATCAGGAAAAAAAAAGGCAAAAAGGCCTCTGCCTCTGCCTCTGCCCCTGCCTCTGCCTCTGCATCTGCCTCTGCCACTGCCGCTGCCTCTGCCTCCTCTGCCCTTGCCTCCTCTGCCTCTACCCCTCTGCCGCTACCTCTGCCTCTGCCTCCTCTGACCTTGCCTCCTCTGCCTCTACCTTCTCTCCATCTGCCTCTGCCTCTGCCGCTACCTCTGCCTCCTCTGCCCTTGCCTCCTCTGCCTCTGCCTTATCTGCCTCAGCCTCTGCCTCAGCCTCTGCCTTCTCTGCCTCTGCCTTCTCTGCCTCTGCCCCCTCTGCCTCTGCCTTCTCTGCCTCTGCCTCTGCCTCTGCCTCTGCCTCCTCTGCCTCTGCTTCCTCTGCCTCCTAATGCAAAAATCCAATATGGCGCTCATAAGAAAAACCAAAGTTGAGTATTGTAACTCTGGCATCCAGAACACCTTGGAAAATACGATGACAGATTTAGATTCCTTGTAAGAAAGTGCCTTAAAAACGTCCTAGTTAAAAACGTCTAGTTCTTTTGGTTTTCGCTTGAAAAAATAAATACGAAAATTACAAATTTCCGTTTTTCCAATAATTCAAAAGCTAAAAATGAGACATCGAATTTTCTTTCAGATAATTATTCAGCATGAAAACGCCCCAATTTAACTTTTCCCTAATTTAACCGACCTCGTATCTCTTATAATAACTGAGATCCCCATGGCGGAGCTCGAAATACTGGCACCCTGTATCAGTGGTGGATCCAGGGGGGGCGCAGGGGGCGCGCGCCCCTCCCCTTCCCGAGCGATTTACATTTTGATCTGGATACATAATAATTTGCGAGTTTCACAATGTTGAGGACTCGACATCACGAAATACCCAAATCCTCTACGGTGTGTGAATCCCCGCGTACGGTATGTGAATCCCCGCGCTCCCGCGATGAGTTTTCTGTATATATACAATTTGATGATTTTGTAATAAAAAGATTTTGCCGTTTGTAATTGACTGAAAATCCCCGTTGTCACTTTCCCCTATATATATATATTTTTTTTTAAGAAATGTTTTATATTTCATGTTGAAAAATGGAAAAATTATTTTTCAATATTTTGTACAATTCCTTCTGTATAACTTTCATGTGAATTCGGTACTGTGCGCCCCCCCCCCTGAAAGAAATCCTGGTTCTGCCACTGCCGTGTATACCTTTAGAAATAAAAAGCAATCCTCACAAATATTTCATTATTAAATATAATACCACTGTATTATAAAAGACTACAGCTCTACTACAAAGCTACGGTAGGAATTTGATGGATCAGCTGATACATCATCGCGTGTATTTCTTTTACAATATAATGCTGAATACATAATGTGCGACATGGACAACTGTTAAATATATTTGCAGTATTGCAATTTCAAATATTCTGCACGATAATAATGAACAGCATGGGGTTATCGAAACCGGTAAGTGATACGGGGTCGACACAAAATATTGATTGAAAGTTTCATTTTGTGGAGGAAATCCGATTTTTGACATGATTTTTTGGGTTTATGACCTTCCACAATCAGAAAATGAAAAAATGTTAATCCAGAGAAATCTGTACGAGTGTAGAAGGGCAAATTAATTAATTTGCCTGATAAGTTACTGCGTTCACAAGACTGCTGTCTTGAAAAAAATTAATTTTTGCAAATAACGTACCCTACACTGAATTTGCCTATCTGAAAAAATGAGATCGAATTAACCAAGAATACTTCTCTTTTTTTGAAAATTGTTGACGTTTCGGAGGCTGTATCTGCTTCCGTTATCAAAACTTCTTGGAAAGACGCTGAAGAAACTGAATTTGAATTGCGGTTTTGGAAATGAGATCTTTGACAGAGTCAAATGAAATCTGTCATAAATTCTTTTGATTGACATTTTTATCAGAATAACAAACTACGAAATTGGAGAGTTTAGCATTAGGTCACGACCCCTGTCGGAAAATATTTGCATATTGCATATGCATATAGAAAGAAAATTTCTTACAAGAGGATGTTATTGTTTGCTGGCCTTACCATTCGCTTGTAGGTGTTTCATGTGATTTCATGTGCTAGGATATCGTATCATAGCGTTTGTTTTACAATTTTCGGTTTTTTCGACCATAAGGAGACACATTTGTTTAATGCATATGCATATAGAAAGAAAGCTGAAAAAATGTCCTACAAGAAGATGTTATTGTTTGCTGGCCTAACAGTTCGCTTGTAGGTGTTTCATGTGATTTTATGTGCTAGGATATCGTGTCATAGCGTTTGCTTTACAATTTTCGCTTTTTTCGACCATAAGGAGACACATTCGTTAAATACATATTCATATAGAAAGGAAGCTAAGAAAATTTCCTACAAGAGGGTGTTATTGTTTGCTGTCCTACCAGTTCGCTTGTAGGTGTTATATGTGATTTTATGTGCTAGGATATCGTATCATAGCGTTTGTTTTACAATTTTTGCTTTTTTCGACCATAAGGAGACACATTCGTTAAATACATATGCATATAGAAAGGAAGCTAAGAAAATTTTCTACAAGAGGATGTCATTGTTTGCTATCCTAACAGTTCGCTTGTGTGTGTTATGTGTGATTTTATGTGCTAGGATATCGTATCATAGCGTTTGTTTTACAATTTTCGCTTTTTTCGACCATAAGGAGACACATTCGTTAAATACATATGCATATAGAAAGAAAGCTAAAAAAAATTCCTACAAGAGGATGTTATTGTTTGCTGGCCTAACAGTTCGCTTGTATGTGTTATATGTGATTTTATGTGCTATAAGTCATACACGATAAAATTTAACGAATCTACAAATGACGATGATTTCATATTTTCACATAATTAAATGTAAACAAACAAACACTGTCTAAGTCGCCATTTTCCTAGCGATTGTAGCGACACCATCAATCGATTTACTTTCCTCTATACCGGAATTTCAGTAGAGACCGAAATCCATTTCCCATCTATGCGGGACCTCTTGGCTTGCCATGCTTCTGATTCTATCTCCACCCTCCACTTCATCCCCAACGTTTGGCCAAAATATAAACCACCGCGCAGGCGTCACTTTTCTGGCGGTAGATCATGCATTATAATTCTTGTGCAGAGTGCAACTGTGTAGCGAACGGCGCAACTCTTAAAGAGGGAACGCATTAGGCGGTCGCGGTCCCGTTCCATCGCGAACTGAGCTGGTCGCGGTGGTAGCAAAAGCAGTCGCATTTGGCATTTGCACACAATCCTGTTCGCGCTCTTCATTTTAGTTAAGAAAATGAGTTCTGTGGCAGAGGTCTTTATATGGGCTCTTCTATCTGAAGAGGAAGAAAAGCGCCTAAGAAAAAGGCTCGCGAGATTTTGGATTCATCCAATTAACAGAAGCAGGACAAGTAGAAGGTGAATTTCAAACGTTATTATATTATATTTTTCAACTAACATGATCAACTTTTCATCATCCATATTGCACTACTTGAGAACTATCGCACACAACAACAACAACGAAACGAATGTAAACAGCGTCAGTGGTGACGAATGTTGCCGATTTATTGCGATTGTAAACGATTCATAGAAATAGCGAGATACGCGATCATCAAAAACGCGTGCACTAGTCGTTCCCGAGCTCTTCTCGATCGCAACGCGGGCTCCCGAGATTCTTTGAAAGGATCGAAGGAAAACGCGTCGCGAATGAGCATGGCCCTAGAACGTCGAGTGCAAATGCATGCATTATAAAACATGGGAAATATCTTCACTCAGCCGGGTCGCGACCAGCTCAGGTCGCGATGAGTCGGGTCCGCGATCGCCTAATGCATTCCCTCCTTTACGACTCGCTGGCGAAGGACTATGCATACGCGTGTTAGTATTACAAAGAGGAGGGACCGAAGGCATTCAAATGCACCCTTTATCTTTATACAAAAGACTTTCATTTGGGCCTTCATAATAAATTTCTGGTCTATGAGCAAATTATACGATGAGCTATGATATGGTGTAATCTAACCTCTTGCATTCCCTTGAAGGAGGGGTGTACAAAGTCATGTTAGAATGAATGGCAGGTGTGAAAAATGCGAAAAAAAAAATTTGAGGATTTTAAAATTTTGGGAAATATAGGTAGACATTTTGGGAACTGTCCGCCATCCTTCCAGACCATAAAAAGCAATTGCCGGTGAAGGAAGGATACTGAATGTCGAACCGAATTAAGATTACATTTACCTAGAGAGTCTCTCACCCGTATTATGGGTTGCAAGCTGATGGAATAGGAGCGTAATTATCACAGTAGAATGGAAGCAAACAAAGCCATGGGTTACCGAGTATCCCACCTGGCACATTGGCAGCTAAAGGCAGTACTAAGAAGCTGAAGACAGGGCCACACTGACACAAACAAGACACAACACGAATCAAAACATTTCATTATTATCCACAGGTGTTGTGAACATGTGTTTATCAACATCAACCGGGTCGATGACATGATGACAGTTTACTTAAACGGAGGCAGCAGTGTGCACGGTAAGTACGTGGAACATGTTTGTCGTTTGCTTTGTTCGTACTCTAAACTACGGAAGCCCGGTCACGACATACAGTGCTACCCTCAGAGCAAATATAAACATAGAGATGCCTTTCTATCCTTGTTTTTTAAGCCAACATCACCTTGTTTATATTTACATCTGTCCTCCAACTAACGCATCTAGTTCCAGTGTCCTCTGAACTGAATGTTTACATCCCCTCAGTCCCCTTGACCATATTTCATTGTTGAGAGAGATGGACATCGTGGTTGTCTACGAATCTGTTATGTTTGAGAGGGCATCTCTATGTTTATTATTGCTCTGAGGTGCTACCCATACACTGGTAGATCTATGTGATGTCACTTCTGTAACGTACCGAGATATTACGTCACATTGGTTCGCGAAATTTGAGATGTAAATGGCTGTTAATTATTTAGTCTATTCCGTGGTTACAATAAGAAAAAAGAAAAATGTACCTAATTATTCAATGAAATGCAGAAGTAGAATAGCAGCATATTGATTATAATTATTTTCAAATAAAGGTTGTGTGTTAATATAATCTATCTTTCAAGATTGATTCATTCCAGGCTGTTTAGGTTGTTGTTGAGATAGGAAAGCGTGTGGTCCACTTGGGACAACACCTTTATGAAATTCATATTTTTCAATCAATTATTTTTTTTCAGACCATATGCTATGCTTATTACAATGCTGACAATAATTGATTCAAAATTATTACTATTCTCGGTTACCTAACATATCGTCAGGTAGAATTTGCCGTCAGTGTGGACAAATCTGTAACAATGAACTGACCATATGCTTTTGCTTTTGGATATAGATTATAGAACACGGAAAGTGTTCTATTCATTCCATTCCATTATTTTGTGGATATAGACTCAAAAAAAACCTTTACTCATTTTATAACATATTTTCATCCAGGTAGAAATAATTAAAACCA
Organism: Chrysolina haemoptera; assembly: GCA_958298965.1. Taxonomy (NCBI): domain Eukaryota; kingdom Metazoa; phylum Arthropoda; class Insecta; order Coleoptera; family Chrysomelidae; genus Chrysolina; species Chrysolina haemoptera. The sequence goes on along the minus strand of OY282600.1, from coordinate 23,671,483 downwards.
AATTTGAGACAGTATCGATTTGAATTAAAATATTAAGTCGAGTAGAGACGAGAGAAATACATCTTCATGTATTTTTTTTATGTGTTGTTGACATGTTGATTATTATATTTTCATTATATAGTATTGATGGAGACCCAATTTCCGAGTGTTTTATTAAACGCTCAAGACAGCTATGAGCACCGTCCTTTTCCATGGCGTTGCTCAAAATGTACTTGTGTTTTATCAGTTCCAAATTTCCCGAATCTCTATAGCTCAGAAAATGGTGTACCTAACCATAGTAAATGAGAAAATTGAATTTGGATTTTGTGGGACACAACTGTCACTACTGTCAGACCACATGACAATTTTGTTTAAATTAGGGTTATCACGCAATTATAATGAATGGTTTTGGAACACTATAATTTTCAGTTGAAGATATACAATATCTAAAAGTCTGAGCCCAAAATTCGTCTTGACGTATCTTATAGGTCATGGTAGACGTCATTCGGACGTCTAAATGACGGTCAAATGTCAGCGTCATTATGACGTCAGTATATGGCGTCATTTTGACGTTACATATAGCTTGTATATGACCTGTTAGGTCATACACAAGACGTACATATGACGTCACTCAAACGTTATAAACATCGTCATTGAGACGTACTTTTTTAGTTAATTTGGGGATATGAAGCAAAAAATGCAATGTTTTTTCACAATACTTGTAGCAACTGTTGGGATATTCGTATTTTTCTTGAAGAAAATCACAATCACTCAGAAAAATTAGAAGGCAGTGTACTGGATGATCAATGACTGATACAAACTAGGTAGATTAGGAAACGTCAATGTCGTGGTTAATTTTTTTGATGCAAAGGATTAAGAAACTCGTGATCATGGAAAGAATTTTTATTTATAACAACATAAAACAATTTCGTTTCAGTAATTAATACAGTAAAAAACTATTATAAAACTTAATTATGCAGATCATTCTGAAATATGTACTTAATTCGGAAGAGTTACTATAAGTTTTTCTTGCTAAAAGTCAGTAAAAATGTCATTGAATTTTTCACACTGGATTATGCTGTTTATATGGCACTTGATATGACTATAGTTTTTATTCAATTATTACTAACCATCTAGTACAGTATTCAAAAATTAATTAAATCAAAATACACATTACATACCTCTAGTGTAAGCACATTTTTTTAATGGAATATAATGTCTATTTATCGGAAATATATCCTTCTCATTTTACCGCTTTTTAATATAAGCTTCATTGCCTTTCTTTGTAGGGCGGCCAAAATATTTAGCTTTTTTAGTGAAGTAAACCACTCAGAGTTTACGACTATAAGGGCACCTTCATAGTGTTTATTTGAACTCTACAGCTGAAAACACTTTGAACACTGTAACCACTGTAACACACAACTATTACCGAACTCTGCAATACTATCACTTCTATATTTATGCATAATGAAATCTTCCGACAACCAGAGAATAATGTTGACACCAAAACACATAGACATAAAGAACGAATACCATCGACATTCCACTGCACATGTTCATAGAAGGAAGTATCGACGACGGCCATGTTGCTTAATCCGAACCAATCCGATGCGAATGTGTTGGTGTCGGACAACTGGTGCCTTTGGCGGGAAATACAAAATGACGAAAATAATACGCAATTTGATTTCTTTACATATGTTGGTATTTTTATTTGATTCACTTTTGAGTTATACGTTTTTAGGTAAATAATGATTTAGTGTACTCTATTGATTGTATATGCAAATTATAAAATTAAACTTGTACCTTTATGCCACGGGATGAAGGCAATGATTATTTTACGCTATTTTAAAAGTGACTCGATATAGGTACAGGTAATTTAAATATATCATCACTAGCCACTTCAATGAAATAATTTTCAGAAATATCTGCTATAAAGCATTTTATGGGACATATATAATTAGTTGGATTTTTTATTTAAAAAGTTCTTCTATTTTTTGTGTAACATTAGTGACCAAAGAATTACGTCATAATGACGTCATGTGAAAGACGACATGGTAACGTCCACTGAATGACGTATGGCAGACGTCATTTTTGCGTCGATGACGTCTACCGTCATGAAATCACTAATTAAGTACGTCATTATGACGTACGCTTGCTACCTGGGAATAGACCATCAGATCATGACATATTTTGCTGACTCATTTTCTCGTTTCAGGGATTTTAACCACTGAAAATTATGTCAGTATTGAGCTCAAAAAATGAAAATTTAGCGATCGGACGTGTGCTAGGCATATGGAAAATAATTTTTTTTTGTGTAAAAAAAATAATTTTTTTTTCAATCTCTCATTTATGTCATTTTAACACATTAACAGGTAGGAACAATCTAATAGTGAAAAACCAAAGCCATAAGGTTTGAATGTCCTTAAAGGGTGGAAATAAGGGAGCCATCTTCTAAAAGAATACTCGGTCGCTTATGGCAATCGACAGAATGAAATCTGATATCGTTAGGAACCCGACAGAAAATTCCCATAAGCCAATCAGCTGATTGAGTAAATTTTCCGGCCGGAAAATTTTGGGAATTTTTTTTTCATATGCCTAGCACATGTCCGATCGTTAAGTTTTCATTTTTTGAGCTCAACACTGACATAATTTTCAGTGGTTAAAATCCCTGAAACGAGAAAATGAGTCAGCAATCTGATGGTCTATAAACATCGAACTGTCTCATACGTTAGTTGAAGAGTAGACTACAAGAGAACACACGCATGTATGAATAAGGTAAAAAAATTCCAATTCTGGGTAAAGTCTGGAGTCATTGGTATGTACATCTTGTTAGGTGAATTTTTAGTTGTACTCGGAAAAGTTCAGGTCCGTTCGAACACTAAAACTCAGCATCCAGTACTCTGTGCACGCGCGAGAACTGGCAACAACGTTGCTTTCGTTCGTTCGTTGTCTAATGTCTACGCAAAATGTCCAGCCATGGTCCGGTCATTGATCCGGTTGTTTACGAAAACAAATCCTGTGTGAATCCACTGTTGAACTGTTTTGTTGATTAATTTGTGATGTGTTATGTGTGGCTCTGTCTTCAGCTTCTAGTGCGCCTTGAGCTACCAGTGTACTAGTTTGGATACTGGGATACCCATGAGGTTAGTTGATTTTAATTTCACTGTGATACTTACGTTCCTATTCCATCTGCTTGCAACCCATGATGGGTAAGAGACTCTCTGGACTTCTGTAAAGGCAATCTTAGTGTCTTTCTTTCACTGGCAATTGCCTTTTCCGGCATGGAAGGATGACGAACAGAGGTTCCCAAAATGTCGACCCACATTTCACAAAATTTTAAAACTCTCCAAAAATTTCTTGCGCATTTTTCACACCTGCCATTTGTTCTAACATACGCCCCTCCTACACGGGAGTGCAAGAGGTTAGACTAGAGGTTAGTTTGTACAGTGTTCTGCAGCCTGAAGAAGACTCAACTAAGCAAGCTCCAGAGGATGCGGAACAAAGTGATCCGTATTATCACCAGGAATGATAAAACCTCTAGGGGATGTTACTTTCTTGATTATTGTGGTATGTAACAAAATGATTACATTAAGACATCACTGTCACCACTCGGGGCCTGTTTTTCAATGTTCAATCAAATGTCTTTGCTACGTAACTGATGGTTACAATTCGAGGTATTATCCTTCACTTTAGCAAATGTGACATTAATTTCAACCACCAATCAAATTTAGCTGGCAGTTAAACTACGCTAACAAGATATCGAAAAACTGGCCCTTATATTGATTCCGAATAATATGAATTGTTCACAATTCCCATTAGTGTCGCTGAGGAACAAAATGTGAAAAAATTGCAAAGCACATTAACATTAATTTTGGTTTAATTCCGATTTGGTCGGTGAGAAGAAATTTGGTTGGTACCATAATTGTGCGACATAAAATGGCCAGAGTTGTTCGTCAGTTCGTCGAGTCCAGTAGAATTTATATTTGGTTAACGCCATTCTATAAATATTTTATAGGTACTTCTGGTAGGTAGTGTGCAGTGTTCTGTTCGATTCTTCAAGTGTATTCAAAGGATTATAATTGAATTATAGTTTTTTCTACATTTCTTGATATTGTTTTTTTATGATTGAGGTAACTAAGTGATGGACTGTCTAATTATTGTTTTTTTTTAAGTATATACTACAGAATCAACTCACGCTTGTGGTCTCTCGCATTTCATTCCATATTAACCATAATTAATGAGTTAGGATAATAATATTGACGTGTAATTTCTATTTATGTGGAAACGTGGTGAGCTTTATTTTATTCTTGAAAATTCTACATTTCATATTCATTCAAGTTGCCATTAAATTATTATTCTAGCAGTGAATTTGTTGTGAAAAAAATTTGAGATACCCACAAGAAACTCTCACTCTATAGTCTAGAGACTATATACATGCGACTTATTATGACCTACAAAATCATACATGTGAATGCATTGTGTTTGAGATATATAGGAGAATCATAGAGAGAAGCGCGTTTTTAAATGAGTACCAAACTATTCAATTTCTTTAAGGGACTTTGATTCCGAAGTATAAATAGAATGTCACATTCGAGTCGCATTTTGCATCACACTTTGTCTCTGGGCACCGAATAGACGTTTTTGCAATAAGGAAGGGAGTCACTTTTTGATTCATTGGTGAGATCTGATACATGAAAGTGAAACCCACCACCACAACTGAGACCATTCTATGTTGACTGGGACGTTTTGTTGAATGCGTTGCGAGAGTTTGCGAGCGTCATCCAGTCATACATTGTACAACTTTCGTATACCTACATTGTAATTGTTCTTCCTTCCCGAAAGTTCTCAGACGAGAGGCCTCACTAGCATTTGATGATATGATAATGACGTAAACAAGGCGGCTCATTTATCGGGCGCTGGATATCTTCCAAAAGCTAATAATTGAACTGAATCCTTAGGATTATTTACGAAATATGTAAACACTGTCCGTTGTTTTAACCGGTTTCTTCACCGGAAAAGAACTCATGAAGTTGTCCCTTACTAATCTCATCATAGTGACATTTTCCGCACTGATGCTTTGCGACGTTAGAGTTACGACAGTCGCAAGCGGGAAATGTACTCTTTCCGTACTTAGGATAATAACTATTTCCATAATGTGTTATAAACGAAAATTATCACAATAAAGAATAATTGTGTATTTTACATAACTAAGTGTAAATTTGAAAATGAAATTCAGATTAAATGATCTAAATGTTCCATTGACTTCCTGGCAGATGAAAACACCATTCTGAAATTCATACATTACATTTCCTAATATTTCTGGCGTTATATTCCTACAAACGTCTGTCACGCGTTTCTTCAATTCAACGATCATTCCTGGCACAGTTGAGTATGTAGACTTGAGATATCTCCACAAGAAAAAATCTGAAGTGGTCAAATTGTTTTTTCCGATTGTTATTTTTTTTCGATAGCCTGCTGGCGTCCCTCAAAAGTCGAAACTTGTGCGAGCCAAGGATCAACGAGGTCTTACCTTTTAACGTGCGATTCCTAGCACGATTCGAGGAGAATAGATCTAGAAAGTCGTCTGTAGGTCTCCATCCAAACCATAACTTCGCATAGCGTTGCTTGGCTCGAGATATCGATGACCCACGCGCTCTACCGTTCGAGCTATCCTCTCGGATCAGACAAGCGAGCTAGCCATTCAATAGACCCCTCCATCTTGATTTGGATGCATGTTTTAATCTGAAATTTTGCCATTATATGAAAAATTTAACAAATCTTCCAAATGGAGCCTCTGATAACATATCTAAAACAACTCTGGATTGTATGTTTCATATTTAAAATCTATTGGCATTCAAAATCAACCACATCACTTAAAATAGGCCTCCATTGTCGTACCAAAAATAAAATAGTTCACCCCAAACGAAGAATAGTCGGGTTACCTTGTTTAAATTTTTAGTGCAATATCAGTCAGTCACAGTCACATAATCACATAACAAAGTAAAGTCGGGCTATTTTGTTTGAGATTTCACCAATATTTTAAATTTGTTTGTCACAATCATAGTCTGAATGGAAATATTTGAGAAGATATGCCTCATTTGTCGGGTTGTTCATTTTGATATTTTTTGTTCTACTTATAGAGATTTTATAATCAAAGTTCAGTTCAATAAGAATATATGATAACATATCATTGAAATTCTCATTAATTCTGAAAAGAGGAAGTAATAATATAAATATATAGGAGTTGCACAAACAAAATAATTTTATATTTTTTATATTTTTTTTAATTGAATATCTGTTACAAAAGAAAGCAATAAAGCTGTTAAAACTAGGTAGGTAAGTCTTAGGAATTCGATTGTTTTCTTTTCATTGATTATTTGCTATATCAAGTTTGTTAATAATATTTCAATATTTTCTTGGATAATGTTACAAACAAGTTCACCAATATAATGTATTCACTTTGGTAGGTCTACAGTTTAGAGATTTCATAATAAAAAATCAGTTCAATAAGAATAATAATATAATACAATAATAAATATTATTATTATAATAAGGATGATAATATATCATTGAAATTCTCACTAATTGTGAATATAGTGAGTAAGTATATGAATACAAGTTGCACAAAAAGAATAATTTTATTTTAGTATTTCATTATATGCGAGGGGGAAATCGCTGGGGAATTTTGGTGTAAATGTCTTGGGTATTAGTGGTATTACTCAGGTATTACTCGGGTGTTTGTCGGGAATTAGAGGCATTACTTGAAAATTATTGAGTATTATAGGTATTACAGGGGTATCACTCGGACATTAGAGGAATTAGTTAGATTGGGCATTACACGGAAAAGGGAGGTATTACTCGAGCATCACATAGGTATTACAGAAATTATTCGGAAGTAACAGAACAATTACTATAATCGTTGAAGGGCAAAAAAAGGTCTTCAACAGATTGGAATTGGAAATTACATCAATTATCCGATAAATTACAGCAGTGGCGGAAATCAGAATTGTGCAATGAAAAAAAAGGGCTTCATAATTGTACTAGACAACAAACCTAACATCAAGACACGATTTTATATTTTTATTACTGTTCTGACGGGCATTACTGGCATTACTCGAGAATTACTTGGGTATTAGAGGCAATACTTACGATTTTTGGGAATTATTGTACACAATTTCCTCAGCGGTTTCCTCCTCGATTATATGCTATATCAAGTTTGTCAATAATATTCCAATATTTTCTTGGATTCTTCAGTTTAGAGACTTCATAGTCAAAGTTCAGTTCATTAAGAATATATGATAGTACCTATATAATTGAAATGTTCACTAATTCTGAATGGAATAAGTATATTAATAGTAGTTGCACTAACAGAATAATTTTATATTTGTGTATTATCATTTGCTATATTTGGTTTGTCAAAAATATTTTAATATTTTCTTAAATGATATGGCAACCAAGTTAACCAACAGTATCTTTAATTTTATTGGCCTACGGTCAAGAGATTTCATAATCAAAGTTTAATCCATTTAGAATATATTATAATATATCATTCAAATTTTCAGTAATTCTGTTTGGAGAAAGTATATAAATAGGAGTTGCATAAACAGAATAAGTATATGTTTTTATATTATCATTTGCTATATTAAGTTTGTCAATACTTGATAATCCAATATTTTCTTAGATAATGTGGCAACCAAGTACACCAACATAATATTTTTTATTTTATAGTCCATAATCAAAGTTCAATTCACTAATTCTAAATAGAGTAAATATATAAATAGAAGTTGCATAAACAGAATAATTCTATATTTATATACAATTATGTGCTATATCAATGTTGTTCATAATATTCCAATATTTTCTTAAATCATTTGCCAACCTACTTCATCAACATAATGTCTTTCATTTAATAGGCCTACAGTTAGTGATTTCATAATCAAAGTTCAATTCATCTCGAATCAATGATAACATTGAAATGTTCAATTCTGTCTGGATTAAGACAGTATAATTATTAAAATGATTATACTTTTCAAACGAACTACTTAGCGTATTGGTTATGTTAATTTTTATAAAGATGAAAAGAATCAGTTTTCAATTCCAAATTTGGTTCGTAGAAAAAGTTTCATATGCCAATCTGATGTAGTGTCTAATAATAAACACGTATAGAATTACTTACTTTCTACCACTGTAATAATATTCAGAACTTATAATTCGTAGACTCCTATTAAATCCTTATATTATATTTATCAATCATGTGTGATGTCATATTTACGATAATTTACGATCTTGTCCGAAGTAAAAATAAAGAAATAGTAATCTTCGCATTTGAACATCTATCCATAACGTTTAATAAAATGTTAATTTGTATTCGATCAGTAAATGTTCTAAGTCTGTCAGGATCAGGCACAGTTTACACTTTAGGTTCACTTTTGTTTAACTCTTGACACTTTAAGAACATGTTTTAACCCCAAAGAATGATGCTGAAGTTGTCCGTATTCCAGATTCCAACAGCGCATGCGTGGATATCAAAATAACGTCGAATATATTACTACCGGACAGCCTGACGTTATTGAGAACTCTATTGAGTACTTAATGCAATTTATTGCCACTCTATATTTCATTTCCTATAGGTACCTACTTGCTTACTTCAGTGCTTGCCGGATACGTATGTCACATTTGACATTATTTCAAATATTAGTTATTTCACGTTTGTTCTCGTTTTTTTATTTCAAACTTTAACCTTTGCGCAATTTAAATATATTTAGATTTTTCCAATCAATTTAATAAAACAAACACATGCCACGATCGTTTCAACTCATTTTATAAACACTTCGTAATAAAACAACTATTTATTTAGGTTAAAGGTCATTTCAATGTTAGACTGTTTACAGTTCTGGCCTATCAACAGCCACAGATAACACACTATTCGTTGCAACCAAACACCCATCCAGCGAATGCTTTCGATAAGAGAACGTTAATTATACCAACCAAGGTTATTGGTTGTCGCCGAGGCAACTTAAATCGGTATCCGAACCTTCCGAACTCGACCGATTGTATTCCCTTCACCGCGCACCCCACCCGAGTCAACAATAACCTGCCTGCAGGCTGCCAGGTTCTCACGATCAGCTCATTCATTATCAAAGTTATTGACGAAGCAGTCGCGCTAGGCTCTGCGCGTCATTTGTGATAGTTGTTTTTATTGACATTCCACCATATAATTAAAAATGTCGATACAAGAAGTGTGCCGGCTGTGTTTATCCAAAGACAATCTCGTTTGGGTGTTTGATAAGCGATTGGAGAGAACTGATCATATGAAAGATGTGATTTTTATTACGACTGGTGTAGAGGTATGTACCGTTCAACTTTTAACATTTGGGAACCTGAATTCATTCTTGTTGTGGACCGCTTTGAAGGTCAAATAGATGAATATAATTAGTAAATTGAATAATAATAATATTCATTGGGATGGTACAATAATAATTATAGTGTGATGTTTTTTATTCGGTACATATTCAAGTTAACGGACATTATTTTAATATTTTATCGATAAATAGGTTTATTCTGGTTTAAATAAATACAAGTCCTGGGATGTCTGGCGCATGCGCAGTTGGAATAAAGTAAAAGAATGTGAGCCTAACTGAACCCCTCTGGCCCTCTATCAACTGCGCATAATCGTCACGTTCTAGGACTGTTTGTTTGTTTGTTTATTTATTTCTCAAAACCAGAATAAGCCTAGCGAAACACGCATGCGCCGTTGCTGTTGCTTAGTGATTTCCATTGTTGGTCTGTGATTGGACAGAGATATTAGACAGCCTTCTAGGTTTTATACATCAACGGCTTCACTATTCAGTTGTACGTTATTTTGAAAGGCATTCAGGAATAGAAAGTATTTTATGAAAAAACATAGTTTTTTCCCAGTTTTTGCGAGGAGATCAATACGACGACTGTTGTAGGATTTGAGTTTTGTGAAGAATAATAAAGTTTTTACAACGTTTTTATCTTCTCACTTTTTTGTCTCGTTGTTTGGTGCAAATTTTGCAGTAGATTTTAAATTAGATAGAAACTTGAAATTTTGAACACGGATCAGAACTGTAGGAAAATTCATTGTATTACAGTAATAATAATAATCTTGATTTTGCAATCGATTTAAAATTGGACTTCCCGATGAGCTTAGGTGAGCTTAGAGACATTTTAAATATAGGTACTTGTCTCGAAAGCGTGATATTATTGCATAATATTATTAATATAAATAAAAAGGTAACTATTCGGTTAGAGACAGCCGTCGAATTTAAAAAAAAAAATTGCAATACGTATTTCGGTATCCTTTACAAAAAATCCTACCCTACCTAACCTAACCTACCCTACTTAACCTACCCTACTTATCCTACCCTACCTAACCTACCCTACCTAACCTACCTTACCTAACTTTCCTTACCTAACCTACCCTACCTAACCTACCCTACCTAACCTACCCTACCTAACCTACCCTACCTAACCTACCCTACCTAACCTACCTTACCTAACCTACCCTACCTAACCTACCCTACCTAACCTACCCTACCTAACCTACCCTACCTAACCTACCCTACCTAACCTAACCTAACCTACCTAACCTACCCTACCTACCTAACCTAACCTACCCTACCTAGCCTACGTAACCTAACCTACTCTACCTAGCTTACGTAACCTACCCCACCTTCCCTACCTAACCTACCCCACCTAACCTACCCTACCTAACCTACCCTACCTAACCTACCCCTCCTAACCTACCCTACCTAACCTACCCTACCTAACCTACCTTACCTAACCTACCTAACCTACCTTACCTAACCTACCCTACCTACCCTACCTACCCTACCCTACCTAACCTACCCTACCTAACCTACCCTACCTAACCTACCCTACCTAACCTACCCTACCTAACCTACCCTACCTAACCTAACCTACCCTACCTAACCTGTCCTACCTAACCTACCCAACATAACCTACCCAACATAACCTACCCTACCTAGCCTACCTTCCCTATCTAACCTAACCTAACCTACCCCACCTAACCCAACTTGAGCTAAAACGTAAATTTAAGTGGGTACTCGCTGCGCTCGTCGTCGTTACGGTCGCTTCGCTCCTTCTTAAAACTCGAATATTTCATTAAAATTGATATTTGAATTCGAAAAGACGATGTGAGCCGAGATCTCACTAGAGTCGACGCAAGAACAATATCATAATCATATCACTAACAGTGATAACTAAAAAACGCCAAAAATTCAGTGTTGGACAGTAAAAGTTTTATTATTTATCAACGTTTTGAAAAAAGTTGAATTTTTCAAAAAGTGGTAGTGTACTGAAAACAAGTAAATAAGGGCATGTGTGGTGTTTTAGTTAAAAAATGGGCATATTTTGTGAATTTTCAATAACAGAAATTCGATCTGTCAAATGGTGAAAATCCACAACAAAATGACTTCTTCGAAAATAGTCGTGACCACCAAAAATTTCATTTGGATTTTGTGTAGAGGAGACCAAAATACGAAAGTTGCAATTTTTTTTTGAAAATTCGATAACTCTCTCTAACTGAATATATAACCGTCTTTTCGCCTGAAAACGAAGTTATTACTTATATTTGAATAGTTAGCAGTACATATTACAAGTGACCAACTTTCCGAAAAAATGAAAATGATTGAACGCCGTAACTAAAGGTAGGTTATGTTTACACATGTAAAAAGGTTGATTTTTTTGTGTGAAACATTTGGTTTTGGTGCTAGTAATTGTGAAATATCAGTAATTAGCGTTTGAAAAAGTGTCTACAAAAAGGGTGCATTTGCTAACCTCAGGCAAACACTCTTCAGTGTTTTTAAAAGTTATTTTAAGTTTTATTAAAATTTGTTTATGTGTTTCAATAGGTGTGCCAAGTGCCCAGTTTCTCGGTATGTACCCCACCTTACTGGGTAAACGGTTAAAATACCCTGGAACAAAAAAAAAATCTTCGAGCAATAATAAAATCCGTTCTGGTTAGATCAGACTAAACTCCTCGCAAAATTTATGCATTAAATTTCCACGCAATCAAATGTCTACGTTAGATCAGATTAAACCCCCGTAAAGCTAGCAGAACCACTTTTATTTTTAGGCCATAATTTTAGGCTAATTTTAGGTTAATTTATTACCCTATTTCCGATTTTTTTTTCTCTTCAATTGTGGGAGATATCGCGGGTTCTGCTAGCTTAACGTTAAGCTGGCAGAACCAAATCGCTAAACGAATGTTTAAGAAAAATCTGATTACGTCATAATTTTGGTCTCATTTTAGGCTCACGTTTGTACCTATTGCCGATTTTTTTGGAATGCGTTTTTAAAAAAAACTGGGTTCTGCTAGCTTTACCGTTAAGCTGGCAGAACCAAATCGCTAAACGAATGTTTATGAGAAATCTGATCAAGTCATAATTTTAGGCTCATTTTAGGCTCACGTTTGAACCTATTGCCGATTTTTTTGGAATGCGTTTAAAAAAAAACTGGGTTCTGCTGGCTTTACCGTTAAGCTGGCAGAACCAAATCGCTAAACGAATGTTTATGAGAAATCTGATCAAGTCATAATTTTAGGATCATTTTAGGCTCACGTTTGAACTCATTGCCGATTTTTTTTGGAATGCGTTTTTTAAAAAAATCCTGGGTTCTGCTAGCTGAAGGTTAAGTTGGCAATACCAAATCGCTAAACGAATGTTTATGAAAAATCTGATCACGTCATAATTTTAGGCTCATTTTAGGCTTACGTTTGAACCTATTGCAGATTTTTTGGAATGCGTTTTTTTAAAAACAACATGGGTTCTGCTAGCTTTACCGTTAGGCTGGCAGAACCCCGCCATAAAGAAATAACTCGGAACAAATCTAGTTGGACAGTAATTTTAGGCTCTATTCAGGCGAATTTATTACCCAATCATATATTTTTTTGCACTTCAGTTGAAGTAGAAATCATAGGTTCTGTAAGCTCAACATTGAGCCGGCTGTACCAAAAGGCTAAACGAATCGCGTTATGAAAAAAATCAAGTGAAAATTTTAGGCTCATTTCAGGCTTACGTTTGAACCTATTGCCGATTTTTTGGAATGCGTTTTTTTTTAAACAACCTTGGTTCTGCTAGCTTTACCGTTGAACTGGCAGAACCAAATCGCTAAACGAATGTGTATGAGAAGTCGGATCAAGTCATAATTTTAGGCTCACGTTTGACCTATTGCCCATTTTTTTTGGAATGCGTTTTTTAATGGGCGAGCCTAAAATTATGACGTTATCAGATTTTTTATGAACATTCGTAAGGCGATTTGGTTCTGTCAGTTCTGTCAGGTTAGATCTGAGGATCCACCGATATGGAAATTTTAGCCGATAATGACAATCGGCCGATACCGATATTTCAAATACCGATATGCCAATATATCGGACAATCGGCCGTTCGTTTATTTTCATCGTGATTCGTACTGTTTTGCTTGGAAATTTCTCCGTTTTGCTGAATGCAAGGGTTGCGCTATCGTCGTCTCGTCGCACGTTTCTGCAGGTCCTAACTTGCATTTATCTTCGGTCTGTTATTTTAGTTGTGTTAGAAGTATAGAATAAAGGCCAAATTGTTTAACTGTTTTTTAAGCAAATTAAGCGGTGGAATCATTATTATTGTATATCGTGTGAAAATGCCGAAAACAAGCCCTTTATGGCAATATTTCGAAAAATTATTGAAAAACGATAGGACAAACGAAAGTGCAATTTGCAAAATCTGTCAAAAATTTGTTTTATTGGGTGGTAAAGGAAAAACGGCTAACGCAAGGTAGTATAATAAATTGTACACTCAGTAATCCAAAAATCATTTAACTTCACAGTGCATTTTGAGATGCGACAGATTCACCAGTTGTAACTCATACTCATTTAATGGACTGTACTGATTCCTTCTACTACCGCGCATCGATAAGCATGGCGATTTCACATTCAGAGCTAGATTTGCCAAGCTGTAGGTATGCAGCAAAAACTTGTGAACATATAATATACGTTTTTCAATTGTTCAAATTTTAATTTTTTGTCAATGAAAAAAATGTATCGGTGTATCGGCTTTTGATATCGGCCAATACGATAATCGGCTAATGAGGCCGATATAACCGATAGGCCGATATTAATATCGGAATCGGTCGATCCCTAGATAGATCGGACTAAATAATTACTCCTTCTGTTCCTCCGGTGTTTTTTTTTTTCGGGGGTTTTATCTTTTGTTTTTTTATTTTTATTTTTTTTTTGCTTTTTTTCTTTTTTCTCCTAGATTCCTTCAAGAACTGGATATATTGACACAGCTTAAGTTACAAAAATTTTTGAACGATTTTTCCGATTTTACGTTTTGCAACTTTTTTCTAAATGTAGGTGGGTACGAGCCCCCGATCGATATTTTTTTGTCGATATTTTCCACGTCGGAAACAATCGGAAATTTTAGCTGTCTGGCTTTCAGGGGATTTCTTCCGGTTTATATTTTCCATGTTCGAATTCCTACTCGTTATCTATCTAATCTAGCCTTCGAAGGGGGGCAGGAGGTAAACATTTTTGAAACCGAATTTTTCGATGGTAAGATATTGTTGAGTTATCGCCCGATATCAAAAGCCGATAGACCGATACATTTTTTTATTGGGAAAGAATACACTTTCATCAAAAATTGGCAATAAAATGTGTGTAACGTAAAACATTATGCTTTGGCTAGAAACTGAAAACTAATGAAATAAAGCTTAATGTGGATTGCAACTGAAAGGTGTAATAGTTATTTACCTAACAAGTGCGGAAAGTAGTACTTTTCGCACTTTTTTCGTCGAAAATTTCGATGTCCGAAACCGTTGGGATTTTTTAAAATTCCTACACGTTCTCTATTTAGCCATCGAGGAGGGTCAGGAGGTTAAATTTCTTTGAATTTCTTTTCCAAGTATCATCAAATTCGAAACAAGTAGGTTAGAGCAGGTAGTTTCTGATCTGGAGTAAACAATTCGAGTAAATAGGATAAGTATTTTGTTCTCTAGCGTATTAAGCGTATAGTGCAATAAAGTTTTTATTGCACTCATCTGTCATTCAATTTCAACGTACGTGCTGTCATCATGGCAAACATAAATGTTCAAACCCACTACATATTTAGGAAATATTCTGTGAGATTGGCAATACGTTTTAAACAGCTACATATTTTATATTATTTTGTATTAATGTTAGCAGCCAGAGCTAAACAAACAATGCCTTCCCGAGAAAAACTCCATAATCAAAACTGATCCGCTTTGTTCTAAACCGTCTACTTGAATAGAGCAAACTGCCTGTATTATGACCACACCTCGTGATAACATACGCGCTCACGGCTACTATGATTTTTATTTTCATAATGCAACTGTGGTTATAGAAACGTCAGTCAAAAATTATTTCTGACAATTACAGAATTGAAAGTTTTAAAATGAGTCGAGTGCAATAAACACTTACTTTTTGCACTTGTTGCATAAATAACTATTAAATGATATATTTAAAACTGAATATTGCTGTACCAGTGCGTTGATAGCTATTTATATAACAAAATGAGCGTGTTTTTTGCATCAGACGTGGTGTTGGACCTCGTGTCTACATGGTACTCTAGAACAAGCATGCATTTGCAATTTTAAAAATGTAAATTTGCAGTTTCAAAAAACCCATAATGGGTTTATAAATATTCAATTCAATCATGTTCAATATACGTCCGATCAAACTAATGTTAACCATGGTTATGTCGACTTTTTAAAGATATTCTGTAAATACTTGAGGAGATAGCACTGATGATGGCCTAATAGCCGAAAGCGCTTTGCGATTCTAATAAAATTACACGAAATACAACTCTTTCATTTAATTTATTTATTATTTTCCCAAAATGACTACACAATTATTTTTTTCTTCGTTCATGCAAAAAACAAAACTTTATTAAACTATATTTGGTGGAAAAACTGGTACTTTATTGCACTCATCTGTCATCCTACTATAGCGTTCTGTCATCATGACAGACTTTGAAATCGACGCCAAATTCAGCCCATTTTATGTGAGATTGTATTACGTTTCAAATAGTTGCATGTTTCATCATATTCATTACATAATGGACTATGAAATTACTAGAAAATGCAATTTGTTAAAAATAAAATTATTTCCTTCGAATATCAACTGAATTAAACAAAATGTTTTTGAATTAATTTTAGCAGATAGATTTAAACAAACAATGGGTGGTATTCATAAAAGGTAGCAAATGCTTATACTATAGGTTTGTCTCTGTCATTGTTTAACGAAGTGAATAGCTCTCTTTCAAGAAATTCGAGTAAAAGCATTTGCTCCAGGTTTATACATACCACCCAATATCTTCCTTACAGTTTAGTGCCACCTAAATGAAACATTTTCTGGTTTTTGCATGAACGTTGAAAAAATATTGTATGAAACTCGTGCAAAAAGAGTTTATTGCACTTGTTGCATATATAACTATTAATGAGCAGAGATTTTTGTATCACGTAATTATTTAGTGAGGCCGTATTTTCACAACAGTTCAAATAAAGTACTGAAAAAATACTCTGAGCCAAAGAAATCTTTCTCAGAAAATGCAGTTAATCCAGTACGATTGGATTTTGGGACGAGGATCGATCGTAGCACCACCAAACTTGGTATGCTAGTAGTTGAAACCATGATAAATACGAAAAAAATGTTGCCAAAATTCCAATAATTTCTTATGAAATGCGCTCGTATTCTCCGAAAACGTGATTGAACGCCGACATCAACTTTCCGGTTCACGCTTACTCGCCACTGAAAGAATATTTGATTGGTCATAAATCTGCTAAAATGACCGGGGAAGGAAAAGGAAAAGTCCATATCGTTTCTGAAGACTCCTTGCTTCTCATTCAAACATAATATGCGAGTATTTGTGTACCTAAAATGTGTTTTGTCGCACTTCACTGAGATGTTTGCGGATGATCCGAAAATTAGGAATAATTTAGTGAATATGGAATTATTATACTGAAGTAGCAACCCATACCCTCGTTGGACTATATGCAACAATTTTAAAGTAGTGTGACAGGTCCTACTTATACATGCAAAAAAAACTTTGTTTTACTACTGCCTCATTTTCAACTTACCCATAAAACCGGCATTCTCTTCAGTTAAAAATAATCGCTTATTCATATCCTGCATAAATGTTTAATAAGACTATTGTGAAATGCGAACCTCAAGCTTGAAATCATATACTTCATTTTTTATATAGGATGTGTATGAGCGATATTTTCAACATTTACTGAAGAAATTGCCGGGATTATGAGTGAGTTGAAAACTGAGGCAGGAGTAAAACCCAGTTTTTTCTTTGGTAGGTATGTATAAGTGAGATGTGTTTCACTAGTCTAAAATCGTTGCATACGGTCCTTCTAGTATAATTTTTAGCAAAGTTATGGCAAATCTAATTTTCGGCAAGGAATTTGCAGTGACGAGTTTCCGCTAGCCTGAAATTGGACATAGGAATTCAATCAGGTTTTCTAAGAAAACGAATGCATTTTGTGAGAAATTACTAAGTATATTTCTTATGGAGAATTAATCATCTTTCGCCTTGTTGAAATTGTTTCTTGATAAATCTTATACTTTCCGAAACAACAGCAAAAAAATATATAATTTTTTTAAATAAAATTTTTTTGGGTTCCACCCCTGATTTTTTGGTAAACAATTTTTTTTTCTAACCAGTACATGATTCAATAAGTCATGTACCGAGTTTCAAAGTGCTACGATTCATTCTCCACTTGTGGCTTACATTTGTCATTTGTCTGTGGTCACTGTACTAAATTACTTTCAGTAGAAATGGAGAAAGTACATTTTTACAACGTCTGATATTATGAAGAGAAAATTTATCAATAAGTCAGCCTAGGGAAATCATCAATAAAATGGCAGATATGACGGTTTTCCTAAAATATTGATGCAATGTGTGTTATGATTTTTTTTCTAACACGTATTTCATTGACTTCATTCATGCAATAATAACAAATGAAGAATTCAAAATTAAAATATTTCAAGAAGTAAAAAAAAATAAAACACGTATTATGCAGATAGTAATAACCATATATCTATTTTAGTTTTTTTTTTATTGAGAATACTGTGATGTAAAAATTAAACAATAGCAAAGCTGACATTCTCGTCCAATTTAATATCCTTGGAATAGACACATGTTCAATAGAATACAAAATATCCATTGCTTGGCTTTTAAAAATTAATTTTGATAATTTAGTAATTAATATTGTACGCCTTGAAATTTATTGTTATGAAGTTAGCGAATAATAATATGATCTCGACCAATCAACGATCTGTCTGGGCCATGAAAATATTAACGAATTAGTCTCATTATTTAAAAAAGTTTTCGTTGAATTATTTTCCATATTAATAATTTTCACTGAACAATTTTTTTTCGTTACAGATTCACTCAAAAGACGTCATTTCTCAAAAAATTTGCACAAAATGTGGGCAAGATGCTCTCAAAATGTTCCAGTTTCGACAACAATCGTTGAAAAATGATAGATACTTAAAGGTAAGGATTTATTAGAGGTCCCGATTGAAATTAAGTTCAGTGAATCGATCACATAATATACAGGGTGAACTATGAGCAATTAGCGAAAATAAAATGGGGTAATAGTTCGAAATGTAGAAACACACCTATATTTTTTCTCTCCGCCTAGGTCCCACACGAACTAACCATGACAGGTAGTTTGCCATTTTAAGTTCATCACCATATTTACTGAGACATTATTCGATCATTCAAAGTAGTATTCGAAGTTATTGGATCGAATGTGATTTTTGCTCAAAAGATCCTTGTGTTCGCGTTTACTGAAAATATTATTCACATCAATTTTTATGGTTATCATGTGTTCTTTAGAAATCATTTATTTTGTAAACTTTTATTGGGAGTCATGCTAACAAAACCTCACTTGAATAACCAGCCAGCTTCAGTTTGATTAATGAGGAGGAACTGGGGACTACTTTTCCACGTGTATTCATCCAGGGGCGGCGCTTTTCCAGATTTATATGTATAGGGTATTTTTTCTCTAGATTTCCAAATTTCACTTTGTTTTCTACTTCTTTTGGTGGGGAGAGCACACTTTTTAATTTTCTGTAAGTGGTCACAGTTCACCCTGTATACAGTTTACCCATATCACAGCCGACTTAATCTCCCGAGCCGTGGTGAAAAAATTGGCAACACCGCATAAAATCAATTGGACTTCCTACTCATTAATAATTCTTTATTGTGAATTTATCGGCTTAGTCGGAAAACTAGGAAAAAAACATAAGATAATGAATTTTTAGAGAAAAGAACGACAATAAATGTGGTCATTTAATTTTTTTCGTCACAAACTGGAATCGCAATATATTCAATTTCTTAGATATGAGAAATCTGTCAAGTTCGGTTTTTCAGAATCAGACCATAATCACAAATCTCGTCCGCCATCATGGAGCCGCCATTTTCTTTTTTCTATTACAAAAAGGTCATATTGCATTGTCACCGGAATTAATTACATAGACACATACATACATACAAGAAGTGAAGCTAATATAAGCGTGTTAATAACAAGAGTTTTATCTTCAACTTGAGGTATTAGTTTGACCATACAAGATGGAACACACTGTATAATTGACCATGTGTAATGTCACCAATGAACAATACTTTTAATATTATCTTATACTGATGAATGTTTATATCTTGATTACTCAGAATAGTGAAAATTATTCAGGGTAACGTTTTTTGAAAATGAAATGAGAATTTTCAACGCCCTCTACCGTCAAAACTAGCCTATAGAAAAAGTTTTGCCAATTGAACTTTTTGTTTGGAATGACTTGGACTACAACATATCAAAAATTCAGCCGATTCGGCAGGAGGCCAATTTCCCTATAGAAGTGTGCGGTGTCCTTAATCACGCAAGTTTTGAGTATTGCTTTGGTTGAGGGGCTGGAGTTCAGATGGCGCCCGTGGTTTAGTGAACGCTAGGCTGCGGGCGGTATCTCAGCTTCTGACTTTACATGGAGAGTTTGTTGCAGACATTAGTTATTGTCTGCAGAGTCCTACCCTATACTGATGAGAGCAAGAACCCAGAAATCGATCTATGTTTCAATGAACATTTCCTTGCAACTAGCAATTGCGGAGACATCCTTGTAGAACTCTGCACGGAAATTCATTAGATGTAATTCAACGTTCGTCGTGGTATTAGTCAGGAAAGTACTTGTTTTCTGATAGATTTCCGACCCAATTATTCCTATTGTATAGGATTATGGCAATAAGAGTCGTGAACAATGCAGATTTCTTCACTTACAAAAATATCCATTTAAATTTGCAAAGGGGTGGAATGATACCTCACTCGAAACAACTTTCAGATAATTTTAATACAACACAAATTTCCAATTATGTGAAATGAACATTGATCTTTATTCTGGATGATGTTTTGAATTGCTGAGAATCAATAAAATGAGGTATCACTCTACATGTCTTATTATTTAAATCTCTTTCGAAGATGGCCACCAATCTGCCAAAAAATTGAGAAAAAGGTTCATCAAATTAAATGTTCGAAATGTTCACCACTGCTTCACACGAAGAAACGATTCTGAAATTCGCTCTTTACTTTTCCAAATATTTCTGGCGTTATATTCCTACAAACGTCTCTTATGCGTTCCTCTAATTCAATGATCGTTCCTGGGGCAGTTCTGCAGACATGATATTTTGAATATCCCAAGGAAAAATCTAAAGTGGTCAAATCAGGCGTACGAGCTGGCCATTCAATAGGACTCCTCCCTCCGACCCCTCTTTCCGGAAAATGTTCATTCAAAAAGTCGGTTACTGGCCTGAAAAATGAAGAGGCCGCCCTGTCTTGTTGAAAAAAATATCAGTTACTACCAGCGCTAATCAGTATTTCTCCCTCGAGCGCTACGGCAAATAATGTCCTCCAGTCCACAAACTGTGACTTTGGGTACATACAACAAGATTGATCAACAAGGCAAAATACGATTATTACTATTACTATTAGATACCTGCCCATGAAAGTCTTATCGTATATAGGATTTTGCGTGAGTCTTAGATTTTGTTTTAATTTGTTCTTGATTTGTTTCGCCAGGTAATCATTTTATTATTTGGTTTGGTAATGAATATTACTTACTAATTGATGAATTCTTGATCAGATTGCAATATCAGCCAAATCACATTTTCACCAATATTAAATTATACGAGCATGTAGTCTGTCTACAAAGTATCCCTCCTTTCCTCCTGTTTTTTTGAACGAGAACTTTTTTTGTAAAACTCTTTTTCAACATCCATAAAAACTACATATAATTTTTTTTTTAATGGCAAATGATATCGAGTGCATCGCTTTTCAATTCTCTATATGACAGCAAAATTTAAACAAAATTTTTTTATTGAAAATAAAATGGCCTCGTTATTAACATTAATATCAAAAACCAATTACAATCATGACCTCACTAACGAAGTTCAAGGCTTCATACTCCTTTATTATTTTTCATATACTCAGGCAAATAATTCGTTGAAATTGACGATAACAAATTTAATACAATAACAAACATTCATGGCAAAAATGTACACGATGCATAAAACCATATAGAAAGACTGCCAATTTTAGTTGCTCCAAATCAATGTCTAGTTAAACGTTAACGAGGTATACCTTATTTTATTCAGCCACATCGCAATGGATATTCCTAGAAAACACCAACGTAGCTTGCATAAACAACAACGTATTTAAAAATGTTTTCTCTCTATATTCATTAAAGTTGCATTCCTTAGATTGCGACTATACTTTTTTTTTTTCTAAAATTTGTGTTATCACATAAAAAATGTACTAAATTCATCGTTGTGTAAATAGAGCGATAATGGGCTGGTGGATTGGTACTGAATATATCAAATTCGAGAAGGTATACTACGTTTTTGCTATATCAGTTAAATCCTACATGAAAAATGAAGTATGTGATTTCAAGCTTGAGGTTTGCACTTCACAATAGTGTTATTAAACATATATGCAGGATATGAATAAGCGATTATTTTCAACATTTACTGAAGGAAATGCCGGTTTTATGGGTAAGTTGAAACTGAGGCAGGAGTAAAACATAGTTTTTATTTTGGCATGTATAAGTAGGACCTGTCACACTACTTTAAAATTGTTACATACAGTCCAAAGAGGGCATGGGTTGCTGCTTCAGTATAATAATTCCATATTTACTAAATTATTCATTATTTTCGGATCATCCGCAAACATTTCCGTGAAGTGCGACAAAACACATTTTAGGTACACAAATGCTCGCATATTATGTTTTCATGAGAAGGTAGGAGTCTTCAGAAACGATATGAACTTTTCTTTTTTCTTCTCCGATCATTTTTAGCAGAGTTATGACCAATCAAATATTCGGCTCCGCCAGAATTTTCAGCGGCGCTAAGGGGGGAAACTGATAGTTAATGTCGGCGTTCAATCACGTTGTCAGAGAAAACGAGCGCATTTCATAAGAAATCACTAGGAATAATTTTTGTGGAGAATTGAGTTGTCTTTCACCTCGTTGAGTTGGTTTTCCGATATATCATATACTTTCCAAGATTACAGCAAAAATCTATCTATTTATTTTTAAACGAAAAAAAATTATGTTCCACCCCTGGAATTTTGGCAAACATTTTTTTTTTCGTGTTTATCATGGTTCCAACTACTAGCATACCAAGGACCAAAGTCATATATGTCCATTGTCAGAAATTTGATATACAATCGAGGGGGCATCTTTATGGTGCCCTAATATTGCTGCACATCCACTTGAAACTGTTTACTGCAGTTACTGGCATGAAAATCAAGACTTTTCCAGTAGCAAAAACATAAATTGATAAATCTATAAATTGATTTTACTCAAAACTTTTTTTTTTAAATACAGTAACTATTTGTCCTCTTCAACCAAAGCGTCAGACAGTTTCAAGGGTAGGTATTCCAAACTCTGTAACAATTACTACTCTACATGAATTTTACTTTTCAATTATTTAATATGCATGTCAAACTTAAGTTTTTTGTCAATAAACAAACCCAGGAGTTTGACGCAATGTTTATATATTGTGAAGTGTATTTTTAAAGGATACTTTATTCGTTTTTGTGCCTTGACAATTTGTATGTCCCGAGATATTTTTTCGTCAAGGTCTTATTCCTCCACAAGATTGTGATATCGTCCAGATTCGATAAATCATTGGCATATAATAAAAACAGAATTGGACCTGGAACATACTCTTGCGGCACTCCTCAGTCCATCTCAGAAGTTCGTGATATTTTGTTAGTCTTTACTTGTCTACGCTTTGTGAGGTATGAGTCGAACCAGGGGTGGGATTTTGTGTACCATAGAATTCTATTGTCGACAGTTTTGTCTCTTTCTCTCCCATGAATTCAACCATAATATCATCTCACTTTTTCTATCGACAATAGAATTCTATGGTACACAGAATCCCACCCCAGTTCAAATTGTATGAAACCAAGATCGATAGAAACCCTGGTGGATTGACTGATTCGCTTTTGTTTCACCCAAAGTTGTTAATGCTGTAATAAGATGGGATTAGCTTTCCCGTTGTCAGTAGATGGCGCATTATCAAAAAATAGCCGAGTTTACATTCCGAAGTACTGAGTCATATTTTTTTTGGAATATTTGAAATTTGACTGTTTATGACTGTTTATAATTTTTGATTAACTGTGATTTACATTTCATCGGGATATTTATCGTTTTTTTCTCTTCTTTTACTACTTTTCGTTCAGTTCGTAATGATTAGTTATTTGTTTATTGTTGAGTTTTCTGTAATTCTTGTAGGTATTTGTAGTGCATGTTTTTTCAAGTTTGTACTTGGACATGGCTGCGTTTGTATGAAAGATCTAAGGTTAGTATCATTGTTTAAATATCCCGTACATATCACATATCCAACTAGTTAATTTGAAATTACTGTTCTGATTTTTGATGAAATAAGCACGTTAAACATGTTATATGTTATGTCGTATTTTTTAACAAAATTGAATAAATACGAAATGTAAACATGTCATGACAATGACAATTGTCCAACGTCATCATGACAAGTATTCATTTATTAATCTGTAATGACTTTACCGCCATCTACGAACGATCGTGAAGCTAATCCGATCTAATAAAATATGAAGAATCACGTAGGCCGTACCTTAACAGTTTTGGTAGACCGATTTCACCGGTATAAATGAACGCACCAGGGTTTCTATCCATCTTGTATGAAACATACCATATTTCGAATAAGTCGAAAGATCACATACCTACATCCCGTTGAAATGAAAAAGTCGATATGAAGTTCCGGTACAACCGGAAGTGGTTAAAAAACTCACGATTACAAATTCCCAGAATTCTCGACTCGATGAGGAATGCATTCAGTTGATACCTACCCACTAAACATTGAAACCTTGTGATATTCATTGGTATGCTTGATATTACGTTCAGTGCCGGACTGGCCTATCTTTGCCAAGTGAAATTTTGAAAAATTGGGGCCCCCAATTACCAGGTTCATTCTATTTCATGAGTAGCATACGGAAATTTCAACAAATAATTGGTTTTCGTACTATTAATGATTAAGGTGCAAAGATCAGCTCTACACTTGTCTTAGAGTAAAAAATGAAATAAACACAGAAAGACAAAATAAACAAAATATAAAAATAAATACATTACATAGATTACTTTAAAATTATTAAAACCTGTCACGAAACTGGATATCGGATGGTTTAGATGCCTCCTTTTTTCTCCTCGTTTGATAGAATTGTGTCACAATCAATATCAATTTCAGTCTTGCCACTACTCGCCTGAGAAGATTGGGAAGTATGGAGAAACTGTATAGGGATTTTCTCCGTTGTATCCGAATTAGTTTCTGGAATCGTCGTTGTTTCAATTTCTCTGATTTGATGAGACATTTCACATGATGTACTAGGTTTTAGGAAAATATTTAAGCTAGACTGATTTTTCGAATAGTTTCTGTCGCTTTTCTTGATGCTTATTTGCGCCAGATCTGTAAGTTCTCTTTTTGTTAATATTTTGTTCTTCGCTATCTGCCATCTAAAACATTAATTTCATACTCAATAACAAACTTTGAGCGACCCGATACCCGATATATAGAGTTGTATTTACCTGGCCGCGTTTGCAACTACGCCAAATAAAATTATTTTTGGACACAGGCAGGCTTTACTCTCTGCTGTCTCAGTGTCTCACTCTCACATACGACTAATCCAGTGTTGCCAG
The DNA here is from genome assembly GCA_958298965.1 of Chrysolina haemoptera. Lineage (NCBI taxonomy): Eukaryota > Metazoa > Arthropoda > Insecta > Coleoptera > Chrysomelidae > Chrysolina > Chrysolina haemoptera. Next base: position 23,646,237 of record OY282600.1, on the reverse strand, counting down.
CCATGCAACTCAAAATGTACTAGAAAATCACCGAAAAAAGAACTAGGTTTTCGAAAAAGGTACTAGTTTAGATTTTCATTCAAACTTCCGTTGAAGTAAGGAAACAGCGTAAATAAACAACAATGAAAGAATTTAATGAGTAACAGAGGAATGAAAGACTTAGAGATGTCATGCCTATACCTACACAAATACCTGTTTTGAAATGAACATGAATTATCCTTTTCTATACAATTTGGTGGCGAGGGGGTGACGGGTGATGAAATGTTATGGCCAGTTTGTTTACATTTTGAGTATAGGAATAAGGACCATAATACAAACTAAGGATGACGAATTGATCCGAATGAAATGAGCGGGCATACACGAAACTACCCGAATGAATGTGGACTTAGCATGTATAAGGACCTCGCTTGTATAAGAAGTTAGGTCGCCTTCAAGACAAGGATGGAAAAGCCTTCTCTGTCCTTTTTTACTCTGAGGTAACAATTTTTGGTTATGAATAATGCCAAGTTCATATGACAGCTTTCTGTTTTCTGAGTGGTCACGTTATGATACAGGACGACATGTTCTCAGTCAGCAGCCAATCTGAAAGTAATACACTATAAGTATGATCTATCAGGTGCACCTAGCGTCATGAGCGACGACAATCTATAAATGATAATATTAATATGTAATATATGAACATACCTGAGCACAAAAGTCAAAACTATGTTTGGATGAATGACATTGTATTAATAGTTTCGGTAATGTTTGATGTTTGATACTTTTCGAGTCAAAACGTGGAAAACGTACCAATTTTGCGTTCGGCGTACCAGAGTACTAGATAAAGTAAAAAGGTACTGAAACTAGTACGAAAGTACTAGTTCTGGCAACACTGGACTAATCAGTAATCCAGCGCGCCGCGCGCCAAAACTAAAACCGCCCACCGACCATACATACTCGCGCATCACTGTTGCCACGTTGCAAGAGGTCCTCAAGAAATCCTACCAAATCGAAAGTGAATATTTGCGTTTGTCATGTTTCTGGCAATAACCGATTTCGAAATTTGACCTTTTTTCTTAATTAATTTTAAATTTTCAAATTATTGTTTCTATGTCTGTTTTCCTAGGGGCCCCGAGACCCCAAATGGGGGGTGAGCCCCGTGAGATTTTTCTCACTATCTCGCCTGGCCAGTCCGGCACTGATTACGTTACGTTGTGTCCATGGTACTTGGTGCCTCTTATAAATATTATATTTTGAAGGTTCAATATTAACGTTACATACATTTTAAATTCGGAAAGTTTGAAATTCTGTTTTTGTCCAGTCCAAAAACAATACTGGGTGAGCTCATCTTTGATCTATTGGAAACAACTAATTCAATTTTGTCAAACCATACCTCCAACAAGTACTAGTTTCTTGAATTCGCTGTCCACCAAAATGTATGTTCATGCACCTAGCAACCAGTTTATAGGAATAACTGATATCTCCTATCTTCTCGTCTTCTATTAAAAGGCCATGAGCGCGATCATGTGAAAGACTCAATTGATAACTCAAAAACGGTTCGTCTTATCGATATCAAACAAGGACAGGCTTCTAGAAACAGTTTGATTTATACCGTAATGGAAATTGAATTTTCAATCCACTTTTCCACAAAAAAAATCTCAAAAATGTCCTAAAAATGCAGTTACGTTGAAGCAATTTTTTGGGTAGATGAACAAATAATTTCAAAAACGTACATAGATCAACGTTTTACCTTTCTTTTTATACCAAATTCATTTCGATCGGATAAAGATTGCTTCAAATTTTAATGGAAGAGAAATACCGAGGTGATGCCGCATACATAGTTACATAGAATTAAACTTCCTCTAGAAGCCTATCCTCGTTTGCAATCGATACGGTGAACCGTTTATGAGTTTTCGACTCTTTTACCCTGAAATGAATCAGTGGTAATTATCGAATAATTTTCAATAGTTTGAATTACACAGTTTCCATTGGTCTGAAAAACTTAAAAGACCTACTTCAAATATAATACGCCATTGAATATTTGTTCAGGTTTTTATTCTTCTTACTCATACGTCAGCTGGTCTGATGCAGGGCAAAAAGTCAAGTGACATGATTCATAATTTATGAAAAATATATAGGAAGGCCACAGATTATTCCACAAACAGTATAATTTGCTCACTGCTTCTTCGGTTTGGATAGTTCGGTATTTCTGTCTTCAGTGCACATAACATATGTATGGTGATTATCCGAAAAGTACATTCAAAGAATCTTCAATGACCAGCAAGGATAATTTCTTTTTCAGATTGAATGACTCAAAGTTCCTGAAACTCTTTGGCCATAACGAACGTACAATAACTCTTAGTTGAATTTAAATCATCTCTAACATATATGAATTTTCCCAGTGAGAACAAAGTTATTGTTCAATTTTTTTGCACGAAGAGATTCAATCAATTTTCATTCCAACCATGCAAAGATGTTGAAGGGATCACACTGAAGAGGGAGTAACCTAGAATGAAATGTTTCGAAAGCTTTCGGAATTTCTTTTCACGCTTTACTAAAATCGAATGATTTCAAGGTGTATGGATCAATGGGTACATAGTGTGCGAAAATATTTCAATCTTTTCATATTCAGTTGATTCGCCATATGTCATACTATAATGTTATATAATACCAATTATAGTTTAGCTGTTATTGTGTAGTGTGTTTTGACGCTATATGTGATCTCTGCTGGATTCAAATCGCCTCAAACTTCCGCATACTTTTTGACGTCAAAAATTAAATATCTCATATTTGATTTCTATTTCAGGCACAATGTAGAGACCTACTGAAGCACACGGATTTGAAGATTCCCAACACAGACGTAACAATCAAAACAGAAAGGATAGATAAAGAAGAAATCAAAGAAGAACCGCGCCGTGCGCCACCATACAGAGTTCATCCCACAATGAGATCCCTTTCTAGAAAATATCCACAGATGCAATTTCCTTCAATATGTTTGTTATCCAATGTCGATCCTTGCATCTCTATGGAAATGGACATAGTGGAAAATTATTTCAAAAGTAGAAAATTGAATATGCGGAAGTATGTTCAGTTAGCTCTTAGAACAAGTGATAAAAATATTCCAAAGAAATCTGCTGAAGCCGTCCATAAAGTTAGCCCTATAAATATAAAACTAAATGAATCTGGTTATACGATAGTGAGACCCTCAACGGAACAGTTGGCTACAGACAGTCCAGAAACCCAGTCATGCATCAGTGAATCTAAGAAACGAAGACTTTCAGATAACAATTCAGTGTCAGAACCATCAACCAAGAAAGTACTAAACGCGAACCCTAACACCACGCCAGTGCAACCGAGCGTAGAAAAAAAATCACCTCCTCCGTTGGAGTGTAACATTTGTAGGGCAGTTTTGTTCAGTGCTAAACATCTGAAAAAGCATCAAGCTCGACACAAGCGATGCAAGTTCTGTAAGCTACAGTTTAAGTCCGTGGGAATGAAGCGACAACACATAATTCACTCGTGTTTAGTTAAAGAAGCTTTGACCACTGTGTCCAATATAGAACTTGAAAGAGTTGAATTGAATAGGAATATTAGGCTTCATTATCAAGACGCATTCACGACATTTCCTCCACTTCGAGGAATGGAGAAACTGGACTCTACATCCACTTCTACTAAAGCGGCTGAAGAAGTTATAGAAATTATTTCAGATGAAGAGGGTACATCAATTTGTCCAAGAAATTCAGCACCTGCAACATCTACAGTAACCACATCGTTTTTAAAAAATCCAACGTCGTCAACAGCGATCAGGCCTGACGTGAGGATAAAGAATGATAATCTCTTAGATAGCATAAAAACGCAAGCTTCAGAATTAGAAATATTGAAAGAGCTTCTGACTAAACTCGAAGAGCTCCGCTCGGTGTCTGAAATCACACAGACAGAGCTTCCAATGACTGAGTTGATACAAGTGAACGATGAAAAGCTCACTGCTGAGCTGAAAAATTTGAAGCAAGTATTACATTTATACCGGATACCAGTTTTTGTACGAAGCGGGTCTTCTATGAACGTATCATATAATCACCAGTATATTCCCGCAAGGCACAAGAAACTCTCACTTTGGAATGATTTGACTCCAATTGATTTGGAAACTGAAAATGGCTCAATTAGTAATGAAAATCCTAGCAGTGAACATGTGACTACAGAAACTCCTGCAACTCACGCTAATGGTATTACCAATAATGTCGATTCAGTCCACAAAGGTGAATCGTGCAATTCATTCAGTAATGACCAACCATTCTTGCAGAATATGGGAAATGTTATCCCAGCAAATTTACCTCGTTCCGTGTCTTCCTCTGATTCTACTCTAACACAATCCGGTACTGCTATATCTACTCACGCGGAATCCGTTATTCCCACTCCAGGATATTGCACCGTACAAGCAGAGTGTGCCACTTCATCTCCCCAATCTTCTTTCCATAGAAATGGACAAAATAGAATCATATTGCCCGATTTCCCTCAGAGCTCTACCTCGCTTGAAATATTTCCAGTGCCGACTGCATCTTCTGTTGGTGATATTGCGATCGGAAGACACTCTCCCAAATCTTTCGGAACAACTCCCCATACTAATTCTCACGCACTTGAAATACATCCAGTGCAAGTGACGCCTCGATTCGCTGATAGTTTCATCAGAAGAAATTCTCCTGGTGTGGATCAAACGACTTTGCAGAGTAGTGCCCACATCAATTCTGAGCCACAGAGAATGTCGCCTGTTCTAAACAAATCTGACGTGAATGGCAATGTAAACTCAATAATTACTCTGTCCGAAGCCATAGATTGTTCGCTGTTAACGAGACAAGATTTGACTAATAAGGCTATTGAATACATTTTCAAAAATGGTAGTGAATTTGTTGATACCGGTAAGACAAATGTGCGGCCTTCTAATGGTATAATATACAGCAATAATAATCAACAATATCGCGCGCGTATTAGTTATAAGGAACCGAAGCTGCATCCAGATTTTTCGAAAGGGATTGCAAATTACCATAAAATAAATTTAACGAATTCTACCATTGGTAGCCATAAGCTTCATGGTAACAATGCCCCGATGCAGAGAATGGTATTGAATGATAACAACGTATTCCTTAAACCTCCTCCGCCATATCCAAATCGTACTCCCGTCAATGGAACCACTCAATCATATATTTCATCTCATACCAATTCAAGCACTGTTCCCCATGCAGATAAGACTCTACAAACGAGTGGTTATTACAATGCCTACAATCAATACGTTACTCAACGTCAAGAACTTTCATCTGCAACGGTCAGGGGTGCTATTTTTGATTCCGTGGCTCACCGTGGCAAAACTGGTTATTTCCCTGCATCAAATCTACTTCGAAATTCTGTTGAGAATCGTCCAATACCCCGATATCCCAGAATATCTGGTAGCTTTCCTCACTATGCCAAAACGAATAATTATGTTAATGCTACTAGTGATATAGTTAATCCTGTTAACCAGAATTGTGATGTTAACAATGGCCAATTGCCAAATACAACATGTAGAAACTCGTCTACTCCAGCTGCTTGTGATAACTTAACGGATTCTTTGCCGTCGACTGATAAAAGTAAACATATCGCATCTGGTTTGATTAGAGTGAAAAATGTTTGTGAGTTAACGTGAATTAGTATTTACATACAGGAATGCATTTAGATCTGTATTCCAATTGTTGTTAGATATAGATATTGATTATATTTCGTGATATTCACGATCGAAGTGGAAAATTTGCTAAGTTTCTTCGATCAGTTGCCACAAAGCTGAGCTACTTGAATTGATTTTCATTTCGTTTATCTTATTCATCAACGTTCAGTAAATTTCGAAATCAGTCAGTCAATTTTATGATGAAATATGAAGTTTTTCGAGGAGTCTAACTCGCGATATGACGATTATCATCAATATCTATAATGAAACTATAGTTTAAATGATTTTCACATCAAAAGGGTTTACAAAACCACGACAATTGTTTCGCTTTACAAAAGCTTCTTCAAGTGATAAAGATAATTGTTTCGCTTTACAAAAGCTTCTTCAAGTGGTAAAGATACACTTTATCTTTATCTTTACCACTTGAAGAAGCTTTTGTAAAGCGAAACAATTGTCGTGGTTTTGTAAACCCTTTTGATGTGAAAATCATTTAAACTATAGTTTCATTATAGATATTAACATGGATTTTCATCAAGTATCGGCTATATCAATTCAAAAGATTATCATCAACTGAAATAGAAACTTCCTAAGCAAGTGCATCACTTTTGAATGCAAAGTGAAAATATTCTTTCTCAGACATTCCAAATGATCCTTCCAATTTTGGCGCAGTCCGCCACTTATTAACATTGCTATCAAGTTGTGTTGATAATTGTTGTTCATTTCGTTTATCTTATTAATCAACGTTCAGTAAATTTCGAAATCAGTCAGTCAATTTTATGATGAAATATGAAGTTTTTAGAGGAGTCTAACTCACAATATGACGATTATCATCAACTGAAATAGAAACTTCCTAAACAAGTGTGCAAGTGCATAAAATATCACTTTTGAATGCAAAGTGAAAATATTCTTTCTCAGACATTCCAAATGATCCTTCCAATTTTGGCGCAGTCCGCCACTTATTAACATTGCTATCAAGTTGTGTTGATAATTGTTGTTCATTTCGTTTATCTTATTAAACAACGTTCAGTAAATTTCGAAATCAGTCAGTCAATTTTATGATGAAATATGAAGTTTTTAGAGGAGTCTAACTCGCAATATGACGATTATCATCAACTGAAATAGAAACTTCCTAAGCAAGTGTGCAAGTGCATAAAAGATCACTTTTGAATGCAAAGTGAAAATATTCTTTCTCAGACATTCCAAATGATCCTTCCAATTTTGGCGCAGTCCGCCACTTATTAACATTGCTATCAAGTTGTGTTGATAATTGTTGTTCATTTCGTTTATCTTATTAATCAACGTTCAGTAAATTTCGAAATCAGTCAGTCAATTTTATGATGAAATATGAAGTTTTTAGAGGAGTCTAACTCGCAATATGACGATTATCATCAACTGAAATAGAAACTTCCTAAGCAAGTGTGCAAGTGCATAAAAGATCACTTTTGAATGCAAAGTGAAAATATTCTTTCTCAGACATTCCAAATGGTCCTTCCATTTTTGGCGCAGTACGACACTTATTAACATTGCTATCAAGTTATGTTGATAATTGTTGTTCATTTCGTTTATCTTATTAATCAACGTTCAGTAAATTGCGAAATCAGTAGGTTAATTTTATGATGAAATATGAAGTTTTTAGAGGAGTCTAACTCGCAATATGACGATTATCATCAACTGAAATAGAAACTTCCTAAGCAAGTGTGCAAGTGCATAAAAGATCACTTTTGAATGCAAAGTGAAAATATTCTTTCTCAGACATTCCAAGTGATCCTTCCATTTTTTGGCGCAGTCCGACACTTGCTATCAAGTTGTGTTGATAATTGTTGGATAATTATTATTGTTGGTGTACTTATTTCTTGCTGTATTCTAAGGTATACTCCTAAGATGTTTTGTTAATATTCATGTTTATATTAAACATTTGTATGAGTGATGAATCTGTTATTTTTGCAGAACTATATTACTGGTGTTAATGTCAGTAACTGTACATATGTTAAATTAAAAAGAAATATGTTTAAGTTGAAATTTTTGTATTATTTTTATATTTTGTTATAATAAATATTTTCTTTAATTTGTATTGTTTTTATTCATACGTTACCCCATATCCAACCAGTTTCACTAATAATTTTGAGAATTGCTAGTAAGAATGCAGCTCATGGACGTATAAAATAACGTAACAAAGATTGGCTCATCATTTCCATGCCTGGATTAAGTTGAAGTCGCTGTTTGTGGACTGCGGGAATGAGAGGTGGTAGAATGGGAGATATCATTGAATTATCATAATTGATGTAATAGTTTATACAATATTTGCCATTTGCCATTTTATGGGTGAGTTGAAACTGAGGCAGGAGTAAAACCCATTTTTTTTTTGCATGTAAAAGTGAGACTTGTCTCAGTAGCCTTAAATCGTTGCATATGGTCCGAAGAGGGTACTGATTCCTGCTTCAGTATAATTATTTCATATCAACTAAAATATACATGACTTTCGGATCCTCCGTAAATATCGTAGAAGGGTTATGTGAAGTGGGACAAAACACATTTTAGGTACTCAGATACTCACATGTTATATTTGCATGAGGAAGTAGAAATCTTCAGGAACGATATGCACTTTTTCTTTTCCTTCTACTATAATTTTTAGCAAAGTTATGACTAATTTTCTGCCCTGCCTGAACTTGCAGTGGCGGGTTAGCACGAGCATGAAATGTGACGTCGGCGTTAAATCTCTGAACATCATTCTTGTGGAGAATTGAATTATCTCTCGACCTATCGAAATCGTTTTTTGATAAATCTTATATTTTCTGAAATAACAACAAAAAAATTATATTTTTTTTAATGAAACATTTTATAGGTTCCATCCCTGATTTTTTGGTAAACAATTTTTTTTCTAATAAAACATGATGTCGAGATGTCATGTGCCGAGTTTCAGTGTGCTACAATTCATTCTTCACTTACAAAATACCAATATGAGTGAATGCGTTGGCGCTGAGGAAAGGTTACTAATAACTTGGAAATCATGTAGTTATACTCCTAGTAGATACCTCTTTTCTACCTCTGTCATAAAAATTCACATTCAATATATACTGGTTCATCTTAAAATTATTCAACGAGACACTTGTAATCACAAACATCCTCTCTTAATTACTTCCCGAAACTTGGAAACTAGTAACTGCAGTTCCTTAAAAACCGATCACGCATCGATTACTAACTGGTAGCGCCATATGAGGCACCCGAAAGAACGACATAGGAAGTGACAGGTCCGGAATGGTTGACAAGTAATTTACTCATTTTCAACTCTGTTTGCATGCAAACTAATTCACGCATTTTTGACTGACTCGCAAGCTAGGTTAGCTTGCTCAGGTTAGGTTTGTATGTCAGTTGCGAGCGAAAAACTAATTCACGCATTTTCGACTGACTCGCAAGCTAGGTTATGTTAGCTTGCTAAGTTAGGTTTGTATGTCAGTTGCGAGCGAAAAACTAATTCACGTATTTTCGACTGACTCGCAAGCTAGGTTAGCTTCCTTAGGTTAGGTTTGTATGTCAATTGTGAGCGAAAAACTAATTCACGCATTTTCGACTGACTCGCAAGCTAGGTTAGCTTCCTCAGGTTAGGTTTGTATGTCATTTGTGAGCGAAAAACTAATTCACGCATTTTCGACTGACTCGCAAGCTAGGTTAGGTTAGCTTGCTCAAGTTAGGTTTGTATGTTAGTTGCGAGCGAAAAACTAATTCACGTATTTTCGACTGACTCGCAAGCTAGGTTAGCTTCCTCAGGTTAGGTTTGTATGTCAATTGTGAGCGAAAAACTAATTCACGCATTTTCGACTGACTCGCAAGCTAGGTTAGGTTAGCTTGCTCAAGTTAGGTTTGTATGTCAGTTGCGGGCAAAAAACTAATTCACGTATTTTCGACTGACTCGCAAGCTAGGTTAGCTTCCTCAGGTTAGGTTTGTATGTCAATTGTGAGCGAAAAACTAATTCACGCATTTTCGACTGACTCGCAAGCTAGGTTAGGTTAGCTTGCTCAAGTTAGGTTTGTATGTCAGTTGCGAGCAAAAAACTAATTCACGTATTTTCGACTGACTCGCAAGCTAGGTTAGCTTCGTCAGGTTAGGTTTGTATGTCAATTGTGAGCGAAAAACTAATTCACGCATTTTCGACTGACTCGCAAGCTAGGTTAGCTTCCTCAGGTTAGGTTTGTATGTCATTTGTGAGCGAAAAATTAATTCACGCATTTTCGACTGACTCGCAAGCTAGGTTAGGTTAGCTTGCTCAAGTTAGGTTTGTATGTCAGTTGCGAGCGAAAAACTAATTCACGTATTTTCGACTGACTCGCAAGCTAGGTTAGCTTCCTCAGGTTAGGTTTGTATGTCAATTGTGAGCGAAAAACTAATTCACGCATTTTCGACTGACTCGCAAGCTAGGTTAGGTTTGTATGTCAATTGTGAGCGAAAAACTAATTCACGCATTTTCGACTGACTCGCAAGCTAGGTTAGGTTAGCTTGCTCAAGTTAGGTTTGTATGTCAGTTGCGAGCAAAAAACTAATTCACGTATTTTCGACTGACTCGCAAGCTAGGTTAGCTTCCTCAGGTTAGGTTTGTATGTCAATTGTGAGCGAAAAACTAATTCACGCATTTTCGACTGACTCGCAAGCTAGGTTAGCTTCCTCAGGTTAGGTTTGGATGTCATTTGTGAGCGAAAAATTAATTCACGCATTTTCGACTGACTCGCAAGCTAGGTTAGGTTAGCTTGCTCAAGTTAGGTTTGTATGTCATTGCGAGCGAAAAACTAATTCACGCATTTTCGACTGACTCGCAAGCTAGGTTAGCTTCCTCAGGTTAGGTTTGTATGTCATTTGTGAGCGAAAAACTAATTCACGCATTTTCGACTGACTCGCAAGCTAGGTTAGCTTCCTCAGGCTAGGTTTGTATGTCAATTGTGAGCGAAAAACTAATTCACGCATTTTCGGCTGACTCGCAAGCTAGGTTAGCTTTCTCAGGTTAGGTTTGTGTGTCAATTGCGAGCAAAAAACAAATTCACGCAGTTTCAACTCAGTTTGCCGTCTTGTTTTGTCATTTAAAAACACACCGCCATCAAAAGTTGTGCGCATGCGGACCTGCGGGATCAAAAGTAGAATTGGTACGGCTAGACGCTTGTCTGGTTACTAACTTGAGTCAGGAATCAGACTGTTTTGAGTAGCCCCGTTTGCAGAGGACCTAAAAGTCCAGTCTGGCAGTTCCCAGCAACCGGATTATTCTTAAAATATATTAAAATGACAATATATAAGATTTGTATGGTTATTCATGTAAGCATGGCCACCTATAACCTATGAACGCTGATAAATTAGCTTTTGAATGCTAGTGGACATAAACAAAGCTTGTTGAAACTGGTTGCCAGCTTGAATCGGCACCGATGAATTCACCGGAATGAATTTTTTATTCTTGGTCGCTGGTTTTAGGAACCGTACGAAGGTTTTATCAAAATAACTAGTAAGTCATCTTAGAGATGACAAGTCACAGATGTATTTGCTTGTGTACATCGCAGCGATATTATGTCACGTATGTGTTTGCTTCTTCACATCGCAGCGATGCAACGCGATATCGCACTGTTACGTCATTGCGACATCTCAGATATTTCATGTTACAGATGTGTTTGCTGGGCATCCGTCCAGCGTAGTAGTACTTAAGCCATGAGGAGAAAATGGGGAAAAAATTGAAAAATCTATTAATATAATTCACGCATTTTCGACTGACTCGCAAGCTAGGTTAGGTTAGCTTGCTCAAGTTAGGTTTGTATGTCAGTTGCGAGCAAAAAACTAATTCACGTATTTTCGACTGACTCGCAAGCTAGGTTAGCTTCCTCAGGTTAGGTTTGTATGTCAATTGTGAGCGAAAAACTAATTCACGCATTTTCGACTGACTCGCAAGCTAGGTTAGCTTCCTCAGGTTAGGTTTGTATGTCATTTGTGAGCGAAAAATTAATTCACGCATTTTCGACTGACTCGCAAGCTAGGTTAGGTTAGCTTGCTCAAGTTAGGTTTGTATGTCAGTTGCGAGCGAAAAACTAATTCACGTATTTTCGACTGACTCGCAAGCTAGGTTAGCTTCCTCAGGTTAGGTTTGTATGTCAATTGTGAGCGAAAAACTAATTCACGCATTTTCGACTGACTCGCAAGCTAGGTTAGGTTTGTATGTCAATTGTGAGCGAAAAACTAATTCACGCATTTTCGACTGACTCGCAAGCTAGGTTAGGTTAGCTTGCTCAAGTTAGGTTTGTATGTCAGTTGCGAGCAAAAAACTAATTCACGTATTTTCGACTGACTCGCAAGCTAGGTTAGCTTCCTCAGGTTAGGTTTGTATGTCAATTGTGAGCGAAAAACTAATTCACGCATTTTCGACTGACTCGCAAGCTAGGTTAGCTTCCTCAGGTTAGGTTTGGATGTCATTTGTGAGCGAAAAATTAATTCACGCATTTTCGACTGACTCGCAAGCTAGGTTAGGTTAGCTTGCTCAAGTTAGGTTTGTATGTCATTGCGAGCGAAAAACTAATTCACGCATTTTCGACTGACTCGCAAGCTAGGTTAGCTTCCTCAGGTTAGGTTTGTATGTCATTTGTGAGCGAAAAACTAATTCACGCATTTTCGACTGACTCGCAAGCTAGGTTAGCTTCCTCAGGCTAGGTTTGTATGTCAATTGTGAGCGAAAAACTAATTCACGCATTTTCGGCTGACTCGCAAGCTAGGTTAGCTTTCTCAGGTTAGGTTTGTGTGTCAATTGCGAGCAAAAAACAAATTCACGCAGTTTCAACTCAGTTTGCCGTCTTGTTTTGTCATTTAAAAACACACCGCCATCAAAAGTTGTGCGCATGCGGACCTGCGGGATCAAAAGTAGAATTGGTACGGCTAGACGCTTGTCTGGTTACTAACTTGAGTCAGGAATCAGACTGTTTTGAGTAGCCCCGTTTGCAGAGGACCTAAAAGTCCAGTCTGGCAGTTCCCAGCAACCGGATTATTCTTAAAATATATTAAAATGACAATATATAAGATTTGTATGGTTATTCATGTAAGCATGGCCACCTATAACCTATGAACGCTGATAAATTAGCTTTTGAATGCTAGTGGACATAAACAAAGCTTGTTGAAACTGGTTGCCAGCTTGAATCGGCACCGATGAATTCACCGGAATGAATTTTTTATTCTTGGTCGCTGGTTTTAGGAACCGTACGAAGGTTTTATCAAAATAACTAGTAAGTCATCTTAGAGATGACAAGTCACAGATGTATTTGCTTGTGTACATCGCAGCGATATTATGTCACGTATGTGTTTGCTTCTTCACATCGCAGCGATGCAACGCGATATCGCACTGTTACGTCATTGCGACATCTCAGATATTTCATGTTACAGATGTGTTTGCTGGGCATCCGTCCAGCGTAGTAGTACTTAAGCCATGAGGAGAAAATGGGGAAAAAATTGAAAAATCAAGTTGATCATAGTTGCTATGATTTAAATTTCTGGATCAACTTTCTATTCTGAACAATATTTCCCCTTGACTTTCAATTCTACAGTGAAAAATAAAGTGATGGGATCATATTATTTTTAAAATACAGCGTGTTTATTAAACCCCCTTGTGTAGGGTCTTATAAAATTCAATTTTAATGTTTGCAATACAGGTTTGAGATGAAGCAGAGATTTTTATCACTTTTTCTTTTGAGAAATCAATAATATTTTTTTTTTCGATATGCTGCGAACTTTATGCCGAAGACTGTATAACAACGCAATAACTTTGGTTAATAAGTGGTATTTATTTGAAACTAGATTATCATCTTAATAATAATAAGGTGCTTATTTGATTTAAAATTTATATTATACAGTATCGGAAACTTTTTATCTGGGGTATAGACAGAAATCTACGCGAGAAACAAGGAACGCATTAATATGATAATACCACATAAACAAGTCAGACGCACCACTGTGCGCCTCTCCTGTTACCCCACCCGACGCATTAACGGACCACGAGGCAATACGACACACCGATAACAGCACACGTCGATATCCCTTCCTCGAGCGAGTAGAGGAGAAATTGTTATGCTCTCTCAACATATAGCAAGCTATTCTTTACGCTCTCATGAAACCACCATACCCAAGATGAAAACTTTCCGATACTGTATGTGTACGCCACTGATCCTAGGCATTCCACACTCTGAAACGCCGTAAACTGACGATGAGTCACTATCATAGAAATTATAATATATGTACTTACTCTAGAATGCCAATTCAATGGAACGAAAGTGTTGTAAAAAGTTCGATGCATTATTTAGTGCGTATGATCAGGACCAGTTTCATTCATACCAAGGTGGGTTTCAGTGAGATTTTTAAATGATTCATGATATTGAGTAAAATCGATTTGATAATACGTTGGTGTCAGGGCAGTCTATGAGACACGAAAAGTTTTGGTGGGCATACCTATGTTGTGAAACTGATTATATCCGAGAAATTCATCGAATAAAATAACAATGAAAAAATATATCTTGAGTATGTAACTATTGGTGACGTTTCTGAAATATACCTATTTTATGATTTTTTTTTAAGTTCTGATTCCCACGGAAAGAAACATCCTGTATTGTTCAGAGATCATCGTGAGAACCAAAGGAAGGTAGGTAGGAATTGATATTCTGGGAAACAGATGTTCGGCATGTCTCCAACGTGACGGAATATGGATGTGAGGACTGAGCTCGACGGGTCAGTCTCGAAGGGACCGCTAACGGTGGAACGATTGATAATATTTCGGAAGATCGCCAACCTTTCTGCGATGTTCCAGAGGAGTGAGCTAGCTTGTGAGTGAAGTTGTTGGATCACCATTCTAGAATTATTGCCAAGTGGGTATTTATTTCATTCACGATTTTTCCCCGTTCTGCATTCACTGGCTGATGATATCGGAGCTTTGGAAGAGAAAGAGGTATGAAGAGTACTATCATCTGCAAAGCTGATTACTGGACATGAGGTAGCTCCCAACAAATCATTGATGTGAAGAAGGAAGTCTTGGTGCTAGAACTGATCCTGTGGAACACAACTGGAGAGGCAAGCCATAAGATGAATGATTCATCCAGAAATATCCCAGTCCTATTTTCAAAATATCAAATTGGAATCTGAACTGAAAATATGATACAACATTCAATAGAATTATATTAATTAAACTAAAGGTTTAGTTAAGCAATATGCACATCTTTGCACTTGGCTACACCATACTGATGATGACCAATAGTCTGAGGTACGTGTCGACTGTTGGTCTACATTTTAAGGGTTATACCCAATACATTCGTTTTTGGTGAGTTAATACAGCAAGTGAAATAAAATGAGAAATAAAACAAAATGAAGAGTGATAATAAATGGATTGTTTATAGAGCTGAGTGATTCAATATAAGAAATAGTAAACTGCCAATAAAAATTTTGAACTTTGCCATTTTTAATGTTTATAAATATTATATGAATACTTTGATAATAAAGGTAGTACTCTGTGTTTATTTTTCAAATGTTTAGTTTTTCCTGATAGCCAATAGAACTACAAAAAGAATCTACAAAAATATATAAATGGTTGGGTAATAAGTGCATAATGTTGATTACTGAACACACTAAGTTCGAATAATGGATTACAGGAATATTTCCTTTATTTCCACACCACAGAACCAAACACGTCAACATTGTCAAAATTAAAATTTCACTACAG
Organism: Chrysolina haemoptera; assembly: GCA_958298965.1. Taxonomy (NCBI): domain Eukaryota; kingdom Metazoa; phylum Arthropoda; class Insecta; order Coleoptera; family Chrysomelidae; genus Chrysolina; species Chrysolina haemoptera. Next base: position 23,630,853 of record OY282600.1, on the reverse strand, counting down.
AAAAACCCGAAAACCAATAACATACACACTACCGATGAATAATTGAAGTAAACAACAGTAATAAGAAAAGCACATCTAAATAAACACAATAACGTTAATGGTTAATTTCACAATGAACACAAATCGCCTAAACCACCAAACCCAAACCGGCTCTGGCAAACTACCTACCTTCCTCTGCGGCAATTGAAAACTGTTAAGACTGTTGTACGATCCCAACAATTCAACGGGAATTTGGGTAGGCTTCACAATAATGTTAGATTATTTTCGACAGAATCTCGACTACAAAGATAAAATTTTCTGAAATTTGTCAACACTGCAGAGCTAGTAGACTGGTTATGGGCATGCGCATTGATGAAAACATTTGGAATTTTACAACACTTTTCAGTGTTCCACGAAGAGGGGATTGGCATTCTAGAGTAAGTAGGTATATATATTATAATTTCTATGGTCACTATCTACAATTTCCGAACTGGACTATAGTTGAGTTATCGTCTAATGATCATGCTGGCTCCTTATGATTTCAGAAGTAAATCAATATTCTCATCAACCTTCCATAAAAAGTAGACGTGAAAAACTGATTTTCGACAAAGATTAGTAGGTGTAGGTAGCAAATGACGCCCTTCGAATGGAAGAATGCATCCGCCCTTGTCAGGAGTGTCAACTTGAATAATCTCTATTGTAAATATTTCATAGAAAAACTCCAAGGTTAAGCTGTCGCTACGCTCAGACAGGTAGGCAAAAGAACAATGCATATTAACTCCTACCTACCTGGCTAGGGAAGACACCGATAACTGAGTGATCCAGTATCGACAGATACCTACACTCGAGCAAAAAGTGAAGAATTACTTGTAGCACTCTGAAACTCGGTACATGACATCTCTACATCATTTATTATTGGAAAAAAAATTGTTCACCAAAAAATCAGGCGTGGAACCTAAAAAATTTTTCATTTAAAAAAAATGTAATTTTTTTTGTTGTTATTTTGGAAAATATAAGATTTCCCAAAAAACGATTTCGATAGGTCGAGAGATAATTCAATTCTCCACAAGAATGATTTTCAGTAATACCTTATGAAATACGCTCGTTTTCTCAGAAAACGTGGTTTAACGCCAACGTCACATTTCATGCTCGCGATAACCGCCACTGAAAGTTTAGGCAGGGCCGAAAATTAGATTTGTCATAACTTTGCTAAAAATTATAGTAGAAGGAAAAGAAAAAGTGCATATCGTTCCTGAAGACTTGTACTTCCTCATGCAAATATAACATGTGAGTATCTGAGTACCTATAATGTGCTTTGTCCCACTTCACACACATAACCCTTCTACGATATTTACTGATATGAAATAATTATAGGTACTGGAGCAGGAATCAGTACCCTTGGACCATATTCAACGATTTAAGGCTAGTGAGACAAGTCTCAATTATACATGCCAAAGAAAGACAGGGTTTTACTCTTGCCTCAGTTTTCATCTCACCCATAATCCCGGCAATTTCTTCAGATTTTATGGGCAAGTTGAAAATGAGGCAGGAGTAAAACAAAGTTTTTTTTTGGCATGTATAAGTGGGACCTGTCACACTACTATAAAATTGTTGCATATAGTCCAAAGAGGGTATGGGTTGCTGCTTCATTATAATAATTCCATATTTACTAAATTATTCATGATTTTCGTATCATCCGCAAACATCTCCGTGAAGTGCGACAAAACACATTTTAGGTACTCAAATACGCACATATTATATTTGCATGAGAAGGTAGGAGTCTTCAGAATCGATGTGAACTTTTCCTTTTTCTTGTCCGATCATTTTTAGCAGAGTTATGACCAATCAAATATTCGGCTCCGCCAGAACTTTCAGCGGCGGATAAGGGTGAACCTGAAAGTTGATGTCGGCGTTCAATCACATTTCTGGGAAAACGAGTGCATTTCATAAGAAATTACTAGGAATAATTTTTGTGGAAAATTGAATTGTTTTTTCGATAAATCGTATACTTTCCAAGATTACAGCAAACATATATTTATATATTTTTAAACGAAACAAAAAAATATGTTCCACCCCTGGAATAATGGTAAACAATTTTTTTTCGTGTTTATTATGGTTCCAACTACTAGCATACCAAATTTGGTGGTGCTACAATCGATTCTTGTCTCAAAACCCAATCGTACTGGATAACAGGTAGAGAATGAGAATTCCAGCTAAATTTACAGTGGTCAATTGTTATTTGAGATTCCCATGGATTTATTTCATAATCGAGTGAAATTGCAATGCTGTCTAGCCTGTAAGGATTATGAATATAATATAATGATAACGATTTGTTAATATGGACATGTGAAAATTAAAATAAATACTTTGAATGTGGTGGAAGTTGAATTTATAATATGTTTGTTTTGCGAAAATGTAAGGACTTAATTAACATATTGTTCTCACCAAATGATTTCTCGATTACTTTTTTTGCGGACTTCCATTGTCTGCATTGTTTCTATGAGCACGACGTTTCCGGTTCAGTATCTCCGATCGTTATTGAGTGTTGAGGCCCGGAAGGAAAAGCACCCCAGAATTCTAAACATGCTCAGGCACCCCACCTCCTACCACCATCGCTGCTCTCTTAGACGATCATTTTTTTTTTCTCGGTTGCTGTACATTCGCCAGCTACACCTCAGCCTCTTGGGCTTTTTGTGTTTTCCGTGTTAGTTTGCCTCTTGGGCTTTTTGTGTTTTCCGTGTTAGTTTTACAACACCCACTTCGTAGCTACAGTCCCCTGTACCAGTCTATACAGGTTCTTCACCAGTTGATTGCTGTATTCTTCGGGAGTTACTCTAGGTTTCCCGAATATTGCCTGTCTCGTGCGGTCTAATGCCTCGCATTCTAACAGTACATAGCTGGCCGTTTCTGTCCCTTACCACATTGTCTGCAGGAAATTCTCTGTTGTACAGTCCCATTTTGTGCAGGTGTTTTATCATTGGGCTGTGACCAGTGAGAAGGCCTGTTATTGGTCTAACTTGATTCCTGCTCAGCTTGAGTAGTTCTTCAGTTTTGTGCTTTGACGGTCCTTCAATGAATGTTTTCCCGTGGTGCATTAGTCGGGCTTCGTTCCACCTCTCCTTTTGTTTTCGCTTGACCCAGTCCCGAATGCATCCTCGAATGTCGGATTTGTTAATCTCAAGTGCTGGTTCTGGGCCAATGTATGGAGTTGATGAGCCCACTCTGGCTAGCTCATCAGCTTTTTCATTGCCCTCATTCCTCAGTGTCCTGGAACCCACATCAAAGTTAATATTTTGTGTTTTGTGAGAACACTGAGTCCTTCTTGGCATTCCCATAACAGTCTTGATGTCACTTTCGGATTCATGAGGGCGTTCAGTAACGCCTGACTGTCTGTGCATATTTTGTTCCGTGCATTGTGCATTTTCCTCATATTGAATTTTCTCACGCATTGCAAGATGGCGTACATCTCTGCTTGGAATACGGAGGTGTTTGTTCCTAGTGAGACGCTTATTTGGGAGTTTCTCCCCTCACTGTATATTCCAGCACCAGTTCCTTCCCTGGTTTTGGATATGTCCGTGTACCAGATCCCCTCTCCAGGTTTGTCCCTGATGTTGTCATCTGTCCATTCCCTTCGATCTTGTATAATTACCTCGAAGTTAATGTTGAAAAAGTACCTGGGAGTCATATGATCCGTTGGTTTCATTTCGAGAATGTTGCCTCCCACTATGTCCTTTATCTTATTGTGATCCGATCTGTTGCTCGTATTTTGTTGCCTTAGAAATCCCATTCTTGCCTTTCCCATGATTGAATGTAGAGAATCCTTAGTAAATTAGCGATTAGCAGAATAAAATCTGTTAGTGTGATATGGAGTGCCCAGCCTTAACGCGCCTGGAGGGAGCTTCTTTATATCTGACATGAGTTGAATTTTAATAGTAATGGCTATAATATAAGCACTATGCCCCCAAAAAACTGGCCAATGGCTCCGCTTGTCTGGCTGGTTTTCGTTGCGTAGAAATCCTTGGTGCTGAAACATAATAAGGTATTGTTAGTCTAACAAATATGTTAGGGTAGCCGCTGGCATCGCCGCACTGATAAAAAGGATGTCTTCAATCAAATATATCCTCTTGAACAGAATCATCTTCTAAAAAGAATAATTATTTCTAATTGATGAATATACTTTTATTTCAAACATATTGAACTGTTTGCTTCTTTACATAAATTATCTTGAAATGAATTTGTTTGCATTAATACATTCCAACTCTTTACCCTAGAGAACTCCTACTTGTGAAAAATGTTCCTTTTGACTCAAGAACATGATTTCTTGGCGAAACCCCGCTACCGGAACGACGCTAACCCACGCGAAAGCGCGCACTGCGACAGCCGACTGGGACCTCTATCCTCTTTGCTGTTACCCGTGTTTGGTTTGAGGGTTGTATTTGAATCATAATTTAAGTTGTTAGTTTTGTATTCGTCACATTGGTTATGTGCAAATGTGTTGCTACAGAAGTGCAATATGGAGGTCCAATTATTTCTGCATGATTTGAATTTAGGTCATTTATGGACCAGTTGTGAAGGTGGGCTGAAAATATTTTTGTTTTCAACAGGTGTGTGATAATGGCGAATGACGCTGTCGTTTCTATATTCGATCGCATTTTTATGCGTCACCGAATAGGTTCTACGTTGATTATATAGTTTCTGAAATTAAAATATTACAAAACTATTCTCATATATAATCATTATACCTCAATTGTTCGCAGTTGTTCTCTGTTTGTTGAACTGTACCATATGACCATGGCTTCCATGGCATATTTTTATAACCAAGTGCGCATTTGTACCGAACCTCCAAATGCAGATAATCTTGAATCAAAAATGTATTGCATTATGAAGAAGAATATTGTTCGTTATTGAAGTTGAAATATTCTTGCCTCAACCAACTCACCCCATCGATCAAATAAAGTATTTACAATAGTGTTCATTATCAAAGTTGAAATATTCTTGCACCAAACAACTCTCATTATTCAGTGAAGAACGTGTTAATATGTTTCAAAACAGTTTACTTTCAAGTGGTCAAGAGGATTCCGTCAAAAAATCAAATTAATATTTGGTTGGACCTATTCAAGAATACAATCGACTTGAATCAATGCATTTATGCATTGATGCAAAAAATACTTTTTATCATTGTGGAACTCCTGCCTTCATCTAAGTAATTTTTTCTGTGGTGTCGTTGTCGATTTGGTTTACAGGTCATCTGTTTTTATTTCTATCTCTGTCGTCTTGCTCGACTCTGTTTTCGTGTAGGTCTATGAGTAGTCGGTACATGTGTCGCTTGTACATCTACCAATCCGGAAATTTACAGAGTTCCACTCCAATAGTTACGGAAGATACGGGGGTGTTTTCATGAAAAGTGAGAAACTGGGTTTTTCAGAAGTGAAAATTTTTCATTGAAAATCTGTACTGGTAGTAAATTGTTTTCCTGATTCCGAATCCGTTTAAATTTTGAGCCCAATTTATTGTCCCCTAATGTAATTTTTCGCAAAACTGGGTAAGTCCATCGCTCCTGGCGAGCATTGTTTTTCACTCAGATCAACCACAGGTAAGATTTAGACTCATCCTGAAATTTACAGAGTTCTTCTCAAATGATTACAAGAGAAGTGAGGTACACTGTATATTAGTAAAGAGAAAAATTCTTTACAATTTTCCAGTTTCAACACCCTGTATTTCTGCAAGAAAGCAGCATTGTGAAAAAATGCATGTGAAACTGTGAAAGTAGCATTGATATTTTTGGTAGAATATCCAGGACAAATTTGAAACAGTTATTTGGATTGTACAATTCACTTAAGCAAATTTTTTTCATTATTAGTAAGTATGTATGAAAAAGCGCAATGATCTTGAAAACGATTGATTTTTTCGGGTTCAAACAAGTATCTTTACTTAAAATTGAATAAAAAAATCAAAAAATTAATAATTTTCCTGATTTTACCAGTGGCGTAAAAAATAAGAGAGGAAAGGGACCAATATACCCTTTTTGTACGCCACTGGTGGCAACTAAAAATGTAATTTTTATTTTGAAATAAAGCTCCTATTGAACAAATATATTTCTTCGAATTAAACTGTAATGATTTAATTTTTCATATTCGACACCCTGTATCTGTGCAATCAACCGCTACTCAAGGGACTGACGATTGATTTCGTGATGAGTATCACATGATCTAGCAATGATAAAAATTCAGCGTGCATACTATGACGTATTCCAAAGTGACAGTACACTAATTTCCAAAAATCGTAAGTAATGCCACTAATACCCCAGTAATTCCCGAGTAATACCCAGTAATTCAGTAATTCCCGAGTAATACACCCCCAAGTAATGCCAGTAATTCCCATCAGAAAAGTAAGAAAAATATAAAATCGTGTTCTAATATTATGTTTGTTGTCATCAAGTACAAGTCGGATGACCTTTTTTTTTTTCATTGCACAATTTGGATTTCCGCTACTGCTGTCTTGATATGACCTTTTTTGCCCTTCGCTGATTATTTTTGTGCAGTAATTGTTCTCTCACTTCCAAATAATTCCTGTAATACCCATGTAATACTCGAGTAATGCCCAATAATAACAAAATTTCTCGAAACAAGTGTGAATGGAGTACTCATTTATTCACATTAACCTCTCTATTGTATTCCTCCTGCGTGAATACCTAAATGTTATTATTATTATTATTATTATAATTATTATAACTAATTCCTCCAATGCACTCGTAATACACCAGTAATACCTATAATGCCCAAGAAATACCCCTAATTCCCAAATAATACCCGAGTAATGCCCCTAATTCCCGACTAATACCCGAGTAATGCCCCTAATTCCCGACTAATACCCGAGTAATGCCCCTAATTCCCGACTAATACCCGAGTAATGCCCCTAATTCCCGACTAATACCCGAGTAATGCCCCTAATTCCCGACTAATACCCGAGTAATGCCCTTAATTCCCTACTAATACCCGAATAATGCCCCTAATTCCCGACTAATACCCGAGTAATGCCCCTAATTCCTGACTAATGCTCGAGTAATGCCCCTAATACCCGAGTAATGCTCCCAATTCCCGACTAATACCCGAGTAATGCCCCTAATTCCCGACTAATACCCGAGTAATGCCCCTAATTCCCGACTAATACCCGAGTCATGCCCCTAATTCCCGACTAATACCCGAGTAATGCCCCTAATTCCCAAGACATGTACACCAAAATTCCCCAGCAGTTTCCGCCTCGCCTAGATCCAACCTTTTGAATTCAGATGGTGAAAAAAAATCTCGAATTTATTGAGCGAACTCTCCGAGTATTTTGATTTCTCCTAATCCTTGTTTCACCAATAGCCACGAAAAGGGTTAACCCCCTCTTCTCGAATTCTCACAAACGAATTGAATAATTTATACCACAAAAAAATCTCAAAATAATAAAACTGATCCCTGTTTCATCAAGGGTATTGTTTGCTTTCAACGCTGTTCTTTCGAGTTGGTTTATTTACACAGGTGCTGACTTTCAAACTTGTCGAATCTTGAACATTTCAGTTTCAGCTACGACGTAATTTAAAACCGTGAGAAACGTTATCTTTATGAGACTGTCTCTCCGCCTCAAGAAGAATACACTCTGATAAGATAAGGAAAAGGTTGTCTTGTCAGAGTTTATTCTCATTCATAAAGTGGAGCAACACAGTTATAAAGAGTCTGGAAACTGCTTTCTGCTTGATCATCTCAATCACGTCGTATGCAGTGTTGCCAATGACGAATCAACAAAGTACCCGAAATTTTGACGTAAAATACCCGATTTTACCCGCACGTGAATTCAAAAAACCCGCATTTTACCCGCGCACAATTTTGAAGTGTTTCTCCTCTATATTAGTCTACATAGTACAAACGCCTCTGACGCTGACGGGTAGGCTGAAAAAATAACGACCAGTCGGAAAACCGAGATCACCTGCATTTTGTTGGCTATTATTATATTTTGGAAAAGTTGAAATGGAAAAGAATAAAACTAACCAGCCACTTGTCCATTGGTTGTTTTTTTGCATTTACCGGATTAAAAATAATAACAGATCACAAATAACAACTCGGAATTCGGATTAGATTAGAAATAAATGATAAATATAAATAATTGCATTGCAAATGTCAGCTGATATTTATTTGACATTTGACAACCAACACAAAACAAATTTCGACAGATATAATAATGAATGTCAATTGTCAATTCAGTCCACAGTCACAGACTATAAAATAAGAAATAAGATGGCTCCTCAGAGTAATAAAAGACCATAGAGATACCTTCTCCATCCTTGTCTTGAAGTCAACATAACTTTGTTTTTTTACAAGCAAGGGCCTTAAACATGTTGAGTCCGTATTCATTCGGGTAGTTTCTTGAATGCCCGCTCATTTCATTCGGATCAAGCTGTCATTCTTTGTTTGTATTAGGATTCTTCTTACTCTAAATGTAAACAAACTATCCATAACATTCCACCACCCGTCACTCCACTCGCCCACAAATTGTATAGAAAAGGATAGTTCATGTTCACTTCAAAACAGGTATTTGTGTAGGTATAGGCAGGGCATCTCTATGTCTTTTATTACTCTGAGGATGGCTCTAGCGGTGACTTTTAACTTTAAAACAGTGAATAATTGAGATGAGATGAAGATGCAAAGGAATATCTGCTTTTACCCGCAAAACTGACATACCCGCAACAATACCCGCAAAGCAGTACAATACCCGAAAATCGGGTAAATACCCGCAGATCAGCAACACTACTCGTACGATGGTATGATACCAGGTGACCCAAACAATTTACTTATATAGTGGCCAAAAAACATCAATCAAGATAGTCGTTAAAGATGGGGTCGGGTGTTGGTAGGTACTTTCCGCCAGAACCAACTCTGATCGGAAAAATACTATTTGAATGACACTGGATCTATTCTGCAGATCCAGTCGACGTGAGATTTGCTGTGAAATGAAAACAGAAATTTGGACTTGTCACAATTCCCGATTAGATCAATAACTGACGGAAATACTTTTTTCTATAACTTTTGGTAGGTGTTGGTTCCAAGTTAAATTATGGTCGAAGATTACTTCTAAGTATTTTGACTCTTGGGCAAATGAAATTTCTACCCCGTTCAGTACAGGTGACCTAGGTCCATCCAGTTTTGGGAATACTCTGGTTTTATGAGGGTTCACCTTAATATAATCGACCACCTGTCGATTATATCTAGGGCTGACTGTGTAAGCTCTGAGACTGTCCTTGCGAATTTGCCGCAATAATCGCGAGATCGTCGGCATATCGTAGGCAATGAAAGCCTCTGGCAGATAGCCCAAAGTAGGGGCGATTGCACCCCTCCCTGCGGACATCCCCTGTTTGCTCTAGGTGTTAGTGTTATTCCGCCGATTGCTGATGTAATTACACTGTTTTTCAAGTTAACGTTTATCCACTGGCATAGAAGGAGATAAACCCCTTTTAACTAGACTGTTTGCTATAGACTCGGTGGATGAAGGCACCCTTGATGTCTATAAATGTCATGGTTATCTCTTTGTCTTCCAAGGACTTCATTAGTAGACTGTTGACTTGTCTGGTTGATGCGCATATTGGCGCTCGTTGAGCGAGCTTTTTTGTAGTACCTCCTCTTTTGTATCTATCTATCACCCTTCTTTGCGAAAAATACATTAGACTTATGGGACGATATGCCTTGGGTGTCTTTTCGCCTATTCTCCTTACCTTTGGGAGATATATGATCTCTTTCCACATCGTAGGGATATGTCGTAGTGCTATGCAAGCTTTGAATATACGGCACAGGTCCCTTTTGGAGAAATATGGGGTATATTCCATTTACTCCAGATGATTTGAATTTACTGATAGCTCACCTGATTCTATTTGGTCCCGATATTTCCATAGCAAGCCTCCATTCCAAAGTTGTTCGCCTGTTTGGCCTGCTTCTAGTGCTCTCTACTGCTGTCGGGCCATTAAGAATTACTGAGGCTGGAAAGTGTGCTTCTATGAGCATCTTTAGACTTTCCTCGAATGTTGTAGTATAGACATTGTCATTCTTTTTCAAGAAACCTACTTGGTTCACAGTACCTTCTTTGGACAGAACCTTATGGATTCTGGAGGACGTGATTGTCTTCTGGCCTTACTGATTTCTTTGTTCTACTGCGTGAGTTGTATGTAGCCTTGTATGTGGTCCAATCTTGGTTGGATTTTACTCTGTTGAAAAGCTTCCGCGCCCTTCAAGGTTTTTGTTGTTGTACGATTTCGGACCTCGTTAAATAACTTGTATGTAATTTTTGAATAACTGACCTGAATACAGAGCTGTGCCGGGTACTGATAAATTGTACTCGTGTACTGGGTACCGGGTACTTCCAATAATTGATGAACGAGTACAGAGTACTTTACTCATTACACGTGCTCTCGAGTACAGTACTCCGAGTAAAAGTACTCGAATTCTAAGAGTACTTTTTGCAAGTACTTCCTCATCAAGTTGTATGCAGCAAGTCCAAAAATAATTGAACAATATATCCACACATTGGGTTTTTTCTGAGTCTTGCATTATACCTTCACCACTTTTTGCACCCTATAAATAACCATGAACTATCAAATCAATAATGACTAAACTATTTTGTAGTTTTCAGTCCATGAAGGATAAAATTAACTATAATAATAATAAAAACAATAGTTATTTTTGTATCTAGTGCGCGAAATGCTCGACTATCTCGATTTTTTTTTAAATCAGTTCTCGATCACCAAAGTGTTTCGCGCACGAGATGCAAACACATTTTTTTCTACAAACGTCAAAAAAAAATAGGTGATATAAAACTTTGTCACAATTTGAAAAGTGTTAAAAAATCCTTATTTAATTATTATTGAACATTCAGAAATAAATGATTTTTGGATTTTCGCTTGATTGAGGTCCATAAAGTTAGAAATAAATGATTTCTAGAATTTTTGCTTGATTGAGGAGTATAGGTTAGAATATGAAAATCCCATATAGTTTACATGCAGTGTGCGAAATAGGTATTTCTCACATAACTTCGCGCACGTTGTCACGGTGACGAAGGAAAATGAAAAAAAGTGTCACTTCGCATATTGTTGTCAATAAAGTACTCGTAAAAATGTACTCTCATCAGAAGCGCGTGTATCGGATACTTTTGCCCGATATGTACGGGTACGAGTACCGAGTACTTTATATAAAATGTACTGGGTAACGGGTACAGAGTACCAGAAATGTACTCAAGAGTTACAGTATTCGGGTATTTGTACTGAGTACTTCCCAGCTCTGCCTGAATAACCTTTATATGATCTAAATAAGGTATTCGCAGAGAACTGGGGGGAATCCACTAATTAACTTCAATAATAAATTAATTTTGTAGTGCAATATGTCAATATACAAGTAGTCCTTGAGCCCGAACGGTGCGTCGTAGAAAAAAACTTGTATAGTAAAATTTGTAGAAAATGTTATGCTCTTTCATTTCTAAAATAAAGGTTATCTACGAAAAATTTGAAGTTTTCAACTTATAAGCAATAAACCGCAGAAGAAAGAGATTTTTTTTTGTTTTTTTGCAACTTTTTCTATGTTCCGTCACGAAAATTTGTTGGCAAACCTCAGATTCGGATTCAGCACCCCAAAACACATAGAGAATGGAAGTGATCAAAACTACCCCAAAACTTCTTGGTAGAAATACAATTTGATCAGATTATACATCGTTCTAGCCTACGAATCGTGACAGCTTTCGTATCGAGTGTTCGTAATCCCACCCCACCCCTGTTTCAAATGAATTATGAACCGTACGACCTATGAGTCACTATCTACAAGTTGGGATCTACGCCCAGACACGTCAAACCACTGTTTCTTATCGCAATGGAATGCAATGCTATAATGAGGGAACGAAAATGATAGCTGACAGGTATGGTCGTTGTTTGATAATACAGACGATAGTTAGGCAGTCACTGTAGAAAGAATGTTTGATGCAATCGCGCGTGACGTCTAGGTTCTTTTAATAGAACCTTCCAAAAATTGCATTGTATTAGTACGCCACCTGGATGGAATGTGAAACTTATAAGGAATTTCTTCCAGTTTTCGTTAACCATCTCATAATTTAATAATTTTATGGAACTTTGCACGATTTGCTCGGATAGGGTCGGACTTATGTATTTGGAACAAAATATACTTCAAAGTTATAGTAATTTATTGCAAGAAAGTTGTACTGGTGACCGATCGTTCATAACTAATAAAGACAATAGAATGTTGTGTCAAGTTTTACGAACTTTTTTGGTAAAGATTTGTGTTACTGGAAATCCGTTTAAAAAAATGAACATCGCGATTTTGTGCCATTAGGCAATTCTTGTTTTGCGAAAACGGCCTGTTTGCCAAGTTGGTCATTTCGGATTACTGGAAATCTGATATAGAGATGAATCGAAGTGGACATTATTCTATTCAATACGGCGGTCCTTGCTGTGACACTGGGCGGACTGGGCCCATAACCTATTAGTCGATGTAGGTGACTTTGCAGAAATGCCTGTTGCCAAGTTAGGGGAGCGTTATAAAAGTTTTGATTGAAGTATATTTATATAAATCTCCAATCAATTCTAAAGGCGTACAATTTTGTTTTGCGAAAATGCTGTTGCCAAGTTGGTCACTTCTGATTACTAGATATCAGATATAAAGATGGATCGAAGTGGACATCAGGCGATTCTTGCTATGACATTTTGACTTTGAAGAAATGCGATGTTGCCAAGTTAGGGGAGCAGAAAACAATTAGGAAGAGCTTTATAAAAGTTTTGATTGGAGAATATATTAATATATATCTTCAGCCAATTCTGACGGTATCTACAATTTTTGTTTTGCGGAAGTGTGTTGTTGCCAGTTGATCACTTTGGATTATTCAATATATGTAATATCCTTTTCAATCAAGTGATCTTGATTATGAAATTTTGACTTCGCGGAAATGCGCTGTTGCCAAGTTATAGGGGAGCGGCATGTCATTAAGAAGAGAATTATAAAAGTTTCGATTTAAGTATATTAATATATATCTTCAGCCAATTCCAATAATATTTATGATTTTTGTTTTGCGGAAATACGTTGTTACCAAGTTGGTCACTTCGGATTACTAGAAATCTGATATGGAGATGGATATCGAAGTGAAATTATTCTATTCAATCGGGTGGTTCTTGCTACGATATTGTGACCCAAACGGGAATGCGCTGTTGCCAAGTTACGGAAGCGAAGAATCATTAAGAAGAGCTTTATCACAATTTCGAAAATTCATAATCTCCGACCTCGAAAACCGCCACATGCCAATTTAGAATCGAATTGGACCATAATCACAAAACTTATCCGCTATCTTGGAGCCGCCATAGTTACCTCATGATTTTAACAGAAAATTCATAATCTCCGACCTCGAAAACCCTACATACCAATTTAAAATCGAATCGCACCATAATCACAAAACTAGTCCGCCATATTGGGGACGCTATTTTTTTTTCTCCATCAAAAATTTCTGTTTTATATTCACCTATATTCTAAACTTCGACTAAATTTTTTATATAAGAGCACAAATTTCAAAATTTTCGTACATAAAGTCACAGATCATTGTAGTCGAGCTATTTATGAAATTTCGTAAGAATAAAACATTCAAATTCGTATGCATGAAAACTAAACCCTTAATCTTTAATCTAGGGAAACCAGACACTACATTCATGTTGCGAATGAATATGTACACCACCGTTCAAAGTAATTCCTACCATGCATAACTAAAACAAAATAATTATAACTCACCTTGGTGTAATAATCGGGATCACAGCAATGGAATAACCTTAATGATAAAATATCCACCTGGTCAACAACTAGCACACTCAAAAATCAAAAAATACAATCTTACCTCAATATGGTACTGAACTGCTTAATGAACAAAGCGCGGACAAAGCTGTGAATGATGGACTCAAACACAGGTACATTTCCTTGTGGTTATTGGGTAATAACAGGAAATAAAATATAAAAGAGTAAATATATCATATGAATCTTCTATACCAACCAGGACTATAATTATTCATTATAATAAAATGAATATTTACTTCAAAATTTCTACATTTGTCTATACTTTTCTTCAGAAAACATGGATGAAATTTGTGAAAAATTACCTAGGTAATAATATTCACATACTAAAATCGAAAAATGTCCTTATTATTATTGAATGGTCTGAGGTTATATTACCTACGTGTACGGTATTGTCTTTGGTGCGGAATTTATTGCCTCCGAACCTTGTTCAACAGACCACTGACGGCACTGACCAAGGCATGGGTAAATTATAACGAACTGTTTGGTTGTTAGGGTTTTATAATTTCCTTGAGAGATAGAACAAATGGTATCAACCGTAAAAGCATATACAATTAATGCTACAATTAATAAATATATTGACAGAAATTATTTATAATTGCAAAAACACTTTTTACCCGAACGGCGCCTCATATCACATGATGTTGACAGGAAATTAGAAAACGATGAGTCTCCAGCGACTTCAGCTGACTCAAATTCTTGACCACCGTCTTGGTCCGCCATATTGGAGCCGCCATCTTTAATTTATGAATTTTTACAAAAAATTCAAAATCTCCGACCACAAAAACCCCCAGTTATTAATTTTGAATGGAATCGAACCATAATCACAAATCTTGACCACCATCTTGAAGTCGCCATCTTTGAATTACTAGTATTGACAGCAAATTCCTAAACTCCGATCCCTAAAACCTCCAAATACCAATTTTGATTCGAATCAGACCAAATCACAGAAGTGGTCCGCCATATTGGAGCTGCCATCTTTAATTTAAGAATTTTAAGAAAAAAGTATTACTTCGACCTCAAAAACCCCCAATTATTAATTTTGAATGGAATCGAACCATAATCACAAATCTTGACCACCATCTTGAAGTCGCCATCTTTGAATTATTAGTTTTGACAGCAAATTCCCAAACTCCCATCACTAAAACCTCCAAATACCAATTTTGATTCGAATCATACCAAATCACAGAAGTGGTCCGCCATAGTGGAGCTGCCATCTTTAATTTATGAATTTTAAGAAAAAAGTATTAATTCGACCTCAAAAACCACCAGTTATAAATTTTGAATGGAATCGAACATAATCACAAATCTTGACCGCCATCTTGAAGTCGCCATCTTAAACTTATTAGTTTTGACAGCAAATTCTTAATCTCCGATCCCTAAAACCTCCAAATACCAATTTTGATTCGAATCGGACCAAATCACAGAAGTGGTCCGCCATATTGGAGCTGCCATCTTTAATTTATGAATTTTAAGAAAAAAGTATTACTTCGACCTCAAAAACCACCAGTTATCAATATTGAATGGAATTGAACCGTAATCACAAATCTTGACCGCCATCTTGAAGTCGCCATCTTTGAATTATTAGTTTTGACAGCAAATTCCTAAACTCCAATCCCTAAAACCTCCAAATACCAATTTTGATTCGAATCGGACCAAATCACAGAAGTGGTCCGCCATATTGGAGCTGCCATCTTTAATTTATGAATTTTAAGAAAAAAGTATTACTTCGACCTCAAAAACCACAGTTATCAATTTTGAATGGAATCGAACCATAATCACAAATCTTGACCGCCATCTTGAAGTCGCCATCTTTAACTTATTAGTTTTGACAGCAAATTCTCAATCTCCGATCCCTAAAACCTCCAAATACCAATTTTGATTCGAATCGGACCAAATCACAGAAGTGGTCCGCCATATTGGAGCTGTCATCTTTAATTTATGAATTTTAAGAAAAAGTATTACTTCGACCTCAAAAACCACCAGTTATCAATTTTGAATGGAATCGAACCGTAATCACAAATCTTGACCGCCATCTTGAAGTCGCCATCTTTGAATTATTAGTTTTGACAGCAAATTCCTAAACTCCGATCCCTAAAACCTCCAAATACCAATTTTGATTCGAATCGGACCAAATCACAGAAGTGGTCCGCCATATTGGAGCTGCCATCTTTAATTTATAAATTTTAAGAAAAAAGTATTACTTCGACCTCAAAAACCACCAGTTATCAATTTTGAATGGAATCGAACCATAATCACAAATCTTGACCGCCAGCTTGAAGTCGCCATCTTTAACTTATTAGTTTTGACAGCAAATTCCTAATCTCCGATCCCTTAAACCTCCAAATACCAATTTTGATTCGAATCGGACCAAATCACAGAAGTGGTCCGCCATATTGGAGCTGCCATCTTTAATTTATGGATTTTAAGAAAAAAGTATTACTTCGACCTCAAAAACCACAGTTATCAATTTTGAATGGAATCGAACCATAATCACAAATCTTAACCGCCATCTTGAAGTCGCCATCTTTGAATTATTAGTTTTGACAGCAAATTCCTAAACTCCGATCCCTAAAACCTCCAAATACCAATTTTGATTCGAATCGGACCAAATCACAGAAGTGGTCCGCCATATTGGAGCTGCCATCTTTAATTTATGAATTTTAAGAAAAAAGTATTACTTCGACCTCAAAAACCACAGTTATCAATTTTGAATGGAATCGAACCATAATCACAAATCTTGACCGCCATCTTGAAGTCGCCATCTTTAACTTATTAGTTTTGACAGCAAATTCTCAATCTCCGATCCCTAAAACCTCCAAATACCAATTTTGATTCGAATCGGACCAAATCACAGAAGTGGTCCGCCATATTGGAGCTGCCATCTTTAATTTATGAATTTTAAGAAAAAGTATTACTTCGACCTCAAAAACCACCAGTTATCAATTTTGAATGGAATCGAACCGTAATCACAAATCTTGACCGCCATCTTGAAGTCGCCATCTTTGAATTATTAGTTTTGACAGCAAATTCCTAAACTCCGATCCCTAAAACCTCCAAATACCAATTTTGATTCGAATCGGACCAAATCACAGAAGTGGTCCGCCATATTGGAGCTGCCATCTTTAATTTATAAATTTTAAGAAAAAAGTATTACTCTGACCTCAAAAACCACCAGTTATCAATTTTGAATGGAATCGAACCATAATCACAAATCTTGACCGCCAGCTTGAAGTCGCCATCTTTAACTTATTAGTTTTGACAGCAAATTCCTAATCTCCGATCCCTTAAACCTCCAAATACCAATTTTGATTCGAATCGGACCAAATCACAGAAGTGGTCCGCCATATTGGAGCTGCCATCTTTAATTTATGGATTTTAAGAAAAAAGTATTACTTCGACCTCAAAAACCACAGTTATCAATTTTGAATGGAATCGAACCATAATCACAAATCTTAACCGCCATCTTGAAGTCGCCATCTTTGAATTATTAGTTTTGACAGCAAATTCCTAAACTCCGATCCCTAAAACCTCCAAATACCAATTTTGATTCGAATCGGACCAAATCACAGAAGTGGTCCGCCATATTGGAGCTGCCATCTTTAATTTATAAATTTTAAGAAAAAAGTATTACTTCGACCTCAAAAACCACCAGTTATCAATTTTGAATGGAATCGAACCATAATCACAAATCTTGACCGCCAGCTTGAAGTCGCCATCTTTAACTTATTAGTTTTGACAGCAAATTCCTAATCTCCAATCCCTTAAACCTCCAAATACCAATTTTGATTCGAATCGGACCAAATCACAGAAGTGATCCGCCATATTGGAGCCGCCATCTTTAATTTATGGATTTTAAGAAAAAAGTATTACTACGACCTCAAAAACCGCCATTAATCAATTTTGAATGGAATCGAACCATAATCACAAATCTTGACCACCATCTTGAAGTCGCCATCTTTCAATTATTGGTTTTGACAGCAAATTCTCATCTCCGATCCCGAAAACCTCCAAATACCAATTTTGATTCGAATCGGACCAAATCACAGAAGTGGTCCGCCATATTGTATCCGCCAACTTGAATTTATGAATTTTAACAAAAAATTCAAAATCTCCGACCTCAAAAACCCCCAGTTATTAATTATGAATGGAATCGAACCATAATCACAAATCTTGACCACCATCTTGAAGTCGCCATCTTTAAATTATTATTAGTTTTGACAGCAAATTCTTAATCTCCGATCCCTAAAACCTCCAAATACCAATTTTGATTCGAATCGGACCAAATCACAGACGTGGTCCGCCATATTGTAGCCGCCATCTTGAATTTATGAATTTTAACAAAAAAAAATCAAAATCTCCGACCACAAAAACCCCCAGTTATCAATTTTGAATGGAATCGAACCATAATCACAAATCTTGACCGCCATCTTGAAGTCGCCATCTTTAACTTATTAGTTTTGACAGCAAATTCTTAATCTCCGATCCCTAAAACCTCCAAATACCAATTTTGATTCGAATCGGACCAAATCACAGAAGTGGTCCGCCATATTGGAGCTGCCATCTTTAATTTATGAATTTTAAGAAAAAAGTATTACTTCGACCTCAAAAACCACCAGTTATCAATTTTGAATGGAATCGAACGTAATCACAAATCTTGACCGCCATCTTGAAGTCGCCATCTTTAACTTATTAGTTTTGACAGCAAATTCTTAATCTCCGATCCCTAAAACCTCCAAATACCAATTTTGATTCGAATCGGACCAAATCACAGACGTGGTCCGCCATATTGTAGCCGCCATCTTGAATTTATGAATTTTAACAAAAAAAATCAAAATCTCCGACCACAAAAACCCCCAGTTATCAATTTTGAATGGAATCGAACCATAATCACAAATCTTGACCGCCATCTTGAAGTCGCCATCTTTAACTTATTAGTTTTGACAGCAAATTCGTAATCTCCGATCCCTAAAACCTCCAAATACCAATTTTGATTCGAATCGGACCAAATCACAGAAGTGGTCCGCCATATTGGAGCTGCCATCTTTAATTTATGAATTTTAAGAAAAAATTATTACTTCGACCTCAAAAACCACCAGTTATCAATTTTGAATGGAATCGAACGTAATCACAAATCTTGACCGCCATCTTGAAGTCGCCATCTTTAACTTATTAGTTTTGACAGCAAATTCTTAATCTCCAATTCCTAAAACCTCCAAATACCAATTTTGATTCGAATCGGACCAAATCACAGACGTGGTCCGCCATATTGTAGCCGCCATCTTGAATTTATGAATTTTAACAAAAAAATCAAAATCTCCGACCACAAAAACCACCAGTTATTAATTTTGAATGGAATCGAACCATAATCACAAATCTTGACCACCATCTTGAAGTCGCCATCTTTAACTTATTAGTTTTGACAGCAAATTCGTAATCTCCGATCCCTAAAACCTCCAAATACCAATTTTGATTCGAATCGGACCAAATCACAGAAGTGGTCCGCCATATTGGAGCTGCCATCTTTAATTTATGAATTTTAAGAAAAAAGTATTACTTCGACCTCAAAAACCACCAGTTATCAATTTTGAATGGAATCGAACGTAATCACAAATCTTGACCGCCATCTTGAAGTCGCCATCTTTAACTTATTAGTTTTGACAGCAAATTCTTAATCTCCAATTCCTAAAACCTCCAAATACCAATTTTGATTCGAATCGGACCAAATCACAGAAGTGGTCCGCCATATTGTAGCCGCCATCTTGAATTTATGAATTTTAACAAAAAAATCAAAATCTCCGACCACAAAAACCACCAGTTATTAATTTTGAATGGAATCGAACCATAATCACAAATCTTGACCACCATCTTGAAGTCGCCATCTTTAACTTATTAGTTTTGACAGCAAATTCTTAATCTCCGATCCCTAAAACCTCCAAATACCAATTTTGATTCGAATCGGACCAAATCACAGAAGTGGTCCGCCATATTGGAGCTGCCATCTTTAATTTATGAATTTTAAGAAAAAAGTATTACTTCGACCTCAAAAACCACCAGTTATCAATTTTGAATGGAATCGAACGTAATCACAAATCTTGACCGCCATCTTGAAGTCGCCATCTTTAACTTATTAGTTTTGACAGCAAATTCTTAATCTCCAATTCCTAAAACCTCCAAATACCAATTTTGATTCGAATCGGACCAAATCACAGAAGTGGTCCGCCATATTGTAGCCGCCATCTTGAATTTATGAATTTTAACAAAAAAATCAAAATCTCCGACCACAAAAACCACCAGTTATTAATTTTGAATGGAATCGAACCATAATCACAAATCTTGACCACCATCTTGAAGTCGCCATCTTTAAATTATTATTAGTTTCGACAGCAAATTCTTAATCTCCGTTCCCTAAAACCTCCAAATAGGTACCAATTTTGATTCGAATCGGATCGTAATCACAATTCTCGTGGAGCCGCCATTTTTAATTTTTTAATTTCAACAACAAATTTATAATGTCAAACCCCGAGAAGCTTCAAATATAAATTTTGAATCGAAGTGGATCACAATCACAAATCTTGTCCCCCACCTTGGAGCCGCCATTTTTAATTTGTGAATTTTGATAAAAAATTTATAGTTAATGTTCGACCTCGAGAACCTTCAAATATAAATTTTGAGTCGAATCGGATCATAATCACAAAAATCGTCTGCTATGTTGGAACCGCCATCTTGAATTCACAAATTTTAATTAAAAAAATCCAAATTCCCGGCCTTAAAAACCCCCACATCCAATTTTGAAGGGTATTATGCCTATACTCATTCATTTGCAGGTATTCGTAGCCACACCACGGTTTATGTATATCTTACGTATACCTATACTTTGGCTAGTTCACCCTGACTCTGCCACCAGAAAAGCCAACTATTCTCATGAACTATATCTTGTATTTCACTTGGTCTACTTCATCATTAGGTATAAATGAATTTTTTCATCCACATCGTCCCTAATTGCAAAACTAAGTTAGAATATATTCAATTATAAAACGAACACAGTCCACATACCTTTCAAGTCAGTAATAACATAAATCACCTCGGTGTCAAAACCGAAATGAAATGCATATTGCATATAAACATTCGTTGTATAAAATAAATGCACCGCTGCCTGTGTAGGTTCATTGATCGTCAACGAAACTGCCACGTCAGTACCCGAACTCGTCCGACTCTGTTCCCCTTGCCTCTCTGCCACTGACGGTTCCCATGAGAATAATATTGACGTCGAGTTTATTTATACAGGCAATATTTGAGTGTCTGGCTGGGTTTTGCCTGTTTTGCCGCTAGGTCAGCGGATTCAGTCGCAATTGCAAGGTAGCCGTAATACGTTCGAGGCGGCGATGTGATAGTTGTTTTTATGATATCCACACAGCATAATTAAAAATGTCGACGCAGGAAGTGTGCAGGTTGTGTTTATCCGAAGAGAATCTAATGTGTGTGTTTGATAAACGATTGGAGAAGACTGATCATATGAAGGAGGTTATACTTATTACAACTGGTGTTGAGGTATTTAATATTTTTACTTTGAATATATACCTAGTGACTCTGTTTCTTATTATTATTGATCACCTAATCGGCCGCATATTACTATATAAATTGATATGGATTGAAATAATATGCTTGTTGTGTAGTATAACTTGTATTCGGAATACTATGCAGGCTCAGAACATGAGTCATAATGATAGGACAAGGCGCATGCGTAATAATTATAAAACAGCGACTTCCATTGCAGAACTGTGATTGGCTTGAGTTATTTATAGTATCTCCTTCTAGATTATCATTATGGTTTATTTCGGTAGTTGGAGGTACGTACTTTATTTTTAAGTAGGTATTCAAATAGTATGAGTCATTTGTGAACTTTTCACAAGTGAAATTAATATGAATTGAATGAGAATATGTTTGGTGTGTAGTATAAGTTGTATTCGGGATATGCAAGGCTCAGAACATGAGTCATAATGATAGGAGAATGCGCATGCGTAATAATTATTAACCAGTGACTTCCATTGCAGTGCTGTGATTGGCTTGAGTTTTTTATAGAATATCCTTCTAGATTATCATTATGCTTTATTTCGCTAGTTGGAGGTATTTTAATTTTAAGTAGGTATTCAAAGTATAAGTCATTAAGTATTTTACAAGCTTTTATTTAACTTGTATTGTTTATTTGTACATTCAAATATTTTGATGATAGTCGATTCTATTCAAAATTGGTATGTGGGAGTTTTCGTGGTAGGAGATTATGAATTTTGAGTCGAATTCAAGATGGCGGACGGGTTTTGTTATTATGGTCCGATTATATTCAAAATTGTTATGTGATGTTTTTCGGGTCGGAGGTTATGATTTTTTTTTAAATTCATGAATTGAAGATTTCGGACGAGTTTTGTGATTATGGTCAATCCTAACCAAAACTGATATGTTGAGTTTTTAGGGTCAGAAATTAAGTTTTTTTTATCAAAATTCATTAATTCGAAATGGCGGACGAGTTTTGTGATTAGGGCCGATTCAATTTAAAATTGGTATGAGGGAGTTTTTGGTGTCTGAGATTATTATTTCTGAGTCAGAATTCAAGATGACGGTTCCAAGATGGCAGACGAGTTTTGTGATTATGGTTCAACTTGATTCAAAGTTGTTATATAAGGGTTTCCGGGTTGAAGTTTTTTTTTTCAAAATTCATGGATTCAAGATGGCAGATGACTTCTGTGACTATGGTAAATTCTAACCAAAACCGATATGTTGAGTTTTTTGGGTCGGAAATTAAGTTTTTTTTTTATTCATGAATTCTATATGGCGGACCAGTTTTGAAAAAAGCTCGTCGCGCACAGTTAAAAGTTTGTATACAACAAAAATAAGATTTCTTGTCCCAAAAGTATCGACTTTTTTAATACAACTGGCTCTAAAGCATTTCTCGGCATTCGTTGGAAGTACAGTGGTTCTGACCGAACAAGATTTTATCTGCGTGACCAGAATGCTCATGTGTATTTTGAACCACTTTCTTTTCATCTGACACTACTCCATTACTCTTCATTTCTGGTAAATCAAGATATCATTCGCTCGTTTCTATTTTGGGAAGTTGATTGATGGAGGGAGGTGGAATGCGAATCTTTAGCTGTTTTCTTCTAGCACTCTTCCAACTGTGCCTGTACAGGTCCACTGAGGATTTGGGCTGTTGAAAATTCAGTTTCCTTTATCCTTACCAACTTAAATTCGCTATCAGTGAGGGTAATATCAAAATAAGTTACCTCGTTCATTCCTGGAAGTCCATGAGCCTGTCATGAGATTCCATTGACACCCGCTGAATGATGGACCTACAAGGTGATTCCTGAGACTCATTATCTCAACAACTTTAGTTAGCAGCTGAGCTGGTCCACTGTGAATTTAGGAGATCAAAAAGTTCGGACGTCTCATTTTTGTAAAGTTAGATAACTCCTCATACTATTTGGTTGGCATCCACTGGGCTTGCAGGGTTATTCATTAGAGCCATTATCTGAATCCTTGAGTAGTAAGTCATTATGTCCAATTTTTGGCAAGTTGGTCAAGTGATTTGTCCACAAGCTTATAATGATGAACGTACAGGTACAGCATTATCCCAATAACCTTGCATTGCGGCTGAGCTGGTTCGCTGTGAATTTGAAAGTTGGATAACCATTCTGCTGACTGATAGAGAGTGATTTCTACAACCGAATAGGTTTCCCAGCAATTTTTCGTTAGATCCTGGAGTCTGAATGGGCCCACTGAGAATTTGGGTGATCAAGTCTTTAACCTGAGCATGTTGATTTGGTTGGCAATGGTTGATGGACGTACACATATGTAGTATGTCATTTCTGGATAGTCCCCTGTGCCAGTTACTTCATCAAATTTCCTTTTGAACAACTTTTTCTTCAAAAAAGCATGCCCAGTCATAAGCTCTGCCATGATTCTCAACTGGTTTTTGTTTACAGCTAGCAATTGTTCAGTTCGCTTTTCACATGGTTCGGAAATGCCCGTGAGTTTATGTAATTACTTCAAAACTATGACGTAAATTACATTTATGTTGTGGGCATCCTCATATAAGTCAATGCTATGTAATCAGCATGTATATTTTGTTTTTCTTTCCGGCATAGATTATCTGAATTTTACCTGGGCTGGAATTTCCGTTCTTAGTAACCAAACAAATACCTAATCAATTTATATGTGTACGTTAATTATTATTTAAAATTCCTACATAATCCTCTGATACCTGCTAGTTGATGTATAATTTATTTAACCTGCATAGAAATACCATTTTAAGACTAGACTCCCTCAGACCCTCATGACCGGAATTTCCAAATTACTACCTAGTAATTCCTTATTAGCATTCCGAGATGATAATGACAGGTAGACTACTGAATACCAATAGCAAACATTCAGGTATCTGAAATTTTTCCTGGAATTGTTTTATTCATTAAAGTGTCTGCATCTCTACAACCATTAAATGTATCGTCTTACCTATCCAAAGAAGCTTATAATCGAATGGAATTATGAATGATCAAATATGGTACAATCCTAAATAGAATGTCAAAACTTATTAGATAAATGGTCCCCCGACTCCGGTTCCTTGTGATGATTTGGGTAGGGTTCACCACCACAATCGAAAGCTCAGATAGGTAGTTTTAGTACTTCTGCTACAGATTTATGTCCGTATCACTCCGTAATTCGGTAGTTTCCTAGATATTCCGGTAGAATACCCCGAATATTCGCGAGGATGAGAACACTGATGGTACACATCAAGGTGGTCGTGGTATTTTATGACCTGTTTATTCCATACACAGTATCGGAAACTTTTCATCTGGGGTATAGACAGAAATCTACGCGAGCAACAAGGAACGCAATGATATGATGACCACATAAACAAGAGAGACGCGCTACTGTGCGCCTCTCCTTAACGGACCACGTGGAATGCGACACACCGCACGCAGCTCACGTCGATATCCCTTCCTCGAGCGAGTCGAGGAGAAATTGTAATGCTCTCTCAACATATAGCAAGCTATTCTTCACGCTCTCATAAAACCACCATACCCAAGATGAAAACTTTCCGATACTGTATGAAGAAAGTAAACCATTTGACAACTGAATATGTATAGCTCTTCTTTGGCTCTTCTGAACTTCTAAAATTGAAATAATTAGATATCAATTATTATAAAATATGATTAAATTTAGAAAGTACCAGTCTCCCGCGAATGAACTTATGTGTGGAAAATTATTTTTGAATAGTAGAAGTGAGTGAGAAATATTACGATGGTGACCTATTTAATGAAAAATATTTCATTTGAAAGCTAACCCAATCAGTGACTAATGGAATATTCTTTCCCAAGCAGTGGCAGCTGATGATTGAACTTCCAGAGGACACTCAGATCTCATAAATACTTACTTTCCATCCTAAACTGTGAATTACATTCCTAGTCTTTTGGTTTCTGAACTTCAACTTTCTATATATCGGCCATCAAACTGCAGTGTAATCTGGTAGTTTGGTTATTTAAAGAAAAATCGTCGAAAGTTTCTTATAAAAAATTAACCAAATAATCCTATTTTTTGTTACAGATCCACTCAAAAGACGTCGTTTCACAAAAAATCTGTACGAAATGCGGCCGAGATGCTATCAAAATGTTCCAGTTTCGACAACAGTCATTAAAAAATGATAGATACTTAAAGGTGAGGGTTCATTAGTAATATTAATTGAATACAGTTTCATCCAATCGATCACATGGTGCAGAAGAATGTACAAATAGATATAATTACATATTCATTAATAATGGTACTCTTCCTTGTAAACACTATGAGTGTACGCCAAGACTTGCCTTGTTCTGCAACCGGCTTCATCCTCACAGATTTTGTACTGGAAAACCTTCAGAATCACAACAGTAGTGCAAACCAAGCAATTATTCTCACTAGAATTAATATCTGGGCTAGCCTCATTACACTAGCTTTCAACAAAGATCTCATTTTCTCGGCGTCAGAAATAAAAACTTCTAAGGGTGAGTTCCCAATGTATCGTTTTTGCTTTTCACGTTGGGCGCCATGCCTTATTCACGCATTCTGATTGGCGAATTGGTGAATCGTGTCGAGAATTCGTCAATCAGAATGCGCGACGCGAAGAGCAAAACCGATTCATTGGGAAGTCACCCTTACACGAGTCTGATTTGACCTAAAACTATCTAATATAACAAAAAATCAACAGCCTTGTTTAATTTATTGGCTACTTTTGAAAAATGTTTGTCAGTTTTCTATGAAATGACACTTCTCATAATGAACAGCGTAAAGTGTTTCAAATTATTTTACTATAATTTGGATTTTTTTGGAAGCTTTAAATATTATATTCATTCGTTTTTTAATGATTAATTGTATTTCAATGCACATCTGTCATAAAATTTATTGTTACTATTTCAAGCCAGGTAAACGGGTATGTAGGATTATGTTTAGTTCATTTCGGAACAACAAATTGCACCCATTACTGATTGTATGTTACCTATTCTGTACTGACGTAGGTAATATCCCGGAAACCAAAATATACGTGGCCAGCCCATTGTTTCAGATTTTTAGATTAGTATGTATCGATTCAGCTCGATAAATAATGCAAAATGAGTTCGAAAATGATTCAACGTTTTGAGATTTTGTGGATTTTCCCCTTTCAATTTTGACGATTTGTTGATCTCTGTTAGATTGAATTTTCTTCTAACTTCCAATTTAGTTTATTTCGTAAAAAGTGAAATGTCTCATAAGTTAATTCTATTTCAGGCACAATGTCGGGAACTACTAAAGCATATAGATTTGAAGATACCCAACACGAATGTAACAATCAAAACGGAAAGGAAAGAAAAAGAAGAAATAAAACAAGAACCACTCCGTAAACCAGCATACAAAGTTCATCCTACGATGATTGCGCTTTCTAGAAAATATCCACAGTTGCAGTTTCCCTCGTTATGTTTGCTGTCCAATATTGATCCTTGCATCTCTATGGAAATGGACACAGTGGAAAATTATTTCAAAAATAGAAACTTGAACATGCAGAAATATGTTCAGTCATCTCTGAGAGCAAGTAATGAAGTTATTCCAAAGAAAACGTGGACGGTAACGAAGTCCTTGGTAAAATCTAAAGAAAACTCTGCAAATAATAGAATCACCGACCATGGTGCACAAAGAACTCCAACAGCAATATTGAAAACAGTTGGTAATGCTGAAGTCGTCGATAAAATCAGCCCTATAAATATGAAACTACATCAGTCTGGTTATGCAATAGTGAGATCACTGGCTGACATTCTCGACCATGATGAATCCAAAAATGTTTGTAAATCTACAAGCTCATGTAAAACGTCGACTACATGCGATCGAGAGTCCCAGTCGGTCATCATTGAATCTAGGAAACGAAGATATTCGGATAACGATTTCTCATCTGAACCAATAACCAAGAAAGTTTTCTCCTTGAATCCTTCCAGCATGATGCCTGTGCAACCAATCGTAGAAAATATATCACCGCCTGTGTTCAAGTGTCACACTTGTAGTTCAGTTGAGTTCAGTGCTGAAGACCTGCTAAAAAAGCATCAGCTTGAACACTCGCGTTGCAATTTCTGTAAAGTACAGTTCAAGTCTGTTGGAATAAAACAGCAACACATCGGTGACTGTTGCATAGTTAAAGAGGTTCTGAATAATATGCCAGATGTCGAGGTTGAAAGAATTGAATTGAATATGAATGTTAGGCTTCATTATCAAGACGCATTCACCAACTTTCCACCACCGGGATCGGAGAAAATAAGTTCCATACCTAAATCTTCTGAGACAGCAGCAGAATTCATTGAAATTATTTCTGATGATGAAAATACCTCTACTTCTGTTTCAACGGCAAATTCAGTGTCTACGAAACCAGTTCCTTCGAATAATTCAGCACGTACACCATCCACAGTACCCAAAACTTTATATCCTCCACTGTCATTAATGATCAGGCCTAATGTTAGAATGAAGAATGATAATGTCTTAGATAGCCTGAAAACACAAACTCCAGATATAGAAACTGTAAAAGAGCTCTTAACTAAATCCAGAAAACTTCAGTCAGCGACTGAAGCCACACAAACAGTACTTCCATCTACTGAGTCGATTCGAATGAAGAAAGGAATTCTCTCTGCCGAACTGATCAACTTGAAGCAGGCATTACATTCATACCAAATTCCAGTTAAAATTCAAAAAGGACCAGTAAATGTGATATATAATTACCAGCAGCTTGCTCCACGGCCAAAGATACTCCAGTTTTGGAATGATTTGACTCCCATTGATTTTAAAGCTAAAAATAATCCAGTTATCAGTGATCTTGTTATTATAGATATTACCGGTAATCACTCTGATAGAAATGCTAGTTCAATTAACATTAATAAATCGTGTGATTCTTTCAATAAGGACGAATCAGCTTTGCAAAATATTGAAATTGTGCTTCCAGCAAATTCGAAAGGTTTTCCTTCTTCTGATTCTTCTCGAAGAAATTCCCCTACCGTATCTGCTCAAGCCGAATTTCTTATATCTACTTCAGAGTATACTGCCATGCAAGCAGAGTCTCACACTTCTCCTCTGCTTAATTCTCCTCACAGTAATTCTAATTCTCTCGAAATATTTCCATTACAAGCTA
The DNA here is from genome assembly GCA_958298965.1 of Chrysolina haemoptera. Lineage (NCBI taxonomy): Eukaryota > Metazoa > Arthropoda > Insecta > Coleoptera > Chrysomelidae > Chrysolina > Chrysolina haemoptera. Next base: position 23,602,347 of record OY282600.1, on the reverse strand, counting down.
CATCTCCTATTGGTGACATTCCAATGAGACAATACTCTCCTAATTATTTTGTACCAAATCCACCTGCACCTCACATCAATAATCCCCCACTTCCAATATATCCAGTACAAGCGACCTCTTCAATGCCTAATGCTCCCAGCGGACGAAATTCTTCCGGTGTGGAACAAACTGCTTCACAGAATAATGCCTATACCGGTTTTGAGTCACGTCGAAAATCACCCGACCAAAACCAATCCGATGAGAATGCTACCTGGAACTCATTAAATATTCAGTCTGAAGCACTGGATTGCACGACTAAAACAAGACAAGATTTGACCAATAAGGCCATTAAATATGTTTTCAACAAATCTATGGAAAGTATCGGTACCGGTACACCAAATGTACGCAGTCCCAATGGTACAAAATACCGCAATAATAATCAACAACCACGTCCACGTGCTAGTAAAGCCTCTAAACCAAAGGGGAATAGTCAACGTGCCCAAAGCAAAAGACATGTCCCTGCTACTACGAAATCTAGAACCAATGTCGAGAGTTCTTATGTGAGCAAGACTCCACTTCTGAAAAACACATTAAGTGATAACAATTATTTCATGTCACGTCCTCCTCCACCATATCCAAATGGTAGCATTTATATCAACCAAACCGCTTCCCCACCATATGCAAATGGTAGCATTTCTGTCAACCAAGCCACTTCTCCACCATATCCAAATGGCAGCTTTTCTCTCAACCAAACCACCCCCCCACCATATTCAAATGGTAGTATTTCTGTAAATCAAACGACTCAATCATACATATCATCTCGTGCTGATACAAGCAATATTCCTCATGCAGCCGAAACTCCACGAACAAATGGATTTTCCAATGCATTCCATCAGTATGTTTCTCAGCTTCAAGAATTCAGACCTTTCCCAACAGTAGCCAATTCTACTGGTACTTATCATCCAAATGTTCTATTGAATGACGAGGCTCATCATAGCACAACTGGTAATTTCACTGCAACGCATCCACCTCGAGATTCTCTTGAAATTCGTTCAGTACCCCGAGTTCCCGAAGCTTTTGGTTACAATGGAATTGAATCATCTGCCTTTCCTCACTATTCCAAGGCAAGTGAAATTGCCAATCCAAGTGTTGTTAGTACTGTTAGTCAGAATTGTAATTTCAGCAATAGGCAGATTCCGAATGTAACTTATACATACTCATCGACCCCAGCTGTTTGTGATACCTTGACAGATTCTGTATATCTGTCTGACAAAAGTAAACATTACGCATCTGGAATGATTAGAGTTCGAAATGTTAGTGAGTTGACGTGAATTTGTATTAGCATATATTCATTGCTGAGTTTTGTTTGGTTTTATGCTCGCTCTTCCATTCAAGTGTTAATTATATTCCATGAGAATCATGAAAGAGATGAATATGAACATTTATTTTTTCATATAGGTAAAGGAAATTTGGTGAATTCTCACGAGCTAGCTCATTTGAATATGTCATCAGTTAAAAACATAAAAGCAAGTGAGAACATTCAATTCATTCTATTGATAATTGTTATATAACTTATAGGTACCTTTGTTAATTTGGTATTCAAGTTCAGTTCTGTTGTGTTCCTTATTACTTATATACCTACTTACAATTCCAATTTTCATGATTGAATTGAAAAATTACTGAAAAGGAAACTTATTCCTGTGGAACTTACCTTATCAGTATCAGTAGCTGTACATTTGTTAAAGACTTATATTTTTAAGTTGGAATTACTGTGTTATTTTTATATTTTTTACAATATATATTTTGTATAATTTGAAATGTTCATTTTTATTCACATATTTCCTTCCCTATACAGGGTGATTCAAAAGTACTTTGGCAAACTTCAGGAGGTGATTCCTCACAATATTCTAATATAAATTGTCCAATATTTGATAATCGATGCATCGATGTAAGTAGTTTTGGTACTTACATATTTTGTGACAGTTATAAGTTTTGTTGAAGTTTCCGTTTTAAAACACCAATTTTGAAAAAATGGATTCTTTAAACAATAATGCTCATTTAGTCGATATGCATTTCGTTTATGGCCTTGCGGATGGCAATGCTCGCGAAGCAAGACGTATTTACCAGGAGCTATTTTCTAATCGAGTACTGCCTTCAGCTTCAACATTTGCCAGTCTCCACCGTCGTTTGGCAGAAACAGGTAGCTTTACGAGGACAGCTGATATTATTGGAAGACCACGAGCAGTCCGAACCCCAGAATTGGAAGAAGCTGTTTTGAACGCTCTCGAGGAGTATCCAGAAACAAGTACAACAATAATTGCTGAAGCTCTCAATTCTACTCAGTCCACAGTTTGGAGAATTATCCACGATCATCATCAACTTCATCACCATCAATTTTATCCATACCATATTCAAAGGGTACAAGCTCTTTTGCCACGAACTTTCTCCAACGCATTACTATGTGTCAGTGGTTTTTGAGAAAATTGGCTGGAAATCCTAAATTTTTAAGATATGTACTCTTCACGGACGAGGAAAACTTCTCTCGAAATGCTATCACAAACATTTATAACAACCACGTTTGGGGTCTAGAAAATCAGCACGCAGTGAAAGACATTATCAATATCAATTTTCTGTAAATGTATGGGCGGCAATAATTGATATTTACTTGATAGGTCCTTTCTTCCGCTCCGATTGAATGGTGCAACTTACAGACACTTTTCAGAAAATGAATTGCAGGGACTACTTCAGGATGTACCATTAGAAATTCGTATCCGCATGAGGTTTATGCATGATGGGGCTTCGGCCCATTTTAGCGTTGTTGCCAGGGAATCCCTTAACACTTTCTATCCAGATCGATTGATCGGTAGGGATGTAGAAGAACCTAACCAGGCGTGGGCACCAAGGTCCCCAGATCTGAACCCGATAGATTTTTATTTTTGGGGACATTTTAAGTCACTAGTTTATAAAACTCCAGTAGCGAACGAGGCATATCTAAAAACGAATAGTAAACGCTTGTGAAACAATAAGAAACACATCAATAATTTTTGAGCGGGTACGAGATTCAATGACAAGAAGAATGAATGCCTGTATCTTCGATGAAGGTGGACACTTTCAACAATTTATTTGATAACAATTATGCAGTTTCCTTTATTTTATTTTATTCTACATATTCAAAATTTCTAGAAATGTTGATATTTCTTGCAAATATTATTAAAACAAATACTGATTTTGTTTGCATCCTTGATACAAAAATAAATATTTCTCTTAAGAATGTCATACAGGAACGTACCCAACAGTAATGACCTCTTCAAATTAGTAAAAAGTAATAGAATTGGTGGCCCCCCTACGAAAACCCCAAACTACTTACTTAAACGTCAAACTAATTTCTTGTGATGCAAAATAAAAGTAATTATTTCAACATGCATCGATTTATCAAATAATCAACTTGAAACTTTCAAGTCCAAATATCTGGAAAACGGTTGCTTATAGCGACTTGTAACAAGGGTAGCTTTTTTACGTAGATATGATAGAGGAATCGATTTTTTTACTGAAAAATGTGCTAAAAGTACGCTCAAAAAAGTTATGAATCTTCAAAAAAGAGAAAGACGTGTAGGTGACGCCGCCTATGAGTTAGAGCAATAGTAACATCAGATTATGGATAGTATTTCAAAAGTTATTTAAAAAAAAACGAAAATAAAAAGAAAACTTCAACACCCTGTATCTTGGAAACGAAGCGTTTCCCGACATATATTTTTTTGAGTATGAATAGAATATTCATAAAATCTGTTATAGAATCATATGCGGCTGAAAGACAAAACAGTTGGCGTCAGAAGTGGGATTATTGCCTACATACAGCTACCAAGGAATTGTTAGGTGACCCGAGGAGATTCACGACCATTGTTGTCAGAAGTATTGAAAATTGGAACAAGGAAGTTGATAAGGGAGTTTCCGGAGGACCCAAGGGATTTGTGGCAATTACTTGGTGTTGAAAGCAGTAGCCAGTGGATACAAGCGGTTTGCAAGGATGTTTTGGACGGACCCAAAGGAGATTCTGAGATGTCATGATTGGCTGTCAGTCTAAAACAATAATGGCAAATACAGGACTACAGCAGACCGCAGGCGAGGACAAGTATTACCTACTGTATTAGAAGAGAGAGCTAAAAAGAAGCAAGAGTTATAGTGATAAACAATGTGGTTTTATAAAGACCTGCGTCTAAATACTTCCAAGAAAGGAATTATGAAATATTACGGAGAGTTTGCAGTTGCAGCGAGTTTTACAGGAACAGGAAAATCAAGATGAACCGGCTTCTGGAAGCTCCGCAAGAACAGAGCGATGAAGGGTATGACAAAACAACAGGACCGGTTGTAGGAAACCTTGCAAGACCAAGAAGCCAACAAAGCTGAAGAAATACAAGAGGAACAGGTGCAGCTTCTGAAAATTCTGAAAATTTGTTTGTTGTTTAAAATTATTTTTTTGGTTAACCAGCTCAAAGCTTTCCCAAAGCATAGTGCTTAGTGCTCGTGAAAGCACTCGAAGCACTTTTGTGCTCCTTTTGAGCAATTTCCTAATTCAGTGCTAAGTGCTCTGAAGCATTCAACGAAAAGGCTTAGTGCTTAGTAATCCCGAAAAGTACTCGCAAGCACTCCAGTGTTCCGGAGCACTTTTCGGGATTACTGAGCACTAAGCCTTTCCATATAAATCTTGTCAAAACATGAAGTCGTGGCAGATAATACCCGGCAGCACCCCCCACCAAAAAAAAATTTGTTCACGTCCTTATGCAACATTTCTTTGACGAAAGTCAAGAGTCAGTCAGTACTTGATGGACGTCCATAGGACTTTTCAGACTGGAAGAAACGTAAGTGACTGAAATTTGAGTAAACACGATAAGATTCCAACAAATTATATTACATCGTCACATGTCATGAGGCGCCCTTCGGGTAAAAAGTGTTTTTGCAAATATATTTAATTTTGGGTCAATATATTTATTAGTTGTAGCAAATATTTTCATTTTGCTTTCCGATATATTTATTTTCGATAAAACTCAATATATTTACTTTCCAAGCATTACAAATATATAAAAACGGTAATTCTCATATATTTATAAATTCAATCTATTTTATGTCGTCAAGAGATGGCACAACCGATGCGATTTGTCTAAGCTCGAGCAAGTGGCAACATGGTAACTAGGCAGTCATTGGTATATAAAGTGGCTAACAGATAGCAGTAGCACGGGCAGTTTTGTTATTGTGTAGTTTTCTACTTAAAAATTGTGCACTTAATTGGGCAGAGATCTGTGATTCCGACATTCAGACTTCCTATTTGCTCAAGTGTGTACTTGAGAGTTGCGAGTTCATTTTCACTTGAATTTATGTAGTTTTTCTTAGAAATCAATCAATTAAAAATAGTTTTTCAATAATTGAAATATAATTATTCATCCGAGAGTGCTAATCTGAGTGTATGCAATTTAATTATACTCGTTAGAAATCGTTTAGGGTTTTATCTTCTTGATTTTCAAATTTCAACCACATCTGCATTACTCATTATTTATTTATATTTGCAAAAACACTTTTTACCCGAACGGCGCCTCATAACATGTTCCGCTTCACTGCAGCTTTTTCAATCGGTATTATAATAAGGGAAAAAATAGTTTGCTGACCGAAATATAATATTTCATTGATTTCAGACTTGAACTGCGAATATCAAAATGATAATGCAAAAAAGACATCTATTGAGAAATATCTTCCTGCCACCATACTCAAAATTGAAATCCACCCCCATTTGGGGGTAGTTTATTCTTTTAATTTTTCTTAGAACTTTGCTGACGGTTGAAACAGTAAATAATGATTATTCAAAACGTACTTTTTGTGCCACCATACAAAAAATTAGGATCAGCCCCCACATAAGGGTAGTTTATTTTATACTTGAGATTTTTCGAAAAACTTTGCAGACCAGGGGTTTCCAGTAGAGATATTTCATTGAAACAGTAAAATATGATTTTCCAAAACGTACTTGTTGTGCCACCATAGGAAAAAATTGGATCAGCCCTCACGTAAGGGTAGTTTATACGTGTGAATTTTCGGAAAACTTTGCTGACCGATGGTTTCCAGTGAAGGTATTTAATTGAAACTGTAGATAATGATTGCTCAAAACGTACTTTTTCTGCCACCATACAAAAAATTGAGATCAGCCCCCGTATAAGGGTAGTTTATACTTGTGATTTTTCAGAAAACTTTGCTGACCGATGGTTTCCAGTGAAGATATTCCATTGAAACTGTAAATAATGATTACCCAAAACGTACTTTTTCTACCACCATACAAAATATTGGGATCATCCCCAACATAAGGGTAGTTTATACTTGTGATTTTTCGAAAAACTTTGCAGACCGGGGGTTTCCAGTAAAGATATTTCATTGAAACAGTAAAATATGATTTCTTAAAACGTACTTGTTGTACCACCATAGGAAAAAATTGGATCAGCCCCCACGTAAGGGTAGTTTATCTTGTGAATTTTCGAAAAACTTTGCTGACCGATGGGTTCCAGTGAATGTATTTAATTGAAACTGTAGATAATGATTGCTCAAAACGTACTTTTTATGCCACCATACAAAAAATTGGGATCAGCCCCCGTATAAGGGTAGTTTATACTTGTGATTTTTCAGAAAACTTTGCTGAGCAGGGTTTCCAGTAAATATATTTCATAGAAACAGTAAAATATAATTTTTCAAAACGTAATTTTTGCGCCACCATAGTAAAAAATTGGATCAGCCCCCGTATAAGGGTAGTTTATACTTGTGATTTTTCAGAAAACTTTGCTGACCGATGGTTTCCAGTGAAGATATTCCATTGAAACTGTAAATAATGATTACCCAAAACGTACTTTTTCTACCACCATACAAAATATTGGGATCATCCCCAACATAAGGGTAGTTTATACTTGTGATTTTTCGAAAAACTTTGCTGACCGATGGTTTCCAGTGAAGGTATTTAATTGAAACTGTAGATAATGATTGCTCAAAACGTACTTTTTCTGCCACCATACAAAAAATTGAGATCAGCCCCCGTATAAGGGTAGTTTATACTTGTGATTTTTCAGAAAACTTTGCTGACCGATGGTTTCCAGTGAAGATATTCCATTGAAACTGTAAATAATGATTACCCAAAACGTACTTTTTCTACCACCATACAAAATATTGGGATCATCCCCAACATAAGGGTAGTTTATACTTGTGATTTTTCGAAAAACTTTGCAGACCGGGGGTTTCCAGTAAAGATATTTCATTGAAACAGTAAAATATGATTTCTTAAAACGTACTTGTTGTACCACCATAGGAAAAAATTGGATCAGCCCCCACGTAAGGGTAGTTTATCTTGTGAATTTTCGAAAAACTTTGCTGACCGATGGGTTCCAGTGAATGTATTTAATTGAAACTGTAGATAATGATTGCTCAAAACGTACTTTTTATGCCACCATACAAAAAATTGGGATCAGCCCCCGTATAAGGGTAGTTTATACTTGTGATTTTTCAGAAAACTTTGCTGACCGATGGTTTCCAGTGAAGATATTCCATTGAAACTGTAAATAATGATTACCCAAAACGTACTTTTTCTACCACCATACAAAATATTGGGATCATCCCCAACATAAGGGTAGTTTATACTTGTGATTTTTCGAAAAACTTTGCAGACCGGGGGTTTCCAGTAAAGATATTTCATTGAAACAGTAAAATATGATTTCTTAAAACGTACTTGTTGTACCACCATAGGAAAAAATTGGATCAGCCCCCACGTAAGGGTAGTTTATACTTGTGATTTTTCAGAAAACTTTGCTGACCGATGGTTTCCAGTGAAGATATTCCATTGAAACTGTAAATAATGATTACCCAAAACGTACTTTTTCTACCACCATACAAAATATTGGGATCATCCCCAACATAAGGGTAGTTTATACTTGTGATTTTTCGAAAAACTTTGCTGACCGATGGTTTCCAGTGAAGGTATTTAATTGAAACTGTAGATAATGATTGCTCAAAACGTACTTTTTCTGCCACCATACAAAAAATTGAGATCAGCCCCCGTATAAGGGTAGTTTATACTTGTGATTTTTCAGAAAACTTTGCTGACCGATGGTTTCCAGTGAAGATATTCCATTGAAACTGTAAATAATGATTACCCAAAACGTACTTTTTCTACCACCATACAAAATATTGGGATCATCCCCAACATAAGGGTAGTTTATACTTGTGATTTTTCGAAAAACTTTGCTGACCGATGGTTTCCAGTGAAGGTATTTAATTGAAACTGTAGATAATGATTGCTCAAAACGTACTTTTTCTGCCACCATACAAAAAATTGAGATCAGCCCCCGTATAAGGGTAGTTTATACTTGTGATTTTTCAGAAAACTTTGCTGACCGATGGTTTCCAGTGAAGATATTCCATTGAAACTGTAAATAATGATTACCCAAAACGTACTTTTTCTACCACCATACAAAATATTGGGATCATCCCCAACATAAGGGTAGTTTATACTTGTGATTTTTCGAAAAACTTTGCTGACCGATGGTTTCCAGTGAAGGTATTTAATTGAAACTGTAGATAATGATTGCTCAAAACGTACTTTTTCTGCCACCATACAAAAAATTGAGATCAGCCCCCGTATAAGGGTAGTTTATACTTGTGATTTTTCAGAAAACTTTGCTGACCGATGGTTTCCAGTGAAGATATTCCATTGAAACTGTAAATAATGATTACCCAAAACGTACTTTTTCTACCACCATACAAAATATTGGGATCATCCCCAACATAAGGGTAGTTTATACTTGTGATTTTTCGAAAAACTTTGCAGACCGGGGGTTTCCAGTAAAGATATTTCATTGAAACAGTAAAATATGATTTCTTAAAACGTACTTGTTGTACCACCATAGGAAAAAATTGGATCAGCCCCCACGTAAGGGTAGTTTATCTTGTGAATTTTCGAAAAACTTTGCTGACCGATGGGTTCCAGTGAATGTATTTAATTGAAACTGTAGATAATGATTGCTCAAAACGTACTTTTTATGCCACCATACAAAAAATTGGGATCAGCCCCCGTATAAGGGTAGTTTATACTTGTGATTTTTCAGAAAACTTTGCTGAGCAGGGTTTCCAGTAAATATATTTCATAGAAACAGTAAAATATAATTTTTCAAAACGTAATTTTTGCGCCACCATAGTAAAAAATTGGATCAGCCCCCGTATAAGGGTAGTTTATACTTGTGATTTTTCAGAAAACTTTGCTGACCGATGGTTTCCAGTGAAGATATTTCATTGAAACTGTAAATAATGATTACCCAAAACGTACTTTTTTTGCCACCATACAAAATATTGGGATCATCCCCAACATAAGGGTAGGTTATACTTGTGATTTTTCGAAAAACTTTGCTGGCCGGGGGTTTTCAGTAAATGTATTTCATTGAAACAGTATAATATGATTTTTCAAAACGTACTTGTTGTGCCACCATAGGAAAAAATTGGATCAGCCCCCGTATAAGGGTAGTTTATACTTGTGATTTTTCAGAAAACTTTGCTGACCGATGGTTTCCAGTGAAGATATTCCATTGAAACTGTAAATAATGATTACCCAAAACGTACTTTTTCTACCACCATACAAAATATTGGGATCATCCCCAACATAAGGGTAGTTTATACTTGTGATTTTTCGAAAAACTTTGCTGACCGATGGTTTCCAGTGAAGGTATTTAATTGAAACTGTAGATAATGATTGCTCAAAACGTACTTTTTCTGCCACCATACAAAAAATTGAGATCAGCCCCCGTATAAGGGTAGTTTATACTTGTGATTTTTCAGAAAACTTTGCTGACCGATGGTTTCCAGTGAAGATATTCCATTGAAACTGTAAATAATGATTACCCAAAACGTACTTTTTCTACCACCATACAAAATATTGGGATCATCCCCAACATAAGGGTAGTTTATACTTGTGATTTTTCGAAAAACTTTGCAGACCGGGGGTTTCCAGTAAAGATATTTCATTGAAACAGTAAAATATGATTTCTTAAAACGTACTTGTTGTACCACCATAGGAAAAAATTGGATCAGCCCCCACGTAAGGGTAGTTTATCTTGTGAATTTTCGAAAAACTTTGCTGACCGATGGGTTCCAGTGAATGTATTTAATTGAAACTGTAGATAATGATTGCTCAAAACGTACTTTTTATGCCACCATACAAAAAATTGGGATCAGCCCCCGTATAAGGGTAGTTTATACTTGTGATTTTTCAGAAAACTTTGCTGAGCAGGGTTTCCAGTAAATATATTTCATAGAAACAGTAAAATATAATTTTTCAAAACGTAATTTTTGCGCCACCATAGTAAAAAATTGGATCAGCCCCCGTATAAGGGTAGTTTATACTTGTGATTTTTCAGAAAACTTTGCTGACCGATGGTTTCCAGTGAAGATATTTCATTGAAACTGTAAATAATGATTACCCAAAACGTACTTTTTTTGCCACCATACAAAATATTGGGATCATCCCCAACATAAGGGTAGGTTATACTTGTGATTTTTCGAAAAACTTTGCTGGCCGGGGGTTTTCAGTAAATGTATTTCATTGAAACAGTATAATATGATTTTTCAAAACGTACTTGTTGTGCCACCATAGGAAAAAATTGGATCAGCCCTCACGTAAGGGTAGTTTATACGTGTGAATTTTAGGAAAACTTTGCTGACCGATGGTTTCCAGTGAAGATATTTCATTGAAACTGTAGCTAATGATTGCACATAACGTACTTTTTATGCCATCACACAAAAAATTGGGATTAACCCCCGTGTGCAATCATTAGCTACAGTTTCAATGGAATACTTTAACTGGAAACCATCGGTCAGCGAAGTTTTCTGAAAAATCACAAATATAAACTACCTTTATAAGGGGGCTGATTCCTATTTTTTGTATGGTGGCATAAAAATTATGTTTTGAGCAGTCATTATCTATAGTTTCAATGAAATACCTTCACTGGAAACCATCGGTCAGTAAAGTTTTCCGAAAAATCACAAGTAAAAACTACCCTTATGTGGGGGCTGATCCAATTTTTTCCTATGGTGGCGCAAAAATTACGTATTGAAAACTTGATTACTTGTGCTTCGGACTTCCATCGTCTTAATGGTTGAAAGATTTCTACTTCTTTCAATTTTTCACTACGTTTCAATTGCTTGAATCTGCAATCGTCTTCAGGTGAATATTCAACTTTCAACCATTAAGACGATGGAAGTCCGAAGCACAAGTAATCAAGTTACTACATCGTCTACAACCTTCAAAACAACGTTTTGAAAAATTATATTTTACTGTTTCAATGAAATATATTTACTGGAAACCATCGGTCGGCAAAGTTTTTCGAAAAATCACAAGTATAAACCACCCTTACGTGGGGGCTATTCCAATTTTTTTCTATGGTGGCACAACAAGTACGTTTTGAAAAATCATATTATACTGTTTCAATGAAAAATATTCACTGGAAACCCTCGGTCAACAAAGTTTTTCAAAAAATCACAGGTATAAACTACCATTATGTTGGGGCTGATCCCAATTTTGTCACGGTGGCATAAAAAGTATGTTATGGCTAATCATCATTTATAGTTTCAATGAAATATCTTCACTGGAAAACATCGGTCAGCAAAGTTTTTCGAAAAATCACAAGTAAAAACTACCCTTATGTGGGGGCTGATCCAATTTTTTCCTATGGTGGCGCAAAAATTACGTATTGAAAACTTGATTACTTGTGCTTCGGACTTCCATCGTCTTAATGGTTGAAAGATTTCTACTTCTTTCAATTTTTCACTACGTTTCAATTGCTTGAATCTGCAATCGTCTTCAGGTGAATATTCAACTTTCAACCATTAAGACGATGGAAGTCCGAAGCACAAGTAATCAAGTTACTACATCGTCTACAACCTTCAAAACAACGTTTTGAAAAATTATATTTGACTGTTTCAATGAAATATATTTACTGGAAACCATCGGTCGGCAAAGTTTTTCGAAAAATCACAAGTATAAACCACCCTTACATGGGGGCTATTCCAATTTTTTTCTATGGTGGCACAACAAGTACGTTTTGAAAAATCATATTATACTGTTTCAATGAAAAATATTCACTGGAAACCCTCGGTCAGCAAAGTTTTTCAAAAAATCACAGGTATAAACTACCATTATGTTGGGGCTGATCCCAATTTTGTCACGGTGGCATAAAAAGTATGTTATGGCTAATCATCATTTATAGTTTCAATGAAATATCTTCACTGGAAAACATCGGTCAGCAAAGTTTTTCGAAAAATCACAAGTAAAAACTACCCTTATGTGGGGGCTGATCCAATTTTTTCCTATGGTGGCGCAAAAATTACGTATTGAAAACTTGATTACTTGTGCTTCGGACTTCCATCGTCTTAATGGTTGAAAGATTTCTACTTCTTTCAATTTTTCACTACGTTTCAATTGCTTGAATCTGCAATCGTCTTCAGGTGAATATTCAACTTTCAACCATTAAGACGATGGAAGTCCGAAGCACAAGTAATCAAGTTACTACATCGTCTACAACCTTCAAAACAACGTTTTGAAAAATTATATTTTACTGTTTCAATGAAATATATTTACTGGAAACCATCGGTCGGCAAAGTTTTTCGAAAAATCACAAGTATAAACCACCCTTACGTGGGGGCTATTCCAATTTTTTTCTATGGTGGCACAACAAGTACGTTTTGAAAAATCATATTATACTGTTTCAATGAAAAATATTCACTGGGAACCCTCGGTCAGCAAAGTTTTTCAAAAAATCACAGGTATAAACTACCATTATGTTGGGGCTGATCCCAATTTTGTCACGGTGGCATAAAAAGTATGTTATGGCTAATCATCATTTATAGTTTCAATGAAATATCTTCACTGGAAAACATCGGTCAGCAAAGTTTTTCGAAAAATCACAAGTGTAAACTACCCTTATGAGGGGGTTGATTTGAATTTTTTCTATGGTGGCACGAACAACTCATCATATACAACTTAGTTTTAGATTTTGGTTCAGTTAAATATTTCCCAAGGTTCTGGAAGGCAGAATTATTTTTTGGTCAGCAAATTATCCACACTCTTATAATAACAGCTTCAAGAAGCTACAGTGTAGCTGTTGTACAAATCTTACTTGTTGAATTAAGTTTCACTGAGGGTGGATTTATGCAGCACAAAGTTACACTAAACTAGAATTAACATTTACATTTCAACTTCAACTAAGAAGATAAACCTCTCATTTGACATAGTTCATTTTATGCAGGGAAATTAAAACTAAATTTAAATTAATAGTTGGCCAGCTTTCATCTTTCTAGTGTAAACGTTAATTATTGACACTACTGCGCCTTGTTGGCGCATATTTTGAACTACGCGGGCTGAACGGATAGGTTGAAATATCTAACACATATCCCGCATGCGTAATTTGTCTTAATTTTTTTGCATAAATGCCATACACACCATAGTTTATTTTTTCCTTAGCTGAAGTTTAATTCAAGTTGGAGTTTAGTGTAAATTTGTGCAGCATAAATTCACTCTTACTTATACAGGGTGTTCCTTAAAGACATGCTAATATTTGAGGGGGTGATTCTTTGACTTATTTTAAGAAAAAAACTTTCTATAAACGTATGTCCTAAAAGTCCTAACTTTTGAGATACAGGGTGATAAAGTTTTGAAAAAAAATCAGTTTTTTAATAATAACTGAGATAATATTGTAGACGTTTTTATAAAATTTGGTACATGTCTTCTATGCATCAAGGTGCATTTTTTAATGCACAAACATTTTCATTTTCTCAACCAGTGGCGTCCGTACGGGTTTTGCATTGAATATTTTTGGAGAAAAAAATACTACGCCACTGCTTTCTCCTGAAAAAAAAATACTTTTAAGATCCTCATTTATTTTTGAGCAAATTTGATCTTCTGAGTTTTCTTTGTCCGCCGCATGGTTTTCGCTTAAAAAAATAAAAATCGTTTTACTTCAGGATCAATTCCTCAAAAATCTGATGTGGTGTGGAAATGATTGTGCATCGACTTAAAGCAAATAAAGGGATCAGATTTGTTCCAAAATGAATGAGAATCAAAAAAATATGGATTTCAGCTTGTACAAAAACGAATTTTATTTTATTTTATAAGAGTAAGTTTAAATGAACGGATCAAATTCATTAATTATTGACAATACTAACACTGATTATAAAAATTGTTGGAAATGGCCACCTTCACTTAATAGGCATGCTTCCGCCCGTCTACGCATGGAATTACGCACACGTTGAAATATTCCCGGCGTATTTCGAATAGTTTCACACGAGGCAACTATTCGCTCTCTTAAATCTTCTAAAGTATTAACGGGAGTTTTATACACTAGAGTTTTAAGGTGCCCCCATAAAAAGAAATCTAAACTGTTGAGATCAGGGGATCTTGCTGGCCATTGCTGAGGTCCTCCGCGACCTATCCAACGATTATGATAAACTGTATTTAAGATAGGTAGCTGAATTAATATCGTAAATCCATTCAGGTAATAATTCAAGCACTTGGGAGATTATAAGTGAAAAGATTAAGAAGTGGTGAAAAAAAATATCAATTATAAAGAGGTAGCTAAATTACTATCGGACGATTTATTGTCAACAAAATGTTAGGTACCTACTGCGATATGAAGCAATTTCAATTTAATTATTTTAATCAAGAACCGAGCATCTGACAAGAATTACACATTTTTTTGGATTCTCATTCATTTTGGAACAAATCTGATCCCTCAATTTGCTTTCAGTCGATGCACAAACATTTCCACACGGCATCAGATTTTTGAAGAATTGATCCTGAAATGCGGCGGACAAAGAAAACTCAAGAGATTAAATTTGCTCAAAAATAAATGAGTATCTCAAAAGTATTTGTTTTTTTTTGAGAAAGCAGTGGCGTAGTATTTTTTTCTCCAAAAATATTCAATGCAAAACCCGTACGGACACCACTGATTGAGAAAATGAAAATGTTTGTGCATTAAAAAATACACCTTGATGCATAAAAGACATGTACCAAATGTTATAAAAACGTCTACAATATTATCTCAGTTATTATTAAAAAACTGATTTTTTTTCAAAACTTTATCGCCCTGTATCTCAAAAGTTAGGACTTTTAGGACATACGTTTATAGAAACTTTTTTCCTTAAAATAAGTCAAAGAATCACCCCCTCAAATATTAGCATGTCTTTAAGGAACACCCTGTATATGAGAATTATTGACTCTTGATTGTATAAGATTCAAATCATTTTAAATGATCCGAAGTTGTCCGACATAAAAAAAACCTACTGCCTGTTTAACTTCTGGCTTGTCCGAGTCATCAACTGTTGAAATTTATGGGTCAATTTCTTCTTAATTAAAACCAACTTTGGTATCATTTACTGTTTTCGAAATGCCAATAGGGTCCGACATAAAAAAGAAAAAATACCTACTGCCTGTATAACTTATGGTCTGTCCGAGCCCACAGCTGTTGAAATTATGGTATAGTAGGTAATACTTCCCACCCATAAACTTTAGTGAAATCAACCCAAAATCACTTTAAAATGGAATTCAGGTCCAATTTCGAAGATAAAGCTGTTTATGACGATCAGTGTCGGAGCATTGATTTTTCAGGTTGAGGTTTTTAGGTAGATTTGTGTTGATTCTCTAAATATCTTGACCCCCTCGAAAGCTAGATATAGAGCGTAAAGGAATTCGGAAAATCTTCTGACGGTTTTGAACATGGAGAATTATGACGAAAATATTTCTATCAGCGGGTTCGCCCCCCATCTTCTCAAATACCTAATTATGAAAAAACTCGCAGGGTTGTAATTTTAAAAATCCGTAAAGGAGTAATAATCCAGTACGATTGGGTTTTGAGACGATTGTATCACCACCAAACTTGGTATGCTAGTAGTTGGAACCATGATAAACACGAAAAAAAAATGTTACCAAATATCCAGGGGTGGAACATATTTTTTTTCCTTTAAAAATAAATAAATAGATTTTTGCTGTTATCTTAGAAAGTATATGATTTATCGGAAAAACAACTCAACAAGGTGAAAAACAATTCAATTTTCCACAAAAATTATTCCTAGTAATTTTTATGAAATGCGCTCGTTTTCTGAGAAAACGTGTTTGAACGCCGACATCAAATTTCTTACTGCGTACTTCGAGATCATTGTTGATTTAACTATTTCATTTATTTGATACTCTTCGGCAAAAATTCTCGAACTCTGTTCACTTCCTGGTGTCTTTTAGTCTAGTTAACAAGTGCGTTTTTGGTAAACTTTTTTCAGCAGTCTCCGAAAATTAAGATTGAGGTGTCATTCGATTCGGAATGGCATCTAGAAGATTTTTGAAAAAAATGAAGTTCCGCTCGCAAAAATTGCAAAAGTTATTAACAATTAACTAAAAAAAAGGGGGTTTAGTTTTTTGCAAATATCTAAAAAACTAATCAAGATTTTTCAAATTTGAAAAAAGATTCGAAAAGAAGAAGAAATTTTCTAAAAAAAGTTTTGACTCCCGGAATTGTAGGACCAATATTTATAATTTTCCCAGAGGGTTGAAAATACGTCCGAAAACGGGTACTCCGGCTTCCGCAAGCCACGTCCCCTTCGGACCTTTAATGAATAATTAATATTTAAACTTATTAAATATGAAAATAAAAAACTGAAAAAATTCAGGCGCCTACAGGACAGATCAATGAACAATAATCCGTGGTCGAAAAATTTTTATCGCCATTTTTCAATAAGTTATCCATTAATTAATTAACAATTTTTTGTAGCATGAACATTAACATTGCAAGTGCGATAATTGTTAAACTATTAATCTGAGAATTTTTTCCTTTCGTACAGCTATGTCTCAAAGGTCTTAAAATGAATTCCCATTGGAAAAATTAAAAAATTGTTGATTTTCGTTTTGTTATTAACAATTTACTGAGATGAAAAATTATAAAGCTCCATTAAACATTGAAAAAAAAAATTTATTTATAATAATATTATTGATCCGTTTTCTCATGATCAGAAACTACTTAAAAATGATTTTTAGTAACTTTTATCTTCTATTGTTTAAATAATTATTGTTATAAACAAATGCGTTGTTTATGAAATAATTTAATTTCTTTTTGATAACATAATCTTCAATCATAATTATGATTTAAAAAAAAGTAAAAAAAAATTAGAAAAAAACAAAATCATGTCTGTTTTGTGACAATAAGTAGAATAAGAAAAAAAATAAATATTTCGAAAATTGTTGGCATTTACGAGGGATTTTGTTCACAAAAATTTCCCGATATTTAAAACTTACATAGCCACTAACAAAATAATCACTAATGAGTATTCGTATCACATACGCACCCATTTATTCAAATATCTCGAAAACCGTTGATATTTGCGAAAAGAAACGTATTCCTTTTTTGTATAGGAAATATTGGGGATTAAGAAAAAGAATACGAAATCGATATTAATCCAGTGGCCTGAAAGTTGGGGAGGGGCGAATAGGGGTACCCACCTGCCGTACGCCCCTGTTCAGAGTTACAAACACATGATTTGCCTTGAAATATGAAACTGAATGCTGTCAAGTGAAATACCAAATTTCATTAAAAAAAGTTAAGCCGTTATGGAGTTATTCTGGAAAATATATTTTTTGGGTCACTTTCAACACCCTGTAGCTCGGTTAATACTCATTTTAGGGTATATGTTTATTGGAACTGTCAGCCTTAAAATGAAGTGAGGATTCTACCCTCGGAGTTAGTCCCCTTCATTCTGGGACACCCTGTATATATGCAGGATATGAATAAGTGATTATTTTCAACATTTAATGAAGAAAATGCCGATTTTATTGGTAAGTTGAAAATGATGAAGGAGTAAAACAAAGTTTTTTTTGGCATGTATAAGTGGGACCTGTCACACTACTTTAAAATTGTTGCGCATAAAGTCCAAAAAGGGTATGGGTTGCTGCTTCAGTATAATAATTCCATATTTACTAAATTATTCATGATTTTCGGATCATCCGCAAACATCTCCGTGAAGTGCGACAAAACACATATTAGGTACTCAAATATTCGCATATTATATTTGCATGAGAAAGTAGGAGTCTTCAGAAACGATATGAACTTTTTCTTTTCCTTCACCGGTCATTTTTAGCAGAGTTATGACCAATCAAATATTCGGCTCCGCCAAAACTTTCAGCGGCGGTAAGGGTGAACGTGAAATTTGATGTCGGCGTTCAATCACGTTTTCTGGGAAAACGAGCGCATTCTATAAGAAATTACTAATAATAATTTTTGTGGAAAATTTAATTGTTTTTCACCCTGTTGAGTTGTTTTTCCGATAAATCATATACTTTCCAAGATTGCAGCAAAAATCTATTTTATATTTTTAAACTAAAAAAAATATGTTCCACCCCTGGAATTTTGGTAAACAATTTTTTTTTCGTGTTCCTCATGGTTCCAATTACTAGCATACCAAGTTTGGTGGTGTTACAAAACCCAATCGTACCGGATTAATAAAATCGGAACTATTTGTGGGCAGCGTGCGGTAGTGGTCCGATTTGAAATCGTTTCAATCAAATTCGACTACGATTGTAGTAAATGTGCCGGGCCAGCCGACTCAGCGCCGAGTTTTTATAATGCTTATTAAATCGATTCTTAATGATTAATATCTGTAAATATTTCGGAAAGTTTGACAGTTTACTAACTTGGGCTATATCAGCTGTGGTGACATAATAATTATACTTTCATTGCCGACTATTAGGTTAGGTCAAGAGAAGCGAGCTGAAGGTTATGAATAAGTGCGAGTAGTACAAGGCCAAGGCCAAACCAGTCCAGAAATATACAGGATGTGCTATAAACTTTCATTTCCTGGGAATCTTGCTTCACGTGTGAAAATTCTATATCCCTGCCAAAAATACCACATGAAATGTCATGAAAAAATATAGACGAATTATGAGAATTTATAAGGATCTACGTAGAAAGTCTGTAACCTACAAGTACATTACCCTGGCACATACACTTTTTGGAAGGTTGTATGAGGATTTGTAAGTGTTAGTAGATACGAGTTTGTATCAGGCGGTGGTTGTTTAAGAAGACTATAAGATTCGATGAGGTATGCTACTTTCAAGCATGAGGTATGCTCATTCACAAGCATGTCAACGTATATAATAATAATAAAATAATACCTTGCAATGAGTATAAATTCAAATATTTCGAAGATTGTTGGCATTTGCGAGGGATTTAGTTCACAAAAATTTCCCGATATTTAAAACTTACATAGCCACTAACAAAATAATCACTAATGAGTCCGTATCACATACGCACCAACTTATTCAACTTCAAATATCTCGAAAACCGTTGATATTTGTAAAACGAAACTTATTCCTTTTTGGTACAGGAAATATTGGGAATTAAGAAAAAGAAGACGAAATCGATATTAATCCAGTGGCGTGAAAGTTGTGGAGGGGCAAATAGGGGTACTCACCTGCCGTACGCCCCTGTTTAGAGTTACAAACACATAATTTGCCTTGAAATATGAAACTGATTGCTGTTAAGTGACATACCAAATTTCATTTAGAAAAGTTGAGCCGTAATGGAGTTATTCTGAAAAATATATTCTTTTGTGTCACTTTCAACATCCTGTAACTCGGTTAATACTCATTTTAGAGTATATGTTTATTGAAACTTTCAGCCTTAAAATGAAGTGAGGATTCTACCCTCGCAGTTTGTAATAAATAGGGTAAACACAGAAAGAACAGCGCGTGATAGGTCCTTGAGGCGTTCTGTCCGGTTATGTAGCTGTATGAATAGGGCGTTGTGCAACGCTTATATAAATATGTCTTGTGCAACGCTTATATAAATATCTAATAGGTTACTTAGATAAGTGCACCAAACAATTCAATGATTTTATGTTAACGACCTAATGCACTTTTCCTTTTTAATATATGAACTGGAATATTGATAAATGCAGTTAGTTAGTATTTTGACTCCGATCGTTGTGCAGCCGAAGGCTCTGTCCAGAAGTTCACTGAATAACTGTAAAATTAGGTTTTTAAAAATCCTTTCCTTCATTTGGAAATCATAATTCGTGATAAAAGTCGAAGTTTTCAGATAAAAGTCGATATTTTGAGATAAAAATCTCAATTTCGAAATTCCTAGATGATAATCAAAATTCAAGGCAAAAGTCGCAATTTTGCGATAAAAATCTAAATTTCGAGATGAAAGTCAATATTACGAGATGAAAGTCAATATTACGAGATGAAAGTCAATATTACGAGATGAAAGTCAATATTACGAAATAAAAATCGAAATTTCGAGGTGAAAATCCAAATTTCGAGATAAAAGTCTACATTTCAAGGTGAAAACTTTTATTTGGCGATACAGTCAAATTTTTTAAATAAAAATCTTAATTTCGAGATAAAATGATGGTTTTTTTGGTTCTTAGGTCGACGTTTATTATGCGATGTACTCGACGTTTCGCCAACACGTGTGGTTGGCATTTTCAGGAGAGGTGTTTACAGTTACTCCGGCGTTCACTGTTCTCTGTTTGATGTCCGTTCTCCGTTGTCTCAACCAGTATTTATGTGTCGGTGCGCTGGTTTGGAATTGGTCAAGTGTGTCAGGTGCCCCCCTAGGGTCATTCCCAATGGACACACGTACGTTTTTCAAACGTGTTATAAACGTGGCATTGGTTGAATAAACGTTTCTGGTTGAAAACTTAAACGTCAATAATTTAGTGTAATCTTCAACGTTGAAAGAATAAGATGTGTTTTCAACGTTACTTCCTCAACAACTCGTTAAATATACGTTTAACAATCGTTATGTTAATTCAAAAAGAATTGTTAATCAAACTCGCTTTATGCTATTCATTTATCAATGTTTATGATACGTTCCTTAACCTTTTATTTGGTGAAAACAATGTTGTTTTATCGAGTATCTTCAACGTTCAAAAAACCTGATTGAAAACGGCAATAAAGCGATAATTAGTAAGCAATTGGTTTAATATAACGTTGTTACACGCGACATTTTTTCGTTGAAAAAACGTTCGGTTTTCAGCCATTTCACAACGTTATTTCAACGTCCTTTTGCCCATTGGGTTAGTACCATTATCATCCGGAACAGTTTCCTTTCTCTAGTAATTAATACCGTTATTATCCCGGTACTTATCTAGGTACGGTGCTATTTCCACATTTCTGAAAACAGGTACTGTAAGCGCCAAACGCGATAGCGAGCGATCGCGCAGGTATAGACTCCACCCACTAACTTACTATTGGATTACGATAAGCCCTTTGCCGGCCAGTGTCGTACCTATAATTAGTTTTGATTAGGGTAGCAAATGGAACATGACTTCTTTGTAATTTCTTGTCATATTTTATTTAATATCATAGGTAGTAGTACAGTTCATTAAAATGTTATATAATGATACAATTATCAAAAAATAAACTTTTATCAGTCACTATCTGAATACAAATTTTCTTTATCTTCACTGCTGCTTGTGGTGCTACCGTTATTTAAAGGACCCAGCACGGTTCTTATGGAAAATGGGTCCCAGTCGAATTGGGTGAAAATTCAGTATAATGTAGTTTATGGTGTCCTGATCAAATGTCTCCACGGGCACAACGAGATCTAATGGACAGTTTTTGAGATACAGGGTATCAAACATGCATAGGGAGGGCTGTTACTTACACTTAGAAAATCAATGATATGGGGATTATTTTGTTAAAAGTTATGGAGAATAATTGCAATCTTAATATTGTCGACTCGAGTTGTAATGAAAAGTTCTGAGACTCCGTATACAGGGTAATTTTTAATTATATAATTTTAATGTAATTCTTTGAACAAAATCATTTAAATGAAAAAGCTCGTTGACTTGCAGAATGAGTGAATTTGATATTGGGTAATCTGATGTTACTATTATACAGGGTCACTCAAAACTGGTTGTATTTCTTTCAATTTTTTTAAGGAACGTCTATACAAATTAAACTTAAATTAGAAAACTAAATGTAATATGATCAATATTTGGTGACTTTTGTCTATTTCTTGCATCTTGTATGGATTCTGGTCAAAGGCATGCTGATGCAGCTATCAAACGGACACTACTGAAATAAAAATCTTCTCCGACAACCGCATAACAAAGTAGCCTTCGGCGCATTCAAATCTCAACGCAAAGTTAATGTTTTCTGAGGAATGTCATTAATTGACAGCTTTTCTGTTCTAAAGCGACAAAATTGGGAAAACGCTTATTTATTCAAATGTTTACGATTTGCCGGCGTGTAGGTATATTATGAATAACGCCGTCAATCGGTGTTCAATTTTTTTTATGTGTTAGAGATTGGATTGAATTGCCAACAATTTGGATGCCGACTTTGGTTACATCTATTAAAAATTGTCAAAATGGTACATTCAGTTTTAATCTAGTAAATAATAAAAGAAATGAATATAATTAGGTAATAATGTATGATCATTAAAGTATCGAGTATTTTCTGAATTTGAGATCTCTGTTTGTCGAAAAACTATTGTGTGTATTTCGAGCACAAAGTATAGTTGCCGCTCTCCAAAGCGGCAATCCATCACTTTCTGCTCTAAATACCCAAATAGCTGTTTTTACCAGTTCATACCATGTCTGTGTCTGTGAAGGTGGCATCGAGGGCAATGAAAAAGCTGATGAGTTAGCCAGAAAGGGCTCATCAACTCCATATATTGGCCCAGAACCCGCACTCGGGATTAACAAATCCGACATTCGAGGATGCATTCGGGACTGGGTCAAACGAAGACAAAGAGAGAGATGGAACGAAGCCCCTCTCATGCACCACGGGAAAACATTTATCAAAGAACCGTCAAAACACAAAACTGAAGAACTGCTCAAGTTGAGCAGGAATCAAGTTAGAACAATAACGGGCCTTCTCACTGGTCACAGTCCAATGAGAAAACACCTGCACAATATGGGACTGTACAATGGAGAACTTTCCTGCAGACAATGTGGTAAAGGAACAGAACCAGCCAAACACGTACTGTCAGAATGCGAGGCACTAGACCGCAAGAGACAGGCAATATTCGGAAAGCCTAGGCTAACCTCCGAAGAATACAACACCCAACCGGTGAAGAACCTGTACAGACTGGTACAGGGGACTAGAGTTACAGAGTGGGTGATGTAAAACTAACCCGGAAAGCACAAAAAGCCCAAGAGGCTGAGGTGCAGCTGGCGAAAGGGGGAAAAAAATGTCTGTGAAGACATTGTAATTACCAGTATGTGGGTATTCTTTTTGTTGATAGCTTGCATACTACAAAAAGTGCATATTAGCGTTATGTGGAAGGTACATACCAATATTTTCAAGCATCAGATTAAAGAGTGGAGTAATAACGATCTATGGCATTTTCTTGTTCACTAAGCATTTATTGGGCATATGCACCATCTTTACAGCATTTACTCTTGTACCAATGCTCGTCACAATTCTCTTTTCCCAAGCCTTTCAGCTGATTTAACAGTTTCAATCCTGGCATCTATTCTTATTCTAATTTTAAACTTCAAATCTTTGTTTTTGATAATTGCCAAAATTCCAAATCAGCAAGTGTACAGGGTTTGTAGTATAATAAATAAATTAAAATGAATACAACTGAAAAAAAATATTTGAGTGATCCTGTATAATGGCAACCTAAGATCACCCAATAAAGAAATTAAACAATAATATTTACTTATTTTGCAGGTCTACGAGCTTTTGCTTTTGACTGATTTTGTTCAGAGAATTACATGAAAATTATGTTATTATTAATAACCCTGTATACGGAGTCTTAGACCGTTTCATTACAATTCGAGTTGACAATATTAAGATTGCAATTATTCTCCCTAACTTTTTGTAAAAAAATAATCGCCACATTATAGATTTTCTAAAGGTAAGTAATAACCTCGGTAATAACCCTCTCTCTGCATGTTTGACACCCTGTATCTCAAAAACTGTCCATTAGATCACGTTGTGCCCGTGGAGACATTTGATCAGGACACCATAAACTACATTATACTGAATTTTCAGCCAATACGACTGGGACCCATTTTCCATAAGAACTGTTTGAAAGTCTGTGAATGTTTCATTTTCCCAATATTTCCGCTCTATATCTACTACATGTAGGCAACGCTTTTGCCATTCCTCGGAAGTGATTTGATCAAACTCGTGTTCCGCCAGTTCCCTCACATCTTCCAACTTGAAAGTTACATTCTTTTGGGACACGTTGTTTTTGACTGTAGCCCAAATGAATTCAATTGGATTCAAATCCGGATGGTAGGGTGGAAGTCGCAAAACGTTATGTCCATGTTCAAGCAAAATCTCATCAAATTTGTATATAATATGATGCTTTTTCTTTGCCTTGATCAACTCGTATAATTTGGGTTTGAGCAATTTAGGGTTGAACATAATGTTTTTTTCTTACAGCCACTTCACCATGTCAGCCTTCCTAGAATTTGTGTTGGGGGCTGGAATAATTTGAATTTTATGGTATGGAGCATTATCGGTCACGACTATCGAATTCACAGGTAAATTTGGGATTAACTTCTCTTGTAACCATTTACCATAATTTTCAGAATTCATATCTGAATGATAATCCCCTGATTTTGTGCCTGATTTAAATATAAGCAGACAATTAGGTATAAAGCCCATATCACCTCCTGCATGGACAATAATGAGTATTGGTCCCTTCGAAATATTTTTAAATAACCCTTTGGTTGATTCATCCGTCCTGTCCGTGGAAGATGTATGTCCACTATGAAGGTGCGTTTATTAAATAGCTTCCATTATTTTCAAACCTTCTCCATCTGAAACCTATTTTCTTTAAAAATCTACGAAGGGATGTTTCGGAAGCCACAATTCCCAAAACGTCATTAATTTTGTGTTGGAACTTTTTCACCGTAACACGACACCCTTCCGTCTTATGAAAGTCGTAAATAATCCGTCCAATATTGGTATACTCATACTCGGGAATATCAGTTACTGGTGCTCTTCTAGACCGCTTCTTTCTTGGTGTGGAAAATTTCACTTGCCCGTTATTTGCAGAAATTAATTGACCTCCTTCTTTCAATGGTTCTTATTGAAATACCTGATACAAAATTAAGATTTGTGTTGAAATTGTGCCTTTTTAAATTTATTTAATGTTACCTGTAGCGAGAGATGTTTTATTTTTCAAATTTAATAACGTATCCGTCTCTCATTCAACACTTTGAAAATAATTGAAAACTTTAAAAATAATTTCACGTGCCTGACTCTCGATGACTGGTTTTTTGTTAGGCGATGACATTTTTTCAAAGGCAACACAAAAATTATTCAGAGAATGCCAAACGCCAACAGAATTGGAGGACTAGTAATGATACGCCTCTGTACAGAGCATTTATATGTCTTGCAAGAGCTGTAGTGGGCGTCACATTGAAAATGAGTTTGTGCTCATGGGGGCGGGCTCCCCATCATGTTTGGAGCTTACAGTAGCCACGCTTTGTTTAGACGTAACCCCTCTTCGGTTCTATTGAAGTTATTTGGGTGTTTTTGAATTTCAATTGCCCAAGTTATTTGTACATCTGCATATTACCCAAGACTATTCCGGGAAGCAAGTTGGAAATTTCGAAGTGAAAGTGGAAATTCCGAGATAAAAGTCGAAATTATGGCTAATCAAATAAATAAATAATAATATTCACACTTCCGTGAAATATAATAAGGTTTTTCAATTAACAACATACACAGGCCACAACCGTTCCAATTTATTATGAGTCACTGGTTGAATTCAAAATTTCGAGATAAAAGTCGAAATTTCGAGCAAAAAATTGAAATTTTGAGATAGAAGTAGAAATTTTGAGATAGAAGTAGAAATTTTGAAAAAAAAGTCGAAATTTCGAGATGAAAATCGAAATTTCTAGATATAAATTTAAGTTTCGAAATACAAGTCCACGTTTCGAGATACAGTCTCAATTTTGAGATGAGAGTCGAAATTTGCATAACGAATTCGTCGTAGAGCACCTATGTGACTTTAATCAGTATTCGTTTCGGTCCGACTCGTCCTCCCCTCTCCTTTTGCCGCACACGCCCCCGACTTTATAAAACCCAGAGAAGGGCGGGTCAATCTTGGCTTGGAATTGTTTTTTACCAGTTATTTGTAGGCCTCAAAGCTGAATGCTAACGAAGAAGCGGTGGTGTCTACAACTGCTAGTTGTTTTTATTAAGTTTTGATGGAATGACCTGCAATTATTCTGATAACAACACAGGGAATGTGCAGGAGAAATTTCTATAAAAAATTCGAAATTCCTAGAAAAAATTCGAAATTCCGAGATAAAAGTCGCAACCAGATAAAAGTTGAAATTCTGAATATAAGTCAAAATTTAGTGATAAAACTTAAAATGGGAGAGAAGATGAAAATTGCGAAATAAAACAAAATTCTAGGATAAAAGTGAAAATATCGAAAAAAAATAGGTATAAATCAAAATTTCGAGATAAATGTTGAAATTTTTAAATGAAAGTCAAAATTCTGAGATGAAAGTCGAAATTTCGATATAAAAGTCTAAATTTCGATTTAAAAGTGAAAATTCCAAGAAAAAAATTGAGATTTCGAAAAAAAAATTCAAATAAAAGTCGAAATTTCTAAAAAAAGTAAAAATTTCGACCAATTTTGAAATTTCAACATTCATATCGAAATTTTTACTTTTTTTAGAAATTTCGATATGAATTTTGAAATTTCAAAATTGGTCGAAATTCTGAATGAAAGTCGAAATTTGAAAAAAAAAATTGAGATGAAAGTCGAAATTTAGAGATAAAAATCAAAATCTCGATTTTACAGAAAAATTAAACATTTTGAGATCAAGTCAAAATTTTGAAACAAAAGTAAAAATTTCGATATGAATGTTGTAATCGAAATGAGCCGAAATTTTGAGATGAGAGTCGAAATTTCGAGATGAAATGAAAATCGCGATGGAAGTCGAAATTTTACAGTAAAATTAAACATTTTGAGATCAAGTCAAAATTTTGAAAAAAAAAGTAAAAATTTCGATGTGAATGTTGAAATCGAAATGAGCCGAAATTTTGAGATGAGAGTCGAAATTTCGAGATGAAATGAAAATCGCGATGGAAGTCGAAATTTTACAGTAAAATTAAACATTTTGAGATCAAGTCAAAATTTTGAAAAAAAAAGTAAAAATTTCGATATGAATGTTGAAATCGAAATGAGCCGAAATTTTGAATGAGAGTCGAAATTTGGAGAACAAATAATCAAAATTTTAAGAACAAATAATCAAAATTTTGAGATGAAAATCGCGATGAAAGTCGAAATTTTATTAAAAATTTTGAAAATTTCTTAAATAAAAGTCTAAATTATGATATAAAAGTGAAAATTCCGAAAAAAAGTCGAAATATCGAAAAAAAGAAATGGAAATTCCTAAATAACAATCAAATTCTTGAAACGAAAGTAAAAATTTCGAGATAAATATTGAATTTTCGCAATTGGTCGAAATTTTGAATGAAAGTCGAAATTTTGAGAAAAAATAATAAAAATTTTGTGATGAAAGTCGAAATTTCGAGATAAAAATCAAAATCGAGATAAAAGTCGAAATTTTATAATAAAAGTGAAAATTTTGAGATCCAAGTCAAAATTTTGAAATAAGTCTGAATTTTGATATAAAAGTGAAAATTCCAAAAAAAAGTCGAAATTTCGAAAAAAAAAAAAATGGAAATTTCTAAATAACAGTAAAAATTTCCCGACAAATTTAAAATATTCGAGATAAATGTTGAAATTTCGCAATGATTCGAAATTTTTAATGAAAGTTGAAATTTGCAGAAAATATAATCAAAATTTTGAGATGAAAGTAGAAATTTCGATATAAAAGTGAAAATCGCGATAAAAGTCTAAATTTCGATATAAAAGTAAGAATCCGACAAAAAGTTTAAATTCGAAAAAAAAAATGGAAATTTTTAAATAACAGTCAAAATCTTGAAACCAAAGTAAAAATTTCGAGATAAATGTTGAAATTTCGCAATTGGAGAAAATATAATCAAAATTTCGAGAAATAAATCAAAATCGAGATGAGTCGAAAATTTATAATAAAAGTAAAAATTTTGAGATCAAAGTCAAAATTTAGAAAAGATCTAGTCAAAATTTTAAAAAATTTGAAATTTCGAAAAAAAAATGGAAATTTCTAAATAACAGTCAAAATTTCCAAACTGAAGTAAAAAATTCCAGATAAATGTTGAAATTTTGCAATGAGTCGAAAATTTGAATGAAAGACGAAATCTTGAGAAATAAAAATCAAAATTTCGACAAAATTCCAGATAAATGTTGAAATTTTGCAATGAGTCGAAAATTTGAATGAAAGACGAAATCTTGAGAAATAAAAATCAAAATTTCGACTTAAAAGTCGAAATTTCTAAATGAAAGTCGAAAATTCGAGGAAAAAGTCAAAATTTCTGAATTAATAGTCATAATTTCGAGATAAAAATTAAAATTCCGTGATAAAAGTCTAAAATTTTATATATTAATAAAAGTCGAAATTCCCATACAGTATCGTAAAGTTTTCATCTTGGGTATGGTGGTTTCATGAGAGCGTAAAGAACAGCTTGCTATATGTTGAGAGAGCATTAGAATTTCTCCTCTACTCGCCCGAAGAAGGGATATCGACGTGAGCTGTTTGCGGTGTCTCGCATTTACACGTAGTCCGTTAATGCGTGGGGCCTCTCTTGTTTATGTGGTATTATCATTGCGATCCTTGTTGCTCGCGTAGATTTCTGTCCACAGTATCGGAAACTTTTTATCTGGGGCATACGTAGACAGAAATCCACGCGAGCAAACAACAACAAATAATCCTTGATCCTTCTACGCTTTCGTAAAATACTATTAGGCTTTCATTATAAATCCTAACTGGTTATCGGTCTCTGTGGTGCAGGTCTTTCCGCTATCATTAAAAGATATGCATAACCTAACCTAACCTGACCACAACCAGTTTCGAACAGCGTACGTACAGCACCGTAAATTTTAATCAGTATTCGTACCAGTCCGACGTTCGACTGTCCTCCTACTCCTCCTCTTGCCGCGCACGCCAGTCAAGTTGAATATTATAACCAAGAGAAGGAAAGTCAATTTTTTTTGTTGCTCCGGCAGAACTGTTTGTTCCGCGTTATTTTGTAGGCCTCACAGCTGAATGTTGACGAAGAAGCGCCAGAAGCGGTGATGTGTGTACACGTGATAGTGTTGTTAGTTGTTTTTATTACTTTTTGATTGTAGTGCGGACGATTCAAAATGTCAACGCAGGAAGTGTGCAGACTGTGTTTATCCAAACAAAATCTCTTGTGTGTGTTTGATAGACTGTTCGAAACTGATTATTTGAAAGATGTGATATATATTACGACTGGCGTAGAGGTATGTACTGCTTTCACTTTCAACAAGGGGGGCTCAATTCTGATTATTGATTTCCTGATTGCATGATCAAATGTGACAATAAAATTAAATAAAGTCGAGTGCGATTGAGAATAATTGGACAGGTTTTCGAAAGCATGTTGGCAGGAAATAGACAAGACAGTCGTATGGGACGAGTTTTGAGAACAATTATGGAGAATTATACCTATTCTAATTTTAGTTCGAAAATATGAATAGGAAATTCATATAATCTATTGTGGAATCATCTGCGACTGAAAGACAAACTTTAGTCGCTATTTTCCATCGTTCAAGATAACCTCTTGGGAGGTATTCATGTTGAAAAGGGGATCATTCTCCATGAAAATTGAAAAGTGAAAATGTGATTTATTTGTAATATCTAACAGAAAACAACTTCTTCCCCGGCACAAGCCACGCTGGACATTGAACTACATCTGATAGATATTGTGAAAAGACTCTAACTGAAAAGGAAAGAAAAAATCTGAAAGTGAAAATTTGCATTTTCATTCAGATAGCTGACTTTTTTAATTCTTTCTAGTTTTCCTTGAAAAAATAATTAAATAAATTAAATAAGGAGAATGTTATTAAACAAATATCACTCACAGAAATCGTTCATTTCATTGAAGCAAGGTTCGCTTCTCTCGCATTTAATCCCCAATACATTTTGGTCGACAAAAATCTATTTCGCTTTGCCAAGCTCTTCAGGAGGATTGATAAAGGATTGGAATAAAACAGGCTCTTCAGAAACATACACATCAGGGATGGATATGTGAGAAACATTTCGTCTGCGGTGACACTTTGAAAATTATTTTTTGACATGTGCCGGGGAAGTAGTTGTTTTCTGTTAGATATTACAAATAAATCACATTTTCACTTTTCAATTTTCATGGAGAATATTCCCCTTTTCAATACCTATTCTACTTTATTGAACTCTCGTGTTGTATTATTATAAACAAACACATTTTCTTACCGATTTTATCGACGATGTTTTAAAAAGGTTTTGATTTATTGGTTACTTTTCATTCCAGCTTCTAGGTAGAAAGCTTCCACTACACGAATGTTTTGATTTGTTGCCTACATGAAAAATTCGAATTGAAAGTTTCTATTGATTATGGTGGATTTATAGATTAAACTAAACTTACAATTAAATTAGAGTGTGGATAATTTGCTGACCAAAAAATAATTCTGCCTTTCAGAACCTTGGGAAATATTTAACTGAACCAAAATCTAAAACTAAGTTGTATATGATGAGTTGTTCGTGCCACCATAGAAAAAATTCAAATCAACCCCCTCATAAGGGTAGTTTACACTTGTGATTTTTCGAAAAACTTTGCAGACCGGGGATTTTCAGTAGAGATATTTCATTGAAACACTAGAATATGATTTATCAAAACATACTTTTCATGCCACCGTGACAAAAAAAAATTGGATCAGACCCCAAATAAGGGTAGTTTGTACTTGAGGTTTTTCGAAAAACTTTGGTCACCAGAGGGTTCCAGAAGAGATATTTCATTGAAACAGTAGAATTTGATTTCTCAAAACGTGCCTTTTGTGCTCCCATAGAAAAAATGTATATCAACCATCACATAAGGGTAGTTTATACTTATGATTTTTCGAAAAACTTTGCTGACCGATGGTTTCCAGTGAAGATATTCCATTGAAACTGTCAATAATGATTACCCAAACGTACTTTTTGTGCCACCATAGAAAAAATTGGGATCAGCCCCAACTTAAGGGTGGTTTATTCCAGTGATTTTTTTAAAAACTTTGCTGACCGATGATTTCCAGTGAACATATTTCATTGAAACAGATTGTGATTGTTGAAAAGGTGGGACATCTTCACACAATATGTGATACCTAAACGAAAAAATTGGTTGTGAAAGTCTTTCACGGCAATCGTTGAATGAATGATGGTTTTCCGGGTTTTTAGGCCGACGTTTATTTTGAGATATTCTCACTGATCCGTTGAAAATGCCAACCACTCGTGTTGGCGAAACGTCGAGAATATCTCAAAATTAACATCGGTCTAAAAACCCGGAAAACCATCATTCATGCGAAAAAATTAGTATTCATTCATATTTTGTCTGCCTTCAGTTCAACAAGAATTAATTCGTCCCCATTACTTAATCAAGTAATTTTGTTCTGATTATAAATATTGGAATTTTAGGCTGGACATGTTGTAAATGAATTCGGT